>CM052702.1:92173745-92190084 GCA_028551405.1 Uromys caudimaculatus
GAACATAGTGGAGCATGTATCTATATTACATGTTGGGGCATCTTCTGGGTATATGCCCAGGAGTGGTATAGCTGGGTCCTCAGGTAGTATTATGTCCATTTTTCTGAGGGTCCGCCACACAGATTTCCAGAGTGGTTATACCAGCTTGCAATCCCACCAGCAGTGGAGGAGTGTTCCTCTTTCTCCACATTCTCACCAGCATCTGCTGTCACCTGAGTTTTTGATCTTAGCCAATCTGACTAGTGTGAGGTGGATCTCTAATATTCTAAAATTTCCTTCACCGTTTCTAATGGATTCTATGCATGGTCTAATTGAGAAAGGGAAGATAGCCTGAATTTGGGCACATTTTCTAGCATAATATAAGTGGTGTCATATAAAATATTGTGAGTTTGGCCTTAGCCTGTTGTGGTGGCACATACCTTTAATCCAAGCAGATCTATATGGCTTTAGGTTTGTTTAGCTTCATGTACACAGGTTAGCAAAAGCTACATAATGAGACCTTGTCTTTAAAAAAAATATGTGGTCTTGGGACTGTGGAGATGGCTCAAAAGGTGGTGTTAACCATGTAAACATGAGAGCCTGAATTTGGTCTCTAGTGGGGCAAAGGTAAGTAATCTCCAGTCTATAAACTGATGACAGGACTGTTCCATGATATGGTTATGGGAAAGGCTTTTATTGTAGATACTAGAGACCAGCCAGAGGCATCTGGGAGAGTCCGGAGTGGAGAGAGAATGATATAGACTAAACATGACCAGCAGACCGGACATGGCCAGGGCCATCTGCAAGAGAGAGGAGAACAGCAGGGGATGGAGACTAGAGAGAACAAGGTGAGAGGAGCAGAGAGGAAGCAAGCACATGGGGAATCGCAGGGCTCTAGGGAGTAGCTGAGGAGGGGAGCCTGTGGGTGGGAGGGAATATAAGGTAGAGGAGGAGGTGAGAAGTGCAGGATGCTAACATGGACTTTGAAATGTCATGGGTACTTGTAATGCTGGGGAGCCTGGAGGCCAGCATGAGCTTTGATATGTTCATAGGCCCCAAAAGTAGCCATGTGTTCCTTCTGCCAGAGACTCCTTTTGGTAGATGGAAACCAATTTCACAAGTTCCTGTGGAATGGTGGCTTTTATCTATCCACCAGAAATCCTCCTATGGTCTGGATTGAGCTCATTTCTAAATATTTGGACTGCCTTTTGGGGTGTGGGGAATTGGGGTGTTATAGGTATGTACCACCATGCCTGGCTGTGCTTGTTAAAGGACTTGAGATGGATAAGTGCGTACATTAGGCTCCCATGTTCAGTAGCTTGGTGGTTAGGTGGAAAGGAAGAGGTAGGCTGAAGGAGGTGTGCTCGTTGCTTTCTTAAACTGACCTCTGTGTTGGCTGCTGCCTCTATGTCTCAGACCCTGTCATGGCTCATAATTTTCTGCTTTCTTACCTTTCTGCTAATTTACCTTTTCTGTCCTCTTAGTCATCTCCTCCTCCCTGCTGTTACAGTTACTGATAACAAAACAATCCTAAGCAACCACCTTGCAAGGAGTACTAAAAAGATAACTAAGGTAAACAATGGGAAAGAGCGCTAATATTTCAACAAAGATATACAGACAAGGCGTCAATATGTGGAAGATGCTCAAGAGAAATGCACGTCAGAGATGTGAGATGTGGCTTCACACGTCAGAGTCATGTCTATAATCGTAACAGCAGCGCTGTGGGAGTGGAGGAGCTGCAGCCCCACATTAATTGCTGTGGAGTGGGAAGGGTGCTAGATTCCAGGGATCTGTCCCTGGCGATAAGCAGACACTGACCCTTGTAATGGCCGCATCACAATTATACTGAAATCTCTACTTTGATCAGAGCTAAGAACTAAAAGTTCTTGGTGTCCCCGGGTCATGTGAATGAGGGGCTCATCTAGGGACATCTGGATTGAGATTTGAAGATGCCGATAGAATTATCTCTTAGTCTCTATGTGGTCATTAGTTGCCAGGCTGTCAGGATACCAAATCTTTAGATGCCCAAGCGCCTTGCGTGACATGGTGAAGTGTTTGCTATAACCTATACACACTCTCCCTTTTCTTTAAGACTTCTCTGGCTCATCTGCAATACCTGTAATACCTAATACAGTGTCGGTTGTTCTTATACTGTTAGATATATTACTGTTGTATTTACACAGTTGTACATATTGTTTATGGAATAATGACAGGTAGCCTATATGTGTTCAGTACAGACGCAGGGTTTGTTTTTGGTGTGTGGGTGTTTAATATTGTCCATCTGTGGTGGCTGAGTCTTAGATGTTCTGTGTTATGTAAGCACAAAGACTGAGTGTGGCTGAGAATGGGGCAGAAAAGAAACAAAAAGGGGACTGGAGAGACGGCTCAGCAGAGACAGCTCAGGAATTGAGTATACACTGTTCTTATAGGGGACCCAAGTGTGGGTCACAGCACTCGTATTAGGCAGCTCCAGGAGGTCTGGTGTTTCTAACCTCTCTAGGCACCTACGCTCATGTGCATATACCCCGCCACACACAGATACACACATACACATAACTTAAATACACATAGTTTTAAAAAGAGGGAGGGAGGAGATTTTAGGCGGTCTTAGAACCTTGGATAGTCTGCTCAACTGAAAGTGGCCAACTGGTAAGATGCGAGCATTTGGAGAAGTCAGGGAAAGCCAGGTCACATTACAAAGATGGTCCTTGAGCTGACAACAAGAGAAGGTCTCAGAGGGCTACAGGGGCTGGCTACAGATTCCTTGTAGCTGCTATGTGGAGATCAGATGGCAGATGGGACAGTCCAGAGTGGACACTGACAGGCTGGGTAAGAGTCAGTGACAGCAATGGCAGTGTTCAAGATACCGAGTATACAACAGTGCACATTCTTCTGAGGACAGCAGAGACCCTGCACATCAAATGTGTTTGCCAGCAGCAAGGCTAGCGTGTGTTTTCAGGAAAGGGCCACACAGATGACAGTAAAAAAACCCACCTTCCTTAGCTCATTGTGCATGTCCTCTTCTTTACGTGTTCCTTAAAGCCTTCCCCCACAGGTTTAGGGTGACAGAAGTTGTGTTCATCTTCATCACAAGTCTTATCCCTAGGGCGTGGCCAACATCCCAAGGTTACCGCACTCAAAATGACCCCAACAGATGTGCCCTGTATTTTTTCTCTGTTTTATGAAACTACATGGTATAGCTGTGTGCCAAGTGACATATGTCATTTCAACCTGGTTCACATATAGCAGCCTCTGTGACATTTCCCCCTGCTCAGTTTTTTAAAGTTGTTTCAGGTTTGCTTATTTTTTCCATGCTGTCAGTGACATTTGTTGCTATCCTCTGTCCTAAAATGCAATTCTGACCCTTAGCACAAGAACATATAAGTGGGAGAAATCCAGGATGCTCAAGGTAGCATCCAGCCTGGAGTTTCTCTGTGGTGATTTTTAGAAGTTATAGGGTACAAAGCTCATGCCTGGGGAAACATGAGCTGTTTCCGAAATTAACTTTCACTGACCTGAATAGTCTGGCGTGAAAATTCAAGCAGAAGCTGGCAGCTCAGCTTCCCATTTCAGGTTGCGTCAGCTGTACTGCCAAGATCCCAGGAGCGCCCTGCTCTCTGCCTTCAAATGCCTGGTTCATACAAGATTCACAAACAGTTCAGGGAAGACCAGTTTTAAATAGTGCCTGAAAGTCAAGATACTCTGGTTGGACTCACCTTTCCCAGGGTGAGGACTGTTGGGTACAACCCAAGAGCCTGATTCTGTAAAGACTAACTCGTCCTCTGCCAATCCTTGCTCTAAAGGGCTCACTCTGCCCATCCCTGACTTCTCCTCCAAGCCTGGCTCTTTGCTGCCTCCTTGTTATGAGGACTGATTATGATTCTAAACATGAAACTCAGCATCAGTTGCCTGAAGCAAGGCTTAGTCAACAGGCACTAGCATTAAGACCACATTTTGCCTAGATAAAATCCAAGTGGGCCAAAGCCCTTGTTTTTCAGTCTACATTTTTTCTTAGAGGCTGCATTTTCTTAGAAGTAAAAACACATAAAACACCATTAAGATTCAAGAGTACAATTTGATCCAAACCAGCTCTCATTGGTGGTCAGGGGCCTGACCCACATAGCAGTGTCTTTCCTTCAGTCAGCACAGTGTTCCAGAGATGTTCAAACTAAGTGTTTTACAGAGGAGTTTTTAAGTTTTTAAATAAGTGACCTTATTAAGTCTTGGAGAATTTTATAGTGATATTGATTATATTCACCCTCAACTCCACCCAGAGCTTCTCACAAATTCATCGCTATCTCCCTACCGCCAACCTAATTTCTTTTTTTCTTCTCTCCTCCCCTCCTGATTTACTTCCCCATCAACTCCAGTTTTGCCCTCCATATTTTTCTGGTGTGCGGCCATCCACTGGATCACAGTTGACCTACCAAAGCCCACACCCTTAAAGAAAACTGACGGTCCCTCCCCCACCAGCCAATCCCGGCCCATGGCTCCATAAGTAGGGATGGGAACTCATCTGTACAGAAGCTTTTATCCAAAAATTCTAGTTCCCAGTTCTCTTTGCAGATGGATGAGCAGGGCAGACTGCCCTTTCCATGTGTGTTGCCGGTTTGTCTACCCCCTGCAGTCTCAAGGTTTAGCCTTTTGCCTACCATGTTCGTCCCCATCACCTGCAGTAAGGACAGTACCTTCTATATCTGACTCACTGATGCTGATTTCTGAGAGGCCTCCTGAGCCACAAGGCTTCTCAGAGATGTTGTTGAGCCAGGAAGAGCACAAGCTGTCTTTTAGAGAGCACCCCACCTGTGAGGAGGAATACTGTGATGGGCAGAATCCAATGAAGCACTTTCCTGCCCACAGTACCACGGTTACTAGGAAACAAGAAAAAATGACCACCAGAGAGTTCTTCATTTTAGATGTCACCCCCCCCCCCTTTTTTAGTAAAAACACATAGTGGCTAGCCCCACACTGATAATCGTTCCTGGCATTACAAAGCTTCAGATTCATGTGTAGTGAGGAGGGTGTAAATGTCGGGATTGGGAGTCAGATATCAACCTCAAGTCTCTTCTTCAGGCACAATCTCCCTGAAGCTCCCTAGTCAACCAGCCCCTGGGGTCCACATCTCCCTGCCTCCCCAGCACTGAGATTCCAGTCTGCACACCACTGTGCCCAGTTTGTTAGCAGGTTCTTGGGTATCAAACACCAAACACACAACACTTTAAGTACTGAGTTAGGTCCCCAGCCCTCCACCTAATATCTCTTTAGTCTCCCTTGCTCTCCTCCTCTCTAGAAAATCAGCTGCATCTATCCCCAAAGGTCAATTAGAAAATTTAACAGGCTGGTGAAAAACTGCTGTCCGAGAAAAGTCTACTTTGTTTCATGTGGTGTCCCTGCCTTAAAGAGAACACAGCCATGGTTGATAAACACAGACAGAGTGAGAAAAAGACTGCCTGTGTTTTTAAACCTGATGTGAGGGAGGTTGAGACTTGTAAAAAGGAAGGGGTGGGGAACTGAAGGAAGACACTGGTGTGCTGAGAAGATGCCACGCTCACCGTGGAATTCTGTCCGTTGATGTAGTTTCTAGTTTCTGACGTCATTTATCAAGCTGGGCTTCTTTGCTTGGTTAGGACTCTTCCCTGATGTTAGCACTGGCACCCAATTATAAAACATGGTTCAGTTTGTCTAGTGACCGTAGCTTTGTTAGAGTTTCCTTCCTGTCTGGTATTTCCAACAGGTATGACTGTGTATGTCTCCATTCATGTTACAGATCCCCCATAGAAATGGCATCTACAGCAAGGTCTGGAGATACTCTGTAAGGAACAAGAAACTGACTGTTTCTTGTGCCAGTGTGCAAATTGCCAGTGTAGAGTTCAAGTGCATTCAAATACGTGGCATTTTTCACAGACCATTGTTCTTTATGCCCCCCCCCCCAGAGAGCACTTGGGATTTGCTCAGATGATATATTTCCCTTTGCAAGTCATAAAACCAGCAGTGAACATCTAATCAAATCCACATTATAGGCCTGCAAGAAAATCCTTTAGCTTCTTTTTTCACCCATCCCCTTCCTCCTGTGTGGAAACAGCAGAGAACGGGGAGCTATAAGGATGGCAACCTCGTGAATACAAAGATGGAGGGGGTGTACATTTTAACATGGGCTCACACCTCTTGCTCACCTCCACTGTTCATCACCCCACTTCACCTCTCCTGCCCAGTGACTGGTTCACTGAGGAAACTTACCTTGAATTTGGGACTGACTGGAAGGAACCACTCCTTATGAACATTTTTTTCTAAATGGAGAAATGAATACAACAGTTGTTATTCGTAGTAGTCAGTTGCCAAAGACGGAAGAGCAGGGCACAGAATTCAGGCTGTCTTGCCCATATCAGGGGCCTTCAGAGTCCTAGACTTCTTGGAAAGCAGCATGTCTCAGCACTGGCCTGTGAGGGAGAGTTTAGCTTCCTGGAGAAGCCTCGGTTGCTGCTTTAATATTAAGACCAAAGAAGCTAAGAGCTGTGTAGGCTGCAGTGTCTTTCAAAGGAAACTATAAATCCACAGAATCTTTCAGATGTGAACTATTTATACTGAAGACCTATGTGTCCTGGGCATCACTCACCACAGGGCCTGTGGCCCAGTCTACCCAGGAACTTTCAGAACTGCTAAGTTTAGTGGCAGGTAGTATTTGCAGTAGTCACATCTGCTCTAAGAAACATCATTCTAATCCATACTGTATGGGTGAGGGATAACATCTTTAGATTGGTCCTAATATCTAACATGAGATCAACTCTATTACATCCAGACTCCACATCCAGAGATTCTTGGTGTTATAAATATTAAAAGGACAGTTGGGGTGTTTGGAACACGTTTGCATCCATAGCCTCGAGTTCTTTGGTGACACCTTGGGTGCAGACTTCTGGCTGAGCATCTGTGGTCTTGTGTTGTGGTGGCCATTACTATCAGCCTGGGAGTGGTCACTTTTCTCAAGTTCAGCTGAACCAAGAGAGGAGAACATAGGTTTCTACAGAAATTATGACTCCATGAAAGACTCTGAAGCAATGGGGAAAGCTGGTGTCTTTCAGAGTACAAACTAATTTTGCACTGTAAAGAATTTCTTTGGGTTGATCTCTATAGATGTTTGTCACTGAGCTCTGTTCCTGAACTATAAAGCATAAATATGTAGGCTAAAGGTTACTTTCTCTCAAAGGATAAACAACAAATTTTAAAGAAAAGTTTGAGTGCTGGTGGAGTGTTTAGTAACCTTGCTTAACCAAAAGTAGAAATTGACTTAAAAGCTACAGGTATTGTCTGTGCCACCTGCAGTCACTGGAAGGACAGAACCATCACTGAACTCAGAAACAGTCAGAGGCAGAGGACCATAGCCAAGGATATCTCTTCTCCTAACCCTCCTTGGCCAGACCAACCTCCTCAGCCTGGTGTGTGCATCACTCCTGGGGCTAAGCCTCTGCTAGAACAGAGCTGACCATTCCTCCCTTGAGTCATTAGAATCTGAAGATTTCTATTCTCGTTTGGTCCCATTGTCTATCTTACGCCATTACTGTGCCCAGAGAAAGGGGGTACTTTAATTACCTAGTTTCAGAACAGAAGCTATGCTTTGAATAAGAATGGTATCCATAGGCTCATATTGTTTAAGTCTTGGTACCCATTTGGAGGAACTATTTGGGAAGGATTAGGAGGTGCAGCTTCGATGGTGGAGGTGTCAAGACACAGGAGTAGGTTGTATGTTTCAAAAGCCCATCTTTTTAGTTTTATTCTCCTTCTCCCATTCTCGCTCCATCTCTCCTAACCCCCACTCCTAGCTGTGAATCAAATTTTGGCTCTCAGCTACTGCTCCAGCTCCACGCCTTCCTGAGTGCTGCCATGTTTCATGCCATGGTGGTCATGACACTGTAAGCAAGCCCCAATAAGCTCTTTGTTCTATAACTTGCCTTGGTGATGGGGCCTCTTCACAGCAATGGAAAGGTAACTAAGACAAGGAGTCAGTCTGCTTTCAGGATTGCGGGCCAGACTTACCTCTCATCGTAACTCTCATCCTGAAGAATCCAGTATGCCTTTAAGAACTATGCCTCAGAAGTGCCATATGCTGATCCGTGCATCTGTTAGGAGCTCCCACACTGTGCTGAGGCTCTCAGTGCCAACCCAGTGTGCTGTGTCCGTTTGTTCCATGAGCCAAGATGCAAAGTCAGCATTATAAAATGCCCCATGGCTCAGCTGTAAATGTGCTAAGGGCTCTGTTGGTACAGTAGCAGAAAGGTGAGCAAGTGCAAGCCTGTGTGTAAAGCAAAGGGAAGCGACCGATGCCACTGCAGGGCCATGAAGTGCTTCCATCTTGTTTTAAATCTCAGGTTAGAAATAAACAAGTGCGATTTGTTCTGACTTGGTAAGAAATCTAAATACAGGCCACCTGCAAGCCGACCTTCTGTCTGTGGTTGAGAAGCAAAAGTGCATTCTCTTTCTCACGTGGTCTGTGCCTTGGCTAAGAACAAGGTGTGTCTGGATTGGGCTCTGGCTTGGCAATACTTTACCTTCTCTGTGCCTCAGTTATTCAAACTCTAAAAGCAGATGACTGAGTTTGGGGGTTTTGTTTTGTTTTTAGTTCATTTTAGACAGTGTCTCCTGTAGCACAGGCTGGCCTTCAGCTCACCATATAGCTGAAGATGACCTTAAACTCATCACCCTCCACCTCCCAGGTACTGTTATGGTGTGCACCCTCACACGCAGCTTAAACAGACCATGACAGCATCTAACACAAAAGTCCATTGTGCACATCAGCCAAGGGGTAGCGTGACTGCCTCACAGCTGCGTGTAGTCAGTCAGTAGCCTTTAGCTACTGTCATGGTTGGGAGACGTGAGGGGCTGTGCAGGGGAGCCAGGCCTCACCAAACCTGCTTCTGTCATTTTGTCCTGCTGCACTTTAGACTTTAAGAGGAAAGTGGAGGAACGAGTGGTTTTCAGACAGCGGCCCCCAGGTCCGTCTCATTCCTGTAATTAGTCGTTCCTATAATCATCCCGCCGGTGTGTAGGAAGGCGTAGTAAGTCCTAGGCTCCTGTGCTGTCACAGGGCACTGCTGGGAGCAGATGCTGGCTTCAGCCTTGCCCACAAACTCCTTTTCAGGGAGCTTGTTACTTCTCACCTACCCTTGACAGAAAAAAGAGGACCTTTCCAAGCACTTCCCAGCAACTTAGAAGCCAAAACCAGCTGGCAGCCATACTTTCTGGCCCTTTTTCTTTCTTACAAATGAACATGATTAAAAAGGGGGTTGAGGTAGCAAGGTAGCTCAGCTGGTAAAAGTGTCTGCCACCCAGCCTGGGACCTGAGTTTGACCTCTAGACTTAACTCAATAGAAAGAACCAACTTCCACAAGTTGTCCTCTGACCTTCCTGTACCAACGCACACACACACACTTATACACATCCACATGCACATACCCACTCACACATATACACATTTTCACACACAGAAGATAAATGTAAAAACTTTTTTAAATTTTTCTTTTTTGATACTTTATTTACATTTCCAACGTTTCCCCCTTTCCAGGTCTCCACTTTGGAAACCCCCTATTCCCTCCCCCCATCCCCCTGCTTCTATGAGGGTCTTCCCACCTTGGCATTCCCCTCTACTGGGGCCTCTAACACCCTCAGACCCAAGGGCCTCTCCTCCCCCTGATGGCCAACAAGGCCCTCCTCTGCCACATATGTGGTCCAAACCATGGGTCCCTCCATGTGTATTCTTTGGTTGGTGGTCCAGCCTCCATGAGGACTGGGGGGATCAGGCCAGTTGACACTGTTGCTCCCTCCATGGGGCTGCCACTCCCTCAGCTCCTTCAGTCCCTTCTCCAACTCCTCCATCTGGGACCTCACTCTCAGTCCAGCGGTTACTGTAAAGTGAAATTGGGTATTCCGAACCTTTGGGCTAACATTTTAAGAAAAGGGAAATAACAAGTTAGTATTTGCTCTGAGCAATATCTAAATTAGGCATTTTGAACCATTGCTAGTGTTAGAAATAAGCTCAGGCTTCAAAGAAAGAGAACAGCTATTGACCACAGTGTCTAATAAAGCAGACTTTACACTTGATCAAGAAGGTAGCTCAAATACTGAGTGAACACAGAGAACCAGCAAATGCATTGTTTTTATTCTAACTGGGAGGGAGCTGTGTCTTTTTCCCATTGGATGGGCCTGACTTCACAGTCTTATTCAGTTGACTGGTCTGAAAATACTGGGCACCCAGGAAATGGAAGGGAGAGGAAAGGACTGCAGACAGTCAAATTCCTAGACTGGAACAGCAGGTTTGAGTAAAGGAAGGTTTTACTTTGTGGGGAATATTTGCATACAAGTCGTACAAGGTGGGAGAGAGAAAAAGATTTTCATTCCTTGTTGTAAACACAAGTGATATATTACTTGATAGAAAAGATTCATATTTAATATTTCTGGCTGTGGGGAAACATCCCTGTTGCCCCCTCACTGGTTGAGGGGGGATTGTTAAAGCAAGTTGGCAGCATCAATATTACCGAGACGCCCTTGCTTTTGATGTAAGCTATAAGGAACAGTAGCCATGGTTTCTGGTTTTAATGTGTATAATGTATCCTCAGTTTTACTCTGCAATATTCCCATTAGCCTTATTGACCTTTCCACGCCCTTTCTCTGGCCCGTGAAGCCACACAGTGGAGGCAGACCACAGATACAAGTTCATTGTGTATCCTTTGGTGGCCTGCCTGAAATTCACCTAGTGCTTTTAAAATCAAATTCTTAATTTTTGATGCATGTAGCACTCATTTAGGTCATGTTTTATTCTACCAAATTAAAAAAAAAAAAAAAAAAAGTTTAAGAAAGAGAGCAATTGCAAAAAAAAAAAAACAGGGACAAAGCAGGGTCAGGGAAGGCTAGAGACTTGATGAGACTGTGGAAAGACACTACCCAAGGGCTCAGGGAAGAATTACGGTATAAAGTGACAAATTCATCTTATATCATACAATCTTGCTTTGTAGCAAAGTATAAGGAATTGGATGAAATGGATCCTAGGAACTTTTCCCATAAGAGAGTGGCAGAGATCTAAAGGGGTGAAATACATGTGGCCCTAAAAAATTGTTCCGAGGATCTGAGCACCAGTCTCCAAATCCGTGCTGGAGTACATCCCATCCCAGTGTGCGAGCTGAAGAAGTTTCGGGGGTGGGGTATGCTGGCCAGGATGACTCTGTCTATAACAGGTAGGGACTGAGGGATGCTGGGAGAACCTGGCAACCACATCAGATTTGATGTGCTAATAGGCATCTCAGTTAGCTTTTTGTCCCAGGTTTGAGACCTAACACCCTCCCCACACACACCCCATTTATAAATTATGCAGGGAATTAAGGCTGAAAGAGTCAAATACAGACTCAAATTTGCTTGAGTCAAGGAGCTAGGATTACAAACGCCTAACACTCCATGTCACAAACCACCCTGTTCTTGTTTCCTGCCCACACCACCCAGAGGTGCAAGAGCAAACATTCCCTCTCTCATTCAGATCAGCGTCTCTCTGTCGCTTCATGGTTCCTATTTGTCCAAGCCAAGCTGCAGGCACCCATGTCTAACCTAACCATCAGACGATGCTTTCGTCTTAACTCCAGCTGCACAGAGAGGATAAAACATGTGGAGACAGACATGCACACTCTGGCCGACAGTTCAGCGGACATGCCTCCCGTGTCTGTGTGTTGGCCTCCCTTGTCTAGGTCATTTGCTTCTCCCTGGAGCTGAGGACTAGCTTACCTTTATTTCTCACAGTAACTCTGTCAGGTGTGCTTTTAGCCTCTAGATGAGTATCTTAAAGGGGAAGGGTACTCAAATATCAGGAATTGAACCACAGAAGCATATTTAATATTTAGCACAAATACAAGACATCAAAGAATATCTGATAGGACTAGCCTGAACTCACTTATTCAGGTTTCTCCGGGTTGGGGATGAAGACTGTGAAGAGTGTGTATGTGATGTTTGACGTCATTTTTGAGATAGACGCAAAGCCCAGGTCACTGCCAGAGGCTGAAGGTGTAGTTGAGACCTATGTTGCTAACCGTCTATGCCTTCTACATTTCAGGAAGACCTGTCCCAGGCGGTTGATGACAACATGGTAGCAGAGCAGCAGAAGGCATCAGAGTCACCTGACAGTGTGCGTTATTTGTGTTTGGGGTTTGCTCTGCAGGGTAGTGTGCCATATGAACTGTCTCACAAGCAAGCCAGATGGTTGTGATGGCAAGCCCTTTCTTACTAGCAGAGGTTAAGGGTGTCTTAAGACCTTGTGTCAATGCACAGTTGTGCGAAGGATCACACTTGGGTAAAAAGAGGTGTCCTCTTTTCATCAGTCTGTTCCGGTAGCCTGACCGGGTGTTTAAAAGAAACCCTTGAGCCAACAAGGTGGCTCAGCAGGTAAAGGCGCTTCTTACTAAGCCTCATGACCTAATTCCAGTCTCTGAGATCCACATAGTGTAATGAGAAACCAGACTCCCAAAAGTGGTCCTTGGTCTTCACACGCTCGCACTGGGCACATGCACAACGCGTGTGTGTGCACGTGCGCACACACACACACACATACATGCATGCACACACACACACAAATATTTTTCCAAGACATCCTTTTCCAGTTGAATTGTAAGACCACTCTATCTGACACAGTGCCATGAATAAAGTTTTCTTTTTCTTTTTTTCTTTTTTTTTTTTTTTTTTTTGGTTTTTCGAGACAGGGTTTCTCTGTGTAGCCCTGGCTGTCCTGGAACTCACTCTGTAGACCAGGCTGGCCTCGACTCAGAAATCCACCTCTCTCTGCCTCCCGAGTGCTGGGATTAAAGGCATGCGCCACCACGCCCAGCTGAATAAAGTTTTCAATGGAAGACTTTGTAGTTTGATAAAGATAAAAATACACTAACCTTAGTGTTCCTTACATTTTGATATTCACTTTTCTTAAAAAGCTAGAGGTCTGACAACATCAGTGAATGAATGAAAGAATGAAATAGCCAGGCCCTAAATCATTGTTTGATTTGGGAGGGTGGGCTTTATGTAGCCTACCCATATAACCAAGGCTGACCATAATCTCCTGCCCCCACCTCTCAAGTACTGGGTTGTCTGGCCTCTGCCGCACACCCAGTAAGCTACCAACTTATCTGTCAAATGTATGTAGCTATTAACTTTTTCCTTTTTAAAGCCTGGTTTTCATTTCTGTGTAACTAGTTTATACTTTAAGATTGATTTTATTTTTACGTATGTGTGCTAGTGTCTGTACATGGCTATGTGTACATGTCCTAATTGGGGTTACTCTTGCTGTGACCAAAAGCTAGCTGGGGAGGACAGGCTTGATCTTGCTTATACTTCCATATCATTGTCAAAGGCAAGCAGGCAGGAACCCAGAGGCAGGAGCTGATGCAGAGGCCATTCAGGAATGCTGCTTCCTGGCTTGCTTACCATGACTTGCTCACCCTTCTTCCTTATAGAAGGTAGGACAACCTACCCAGGTTTGGTACCACCCAAATCGGGCTGGGCCTTCCTTTATAAATCATCAAGCAAGAAAATGTACTATAGGCTTGCCCACACTGTAGTGGCCAGAACTCCAGCAAACCTGTTTTCTCCATTGAAATTCTCTTCTCTCAGATGACCCAAGTTCGTGTCAAGTTGACATAAAACACTCAAGTGCCAATGTCTGTGGAAGCCAGAAGAGTAGTCTGATGAGCCTCTTGGTATGGGGTCTGGGAAGCAAACTTGGATCCTCTGCAAGAGGATCTTAACTGCCAAGTCCTCTCTAGCCCTAGTTATATGTTTATGTCACTAAAACGTTCACTATTCAGAAACAACAGATAACAAGAGTATATAGAAAGTATATGATTGTCAGGTGTGGTGGCACATGCCTTTAGTCCCAGCACTTGGGAGGCAGAGGCAAGTGGATCCCTGAGTTCAAGGCCAGCCTGGTCTACAGAGTGAGTTCCAGGTCAGCCAGGGCTACACAGAGGAACCATCTCTTGAACCCCTTCCCTTCAAAAAATGTATATGATTTTTCAAACATTTCCAAATATTATGCCTCTGAAAACTCTCTAAAATTATATGCTGAACATCTAAATAAAAACAAACATGTAGGCCTGGCATGTGATTGACACTAAAGTACTTACATAGCATGCCTGAGACCCTGAGTGGTCTCACATGTCTTTAATCTCAGTACCCTGGAGGTAGAATCAGGCTGATCTGTAAGTTTGAGGCCAACTTGGTCTACTGAGCAAATTCCAGGACAGCCAGAGCTACACAGAAAAAAAACAAAAAACAAAAAACCACCACCAGCAACAACAACAAAACACGCTCTCAGAAAACCAAGGTGGGGGAAGGGAGGAGGGAAGGAAGGAAGGAAGGAAGGAAGGAAGGAAGGAAGGAAGGAAGGAAGGAAGGAAGGAAGAGAAATAGCTAAAGTCTGGAGAGATGATTTTAGTGGTTTAGTGACCAGAATTCCAGAAAACCAAATCAGCTGGCTGCTGATGGAAATGGAGTGTTGTTTTGCCTGTAAAATTTCTGATCCAAAGCTCACAGTCATTCATAATCTGTTTTGGGGAAGGGGCACGCATTGCTGGTATTAATTCCTCTTTCATGTTTACAGCCATCTCACAAGGTACAGCTGTCCCACTAGCAATGTCCAGATGAGGAGGCCAAGTGTTATCTGGGGTCTCAAAGCTCATTAGTGGCTGGGAACTTCCCAACCCATGAATTTCTTTAAGTGTGTTCTTTGATGTTGTGAGAACTGACCCTCTCCCCAGAGAGATGCTGATAAGTATGACTGTCTGTGACCATGGATCTGTTTCGAGCCCTGAGCTAAGTAGCCTTGAGCCTCAGTGCTGCCCCCCCCACCTCCAGTTTTTAGTAATAACCCTCCACATACACTTTATTCTTCTTAGTAGATATGTAACAGGAAAAGGCCTTTTAAGTAAGGGTCCAGTCAACATTAAAGGTGAAGAGAGAGGTCCACTGAGGTTGTTACACAGGTGACAGCACTGTGCAGCAAGCTTGACACCTGAGTTCTGTTCCCAGAACCCACATAAACAGATGCAGGGTCCAGGACCTACAGCAAGGTGGGGACAGGTGCAGGGTCCGGGACCTACAGCAAGGTGGGGACAGGTGCAGGGTCCAGGACCTACAGCAAGGTGGGGACAGATGCAGGGTCCAGGACCTACAGCAAGGTGGGGGATGGGAGGCTTGCTAGAAACTGGCAGGCCAGCGGGCCTGAAGTACACAGCACAACACAAGAGACACCCTGCCTCATTCAGATGGAAGCTGAGAACTGATCTAAAAGTTCTCCACTGATCTCCTAATGTGATAATAAGTAAAAATCAAATATTTTCTTAAATATATTTTTAAAAAGTCTAGAGAACCAAATGAGCACCCCAGAACCACAGCCTAGCAGCTGTCCCATAAGTACTCTGACCATGGCATTCTCTAACAGCTGACTTCCAGCTGGCCTCCCTCTAATTCGCTGCATGATAATATTGTCTAATGCTGAGGGCTGTTCTTGTGGTTGAGGTATCCTTACAGGCAATAGTGTTATAAAAACTAAAAAGCATAACAAATACCCAGTGGTTAGACTTGTTTAAGTTCTTGCATAGTGATTGGTACCCTTGTACCGAGGAACAGATGTTGGAGTGAGTCTTTCTAGAGTACAGGGATAGCCTGCCATTTACTGGAATCCAGCCCACACATCAGGTCACCACCTCAGCTTTTTACGTGACTCTTAAGAAGGCATGGAGTCCTTCCTTTCTCTTAATTAATGCTCATATTCACTGGGGGCTTTGCCAACATAAGTACAAAACCACAAGTTAATATTCCATTCATATCCTGCTTCCCTTTTTGAGCAAGCCTCCATCAAAGTACCTTAGGAGCAAAGTTGAATGGGAGGCAGAACAAAAATCAGCCTAGCTTTCCCTTGCCCCCTCTCTGAGCATCCTGTTGTCTCAAAACATATTTTTGAAGCGCATCGCTTTGGTAACAGTAATGCAAAAGTTTTACAATGCTCTTATTACTTCTCTCTTTGACATTCATGTGATTTTCTTTCCTTCTGTAGGCTGCCTGCCAGATGAAACAGCAAACATACTCAACACAAGTCTCCTCCAGTTCACAAGAGATCTCATCAGCACCAACTCCACTGTGTCAATCAACACATGCAGATGTCAAAGGTTCTGGTACGACTCCTTCTAACCAAACCTGCCTTGTGACCTTTGGAGAAGGAAACTGTCGTGATGCTTTGAGAAAAGAATGTGAGATGGGGATGCAGGACACCTAGCTGCCTGGTCCTCCTCTACTTCCTTATCAGTGAGATGGGGATGCAGGACACCTAGCTGCCTGGTCCTCCTCT
>CM052702.1:92190584-92202191 GCA_028551405.1 Uromys caudimaculatus
GAACTCCCCACTTCCTGCACTGTTTTCTGAACTCCCCACTCCCTGCACTGTTTTCTGAATTCCCACTTCCTGCACTGTTTTCTGAACTCCCCACTTCCTGCACTGTTTTCTGAACTCCCCACTCCCTGCACTGTTTTCTGAACTCCCCACTCCCTGCACTGTTTTCTGAATTCCTACTCCCTGCACTGTTTTCTGAACTCCCCACTTCCTGCACTGTTTTCTGAATTCTCCACTCCCTGTACTGTTTTCTGAACTCCCACTTCCTGCACTGTTTTCTCATTTCTCCACCAACTGCATTGCCTAATATTTACTGAATACACACACAAAGAGAAAAGACCCTCCATATAGGCATTTGATGAAACGAAGGCCTACAGATTGCCTGTTAGTCTCTCCCAAAGATGGTTAAGTCATAAATAATGACTCCAAAATCATAATGAAGCCAGTTGTCAACACTGTGTGTATTTGATATAAGCCATTTGAAGATTTGTGTTTCAGTAAAGAAGTTGGTGTTCAGAGGCAGGCATGGTGGCACCTGTAATCCAAGCAATTGAGAAATGGAGGTGGGAGGTCATCCTCAACTACATAGTGAATTCAAGGCCAGCCTGGGCTCTCAGAAACCTAGTCTCAAAAGGAAAGAGATGAAGGAAGGAAGCATGTAATTCATGTTGTAGCTTGAATTATGATGATGAATTAGTGTAGAAAATATCAGTAACTTTTAACAAAATGTTTCTTTATGGCCTCAGGAAGTAATATTTATTATAATATAAATGTGTGCACATATTTGTGTATATGTGTGTTTACCTTTGTATATAGGGTTGAATAACCTTTACCAAAGTACTTGGGACCAGAAATCTTTAAGATTTTGGAACATTTTCATATACATGATGAGATAGATTAGAACTAGAATTCAAATCTGAATACAGAATCCATTATGCTTTATATACATATTCAGTGTACAGCCTGAAGATTGTTTGGGTATATCTGTATTGAACTTCTTTCTATCACATGAAGTAATGTGTAGAATTTTCTATTATGATTTTATGTCAATGATCAAAAAAATTCCAGATCTCTGGATTAGGGAAACTAAACATGTGATATTAGGGATAAATTTTAAATATTTTTTTCAATCAAGTACTTAATTGATTCCCTTATGCATCTCAATTGGTATGCTATACTCTTATTTGGAAGTATTTAAGTACATTTTTATTTCTTTTGTTTTGGTTTTTGCAGTGTAAGACATTAAACCTGAGATCTTGTCTTAGGGTTTAATGCAAAGAGACACCATGACCATGACAATTCATAAAAGAAAATATTTAATGGGGGTTGGCTTACAGTTTCAGAGGTTCAGTCCATTATCATCATGGCAGGAAGCATGGCAGTGTGCAGGCAGACATGATGCTGGAGAAGGAGCTGAGAGCTCTACGTCTTGATTCTAAGGCAGCGAAAGGAGACTGCCTTTCACAAGCAGCCAGGAGGAGGGTCTGGAACACACTGGCAAGATTTAAGCACACACATGAGACTTCAGAGCCCCAGCTCCACTGTGACACACGTCCTCTAACAAGGACACACCTCCTAAAAGTGTCACTTCCCATGGGCCAGGCCTATTCAGACCACAACAGACCCCGTGAGGCAAACCTTCTAAACTCAGAGTCTTCTGTGGAAATAGCCTTTCTACTTAGTGCAGGATTTGCTTTTGTGTTCCTAAGTATTAGTCACCTCTAATTTTTCCACACTGATTTTCATGGTATGTTTTGAGATTTTTTTATAATTGAATATACGTAAAATTGACAAGTTGACAGATTCAAGGAGTTAATGGTTTCATCTCAGAAGGTGTCTTAGCAGTGTCATGGCTCATCCAGTGGTTGAGGAGAGCCACGTCCAGCCTTTCCCTTCATAGAGCCTCATGCGAAGGGAGTGAGGGGATGGCCACACAACCCCATCTTCCAGTCAGTACAAGATGAGCTGCATCTCCTGCTTGTTAATCATTTTGTTTATCACTTTCCAGGTAACTTACAGGCTTCTCTCTCAGTGGACCCTGCTCCTCTCTCCGTGGACCCTGCCACATGTCCCATTGTCCCTGGCCAAGAAATGATCATAGAAATATCCAAGGGGCGCTCCGGGCTTGGTCTCAGCATTGTTGGAGGAAAGGACACACCTTTGGTGAGTATGTAGAAGTAAATGACTGTCACAGAGTTAGTTGCTGAGGCTCATTATGACCCAGGATACTTGAATGGAAGCTTGTCAAAACAAAATATAAATACTTGTCCCCTAAAACCTCAGGAAACTCGGGAGCTGCAGGTGCTACAGTAGTCTGGTCCCCGCTCCTGGTTTGCAGAGTTTGCCTCTCTCTATCTCCTTCCCTGTCCTAAAGCGTGTTGACTGTCCACTGACTCTCAGTGAACTACCCAGCCCGGAACTGAATATGCTCTGAGCCTGAGGTTATTGACTAAAGGATTCTAACTCCTTATGCCTGATTGCAACACAGCGATTGAGGACATTAAGGTACTAACTTTTCCTCTGCTTCCGCAGTCAGAAACTACTGCGTGTAACAGCCTACGTAAGTGTAATGTCCCTTGGATGACACTGGGGTGCTGGAGTTGCCCAAGCCCACAGCTAGTTGAGCTGCCAGCCCCTTACGTGGGCCTTTGCTTCCCCAAGCTTCCTGTCTAGCCTGGGATACTGTGGCTGTCTGCCTTTTGTAACTGAGGGAGGAGAGACCTTTCCTTCAGGGCTTTCGTTTGGATGATATGTATGACTGAGCTGTATCATTAAACAATGTAATGTTCAAATATCATAGAAATCTCGACTCACTGGGTTGTAGTAAAACTGAAAATTTTACAAACACTAGGAAATGGTTTGTCCTTGCCGTACTAAGGCCGTTGGAGTAGTGGTAAGAAGCTATTCCCTGACATTGGTACTAGCTCCCTCTTAAAAGCCTGCTTTCCCCATTTTCCCAAAGAGATGTCTTAAATACTGTAAGAATTAAATTTGTATAAATAAAGCTATTTAAGCAAAACAGGCAAACTAAATTTTAGAGCAGTTCTATACACAATGCTTTCATGTTAAAAATTTTAACCTTCTGGGGTCTGGAGAGATGGCTCAGCAGTTCAGAACATGGGCTACTCTCACAGAGGACCCAGGTTCAATTCCTAATATCAACATGGTAGCTTACAGCTGTCTGTACTTCCAGTTCCATAGGATCCGATACCTGGGCACTGCGCACACATGGTGCACATACATACACATAAAATAAAATATTTAACCATCTGATTTCTTTGTTGTAAATAAGTCTCTTTTTATGACTTAGCCTAAGACAGATCTGGTCTTCCTGGAAGACTCAGAAGAATGGAGTTAGCTGACAACTCTTCAGCTTGCTCTCACCTCTGTTGGCATCAATACAGTTTCCTCTGTATGGGACTCTCAGGATTCCTGACCCCACTGTGTGCTGCCCTCTACCACTGGCCTGTGCTCCTGCGGCTGTCTGAGGGTACTCACCCGGCCTTCTCATCCAGCAGCCTGAGGCCTTATTGATTATCTTGCTCTGCTTCTCTTGCCAGCTCAAGAAAGGCAAAGATAAAAGCTCTTGAAGATCATTGTGAGGTTCCTAATATGTGGTTGGGACTGTAAACCCCAGTGCCCTGAAAGATAAGCACCACTTAAAATGAGAGGTGGGCCACAGCTTTTATTTCCTAACCTGAGTACCACATCAGAAACCTTAAGTTAGAGTTACAGAAAGTATTTAGGTCATTTTTGTGCAGCCAAAAAGCGGGTCGATGTGAAAAGTGCTTAAACCCATTGTTCTTGTGAAGATTTTTTTTCCTTTTTAATGCTCCCCCAAATTTTCTCATGAAGCATGAAAACTCACACATGGATCCCATTATCCAGCCAGCAGGAAATTTGCAAACAAAGGTGGGAGCTTGTGAAAAGAAGTTGCAGGAAATGATAAGCCAGGTATGAGCAGAACCTCTCCTGGTTAGACTCACTTCAGCCTTGCTGCAAGGAAGGGCACTGAGTTCCACCCCTCCCTATACACCCCTCCCCTACACACTCCTCTACACACCCCTCCCCTACACACCCCTCCCCTACACACCCCTCCCCTACACACCCCTCCCCTTCTCACTCCTCCCCTTCTCACTCCTCCTCTACACATCCCTTCCAATCAGAATCCATGTCCTTTTTGTTATGTAGCCAACAGATCATGGCCATCTGTAGAGTTAGTCTCTTGACACCTCATCAGTCCTCTCTGCCAGGACAAATGGCTTTTGAGATCACAGAGGGAGATGGAATGTCCTGTCTGTGTGCTTGCAGCCAGTCACCTGCACCAGCCTTTGAAAGCACTGAGCTAATGACAAGGGTGAGGAGCTCCTAGAAGGTTTATAAGCACACCTGGCCCTGGCCTGGGAGACAGCTTTCTGCCTCTGTTGTTCTCATCTGTGATGGCACTGCCAGGCTGGACTCTGGAGAGCACGGCCTTCTGTGATAGCTTCCATATGTTTGCTCAGTTCCTCTTGTTTTGACTCAGTTGTGAGTCTGGTTTGCCAGTTAGTTCTACTACCTTTAAGTGCTTCTGGTTTACAGTAGGAGATAACCCAATGAAAAATCAAATACTTCAGACCTCTAAAGGGTAGGAAAAAAAGAATGCTGGAGAAAGCATTTTCTGAATTTATTATAGGCTAATTGTTGTATGATATGAGGAAGACAGATAAGGCACATTATGCTGGGAAGGTGGGGTATTAGTTAGTGTTTAATTTCCTGTCATTCATAGGCGTTCATTTCATCTTTTTTCCTGTTTTCCCTTGCTCTTGCTGACCTTTGCCCCATAGAATACCACACAGCTTCTGGAAGTCATGTAGTCTGCAAGTACAAGAACTCATACCCTGCTAGCCTCTCCCAGTCCTGTTAATCCTTCTCAAAACATCTGTCTACTTTACCACTAAGCTACAGCATGTGCAAATAATGTAATTTATTATTAGACATAAATTCTACAGAATAATACCAGTTTAATCCATCTTATTACACAGTTGTGTAAGGTAGATGCATTATACATTACTAATACATCAAGACAGAGGGCCCTGGGCATTAGCACATTATGTGGCAAAGTTTACCTACTAAGAAGTTAAAATGGTAGCCGGGCCGTGGTGATGCACGCCTTTAATCCCAGCACTTGGGAGGCAGAGGCAGGCAGATTTCTGAGTTCGAGGCCAGCCTGGTCTACAGAGTGAGTTCCAGGACAGCCAGGGCTACACAGAGAAACCCTGTCTTGAAAAGCCAAAGAAAAACCAAAAAGAAAAACAAAAGAAGTTAAAATGGAGAATATCTCCTATTGCCACAGCCATATATATTCTGAAGGAACCTCATTTGACCCCCATTATATTATATTCTCTCACTTATGACTGCTTTTGACAGCTTGGACATAGGACTATCGTAATTTAAACTCATAGATGTTTTTAGAGTAAGCAGGATAGAAAGGTATTTTACATTGATTATTTGCTGTTCCCCTTCATGGGAACTTTGCACAGTCTGTCTCACAAGGAGCATTGTTTGCTTTGGCAGATAATCCCCAAAGCCCAGCTCCTTTTTATCATTATTGCTTAAGTCATATATTTTTATACAACACATCTTTTTACCTTCATTTTATCTTAAAATCAAGCAGAGTTTACAAAACCTCTATGAATCACACTGGAAGAATGTTAACAAACAGTACCCTGGACTTGGTTGCTCAGGCTGTAAGAGAGTGACAGCAAGCAATAATATTAAGCAGGCTGAGTACAGTTTCAGTGAGGAGCAAGTGGAACTGTGGGGGCTTATAAACGTAGTGCATATACATACATGCGCGCAGTAAAAGTGAGAAAAAGAAGTGCATATACATACATGCACGCAGTAACAGTGAGAAAAAGAAGCGCATATACATACGTGCATGCAGTAACAGAAAAAGAAGTGCATATACATACGTGCACGCAGGAACAGTGAGAAAAGAAGCCTTGGATTTATAAAATATAGTGCATATATCTGTGTGCATGCAATAACAGTTAGTGAGAGAAAGAAGCCATGGATTTAAAGGAGGGTGGAAAGTGGTATATAGGAAGTTTTGGAGGGGAGAAATCTCAAAATAAAGAAATAGAATGATCAAAAATGCATTGCGAATATCCATTTCCTTCATTAAATCTATATTTCAGTTTAAACAATATATTCATGTTCATGAGTATCAAGTTTTTGTTAAATCAGGCTTAGCATGAGAACTCAATTTTGGGTACATATGAACTTGTCATTTTTGAGTTTAAGACAAAGCTTTCACAATGTTAAAGTCTTATGTGTTTGTAAACTCTCCCAGCAGTCCTTGTGTTAGCTCTTATGGCTGTGACTTTCATTTCATATATTAATTACTTGGTAAATTATACGAGAGAGAGAGAGAGAGAGAGAGAGAGAGAGAGAGAGAGAGAGAGAGAGAGAGAGAGAGAGAGAGACTACAACCATAAGTAATTGTATGAGTTGCATTCAGACTGTTCAGTCAATGGAATTGGCAAGTAATGATAGCAATTTGACAAATACTGTATTTCTTCTAAAGTCTTATTCTGTTGATTTATAAAAAAGCATTACACTTGACCTAGAGACTTATCCAAATTGTTTAGTATTTTTAAAGTATAACATCTGATGACTTTATTTGGCCTTCAGTCAATAATGCTCTCCTGAGGAACAGAAATCAAGTCCCTTCTCACTCTTGAGTCTCATGAACCGATGAAGTAATGCCAGCCACCCTGATTCAATCAGAAGCTAAGTCTTAGGTGCGATGTGGGAGAGGAAGCTCACAGCTCACCTTAAGCCTTTCCTGGATTGTACCTTTGTTTGCAGTCTTCTTACTTTCTTGTTTAGAAGCTGGGCCTCACTAAGGTGCCCAGTCTTTCCTTGAACCCACTGTGCAGTGCAGGCAGACCTCCTGCCTCAGCCTCCCAGGTAGCTGGGATTACAGGCCCACATCACCAGCCCCAGTGTAAGCAATTATTCTTAGTGCTAGATAGAATGCACAGCTACTGGGGAAAGAAGAACATGGCATGTCCTTGGATCATAATCTTTCTTGAAAGAAGGCCATGAAAGGGGTAGATTGAGAGGGGGTAGTTAGGATCATACATTGTGTGTATGTATGAGACGCTCAAAGAACTAATAAAATGTTCTACTTTTACCAGGAAAAAGAACAACAATTTATACACTGGAATTTCCACAGAAAGAGAAACAATAGAAGTGTCGGCTTTCCTCAGTCTTGCGTTTACACTGTTCTGACATATCTTCCTCCCTTTATTTACTATATACACTCCTAAAAATTACATGTCTGTGTCTGGGGGCCCTTATTATTCAGTCACTATCTACACTATGGTAAATATTTTGTGTGAATATGTAGGGAGAAAGAGAGAATTTTAAATCTGGGATGACTTTAGGTGTCATGTGGTTCAATTAAAAGTTTCACTGATATTGTTAAATGTCATGAACAAAGAAAATTCAGTAGGCTACCTGAAGAATGTCAGAAAATATGGCTCCTCAAACTCCCAGGCCTGAGTCCTCCCACGCTGCTGCACTTGATTTTTCCAGATCAATTCTAATTGAAAAGCTTTCTTCCTAAAGCATCGGGATAAGAGGCTAAGGACATAGCTCAGTCTGAGAGCACTGGGTCAGCATGCATACATGAGGCCCAGGGTTCAGACACGTGCATGCGCGCGCGCGCACACACACACAGAGAGAGAGAGAGAGAGAGAGAGAGAGAGAGAGAGAGAGAGTCAAAGAATCTGGGTTTTAAGAAGAATCATAAGAACCTTGTCCTTTGTATTTAAGTAAATATGATTTAAGTTTGCAATTTTGCTCAAAATGAGATAAACTCCATCAGCTTAACTCAGCATTTTATACTTGGTTAAGTTCAGTCCTGTGTTTGCAGGGAAGATTTGAATGTAGTTTGGGCTCTTGCTGTCCTTGCCACATTAGCAGCCCTTATGGGCTTGGCCTTTCAGCTGAGAGCAGAGTGCTTGGCACTACGTGGAAGACATTGCTGTGATTTCCTAACAGTGACAGCCAAGAACTCTATTTAGTCATGAAAGCAGCATGGCTCACAGGAGTCTGAGAAAGAAAGTCCACTTAATACAGAATATATTTAATATTGCCTTCAGTCCTCATGGGTCTTTCTTATTAGGAGCAGTTTCCCCTGCAGGTCAGATAACAGGATCTGACACTTTTTTTTTTTTGGAGTACTGATAAATGTTTCCCATCTTAAATGTGAAATTTAATGTGGAACTTTTCTGTGGTTAAAACATCCCAGGAGTTCTCATGGGGACTGTGGCTGGAGGCTCTTATGGGTGTGACAAAGGCTGGCTTCCCTTCCAGGGTGATCCAAGCCATGGAAAGCATGCCTGCAAGCAGGAAACAAAGCCATGTGGACACAGACTTTCATAATTATCTGCCATGGAGTTCCAAGTCAAAATTTTGTCTTAAGATGCTTATTAAATTAATCTGACTATCTATAAGTGTTGATATCTATAAGTGTTAAATATAAAAATTCCATTCCCACAATGTAGAGCTTTTTAAACCCCTTCAGTCCACAAAAGACATTACTTAATTTTTCTAACACATGGCTTCCTTAAGTGTTATGAGCCTATTGTGACAACGATAAAATTGCCTTTTGCTGAGTGATTGGTGTGTTTATGAGTTACTTTATCTACTTGTTGGCAGCTTGAACAGTAAGAAAATTTGATTGATGGGCAGTAATGTGCAGTGGCTCTGCCTCTGTCTGAGGCTCTATTATTACATGTTATCAAATTCTTTTCCAGCAATTCAGACTTTAATCCCCTTGGAGGAATTTGGGGATTTTGTAGGGCTCGGTGATAATTAAGTCTCTCTCTCATGCTTGGTTCCTTTAAATGGTTCTCTGAGCTAAAGTAAATTCTCTTGGAATTTATACGGTTTTCACGTCCGTTTTCTGTTGAATATCTTGGTTTTGTATTGCTAATGCTTTGCCATCAGGTTTGGTTGAAGTAGAATTAAGATGTATTAACCTTACCCACCTCTGAGTCATTTTGAACTCCTTTTTCTATTGACGATGTTTTCACAATAAACACTGAAGAGAACTCTTATTAAGTGCTTACTCCAGGATTAGCACTGGGCCACAAAAATGAATGGGAAGCAGACCCAGTTCTGAAGAGGAACAGCAGGGATAGGAGGATGGGTCCATGGACAGACAGCTGTGATTTGCTAAAAGGTGCAGGGGTTGTAGTGGTGACCCACAGGAGGATGGGTCATGGAGAATGTGGCTCTTGATTCAAGGAGAGAGTGCCATGAAATGAAGGAGTTACCAGGCAAAAAAAAGCGAGAGCATGCTGTGCCTGAAGCCCTCCATCCTTTCCAGACACATGAGGAGGAGATCTCTATATGTGTTTGAACATCAACCTATCAGTGGTATATAGCGTGCTCTTGGTTACATTATCCTGCCCTGTAGAAAGAAAAAAGCATTCAGAAAGAGCTGTGGAGAGGCAAAGGCAGAAGAAAAGAAACAAGGCAATACGTGGCGTTAAAGGTGGAGCTTGGGATGGGAGGACAAGGCTGTGGTTCACTCTGGAGCAGTGTGGGCCTGACCTTGCAACACCTCCCGCTACTGAGGTCCAGAGATCTCCAACGCCTCGTTGGGCACAAGGCTTCCGTCCTTCCACAAGTCATCTTGCCCTTCACACTCTAAAATGATCCACTCATGCCCTTGAGGCTTTTGCTGTGGAACTGAGGCAACAGTATTTCTCCACTGATCATCAACTGATCATATGGAAAACCCCAGCGTTTGTAGAAGAGTACACTAAACTGTTCAAACGGGTTAGCCACACGGTGGGAGCCTAGACTTTCCTCTCTCCTGTCAGAAGCTGCAAAGACTTGTTCCAGCTGGAGCCTGCAAGCCTATACTTGCTCTTCTTCAAGCAGGCCTAATGGTACTCACTTGCTTAGCTGTCAGGAAGACTGAGTGGTACAGCTAGCAAGTATGTGGCATCTTTGGTACATCAGTCTTCCCTAACTAGCAACAAGAGAGCTTATTCTGTTCTTCGTGCTGACACTTGGCAGTCAGCCATATGTGTAGATAATACTGTTAGGTTCCAGAAGAGCTAACGGCCTTCCCCCATCCATGGCCGGTAGTACCAGTACCCATCATTGAACAGAGAAGGCCTACTACTGCTTCCTAATCATGTCCTCTTCAGACTAAGCCAGCAGATACCCACAAGGACATGACTAATAGGATGCTTTGAGAACAGATAAATACCAGAAACCATTGCTGTTAAGATCATATGTTGTCTCTCAGATACAAATTCCAAAAGCAAAAAGAAATAGACATTTTATTTGGAATTTCAAATAAAAAACAAAAACAAAATTCACCTACTTTTCAATGGACCGATGTACATTTCTAATATAGCACTTGATCTCTACTTCTGACCCTGTCACCTCCAGTTCACGCATCTGTCAGGGCTTCATAGCATTAGAATGCACAGCAAGAAAGACAGCCATTTCTATTGGTGGGTTATAGTGCCTTTTGTTTCCTTCTGTTTTAACTGAGTCAGAGAAATCACAGCAGTGGTCAAACAAAGGCAAAGAAATAAGCAGAGAGTTTGCACAAAAGGATTTACATATCATAAGCATAATTAGCAGTGAGCCCAGCACTTCTGTGAAACTCTTAACAGTGCCTTGCCTTTATGGCTGGTGTTTCTTGAGCACAAGAAACGTGTAAAGAGATTTAAAAGTACTCTTTTTAATTTGCTTGATTTTTCTCATCCTGCCCGTCCCAATGATCCTTTTGTACCCTGGACAGTTTCACTTCTACTTGCATTTAATCTGTACATGCATGATTTTATGTGACTATAAAATCCACGTGCCACAACAGTGAAAGCATACAATATATGCTTTAGACTGCCCTGATCTGCTCAGTATGATTGTCTCCAGTCACACCAATCTTCTCATAAATGACATAACATCGTCCTTCTTTGTGGCGGAACAAATTCTATTGTTTGTCTGAACTACATTTTCTTTACCCATTCCTCTATTGTTGACCACCTGGGTTGGTTCCATAACTTAGCATCTGTGAATACAGCTGCAGTAAACGTGGATGCGCACTAATCTCTACGATCCATTGAGGTTGAGCCATTTGAGTAAATACTCAAGAGTGTTTGAGAAACCTCCACACTGGTTTCCATAGAGACTGGGCTAGTTTGCAGCCTGCCAACAGCACATAAGGGTCCCTTCTTTTCCTTTCCTTGCCATCATTTTTGTTGTTTTCTCAATGACTACCATTCTAACTTGGGTGAGATGAGCTCTCAATATAGTTCTGGTTGTCACTTCTCTGATGTCTAGTGAGGGTGAACATTTATATTTAATGGTCATTTGTGTTTCATCTTTTGAGAACTATCTATTCATTCATGAGCCCATTGTATTGACTGCATTATTTGTTTTCTTCTTGCTCTATGACACTGTTTGTTTTTCAGTTCTTTTTTTTTTTTTTTTTGAATTTGAAGTGATGATTTTTATTGATACTAGTATATTATCACCTGCATATTATTGATTTAAATACAGACTTTTCTATTTATGTTCAAGTTCCCAGTT
>CM052702.1:92202291-92253118 GCA_028551405.1 Uromys caudimaculatus
ACCTACCCGCCCACCCATTCCCATATTCCCACCTTGACATTCCCTTTTACTGGTGCCCCTAGCACCCTCAGGCCCAAAGTCCTCTCCTTTCTCCCTGGTGGCCATCAAGGTGATTCTTCTGCCTCATATGTAGTTCAAATCATGGGTCAATAGATGTGTATTCTTTGGTTAGTGGTCTGAACTAGAGGACGACCAGGGGTAGGGTCAGGCCCATTGACACTCTTGCTCCCTCCATGGGGCTGCCAATTCCCTCCGCTCCTTCAGACTTTTCTCCAACCCCTCCGTCTGGTACCTCACTCTCAGTCCAGCGGTTATTGTTAAGTGAAACTTAGACATTCTCAACTTGTGGGCTAATATCCGCTTATCAGTGAGTACATACTATGTTCGTTCTTTTGAGACTGAGTTACCTCGCTCAGGATGATATTTTCAAGTTCCATCCATTTGCCTGCAAATTTCATTAAGTCATTGTTTTTAATAGCTGAGTAGTACTCCATTGTGTAAATGAGATACTAAGCCTCTGTAAGGCACATAACTGGCAAAGATTTTCTTTCCTTTCTGCAGGCTGGGTCTTTGCTCAGTTAATTGTTTGCTTTGCTGTTCAGAATTGAAGCGTTTCAAATCTGCTTGCGATTGTTGCATTTCCTTCCTGAACAGCAGAGGTCCTGTGTAGACAACCCTTGCCCACACCTATATCAAGAAGTGTTTTCCCTATTTTCCTCCTTAACAGTGTCAAACTTTAGGTCTACACTAAGGTCTCAGGTCCATTTGCAGCTGATGAGAAATAAGGATCCAGTTTCTTTTTGTACACATCCAGTTTTCTCAGCTCCATTTGTTAAAGAGTCCTAGACACATTACAGAATGAGAAGTTAATGGGTCTTTGTCTTCCTTTTGAATATGAATGAACAGAAAATTTGCATTTGCTGTTTTGGATATTGTGAGATCTGGGAGCTTATATGAAAAGCAAGCTCTGTGCTCAATGGGTAACTTCCAACTCAGGAATGCTGAGATGCTCCAGACTGGCACTATCCAGGCTCCCTCGGGGCTGCCTCAGTCTCCTCCTGCCGGACCATGGTCCAAGTGACCTTTGGTGAGCTCTTGGTAGTGTGTTGGGATCACCTCAGGCCAACAGCCCAGTATATCTCCTCAGAGTCATTCCCCGGAAGCAGCAGAAAAAAAGTCTTGGCAATTAAAACATTCCCCATATTTAAATTTTTCATTAATCAGAGTTCAAATGCATTGCTGCTACAGGATCTGAAATGCAGATGGATCAAGGCACCTTGCCCAGCTCTGGGGTCTGCTTCTAACTGTTAGAGTAAAGAGTGTTTTCACAACTGTATCATAATGAAATGCAAGTGTCCTAAAGCTGTTTGGGGTGATTATAGACCTCTAACCTTGTTGCTTCTAAGAACTTCTATTGGATTTTTCTTCTTTTAAGGAAAGTAAGAATGGTGGCAGGGGCTATAGGAGGATCACAGCGAGTTCAAAGCCAGCATGGGCTACTAAGTGAGACTTTGTATTGCAAAAATAAGGGCTAGCCATGGTGGCTCACAAGTTGAATCCCAACACTCAGAAGCAGGGGCAAAGGCAAGGAGATCTGTAAGTGCAAAGCCAGCCTGACCTGCATAGTTAGTTCCAGACCAGCCAGGACTGAATAGTGAGACTAATTCTTAAAACAAACAAACAAAAAACCAAACAAATAATAACAACAAGAGGGGAGGGAAAGGAAAGCGGGAAATGGTTTACATATACACACACCTCTCTCTTCTTTTTGTGAGCTTCATGCCAAGGCTTCTTGGGCCTAAGGCAGCATTCAACTTTAGCCCTTTTGGAGGCTTGGACACTCATGAGCTCTGTGTTCTTGACAAAGCATGCCAACATTGACAAGATCTTTGCCAGTCCCATCAGTCACCCTTGCCATCACTAAGCCCCTCCTTGCCTATGCTTTTGTGATTTCTATAAGTCCAGATGTCTTTCATCTTGCAGACCTGTGCTTAGATACAGGTAGAACTGAGGTTTGGTTTGGTTTTGTTTTTAATTTTATGTTATATGCATAGATGTTTTGCCTATATGTATGTATATATCTATGTACCATGAACATGTCTGGTACACAAAGAGATATCAGATTCCCTGAAACTGGAGTTATAGATGGTTATGAGCTGCCATGTAGGTGGTGGGAACTGAATATGGGTCCTTTGGAGCAGCCAGTGCTCTTAACTGAGCCCTATCTCTAGCTCCCTGAGCTTTCTCTGCCTGGACTTTGCCCTAGGATATCTACTACGTCATTGCCTACAGAATCTTAAACCTGTGTATGCCATAGGTTAGAGGATCCTAGGTGATGCAAAATGCAAATTCTGATTGTGAGACCCAGAGTCATTCCCCATTATTACCCAAAAGCTCCTTTAGCTCTCCCTAGAGTCCCCCAAGATACCACATGATCCGTTTGACTCAATCTGTTCAGTGCCCTTCATTTAAACAAACAAACAAACAAACAAACAAACAAACATGCCGTAAGTTCTAGTAGTCTCTGTTTCTACTATAAATTTCCTAAGACAAGGAATTTAAAAGCTTGAAGTAGAGAAAATAATGTGAACAAACTCAGTTTAATAACTTCAGAATAGTCTCACCAAATGTGTAAGCACTGATGATGTTGTTGTCATTAGACTATGGGGCTCGGAGTCCAGGGTAGAGACATCCTCTGTTTCTCAATCACGACACCTGAAGTGTCATGTGAGCCCTTTATATGGGTATTCATTTTTAGAATGATTTTTAAGATGAGATTATTCAAGATGAAATAACTTTAACAAACATATAACCCCAAGTTAAATAGAAACAGTAATTAAAAATCTCCCAATCAGAAAAAGCTCAGGGCCAGATGGATTGAGTATAGAATTCTACCAGACCTTCAAAGAAGAAAAAAGGAATTATGAAGTATGCGGGTAAATGGGTGGAGCTAGAAACAGTCATTCTGAATGAGGTAAACCAGACCCAAAGCAAATATTGCATATTTTCTCTTATATATAACTATTAGCTTTTAAGCTTCAGAAATGTATATTTCAGTCAGAGTATCCACAAAGGTTAGGTAGCTAGTAAGGGACCAGAGGGAAGGAAAGAGGTTTCCAATTTTCCAAGGAAGGCGGATAGAATATAGAGTTATGAAGAGCTAAAGAGGGAACTAAAACAGGAGGATTAGATGGGAAAGGGGAAGGGTCAACAGGATAAAGAAGGGAATGGGGCGGGACGGCGAACATGAAAGGCCTATGAAAAGCCATATGGAAGTCTGCTACTGTAGACGCTTCCTTAAAAAACAAAAAGCAAAGCAAAACAAAAAACTGGCTCTATAGGCCTCAAAGTTACATAGATCTACTTGCCTCTGCCTCTCAAGTGCTAGAATGAAAGGCATGGACGACCATACTTGGTCCTATGAAAGGAATTTAAATGAAGTCATCATATAATGAGAGAAATAAGTGAAGTGGTAATTAAAATAACCCGCTTTATACTTTCCGGCTGGTGTGCATGCTTCTTGCTATCCCCCAATGTTCTTGATTCCCAAAAGAAAGACACACATATGCTGCCTTATATTTTAAATACCTTAAACAGCTCAATGGCTGAGCTGCTCCCTAACTCCACATGGCTAACACACACTCCCCTCTGTTATTCCTGGGTTAATACTTACTTAATCTATATTTTATCTTTGCTGCCCTGGACTCTGCTGGGCAGAGTCTGGGGCTGCTCTTCCCCTGGCACCTACATGTCAACTGTCTTTCCCTATTGCACCTTTCTGGCTGGGGTTGTTTGTCCCCTACACCCTTGTCATGGCAGAATCTCCTCTTCCTCCTTCCTCAGCCCCTTCCTGGAAATCCTAAAAATCCCGCCTCTGTCTCCCTGCCCAACCATTGGCTGCTGGTAACTTTATTGACCAGTCAAAAACCAACTGGGAACAGGCTTCCTTTAGTCCTATACACAGGACACTGCAAACAGGATTTGGGGTAACATAATTAGCTTGAGAACACAAGCTGCTACAAATAGTGCCCAAATGGATATTGTATGCCACAAAGTGAAACCTCCAATGCCAAAAATGGGTTATATCTTGTTGAGTTAACCAAAGAGGTCCTATAGACTACCCCTCTTAACATCATAGGCTACTGCCAAGGCTGTTGATTACCCTCCACAACCAAACAATAGCCAAACAGCGTCCTGTTGCTGAAGATGCCACTTACATCATCAAACATGGAGAAATCAAGCTGGTATCCAAATAGAAGCTTCACCCCTACTGACCAGTGTTTTTGGTGGTAGAAAGTACTTCACATAATACTGGAAGAGAAAAGTAATCATCAGTATCACCCAGCTACAAATTCTACAACCTACAACAGTGACCTGCCTGTAGGACAGACCAGTGCAATAGTGGCACAGACGTTATGGGAGTAACCAACCACTTTCATGGATTTAAGGCACATTCTATAAGATGGAACCCACATTTGAAACTCTGGCCAACAGGACTCATGTACATATAAAGTCACAGAAACTATAGCATCATACACAAGTTCAAAACATAAAATCTCAGCACAAACAAAAGGAAATAGACACCTAGCCAAGCAGCTATATGCAATTGATAGCTGCTGGGAAAGGGAAAAATCACCTCTCCACTGGAGTGACACTAGGTTTATCAACCACACTCCAAGGCAGGGCCTATTCCCAGGAGTATCCAGGCAACACAAAACAGAATCCATGTGTGTGTGTGTGTGTGTGTGTGTGTGTGTGTGTATGTGTGTGTGTGTGTTGGTTTGGTTTTTTTTTTTTTTTTTTCTTTAATGGTATTTGTTGGACTTTGTAGTTTTTTTTTATCTTTTTTTGAAAGAAAGAAAGAACAGGAAGTTGGATAAGTAAGAAGGTGAGAAGGGTGCTTGCTTCGGCAGCACATATACTAAAATTGGAATGATACAGAGAAGATTAACATGGCCCCTGTGCAAGAATGACATGCAAATTTGTGAAGCGTTCCATATTTTTTAATTCAAAAAAAAAAAAAAAAAAAAAAGGTGAGAAGGACCTGGAAGTTGTTGAGAGAGATGGAAAATGTGGCCAAATATATGTTATATGAAAAAAAAATAGATAAAAAAGAAATAGAAGAAAACCAAAAAAATGAGATTATTAATATGAAGAGATACAAATTATTTTTAATTCATTAGTGAAGATACATTTTTCAACCAAAGGCTCCCTGCCACAGATGGTGTCCTGCATTCTTGACCTAGAACGTTAAGTTCAAGGGTTCCAAGCCCACCGCCGACCTATGCTTAGGTTCTGAGTTCTTCCTTCCATACCTACTTTGTCCTTCAGCACTAGATCACTTCCCCAAGTTCTTTGCTTTCATTGTACTAGTAATGAGGCCTGGTGGAGCCCTTGATCATGCCACACTTCTGTGCTGAACCCTTGAGCTCTAATAAATACCTGAAACTGTTTAAAATTACCAGTAAAAGTAAATGTCAGAGTTCACCTCAGGTTTGAACACAGCGGCAGTGTTCAAGGTCAACAGAAAAACATGTGGGAAGTTTAACATGGAGTCTGAAGCACACCCTGTCCTAAAGGACTGGAATAATAATCATCTTTGGAAAGCATCATTCTACTTTAACCCTGTAGCCATGCTCCTGTGTGTACATCAGGCAAAGGAAACGTCATCGGCAAGTCGCCAGCTGTGAGGTGCTGCCCGTCGTCCGGATGCTTGCTGGTTCGTTGTGGCTGTTGAGAATTAATGGGATTTTTTTTTTATAGGATGCTATAGTTATCCATGAAGTCTATGAAGAAGGTGCAGCGGCCAGAGATGGAAGATTATGGGCTGGAGACCAGATATTAGAGGTACCTCATTAGGAATCACACTTTTTAGCAGTGAACATGATTGATGTTGGTCCATAGGTCAAATTGTCTATCTTTTATTCAACTGTTTCCTCCTGATTTCTCTTCTGTGGATCAAAACCTATGTCAGATTTCCCCCCTTCTCAGCGTTCATTGAACAGCTCACTGGTTTGTAACCATGAAGTTCTTTATCTAAATCTGAGAAAATGTTCTTCTAGTGAAAAAGAAAGTACCACTTATGGTTCTATTATTTTAATATCAGACAAGATATGTTAGTTGCAACTTGATTTCTTGTCACTATTATTTCTTACTAAATCCCCTGCTTAAAACATACTACAAACACATACTTCAACACACACCTGCAATTTTAAAACTTTGTCACCATAAGTCATTTCCTTGATTTTTTTTAAAAGATTTCGTTTTTTAATTTTTATTTATTTATTTTATATATATGAGTACACTGTCGCTCACTTCAGACCAGAAGAGGGTGTCGGATCCTGTTACAGATGGTTGTGAGCCACCATGTGGTTGAACTCATGACCTCTGGAAGAGCAGTCAGTGCTCCTAACCACTGAGCTATCTCTCCAGCCGCATTTCCTTGATTTTAATAGACCATTTGTAAAGAGGAAAGCCATGCCTCATCACTAGCATTTTTAAGTCAATGAATATGTAAAATCTTCCCCTTTAGATGGCATCTAGTACTTACCAAACACTGAGCTACTTCAACAAATTCTTTAATGTACCTGTCATTTAGGAAAACTGCTAAAGCCTTTTAAAAAGTGGCAGGGAGCAGAAGAGATAGCTCAGCAGTTAAGAGCATGTACTGTTCTTCCAGAAGACCCAAGTTAGATTCCCAGAACCCATGTTAGACAGCTTACAACTACCCGTAATCCTAACTCTAGGGAGATTCTGACACCTGGCCGTCCGAGGCATCTGCACTCATATCACATACCTATATGCAGACAGACAGACATGTGCATATACATAATTAAAATAAGAAAAAACAATCTTCAAAAGTAGGAGAAGCAAAACTCATGGAATGAGATAGCTTCCACTGATGAGATTACTATGTTAGAAATAAATGACTGGTGGCACAGTGGGCAGTGTGATACTTAGGGACAGATGAGCAGGATACCATTCAGTCCCAGGCACTCTGATAGGGGGCACTAAAGAGGTTTTCAAGGGTGGGAGACTTCAGCATCATTTCTTTCATTGGGTGAATTTAATGGCTTTATGGCAAGCATGTGCAGTTTTTGCTTTGTGTCTTTACTGTAGCATATTGTGAATGACATCACAGAATTTTATTTCTCCCCTCGATGACTCATTTCTGCCTTCCAGGAAGAAAGCAGAGGTGTAAGCAAGAGGAAAAGCTAGGTGTGAAGGGTGAGAGAAGAATCCAGGCTACGTGCAGATTAAGTTCAGGTCATGTAGCAGGGCTTCTCTGCAGGCCTTGGCTCTGCGGCACCCTGGCTTGGGATGTATCCCCAGTGCACTTAAGGCACTAGAGGATGAGGTGAAATGAGGAGAGCATCTTTGACAGCATGATGCGTCTGCAAACAACACTGGGTTTTAGTGATCAAAAGTTTGGGGACTTCTGGTCTCTGTTTTATTCTTTCTAGATTTTCTAGTCAGTTTGTGTTGTCATCATTGACATTTCAAGAAAATGACTTTAATGTTAATGTAGGCGCTTCAGAGTTGACTCAGCACTTCACAGCATGGGGAGACTAGATGACCTGGGGTCAATTACTAGTGCCCACAACCATCTGTAACACGAGTGCCAGGGGATCCAACACTCTCTTCTGGCCTCTGTGGATACCAGACATGCATGTAATGCATAGCCATGCATCTAGGTGAAATACTGATACATATAAAATAGTTTTTAAATGCAAATATGTATACCTGATTTATATCAATTATACTTCAGTAGAATTTTTCTGCTAGGCTTGGTGATACAGGCTTATGGTCCCAGCACTCAGGAGGCTGCATGAGTTTAAAGCCTGCCAGAGATTTAGAGTGCATTCAAGGGCAGGGTAGTCAACTTAGTGAGATCTAGTTAAAAATAAAAATGTAAACAAAAATTTTTTTAAAATGTATTTGTGTATTGCCTGTAATGTATATGAGCACCTGTGTGTACATGTGCCACAGCACACACCTGTGTGTACGTGTGCTACAGCACACACCTGTGTGTACATGTGCTACAGCACACATGTGGAAGTCAGAAGACAGTCTATAGGAGCTGGTTTTCTCATTCCATCATGTGAGTTCCAAGGATCAAACACTGGTCATCAGACTTGATGGCAAGTAACTTTACTACTCAGCATCTTTTGTTTTTGTTTTAAGACAGAACCTCATACTATAGCTCAATCTAGCCTCAAACTCACAATATAGTTGAGGCTGGACTTGAATGCCTAATACTCCTGCATCTGCTTCTCAACTGTTGGTTTACAGAGAGTAGCCATCATACCCGTCAGAAACATTACTTAAAGTGCCAAGCACATGGCTCAGTGGCAAGGGGCTTGGATTCAATTTTCAATACCATTTTTAAAAACTACTATCTCTCTTTATTATAGCTGTTTTCCTGTCTTCTGTAAGTGCATTTTCTGCTCAGGAGGATCTTCTGTGTTCTGCAAGCTGGTCCGCCATGGCTCTAATGATATCTGTTCATAATAATTCTTCTCTTTGGCACAACAGAGTACCTCAAAAAGCAGCTTAAGGCCTATCTGGCTTACAGCTCCAAAGATACAGTCTGTGGCTGGAAGCATGGTGGCAGGAATGAGTGACAGCTGATCTAGTGCATCCAGATTCAGGAAGCGGAGAGCAGTAGTGTGCTCAGCTCACTCACCTCCGTGCTCAGTCTGGGACGGGAGCCCATGGAATAGTCCTGCCCACGTTAGAGTGGTCTTCCTACTTCAGTCAGCCTGATCCGTATAATCCACAGACTTACAATCCAAGGTTCATCTCTTTAGTGGTTGTAGATCTTGTCAAACTGACAATCAATATTGAACATCACAGTGTCCTAATGTTAAAATTAGGATAAGCCAGATTTTGTTACAGAAACACCACCAAACAATTATTTAACATTGTAACATTGATTAGCATGGACTGTCTTCTTGGGGGGGGGGGGGTTTAGGCCAATCCCTTCTCTTACCTTACCTTATTGCCATCTATAACCTGTTTAAATGGGATCAGAAAGAGAGTTAATTCCTGATTTTTCCCACAAACTCAAACAGGAGGCTGGACCTACCACCCCAAGCTCAGTAAGCAATGCTGTGTATGAGTCTGCTTTTCCAAGGATGTGAAGTGATGCCACCGTGTCCAGGCCGTACCACACTGTTTGTCTCTTCATGCCGCCTGAGCACGTGGAAACTGGGCTGAAGTTGCTCTGAACTGAGCAGGCCCCTCAGTGCCCGAATTTGGTAGAGATCGCCTTCGTCATGTTAGAGTTCAATGACAACGCCTTCGATTGTTTGTGTGTTTGCTGAGGCCTTTGAGACAGCTTAGGAAGCCCACCTTCAGTTCTTGAGCTTGGTTACCTTGTGTTTTAACTAACAGAAGTGGTCTTGTGTGCCATCTATTGGACCCTAGGAAAATAATCCACTCAGCTTTCCTAGAGACGCTGCTTTCCCTCTGTTTGGTGGGTTTGGTCACTAACACTGTGGCCTGAAGGGCTAGTGCGGGGTCCTACACAGAGGAAAGCAGCTCTGCAGTAATCCCTCAGCCCACCCATGTCTGCTCTGCAGTAAGCACGCCTGAGTTTACTGCAACAGACGAAGGGGCTGAGTTCAAAGACGGGCTTCACCTTCCTGGGCCATGCAGGGCTGTATCAGAACAAGGGGTGGAAGTCACATGTCAGAAGCTCTTCCACTCTTGCCTCTACCTGACCAAGTGGGAGCCAGTCTCTCCTTTGTTTGGCTCTTTGCCAAGATGTAACTTGGAGGGAGTGGCTAACTTTGAGTCCAAAGCTACCCTGCCCCTGAGTTTCTTCTTTGTAGAAATTCAGTAATCATATCAATTTTATTTAACTCTGTGGCACATCCTCTAGTAACTTCTTCACAGGCTCACTTAGGAGACTGCATGGTAAAAGGAATAGAATAGAAATAGTGTCTTGGTTAGGAACAGGACTAGCCAAATTGGTGAGTTCTGGGTTCAAGTGGGAGACCCTGCCTCAATATATAAGGTAGAGAAAGAACAATAGAAGAAGATACTCAATGTCACCTCTGTCTTCCATATACATGTACGCACACACACACACACACACACACATCCGTATGAGAAGAAAAAATCTTGGGTTCTAGTGTTGACTGCTCCTCTACCTGTTAGCTGTGTGACTTTTGTCAAGTTCCATGGCCTCTCCATGCCTTGTTTTCTTGATCTATAAATGGTAATAATAGCAGTATATATTTCAGAAAGTTGGTATAAGCAGTAAATGAGTAAATATCCATAACAATAATAACAAAAACAACATGACGCCAAGATAAAAACAGAAACCCAGCTATAAACAAAAAATATACACTGGAGGTAACAGTGTCCCTTAAAAAACTGGATTCTTGTTCCACCCTATCTAAAATATCAGTTCAAAATACATCAAATACCACTGTGTTACTTTGAATGAGAACGGCCCCAAGGGCTCATATATCTGAATACTTGACCCCTGGTTAGTAGAACTGTTTGGGAAGGATTAGGAGGTATGTCACTGGGGGTGGGCTTTGAGGTTTCAAAAGCTCATGCTATTCCCAGTTAGCTTCCTCTTTCTGCCTCCTGTTTGTGGATTAGATGAAAGCTCCCAACTACTACACCAGCACCATGCCTGCCTGCCTGCCTGCCTGCCTGCCGCCACACTCCTAGACATGGTAGCTATAGACTGATCCTCTAAACTGTCAGCCCAATAAACTTGTTCTTTTATGAGTTACCTTGATCATGGTGTTTTGTCACAGCAATAGAAAAGTAACTAAGCTATAAGTTGATATCAAGGAATGGGCTATCATTGTGTAGCAGGCCTGACCATGATGGTTTTGAAAGACTTTGGGACTTGGACTACAGCCATGCTCCCCACCATAATGATCATGGGTTTAAACCCTCTGGGACTGTGAGCTCCCGTAGGTGCTTTCTTCTATGAGTTTCCATGTCATTGTGTCTTATCATATTAATAGCAAAGTAACTAAGACAGTCATAATTCAAGACTGTAAACTAGCAGGGAAAAGAGGAGAAACAACTGAAGAGTAGGCATAGGCACTGACTTTTGAGTAAGACTCCAGTCACTTAAGAAATAAAAGAACTGACCCCAAGCAGTGGTGGCACACAGGAGGCAGATGCAGGAGGATCTCTGTGAGTTTGAGGCCAGGTTGGTCTATAGAGCAAGTTCCAGGACAGCCAGGACTAAATAAAGAAACCCTGTCTCAGAAAAAAAAAAAAAAAAAAAAAGGGAGGAAGGGGGGGAGAGAGAGAGAGAGAAAGAGAGAGAGAGAAATTTGCATCCAATTAGAAAGCTTTTGCATAGCAAATTTGCATCCAATTAGAAAGCTTTTGCATAGCAAAGGACATAGTTAACCAGAGTGGAAAAGAGAGTAAGAAGAAATCTTTGCTTGCTACTTATACAACAGAGGGTTAATACTCTGAATATTTGAAGAACTAAAAAATTACACACTGAAAGACCAAGAAATCCAACAAATAAGTTTGCAGGAAAATTGATGGAACTGGGTACATCACGTATGCAGAGTAAGTCAGGCTCAGTCAAGTATCACAAGTTTTTGTCTCGTGTCTTGTCTAGGTGGGAGGAAGTCATGTGAGTGGAAGGGGACTGTTTGGAAAGAGGAAGATGAGGAAGAGGGTTGGGCACAGAAGGTAATCAGGGGCTGAATGGGAACAGAGTGCGTTATGTGTGTGTGTGAAGATAGCACAAGTGTTTACACAGCTAATGCTCACTAACAAAGCTGGGGTGGATCCATAAGGACTGGCATAACAGACGCTATGGAAATACTTTAAAAATAGGTTGCCTATGATCTCCATGTAACAGAGCAAGAGAATGGGGCTCAGAGGGGTGCTGAGCTACCCACATTCACGTGACTTGCCAACAGAACTGTGGCTTTGCTAACTGTCCCCAGTATCTTCTGTTCTCTGGTGGCAGGCCTCTCTGTGCCCGTGCCATCAGATTCAAATGAGAAGCCTTTAGGGGCTTCTTTGAAGCTGTTGGAAACCCCTGTCCTTTACTTCCTTCTGGGCCACTTCTAAAGATGATGTGATCTGAGCAATTAAGAGTGAGGAGCCAGCCAGATTTGTAAAGGTGCAGACCTTTCAATCCCAGTGCTCAGGAGGCAGAGGTGGCAGATCTCTTGAGTTTGGGGCTACCCTGGTCTGCATAGCATATCCAGGACAGCCAGGGCTACACAGTAAGACCATCTCAAAGAGCCAAAGACAAGCAAACAGACAAATCAACAAACAGCCCACAGATACTAACTGGGCTGATAACTGTAGTAGCTACTTCCCTTCAACCTAAAAAAGTAGTAAATAAATAGGGGTACACACCCACCATACACACTACACACACAAATACACCACACACGCCTCATACACACACTATACACACCACATACACATACACACCACACACACACACACACACCAGCTCCCCTAACTCCACAACGAAGTTCACAGCTGTGTAAATATATGCCACAAACAGCGGCCCACCCAGTGTTCTTCGTGGGGTAGGTCTTTGTGTGAGAAGCAGCTCATGTGGAATGACTTAGAACTTTGTCGAGATTTCTCACTGGTTGGATGAAGGAGCGGCAGCAGGCTGTACCACTGGTCTCAGGGTGGCTTTTGTTACAGGTTAATGGGGTGGATCTGAGGAGCTCCAGCCATGAAGAAGCCATCACAGCCCTGAGGCAGACCCCCCAGAAGGTACGGCTGGTGGTATACAGAGATGAGGCACAGTACAGAGATGAGGAGAACTTGGAGGTGTTTCTGGTGGATCTGCAGAAGAAGACTGGCCGAGGACTGGGCCTGAGCATTGTTGGGAAACGGTAAGGATGGGTGTTCAAATCCAGGTCAGCCTTTCCTCCTCTGCTGACGGGTTTTGAAGGCGCGTCATGTTGAGATACAGCTGGGCCGGGTGGGCACACCTTCTTCCAGCTGGGCTGCTGACTGTGTGCTCTGCTCCACAGTAAGGATTAGAGTAACTGCCTAGGGCAGTATTTGTGGGTTCCTCTTACACACTTGGATACAGAGCAACTGCAGAGACTGTACTCAGATGTTTTCTTTTTACCTGGGGACATCCCTAGCAGAGAATGGTGGTTCTGTTTTGGATTGCTTGTTGAGATAGGATCTCACTGTGTAGCCCAGGCTAGTTTCAAACTCACAGCAGTCCTGTCTCAGCTGGGGTTATTGGTGTGCACCCCCACACAGTGTTCTTCTTTACTATCAGGTGATAGGTAGATGAGGTGACCCTCATTCACCATGTGCATTGCAGGTTTAGTTTGAAAAGAACGTTTGTATTCCTCAGCATGAAGCTTTCCATTGTAAAGGATCAGATACAGCTCTTAAAGCTTACAAATCCCTTTGACAAGTAATTCCATAATTCCTTAAAGGTTTGCTTGCAGATGTTTATTACATATTTTTTGAAGTAACCAAGGAATAGAAGAAATGTATAGCTCATCAACAGGCTTTCAATTGTCAGAACACGGTTCAAGAATGGAGTTATACAAGGGAATTCCTTAGTGCTTGTAAGAGCTCCCCCCTCCCCCCCAAAAAAAGACCAGAGTGTTGGGACCTCCATTCCTTCAAAACACAGACTTGTTCTTGGAATGTGTTTTTGTATTTCGCTCAGGTAGAGTGGATTGGAGGGAATTTACTTCAGCTATTGTTATTCATCTCCCTCTATGGAAAAACCATCTTTTGCCACATGTGGCTTGTCCTTGTGATTGAACACCTTACTCAGTGATTCTTCTTAATCCTCAGAATACAAATTGTCTGATGCTCTGAATAAAGTTGGCTACTACATGAGACTTTAGTCTCACTTTTAGGCCCTGCTCTCCCACATCAGTGCCTCTAACTACAGTGATAAACATTTAATAAGTGAAATCGTGAGGCACCACATTAGTAGACACCCATAAAAATGAAGATGCTTCAGGTGCTAATGAAGATCAGTAGATGTAGAGAGATGTAGAGAGATAGCTCATTTACAGACCACATACATAGTGTATGTGTGACCTGTCTTCAACCTTCAGCATACCTTCCATAAAAAATCAATTGCCATGGTGTATATTCAAAATAATAATAATAATAATAATAATAATAATAATAATAATAAAAGATAGATCACAACTTTAATTCACATCTCTGGAAGCCAGATCACCACAACTTTAATGATAACCTGGATTACATAGTAAGTTCTGGGTTAGCCTGGACTACAGAGTTAGACCCAATTGCAAAAGAAAGAGAGAAAGCTGGAGTTACACATGGTTGTAAGCGACCCAGTGTGAGTGCTGGGAACATAACTCAGGTCCTCCACAAGAATAGTAGATACTCCTCAGCACTAAGCCATCTCTCTAGCTCCAAGATAGCCACTTTTTAAGCTCTTCAATTTTGAAACAAATTTATTCAGCAAATTAAAGAAGTTAATACTGCAAATAAGAGGTTGGGGGTATAGCTCAGTTGGGAAACTACTTGCCTAGCAAGCATGAAGTTCTGGGTTAGATTCTCAGATCTCCATAAAACAGTCTTAGAGGTACAGGCCTATGATCCCAGCACTGAGGAGGTGGAGGCAGGAGGATCAGAAATTCTAGGCCAGCTTGCCTTACAGGAGACTGTGGATGATGAGTGTAGTCAAGAAAATACAAGAGGAAGGGGAAGTTAATGATAGAACCATTAGGGGCTTTTGAGAAGGCTCGGTGTGTTAAGATAGGGGCCATCACAGGTGGACTTCTGAGTTCAAGGCCAGCCTGGTCTACAGAGTGAGTTCCAGGACAGCCAGGACTACACAGAGAAACCCTGTCTCGAAAAACCAAAAAAAAAAAAAAAAGATAGGGGCCATCAGTTGATGACTTCTTAGATTCCTGGGACCCACATGCTGTCCTTGATGCCCATGAATGTGCAAGCATGCACAGAGCTACATAAACATGAATACATTAACATAAACACATGAATAATTAATAAATTATTTCATTTTTTAAGAAAAGGAAGTTATTAGCAATGGGCTCTCCTCTAGGAGAGTAGCTTGCTCACTTTGTGTCTGTGTGGGGTGCTGGGGTCACCCCAGACCCACACTCACACCAGAAAGCAGTCAGCCATGAACCTCTGTATTCCAGGCCACAAATTCTGCCTTTTTAAAAAGTAAATGGTGGTGGACACCTTTAATCCCAGAATTTGGGAGGCAGAGGCAGGCAGATCTATGAGGCCAGCCTAGCCTACAAAGCGAGTTTCAGGACAGCCAGGACTACACAGAGAAACTCTGTCTCCAAAAACAAAAACAAAAATAATAAAAATAAAAAGTAAATTACCATTTTGCTTCACTAAAATCATGCACGCACACACACTCACACCAGTGCTTGTATCACCACCAATAAAAATAGAAGTACAGTAGGCAAGGATGGATGTACAATACATAGCACAAATGGGCATAATCCAAGCATAAAGTTTATTTAGAAAGTTAGTGGATTGCAGTGGATTTGATGGATTGGTTTTAGAACTTCTGAGTTTTAGTTCTTAGATCTTTAGTCTTTATAAAGAATGTCCAGCCGGGCAGTGGTGGTGCAAGCCTTTAATCCAGCACTCGGGAGGCAGAGGCAGGTGGATTTCTGAGTTTGTGGGTTCGAGGCCAGCCTGGTCTACAGAGTGAGTTCCAGGACAGCCAGGACTATACAGAGAAACCCTGTCTCGAAAAACCGAAAGAAAGGAAGGAAGGAAGGAAGGAAGGAAGGAAGGAAGGAAGGAAGGAAGGAAGGAAGGAAGGAAAGAAGGAAAGAAGGAAAGAAGGAAAGAAGGAAAGAAGGAAAGAAAGAAAAAAGAAAGTCCAATTTTAATTAATAACTAACTGGCTGTGCCAATCCCACAATGCTTGGTAATGTTAACAGGAGTGGAAGCGGAGTGTTTATTTCTGACATTGTGAAAGGCGGAGCCGCAGACCTTGATGGGAGGTTAATTCGAGGAGACCAGATCTTGTCTGTGAATGGAGAGGACATGAGACATGCTTCACAAGAGACAGTGGCCACCATCCTGAAGGTGAGCCCCTAAAGCAGCTTCCCAGCTAGCTACAGTGATCAGTGCTCACAGAGCTGTCCCAGTCCACCTGACCTTGGTTGGATGTTTTTGCTCTGTTCTTACAAAAATATAACACATGATTGTTCCAAATGCCCAAGAACAGATTTAAAGGAAAGCTATGGTGATGACTTAGCAGACAGAGGAACCTGCCTGGAGATTTGAGGCAGTTCCTCATGCTGGTGAGCATTCTGTCACAATTGTTAATCCAGCTCGTTGGAGAGAATATGCTCTCTAGCGTGGGGACTCCATCTCCTCCTCTCTGTATCAACCCCAGCTTATTGCTAGAAGGAAATGCTGACGCTCATCGAGACTGGTTTCTTCATTTCACAAATAAGAGCAGAGTGACAAAGCTCTGCTGGGGCAGGTTGCTCCCACCCTGGGCTCTGGCGAGCTTGTGGAAGCCTGCAGCTCAGACGTCTCAGCTTAGGGGCTCTGCCTCCTGGGACTCCTTCCTCTTCGGTTGTAACTGTGGAAGTTTGTACACACAGAGGGTTTGTTTAATAATCGTGTTCCTGGTACCGCTCTCAGTTACTCTGCAAACTCTCAGTTACTCTGTGAACTGTCTCCTGTTGGATTTCCCTCTCTGCTGCTTCCCACTTCTTGGCTGTTGTGTTCTTTATGATCACTTTCGTCAGAAGGGAGATGGAAGGGAAGAAAGGCACACTGATATCAAATCCATTTAATGCACTTGATCTCTTTTTGCCTGTTGATCTAGTTATCCTCCGGTAAGCCTCTGCTGCAGAGCTGGCTGAAGGCCTGCACTGGTGCTTTAGATCATAAATGCTGCCACATCTCACTTCTGATTTTCTTGCCTTCCCAGTGCGTCCAGGGCCTTGTCCAGCTGGAGATTGGAAGACTCCGAGCCGGTTCCTGGGCCTCCTCTCGGAAGACCTCGCAGAACAGCCAGGTTGTTGATGCCTCCCCAGCAGACTCACTCACGCTTGTGTGTCTGCTGGGGAGAAGTTTCTCCTTTCATATACGATTATTTAGAAATGATGTCTGACGTACTGCGTTCACACCAGCTTCAGTGTGCTTTCGTGTGTTTGAAATAAAAATGAAAGGTGGGGTGGAAATTCATTAAGAAATTTTTCTCTCCTTTATTGCCTGTGTTTTCTTAGAGCCATTTTTTTCTCTCAGTGTTCAATATTGCCTGTGCACACATGTACACAGCTGTGTTTATTTTTAAAAAGGAAAAAAAGAGGTAACATCTGGTGGCAATTTGACCCTCATTAGCACAACATTGTTCTATCCGTCCAATTAAATGTTGCTATAATGTTAACTTGTGAATAGCCACTCACACATGCTGAGGGCAGTTAACGGTGCACTCCTAGGAGAGCCAAGTCTGGGGGTTTCTCTCATGGCAGGGAGGTTTTAGTGGGTGACATTTTGTGAGTTAGCAAATATATGTATTTGCAAGACTGATGTCAGTACCACCTTTTTAATGAAGTATTTTCACGGTAATTTGTGTATGTGTCATAATGGCTGACACACAGGGTGACTGCTCTTAGTCCCACTTGGCACATGATTCAGCTGTAGGAATTTACATGCAACCCCCTTGCCTTTTTTTGAGATTAAAGTGTGCCTTTTAGTTCCCTCCTAGTTGCCTCATAGCCACAGCCTCCCCACAGCCTAAGGAGCCTTGGACTGCGGTTGGCACAGCTGCTTCTGCAAAGCCCTTCGCTGTGGCTTTGCTCTTAGCATGAGAAAATGGGCAACAAAAGATATCATTGAGGGTCAGTTTGCTACCAAACCTGACGACCTAAGTTTAATCCCTGGAACTCCTATAGTAGAAGGAGAGAACTGACTCCCAAAAGTTGTTCTCTGACTTCCGTACTCTATGTTGTCTGTGTGTCATAGTATGCTGTCACCTACTATGACATGTGCGTCTACACACACACATGCATGCACACACAAACATAATAAACGAATTCTAATCTATGTCATTGATCAGACATTGGCTTCAAGAATCTTCAAAATGGCAGGTGGAGAGATGGTTCAAGGTTTAAGAGCACTTGGTGCTCTTCCAAAAGGACTTGGGTTCAATTCCCAGAACCTACATTGTGGCTCACAGCTGTCTTTAGCTCCAGTTCTAGGGAGTCTGACATCTATACTGACACAGATATGAGCACATACATGTAAATAAAATTAAAAAAAAAAAAAGAAGAATGTTCAAAACAGTAAAACCTAATCCACACTGTTAAATACAGATTCTCCACTCCACCCCCAGCCTCTGTAATTAGCAGATAACAGAGGCACACAAGTGAATAGTCAGGATTCAGTGGAGACTTAAGCTGACAGTAGGATCTGCAGTCAACAGTCTTACTGTCAACAGTCTCAGACAAACCTGTCTGATGGAAGACTCGTCTGTCTTGAATGGTTCCATTGAAGCCTCGCACATAAAAGATGAGAGTGCAGTGTGAATCACAGTGGAGGTAAAACTTCTTCCCCCTGGACAAACAGCTGAGGTGGCGGGTGGACTGGATTTCTTACTTAATTGTGAGTATATACAGTTTGGTGTTGAATAGTGGTTAAGTATAACTGCTGGTTCATAAATTTCTATGCACCATATAAACTGGGCATGGTGACACACACCTGCCATCCTAATACCCAGGGAGGTAGAGGAAGCAGGATCACAAGTTCAAGGTCGTGCTCAATTAGATAGCAAATAAGGTATGGTCAGCTTAGGTCACATGGGAGCCCTGTGCTATACCAATGAAAACTGAGTCTATCCCAAAGTATACAGGTATCTATAACCTCTATGCAAATGAACTTTAGAAGATAAATTAATTGATGAGTAGAGGGTATGTGATAAAGAACATGTAGGGGCTAGAGTGTTGTCTTTGGGTTTAAACCACTTGTTATTGTTGCAGAGGACCCAGGTTCAATTTTCAACACCCACATCATGACACATGATGATCTGTAGCTCTAGTTCCAGGGGATCCAGTACTTCAGGCTGGTCCATGTGGCGCACATACATACATGCAAAGCAAAACACTTATTGTATAAAATAGAAATTATAAACATTTAGTTTTTCATTATTTTTGTTTTTATGAGGGAGACTCCCAAATGTGTGTCCAGGGTCAGGGTCCTCTGGCTCCACCTCCTTAGTGCTGGGATTATATATGTATGTGTGTGTGTGTGTGTGTCATGAAAATGTAGCGATTTTCAGTTATGGAATCTAGGTATATCTATAATTCTTACAACTTTTCCACTTAATTGGAATCTTTCTTATTTCAGAAATATTCAAATGTTTTAAAGGTTCTTTCACAATTAAATAAATGATCATTAAGCTGTGGTGAGTGAAGCACCTGTCTGGCATGCATGAAGCCCTGAATTTGATCCTTAGCAGAGAGAGAGAGAGAGAGAGAGAGAGAGAGAGAGAGAGAGAGAGAGAGAGAGAGAGAGAGAATCTTCAGCTGGGCATGATGACACATACTTGTAATCTCTGTGCTCAGGAAGATCTGAGTTCAAGGTCAACTTATATTATATAACAAGACTCCATCTCAGAAACAAAACACATTATAATTTACCAAATGGTAATGGTGATATGGTCTTAGCATAAATTTTCATGATAATTGGGCACAGGCTTGATAATTGGGTAGAAAAATTAGAGATGATATGCTCTACATTAGATAGGGCCTTTGCTAATTGTGGGATTTTGGATAATCATTAGCCATAAGCAACTTTATATTATAAATCTCAAACATCTACTTAAGTGAGGGAAACAGTTAAATGCAGGTATAACAGGTTGGCTTGAACCATTCTGCCTATAGGACCATGTTCAGAATATAAAAAGTAAGATACCCCTAAAATCTGCTTCTTCTGCTTGATAGTTACTGCTTTCTCTAGAAGTCTGTACTCAGTCCCCTTTCTGATGATTTAGCTCCACACACTTGGCTAAGCAAGATGTGGGCTGTAGTTTGGGTCATGTTGGTTGCCCCTCAAAGGACTGAACCAGTCACTGTAGTCTATTAACACTAGCAAACTTGGAAAATGCCTGATTTCGTGTGCAGCAAAAACAGCTCAAATGACTGTCTTTCTACTGTGACTGAGAAGCAAAGATCCACGGTGGGGAACATAAAAGCGAGTGTTTAAATGGCCCTGGGGTGGAGAGGAATGGGCACAGTGACCAGTTTTGTTTCTTGACTTTTTCAGAATGGTCTGTAGATGTCTGGTGATCTGAGAGCCCCTGCAGACTCAGATGAAGGGTGTGTCTCTGGGGCTATGCTAGTACCTGCACACAGGTGACCACAGTGTCTCCTTTTCAGGGGGATCAACACAGTGCACACAGCAGCTGTCGGCCTTCCTTTGCTCCAGTCATCACCAGCCTACAAAACCTGGTTGGCACAAAAAGATCTTCAGATCCTCCCCAAAAATGTAAGTTCGAAGTCAGCCTAAGCTATCTTGTGTGGCCTATTTCAAGAGGAAGCAGGAGAGAGGTGCATAGATCCCTTGAGCAACAGATAAGCAACACCTTAAGAGTGCATCAGAAAGTACATCTGTTTGTTTACAGAGAGAACATGAATACATTACAGGTACGGGGGGGGGGGGGGGGGTGAGAAGTGTACATGCCCTGGAGAACAGTGGAGGGAGACAGGTTTTTTAAGGCCCTCTTGGGTGAGGGTTATCTTTGAGTAGGGCAGAAAAATGCACAATGAAACATAAATACATTGTTCCCCAGCTTTGAGTAACCATGTTTCAGACCACTGCTGGTGCAGCCTATCAGCTTTGGTCAGACCAAACAGCTGTGGCCACATCTGCCCACACTGGGTACTGCCCCTGAAGACTCAGTTGGGTCCTGATGCTGAGGAAGGTGTACCCTGCTTGCTTTAGTCTCATTTCTTGAAAAACCTAGACAATTGTTGCTGTCTTTATGGGAGACAACTGTTGCTGTCTTTATTTCCTTAGGCATATTAGGTCTGATCATAAGCATTAGTGAATAATCCTGCTTCTCTACCCACAGGTGCAGAGGAGGAACCAAGGACTGTTGAGATAATCAGAGTAAGTCAGTTGTTGTTTTGACTCTGCTTTGTATATTTTCTCTCTGAATGTAATTTATCAGATTATATGCCATTCCAAGTTAGTAAAGTAATTAAGTAACAGAAATAGACTTTTAAAAAGTAAATTGAAACATGTAAGTGACCATTGTGAATTTTTTAGTATCTCCTTTTCATAACAGTGTGTGTGTGTGTGTGTTTAAATTTCACACCACAGAATGTTGGACATCCTCTTTAGCTCATCTTCTTACCTTGCTGCGTGAACTTGGAGCCATGTCAGCGTTCTTGACAGCAGAGAACATAATTGTTCCTGGTTATATGATATTCACCCCATTGACAGGGTGTGCCTAGAACTTTTTAAATACTCTTCCTTTCATGAAACAATTAGCATATTTCATTTTTTTTCTTTTTCTTGTTTTTAGGTCTGTGTATGAGTGTTTTGCCACATGTGTGTGTGTGCACTATGTGCATGCATGGTACCCACAGAAGCCAGAAGTATGGGCTTGGGTCCCCTGGAACTGGTGTTATAGATGGTTGTGAGCTACCACGTGAGGGCTGGGGGTCAAGCCCACATCCTCTACAAAAATAGCAAATGCTTTAACTGTCCAACGTTTCTCTAGCCCCATGTTTAATTTTTTACCTTATAGAACTAGCATTGCTATATGTACATTTTTGCCTATGTCATGAATAATCACCTCAGGATTAATTCCTAGAAAAGAAGCTGTCAGATCCAAAGCCATGCTTGGGGCAGGGTGCAGCTTGGTTGCAGAGAGCTCGGCTAGCATATGTGAGGCTGTGGATTCCATCATCAGTTTCTTGTTAAAGGCTTTAATTTTGTTGTGGAACTGCTCTTTTGAGAAGATGGTGTGAGGTTTACTCCAGTTCATACATTTTCGGATGCTGATTTTCAGCTAACGTATGCCCTCTGGACTGTTAGAAAGTAGACTTTAGTTCATCTCCTGCACTATAAGCCTGAGGTTCAAGAGCAGTGATAGGATTACAGTCCTGTTATAAGCAGAGTAAGCAGCTGCAGTAGTGCGGCTCCTGCTCAGCTCTGTTCCCTGGATTCAGTCAGAGCTTGTGCTCTGACACTTGCTTAGTGACTTGTTTATTTAGTAGAACTGCCTAACAGAATATTAGAGACTGCTGTCTACAACATCAGATGTTAATTCCCTGCAGTTTTAGAAGTGAAACGTTTGACATTAAGGTGTAGGGTGACTTTCTCTGAGCTCTCCTTGGCTTACAGATGGCTGCCTTCCTATGGCGGCCACATGTGACTTTGATGTTTCATCATTCTGGAGTCTCTCCTGTTACATAGCCTCTCCCATGAGAATTCCTGTCTGACTGAAGCAAAGCCCACCCTAGCAGTCTCATCCTAAAGACTGTCTGAAAAATAGAGTTGTGTTTTCAGGAACTAGAAGGTGGAGCACTGATAAGAAGTGGGACACTGTAATGGGGCACAGCCCATCTGACACCAGCTCACTGACCTTTCATTGAGTCAACCTCAGTTTTTTCGCCTATAGTGTGGGCTTGTAAAACTAACCCATAAAGTAAACCAGTACTTTGTATGGATTAAATGCTGAGCCTGGTGCCTCATACCTGTAATTTCTACATTTTCAAGGCTAAGACAGGGGGAGCGTCATGAGTTCAAGATCAGCCCTGGCAACATAATCAGTCTCTGCCTGGCATACAGAGACCCTGCTTTAGAAAACCAAAAATAAATGATGAGATAAGACATATAAAGCATGTAATTCTAATACGCTGAATTACAGAATGCCAGAAAATGGCATCTTCCTTCCTGGCTGTAATTTAACCAAGCTTACTTGCCCTGTGTGTTTCTGAGAGTGGCAGCTCAGAAGCTCTGGGGTGAAGAAGTCAGATGCACCAACAGTAAACATAATTTTTGGATAAAACATGGATAGAGATAGGACCAAAGTGTTCCAAGATCTTGAAATTATTTTATATTTCTTAAGCCGTCTTAGCCCTTCGTCATAGTTCTGTTCACCCCCACCCCATAATCACATGCTCCACTCACGGACCTCATAACAAAATAGCTCGTGGGAACTAGAGAGATGGTTTAGCAGTTAAGAGCACTGGCCGCTATTCCAGAAGACCCGGGTTCTAGTCCCAGCATTGGTTCACAACAGTCTGTAACTCCAGCTACAGGGCATCTGTGGTGGCATGACTGACAATGGCCCCATAGGCTCACATGTTTGAATGTTTACTTCCTGGTTGGTGGATTGTTTAAGAAGGATTAGGAAGTATGACCAGAAGAAGGTGTTGTCACTGGGGGGTGGGCTTTGAGATTTTAAAACCCCACACCAGGCCTGATGTCACTGTCTGACTGCCTTGTGCCTGTGGATCTGATGGAAGCTCTCATGTACTGCTCCAGCACCATGTCTACCTACCTACTGCCATGCTCCCACCATGATGGTCGTGGACTGACCCTCTGAAGCTGTAAGCCAGCCCCCAGTTACATGCTTTCTTTATAATAAGTTGCCTAGGTCATGGTGTCTCTTCATAGCAATCCAAAAGTAACTAGGAGCAGGACCCAACACCCTCTTCTGGCTTCTTCAGGCCCTGCATGTCTGTGGTACACAGATGTCCATGTAGGAAAACACTCACACACATAAAATAAAACATAAATTACTATCTCTTAGAATTCTGCACAGAGGGCATTGTCGACTGATGCATTTGGAAAGTATCAGTTGGACACCAATGCTGTGTAAACAGGATAGAAGTGAGGCACTGCAGTGATTCTGAGTTATGGCAGGCAGCACTAACGATAACAGAATAATCAATGTATTTATATCATCTAGGATGTGGGCTGTGTGTTTGTGTATTCACTTGTGTACGCATACCACAGCTTATAGGTCACGGTCGTCACAGGACAACTGAGGGAGTCAGTGCTTCCCTTCCACCTTGTTGGGACAGGGTCTCTCTAGCTTCTGCAGCTATGCTGCCTACTCTAATCGAATACGCCCAGGAGCCCCTAGGCAATTCTCCTGTCTCTGCCCCCCATCTTTCTGTCTGAGAGGTAGAACTCAGGCCGGGTTTTTTATCTTCTGGCCCATCTCCATGGCCCTGAGGCAGAGCATTTTGCCTTGTTGGTGACATTTTCTTTGGTTTGGACTCTAGGGATTAAAACTGGCTTTGTGCAGACTAGGGCGTGTTCTATCATAAGCTCCTCCTGGCCTCACAAGCCTATTCTTAAGTCCTCTTCACATGGACTCTCCGAGATGCTTTCTTCTGCTTTCTAGCTTTATTACGGTATAATTGATGAACACTTAGCCATGGGGGGGGGGGGGTTGTTTCTTTTTTATTTTTTGAGTCTCACTGTGTAACTCTGGCTACCCTGGAACTTGCTATGTAAACCAGGCTAACCTAGAATTCATAGAAATCCATTTGCTTCTGCCTCCAGAACGCTGGGATCATACCCATCTTTGGCTCCGAATATTTTTAGATGTTAAGTTTGTGACCACGCAGGTCCTTTAGCTCAGAGAGTAGTGCTTACGTCTCCCGCCTCTGTTTTGCTTTCCATTGCTGGGATGCACCCAGGAGCCTGGTAGGGCCATGCATATCTATATAAAACAGTGTTATAATGTTTGCTTTCGATTGTCCTACAGAACATGGGGGTGGGGGTTTACATCTTCCTGCATGTTGACAAGCATGACATTTTATCCTAGACTTCATGAATACTAAGTTGTGTATATCTACTCTGAAAAATAATGTTGCTTATGCTTTAGCAGGCCCAGTTAGATTGAGAGAGAAATTTCTACCTGCCTTTGTGGTGATTTAAAGCAAAGCTTAATAGCCAAAACTTTTGGCTGGTTGAGGACTCCCCTGTAGTTAGTAGATAGTGATAACTCCACACATTTGTGCTCAGCATTCGGAATCTCTTTCCACTCTACATTTCCTCCCTGATTACCTAGTAGCCAGATAAGTCTCTTTTTGGTTCCTCTGGCTGGAAGGGTAGGGTTTGCATCAGAAAATCAACAGTTCAGCCACCTTTCCAGCTCCTAGGCTGACTGGGATTCTCTCTCAGAGCAAAAGATGTACCTAACACACACTATGCATGTACTCGAGCACTCACGCACATGGCTCACATGCACGCATACACACACTCACATACTCAAACCCTCACAAGTGCATGAGCTTATACAAGCACACACAGAGGTGGCGGGCCTGCGCAGTGTACCCCTGCTGTAACTTCTGCACATTTTCACTTTCCACCAGTTAGTTTCTTTTGGTTACAGAAGCTATGGGCCATTGTTATTTGCATTTTGACATGACTTTCCCATTATAGTCAACAGGAGTACTAGATAGACTTGGTGTGAGTGCCAGCCTGCCAGAACTGCAACTTGTCATTTGTTCTTTCAGTCATTTTAAATATTAACCCTCCTAGGATGGGGGGCCAGGGTGGGCCGAAAGCCAGATCTCTGTACAAGGTCCATCTTTACAAAGATTCTCGCTACTATTTCACTTTCCTCTCCAAACTGTTGTCACAACAGTGGGCACCCTCTAAATCCTTTGTTTAGTGCAGGCATGCAGCTCTTTTGAAGCCAAGTGTGTTTGTTCACACCCAGAACATGATATGTGTGGCAGTTTAATCATAAACACCATATGAGAACACACTTGCCAAGCCTGCGTCAAGTTGGCCGCTCCACTGAGCAGTAGTGAAGGCTTTGTTTTTTAATTTACTGCTGCTTTTGGCTTTTATGGAGCCCCCTCTGTAGGCCAGGACAGCACTGTGTTATCTTATTTATCACCGTGTACTATGCAGTCTACTTGCATCTTGTGCATAAGGAAGGAGGCTCACAGAGATGAGCCCCGCCACGACTATCTGGCTGCGAGAGCTGACACAGGCCTTTTTGATGCCCTACACGCAGCTCCCATGTTATCATGGAGAGTTTTTGTTCAGTAAAGTGTAAGGACAGTCTGTCTATGCCTGTTACTAAACACGCAGGCCTTCTGTTTTCTCTGTAGGAACTCAGTGATGCCCTTGGGATCAGTATCGCTGGAGGAAAAGGAAGTCCTTTAGGAGATATCCCGATATTTATTGCCATGATGCAGGCCAGTGGAGTGGCCGCACTCACCCAGAAGCTTAAGGTAAAATAGCAGTTGACTAGCAGAAGGCTGATAGTATGTGTTGGGTCCAGTAGGAGATGGTAGCCATATGACCTTGTTTAAAGTTGAAATTGCAAAAACCTTCAGCCACTCATGCTGAGGACAGAATACATTAGCAAGACTGTAGACTTGAAATTCATTAAGTCCCTGGACACATAAAAATGTTCTTATCAAAGCTTCGAGTGAAAGAACGAATCCCAGCTCCTTACAACACTCTCAAGACCTTTTAGCATCTCAAAATTGATTTTTAACTTAGATTTGATCTTGGAATACTCCCCCAAATGAAAGTATCAATTTTTTTCTATTGTCCCTTAATTTTAACTGAGGTATAAAAATTAAGCAGAAAAGCCCTGGCTTCCTCATTGGAGCTTCACTGAACAGTTAATTTGTGTGCCCCACTCTTGCTGGCTACCAAAACACAAAAGTGACGTGCAGCTCCTTTTAGTAATCAAATCAAACCCCCTTCTTGTCTCTCTGATTGGGCTCCATTTGGGAGAAGCCATTAAAAATTCCCCGAACTCCACAGAAGCCCGCTCTCAACAACAGGGCAGATGGGAAATATAACTTACGAAGAGGTTTAGGCATTTCCTCAAATTTAATTTTTCTTAATGATAGTGATTTTCTTCCACTTTTGTCCTTCCAGGTTGGAGATCGGATTGTGAGCATTAATGGGCAACCTCTGGATGGACTGTCTCACACGGACGCCGTTAATCTACTGAAGAATGCCTTCGGGCACATTATCCTGCAGGTATTGTGATCAATGGGGAGCCAGCTGGCACAGGCAGATAAATGACAGCAGAAAAGACCGCAGAGCGTCCCTGGCGGTCGGTATCGCCACCCAGCAGGGTGCTGGCTGATGTGAATTACGAAGGTGGAAAGCGAGAAATTATTATTTTTATTCAGAAATTCTTTAATGCCACCCATACAGGCATGAGCAGGATTATCCGAAAATATAACAAGGGGAGAAAAATTACTCTCCGGTTCATGTGATAAATCAACAAGGCTTTCAGCTTCCGCCATCCTTTTGTAAATTGAAGTTTGCTCCGACTAGGAAATGGTTTCTTTTCTTATATCCAGAGACTGTTCCTGGGCAGCCCAAGCACTGTTTCCTGTCTCTTTAAGGCAGAGAACAATACAATGTTCTTTCTCCTGAGCGTGAGTGGTTGCCAGTACCCTGCAACTCTTACTGCATAGCAGTCATCAATTAAGGCAGACAATTATTGATCCGCTGTGGCCCCGTGAGTATTGTCCAGAGCAGCAGAGACATCCAGGAGGAAGGAAAAGCAAACTGTGCTGTTAGCTTCCCCTCCCTCCATTGCGGCCCTTCACGTGTCTCTAAGATTGATGCCGTGCAGAGACTGGAGCAGCAGCATACAGCAGTGACTTTCTTTAATGAGTGCCCCTAAAATGAAGGATTATAATCACCATACTTCCAAAAGAGGTAGTATAAAATGATTTACAGGTAAAAAGAATAAAATCCACAGCCAGCACTCAGATAATTCTAGCCTTAGAATAAGAAGATTGAATGGAAAAACCCACGACGTTTGAGAGAAGTGATTTGTGGGACTTAGCTCTAAGAACTCAGTGGTCTAGGTCAAAGTGACAAAGCATTTAGTCAGGTACGCATGGCGGGGGCCATGGAACACTGTCTGTGGTCTCAAAAGAGTTGATGCAATAGCCAAATATTATTTGGGTCCTTAAGTGTATGCTAAATAGCTACAAAACAGTGTATGGCCAGCCTTAGCCCTGCTTCTCCTGTGATTCGTGTTGTCCTCATGCAGAGTGGACATTTCTGGTCATTATCCATTCCTGCTACAGGAGCTTGGCTTTTTGTCCCCCCATTCTTCAAGTTCTGCTGACCCCTAGAGTCACTTGTTGCAAGCGCACCTCTTCCACCTCAGCTGCTCATCACCAGAGAACAGGGCCTCAATGGGAACCTGAGCAAGAAGAAGGGGCTTTCTCTCAAAGTCTAGTATTAGTGATATTCCTACACACTGACTAAATTCATTCAGCCCCACCTTTTACACAAGGAAGCATGACACGAGCTGGAGCTAAGACATGGCTCAGTGGTAGAACACTGCATGGCAGCTCAGAGCCCCAGGTTAAGTCCCAGTACCCCCTGCCCCGCCCCCCAAAGACTACATTTTTAAATTTCCTTGGAAGGCTTGACATCTCTCAGCAATGGAGGCAGGGCAGGAAGATCCAGAGTTGGAGACCACCCTTGGCCTCATAGTGAGGTTAAGTCTCCTTTGATTACAGAGTAAGTTCAAAGCCAGCCCTGGGGCACTTAAGATACTGTATTTTAAAAAAAAAAAAAAAAAAAGGTGAACAAAAACTTAGTTTTAGAAGTTGAATTTGGTGACCTTGTCTATAATATCTTCTTTCAGAACATTGAGGCTGGAGGGTCGGTAGTTGAAGGTCAGTCTTGGTGCTATAGAAAGTTAGAGGCAAGTCTAGACTGAAGACTTTTATCACAAAAACAAAGCTCACAAAGTAAACACTTTATTCTTGCTAAATTGCTTCTGTCAATGTACTTTTTAAAAGCAGTTCTTGCCGGGCAGTGGTGGCACATGCCTTTAATCCCAGCACTTGGGAGGCAGGGGGAGGTGGATTTCTGAGTTCGAGGCCAGCCTAGTCTACAGAGTGAGTTCCAGGACAGCCAGGGCTACACAGAGAAACCCTGTCCCAAAAAACCAAAAAAAAAAAAAAAAAAAAAAAAAAGTAGTCCTTATAAAGGGCCTAGGAAGATGGCTCAGCAGTTAAGAGCATTGGTTGCTCTTCCAAAGGACATAGGTTCAAATCCCAGCACCTAATGGTGACTCACAGCCTCTGTTAACTCCAGTTCTAGGGGCATCTGTGGCCTCTTCTAGAGAAAGAGCAGGACATGTGGCTCACTAGAAGAGTGCTCACCCTGGTTTCCATCATAGAACCACCCATGAGGGAGGGAGAGCAAGGAGACCAAGGGATTAAGCCAAGAAATCTAATGTCCAAGATGTAGAATTGTAAACAGAAACACTTGAGAGAGAGGAAGGGAAGGAGGGAGGGAGGGAGGGAGGAAGGGAGGGAGGCCAAAGTGTCTGGGAAGTGAAGTGAATTCAGTACACACACACACACACACACACACACACACACACACACACACACACACACGGGAGGGGGGATAAAGAAATTTAAAGACCTATTAATCAGTGCATATATTAAATAATAAAAGAATAATACCTACCTGGACTTTACACTTTTCAAGAGAAAAGTACTGGCTAACTATAAAGAGCAAGACATTTGAATGCTGCTGGCTTTTTTGAAATCAGTTTTCTGAGAGAATTACTTTAAGGTGTACTCCAACAAATGAACAAATACAACAGAAGATGCTGTCACGCTAGACAATGTTAAAATCCATGGTGGTGGGCACAGAGCCCAGTCTGTCCAAGCAGAGCAGGAGGAAGGGCACATTGAGAAAAACTGGCTCTGAACTAAGGAGAAAACAGGGAGGGTTGCTCAGTGGTTAGAGCACTTGCCATGCAAGCCTGACAACACCAGTTCAAGCCCAGGTCCCATAGTGGAAAGAGAGAACTGACGCTTGAAAGTTGTCCTCTGACTTACACACACTAATGTAAACAATAGTAATAAAATTAAACTAAAGGGCTGGGCAGTGATGGCGCACACCTTTAATCCCAGCACTTGGGAGGCAGAAACAGGCGGATTTCTGAGTTCAAGGCCAGCCTGGTCTACAGAGTGAGTTCCAGGACAGCCAGAGCTACACAGAGAAACCCTGTCTCGAAAAAAAAAAAAAAAAAAATTAAATTAAAGGGGCAAATAAGGTGTTGAGTATCCAATATACCTAAGTGTCCTGGAAGCTTGAGGTGAATTGAAAAATGTAAAGCTGATCTAATAAAAACATAAAAAATAAAATATGTTCTAGCTATATATTCTGGGAAATAAATTGACACCATAATCAAGGAAACATTAACGTATAGGAAGTAGCAGGCTTAGTAAGAATAGCATTTAAAATTAAGTCATGACCTTGGGAGGTTTTTTTGGAATTTTTTTTTTGTTTGTTGTTTTGTTTTGTTTTTTTCTTTTTTGTCTTAGTTGTTGTTGTTGCTGCTGCTGCTGCTGCTGCTGCTGTTGCCTGGGGACAAGTTCCTGCTGTATAGCCCAGGCTACCCTCAACCTCTAATATAAGCCAAGGAAATCTAGTGCTGGGGATCCCACAGAACCTTGGGGTCCGCTTGCCCCACGTGTTGAGAGTGAGACAAGGAATGGTGAACGCTAGGGAGGAGCCTGTTTTCAGTCTGCTTTGGAAAGACAGAAGTAAAGGATGTCTCAGACTGCCCCACCCTCACCCCACCCCCATAGAGGGGACTAGAGCTTACAGCCATGGTCCGTCACTCTGGTTGATCATTGTCTGAGCACTGGCCATACAGAGTCTTATCAGGACGGGGAAATCACCCCTGCGAGGGGCAGTTCTGATCTGCTGGGCAGGATGTTTGTCTCTCAGACTTACAATCCTAGAACTCAAGGATCCTAAGGAGAGAATGACGCAGAAAGAAATCAGGAAGGCAAGATGGAGTTTGTCAGGACTACTTCAGGTTTAGAGCAATGATTAGAGACTTGTGGGTGCCACTCTGGAGCAGGGGATTGTCCATGGTGTGTTGATTATGTCTCCTACAAATCTTGAAAAATACCTTTGCTGTTCTTATCTGGTGCCTTCAGCCTTGAAAGGGGAGGTTGCCAGAGGAGCACCCTTAAGTGATTAACATGTCGACTGTGTAGAGTTGAACAGGAATCTGACCCAAAGTTGAAGGTAGCAAAGGCGACCTGGGAGACGAAGGCGCAATGACTAGCTCTCCACAGACAGGCCCTTGTTAAGTTCCTGCTTCCTGCAAGACCAGCCTGAGCCTTCCCTTGTCTTCCATATTAAACAGATACAGCCAAACATCTCGGGGTGGGAAGTCAGAGACGCAGGTGGCCATGACTCTTGAGTGGACAGATCAGATGAGTTACCGCTTTTGTTGTCCATACAAGGATATGACTAGGTCATTTAAAAGTTAATCAGTGAGGAGTAAGTAGCAGCTTGTTTAGGAGGCTGAGGCAGGAAACTTAACAGAAACCAGCCTGGGCTGTAGAATGAGTTCCAGGCCAACCTAGGCTACATAGTCTGTCCACCTTGTTTCAAAACCCAATTAATTAATTTAGTTAAATCAACAAAAACAAGTAAAATTATGTTATTTAGAAATGTGGAAACAAATACTGAAAGAAATTGCTAAAGAACTGAGGTATTGTCAGAGAGAAGGAGGGATGGAGGAGCAGACTCTGATTAAAGTGCTGGTGGAGGTTCTTCCTTCGTCGCTTACTTGGTATGTCTGTATATAATACATGCATGTATGGTGGTCAGAGGGCAGCTAGAGCAGTCGTTACCAGTCGGTCCCAGGGATCAAACTCAGGTTGTCAGGGTTGGTGGCAGCCTGTATCCACTGGGCCACCTAACCAGCCCCATTTTGACTTTTTTGGGAGAATGGGGGACAGGGAGAGCAGGTTCTCTCTATGTAGTCCTGGCTGTATTGTAACTCACTATATAGACCAGGCTGGCCTCTGACTCAGAGATTCTCCTGTCTCTGCCTCCTAAGTGCTGAGATTAAAGGCGTGTGCCACCATACCCAGCCCAATTTTGGCTTTCAAAATTAAGAAACATACATGGAAAAAAAGAGAGGGGTTTTGTTGTTGTTGTTTTGTTTTTTATTGATTGGGTTTTAATTTTGGGTTTTTTTTGTTGTTTTGGTTTTTGGGGTTTTTGTTGTTTTTGTTTTTTTGGTTTTTTGTTTTTTTTTTGGTTGGTTGGTTGGGTTTTAGTGGGGGGGGTTGTTTGTTTTGGGTTTTTGGATTGGTTTGGTTTTTGGTTTTTGTTGTTGTTTTTGGAGGGAGCTAAGAAAGCATTTTACTCTGTAGTTCCGGCTATCCTAAAATTTACCAGATATTCCAGACTGGTCTTGCACCCACAACAATCCTCCTGCCTCAGTTTCCCAAGTGTTTGGAATACAGGCATGAACCACCATGTCAGCTGGCTTGAGAATTCTTAACCTTGGCTACCCAGTCAGGTCACTATTTTCCCGAGCTTCCCAAAGCTTCTGACTTACTCGTGTAGGCTGTGCCCTGGACGTCAGATGGTGGTAAAGCTCTGCAGGTGAGGCCATGCAGGGGCTGAGGGATAAGTGACATTGAGGTTCATGGAGAAGAGGAAGCCACATGATGCAGGAAAGGACAGGGACAGTGGAGCAGGTGGGTTGGGTGCACAGTGAGCTGGTGCCTCTCGAGGCCTGGCAAGTTCCCTCTGCGACACACAGTACAGTTCTCCCATTACAGACCTGCCGAAGACTAAATGGGCCTCAACGGAAGTGCTCATGTTTCCTTATATTAAGTTTTATATTTTATTTTTTAAGATTTATTTATTTTATGTATATGATGAGTAAACTGTAGCTGTCTTCAGACACACCAGAAGAGGGCATCGTATCCCATTACAGATGGTTGTGAGCCACCATGTGGTTGCTAGGAATTGAACTCAGGACCTCTGGAAGAGCAGTCAGTGCTCTTAACCGCTGAGCCATCTCTCCAGCCCCTTATATTTTATTTTTATATCTTATATTTCTTTAGAATATCTGGGGTCTGAGAATGGAGAAATTCCTTTTGGTATCACAGAAATTGTCTTGAGAAACAACCTGGAGTGTCTGCCTAGCAAACACGAGCCATAAGACCCTAGTTTTAATCCTTGATACCAGAAAAATAAAAATTAAATAATCCTGGCAGAAATCCTTGGAGTATTCCAAGTGACATTGGGGGTTTAAGCCACTAGAGGGCTCTGTGTCTAGCAGGCAGTTTGCCCCTCTCATGTGTTACAATCTAGACCCTTAGACTTATTTTTTAAGAGGCCTAAAAATCAGTGTGTCAAGAAAGCATTGTTGCCGGGCGGTGGTGGCGCACGCCTTTAATCCCAGCACTCGGGAGGCAGAGGCAGGTGGATTTCTGAGTTCAGGGCCAGCCTGGTCTACAGAGTGAGTTCCAGGACAGCCAGAGCTACACAGAGAAACCCTGTCTCGGAAAAAAAAAAAAAAAAGGAAGAAAGCGTTGTCAGTGGGCTCTAGATAAATACTTACCGCTACTTCAAATCATATCAAAGCCAATTCTAGGAGCTTGTTACTCTTTAGCATGCCCGCTGTCTCGGGGTCACCTGGGCTGCCCGCTGTCTTGGGGTCACCTGGGCTGCCCAGCTCCCATGATTAATCTCTACACATCTGCACTTCTGGATCTAGGATGCAGGTCAGGTATAGAGGCAGGCTGGGTGTGACTGCTGAGGTTTACGTTTTATACCAAGAGATTTGGGCCCTGACAAATCGAACAGCTAATCGTGTTCCCTAGCAGGGTTAGATGCTCAGGGAGGCTCTACGCAGGGAGCAGGGGCTCGAGTGATTTATAACAGTCCACATTCCCAGAAACTATTTTGACTTCTCAATTCTCCAAGACGTAATCTCCCAAAAATGTTTTTTGTTGTTGTTGTTGTTGTTGTTGTTGTTGTTGTGGTTGGTTGGTTGATTTTGTTTTTTGAGACAGGGCTTTTCTGTGTACCACCAGCTGTCCTGGACCTCCATCTGTACACCAGGCTGGCCTCAAACTTAGAGATCCTCCTGCCTCTGCCACACAAGTTCTGGGATTAAAGGTGTGCACTGTCACCACTAGGCCCCCAAACCTGTTAAGGAGAGCGGCCCATCTTGTGGTCCATGCAATAAAGGCGTGCAGGAATGACTCAACCAGAAAGTTTTTTGAACATAGACTGACCTACTACTGAACATAATGCTGTAGCTGAGCTCAGCTTTATTTTTTAAGTCATGTAGTGTCCCAGTAGCTATAGCACAAGCCAGTGTGTCTGACAAAATAACACTTTCTCAAGGAGAATGGCTTGGGAGGTAAACACCAATAAAGGAGCTGAAGGAATTGCAAGTTAAGAGAGAAACTCCATTGGACGGGGAACCACAGTGAAAGAACAAGGCATTGGGAGGGGGAAACACGGCATGAGATGTAAGTGCAGTGGGAGGGGGAAACACACACTGACCGGCAAGCGCAGTGGGAGGGGGGAACACAGAGTGAGGCGTGAGTGCCGTGGGAGGGGGGAACACACCCTGGCAGAGAGCCGTGGGAGGGGGGAACATGGTTATTGGCTCATTTTCCAACTCTGTGGATATTGCTGACTGTTCCTTAGACCTGGAAGACTGCATGTTTTTCCTAGTCTCCCTGTCCCGTAGCTGAACTCTCCCCTCCTCTGCCTTCCGGTTGGTAGCCTCCCAGGTCATGGGTGGGCAGGCCTCCGTATCCAGGTCCTTCTGTAGGTGGGTCTCCTCTGCTTCCATGGTGGCTGCTGTTTTCCTTGCCATCCCTGTGTGGTCTCTTCTTCCTTGGAAGGACAGGTCTTACCACCTCTACCTTCTTATTGGTAGCTTTGGGTAGGGAGATTGCGTACTTCTCGTCTTGGTCTCTTCCGCCTCAGAGAAGTTGGGACTCTTCCTTCAGGCTGCTGGGCTGCTCTGACTCAGGCCTGTAATTACTAAGTGTTTAATAATAACTACACCTGGAGGGGGTACAAAATACCTCCATTAGATGTCTGGTGAAAAATCTTTAAGTTTTGCAATCACTTGTAAATAAGGCAGCCTAACTAGATTTAATAGGTTCATACCTGTCCCCCAAGAGTTCTGTGTCTGGCCACCCACCCTGACCACTTGTGATCCCCAGCGCCCGCCACGGTGCCTAACAAGAGGCACAGATGTAAGGAGCACTCCCTTTTGACCAGGCTAATGTTTTGAAGGGCTGTGGTTGAGCAGGATGACATCAGCCGTATTTCCCAACTGTCCTTTTCCTCTGGGGAAAGAGGGGGAAAGGTTCCAGTCTGCATGAGGCAAAAGGCTAGACCACAGATCCTAGGGTGGGACTGTCACCAAACCTAGGAGTCACAGCACGCACTCATGCACAGTAAGCCAACCTAAAGAGCCGCAGCATAGCATAAAGCGGGAAAGGGAGATTTGTTCAATGTGTCCCTCTTTGGAGGAGGGACAAAGAGACCCAATGACCACACACACACACACACACACACACACACACACACACACACACACACAGAGTCCATCTTAGGGTCCTGAAGTAAGTCTGAAGCTTTAAAAGAGGGCCAAGAATACGCGCATCTAAGCAGTGCTGGTCCAGGACCTTTTCCACCACCACTGACCTTCAGTGTCTGGGCTTCCACCTCATCCTGTGAGGTGTGGACTGGGTGGCCTCTCTTTCCTGAAGACACGCTCTCCCTCTAGCTGCCACCTTCATCTCCCAGCATAAGCTTCCCAGGGAAATATCCAAATCGCTGGAGTTCCTTGTTTCAAAAGTGTGAGAGATTAAGAGACTCCGGTGTCTTAGACTGTTTTCATTTCTACCACACCAGTTACCGGATCTCACCTCTTCAGGCCAGGGAACCCAGAGGTTAGAACACCTGATGTTGCAGAGACCATGATAGTCCCGCTCTCATTAAGGACCTCCAACCCTGTCACTTCCCACTTTGACTGTCACTGGGTCCTGTTCCCCTCACATGACACCTACTGCACACCTCCCTGAGGGCAGGACCACTTCTTTCCCTTGTTTTCCCTGAATCCAATCCCTGTTCTCAGAACCCAGTGAAGCTGAAAACAAGTCCAAGATTCACTTGATAAAGAAAAATAAAGTATTTTTTTGTCCTCTTGTTGACACCCCCCCCCCCCCCCCGCTTCCCCGAAGGACCTTGGACTTCCTTACCTCAGACCGTAGTCCCCAGTCCCTGGTGTCAGAGGCAAGGCTGAGCAGAACACCTAGGTCCCACCTCAGTGTTGAACTTGTACACCAGTGACCTAACCCGTAGAGAGTAGCTCCTCCCATTCCCAAGCCAAGCCCCAGGGAAGGTTTAGCCACTCCCTATCAAGTTACTTGGTCAGTCTGCTCTTCCTGCAGGTGGCAGATTTGCTGTCCTGGGTCTCCCCACAGGAGACCTGCTGTCCTTCATAGTTAACACTTAGCCTGAGGGTTCCACTCCTAAAAGACTGGCAAGAAGGTTCTGGGAGGTTCCCTTTTAATTTTAGAGCTGGTTTCAGGGAGGAAACTACAGGACTTTTTTCTATTTTCCAGCTAGTTGGTGAAGCTTTATGATGAAGGTAACTGGGCTGTAACTGGGGAGACAGCTATGTCTGGAAAGTAAATTCTGGAGCTCTTTTTCCCTCATGCCCCGTGATTGCTTCCTGACACCTGATTAGAGAATACTAGATTCTAACCAGACACAGTGGCAGCTCTTGCCTGTAATCCCAGCACTCTAGAAGCTGCAGCAGGATGGCCATGAGTTTCAGGTTAGCCTGTACTACAAAGTAATCTGCACAGTCTCCAGGGGAGAGGGAGGCCTGGAAATAGTAGTATATGCCTATAGTACCAGCACCTGGAGGCAGAGACAGGTTGATCTCTGAGTTCTAGGCTAGCCAGGGCTATATGTTAAGACCCTAGTCCCTCCCCCCAACCCCCCACCCCCCAAAAAAGGAAGGAAGGAAGGAAACAAGGGAGAAACAGGCAATGTTTTAATGACTTTTCTGGTTCCGTCCAATAGGGACATGACATAGTCTCATGAGCATATCCTGTGGCGACCAGCTCGAGCTTCTTTTTCATGAGATCCCTGTGTTCTGTTCCATAAGCATTCACTTCTCATAGAAACTCTGGCTCCTAGGATCCTAACAGACGAAGCTCAGCTCCTTCCCTACAAAGCCTGAGCCTGGTGGCTCACACCTTGCCTAGATTCCCAGCACTCAGGAGGCTGAGGCAGGAGGATCACGAGTTTCAGGCCAGCCTACCAGACCCTGTCTTACCTCCTCTTCCCCATCAACTCTAGAAGGAGATAGAGCAGTGGTGAGGCCAGGAAAGGGCTTTATTAAATAAGCAGGGTGATCCCACCAGAAACAACAGTGACCCAAGAACCTGTGTCAGCTGCCACAGTCATCCTGAGCACACAGCAGAGAAACAAAAGGAGGCTGGGAGTTTCCGGGTTGGGTTCCAGGTTGTCTTGGTCTGGCCGTCTGCTAGTTGATCATTATCTTAGGCCATTTTCTCAGGATTGGCAATGTAGTTATGCTGGTGCTAAGAAGGCTGCTGAGTTCTACCCTTTGCCTTACAACTTTGTCAGGCAAAGCTTTGTCAGGAAGCCTGTGGTTCCTGAGGTCCAAGTCACTTTAAGTGAGAAACACTCAGGAGAACTCACAGGAAGGAAAAGAAACAAGATGGAGTCATAAACAAAACAGGGTTGGTGAGGCAGCTCAGCAGATAGAGGCACTTGCTTCCAAGCCTGTCAACCTGAGTTCAAACCTGGGATTCCACATGGTGAAAAGAGAGAACTGATCCCCACAGGTTGACCTCTGACTTCCAGACATGTACTATGGCACATTTGGGCCCCTACTGCCCCAACACACACACACACACACACACACACACACACACACACACACACACTAAACAAACATAAAAAGAAAAAGTCAGGGCTGAAGAAACGGCTCAGCAGTTAAAAGCACTGGCAGTTCTTCCAGAGGACCAGGGTTCAATTCCAAGCATCCACCTGGCAGCTCACAGCTATTTGTAATTTCAGTTTCAGGCTATCCAACACCCTCACTCAAGACACATGAGGCAAAACACCAATGCTCATAAAATAAAAATAAATCATTTGAGAAAAAAAAAAGCAAAATTCAAAATGGCGTTAGCTTGGTCAGTGCCTGAACCTCCTCACTCCCTCTGTCATGACTCTGTCTCTGTGGAGTGGGGCCTACCCTCTAGATTTTCTTTCTCCTTAAAGGACCAGAAATCTGTCTCCACATAATCATGTCAGTCTCTCTGCCCCTTGGGAAGGCTTCAGACCCACTCATTCTATTCCAGGTTCTTCCATAGTTACATGCTAGAGCATGATCCTGCTGCTTGTGGAGTCAGAGCCCAGATGGGAAGCAATCCACAGCCTCAAAAACACGCACTGTCACAATCCCTGAGAAAAGGGTTGAAAATGCAGATGAAAACAGGAAAAATCAACCTAAGCAGAGGCACTAGAGAAGGTCACACGAGGAGCAGGCTGTCAGCTAAACTGGTTTGTGTAGAGATTCTCAGGGAGAAAACTCTAGAAGACTGAGAGGAATGGGAAGAAAGATTAGAAGTGTGTGTGTTGAGGGGAGGGGTGCTGCACATGCTTAGAGTCTTCTCCCACGAACACAGGGACTGGGATGAAAGGTTTTCAGCAGGAGTGTGCCGTTGTGTATCGGGAAGATGACTGGGGACGGTAAGAGATGAGAAGACGACAGGTGAACAGGGTTTCGAACTCATTCGGGAGCAGGAGGTACCAGGAGGCTATTCACACTGAGCCCCTCGGTGCCTGTCTCAGATGACAGGTTCCAGCCACAACAGGTTTTCAGTGTTATACCGTCTTAGTTCATAATGGGGGAACTGGAGGTGTAATTTGCTAATAAGGGAAAAATGAAAGGAAAAGCCAGTTGAACAGGGGGAGTGGATTTTGGGATCAAGAGTTTGGAGAGGAAGTTGGGTGGGGCGCATGCTGTGTGTACTCTGAGAATGGGACCTGGGTCAGGTGGGGCACGTGCTGTGTGTACTCTGAGAATGGAACCTGGGTCAGGTGGGGCGCGTGCTGTGTGTACTCTGAGAATGGAACCTGGCCCCACACATGCTGGTCATGCATTCTGCCGCTGAGCTACATCTCCAGTCCAAACTTGGGTTTGTTGTCCTAATTTTGATAAGCCGAGAGATGTCAAAATGCAAATCCCAAATTGGTGATTGGGCAGAGCATAGCAGCTGGGTTATAAGCACGCTGTTGGAACTTAAAGCCAGGGGATAGATGTGCTGTCAGTTGACTCTGAAGTCACCTGGGCCTCTGACTGAGCCAGGAGCTAAGCAGCGATAGCAGAGAGTAGACCCCACCAGCAGCAGCAAAATCAGGAGTGTGTGGGTCATGGAGGCTCAGGCTGAGGGAAAGCTGCAATGGAATGCTTGTGAAGACTGAGCCCGAGCAGGCAGTGTCTGCTGAGGCTCTGGGCTGTGTAAGACAGCCCTGCATGCTACCAGAAGAAGAGACACTTTTGTGGTCTAGAAGGGAGCTAACAGTTCCTCCTCAGGCTTTTATGCTGCGCATCTCCCTGTTTAGTTGACTGTTCTTCCCGTGACTGTATTTCTAGAACACTCTGAGCTTGCGTGTAACTGTTTTTCCCTAGTCTGGATGATCCCCAAATGCTTTCTGACCCCTCCTCTGGCCCATTGCCTTTCTCCTGCTTTACTGGCAGTACAGACAGCTGTTTCACAATTGAGGCATGTGTGCCCTCTGTTGGTCTGTCCTGAAACTGCAGCAGATCAAATTTCCCTACACTCCTGCTGGGCAAATTCCTCTCCAGATCTGTGCAATTTGACAGTCAGCCCTCCAGATCTTTGGGCTCTGTTTTGGGGTGGGGGTGGGGGTGGGATGGCCGGCAGGACCATGAGGTCAGAATGCTGAATCCAGGGCAATGTTAGGAGAGATGCCACAGGGCAGGACACCTTGAAGGTCATAGGAAGGACTTCAGCTTGTGGTCCCACAGCATCTAGTTCTCTGCAGATGGCCTTTGGCAGTCTGGAGTAATCAGCTCCGTGCTAACTTGGTTCTGGCTGCTTGAGATAAGTAAGGCTGGGCAGCCAGTAAGATGGCTCCTGTAGAACTCCATACAAGATGACTTTGTAGGTCAGCCTGTAGCACCTGGGAGGACTGTGGGCTTCAAGACAGAGAAGTCAAGGATGGTACCAACCAACCTTGCCTTATGAAACCACAAAAACAGGCCATGGCCACCTGGGGTGTAGAAAGCTACAAGAGTCCCAGCTGTGGGGCAGAGGACTGGGGACATGTTAGCTATGGGTTCCAGATGAACATCCCTGGGGACACATCATGACAATTTGGAGGTAAGGTAGAGCTGGAGACAGAGAGCTGGGCATTATCATCACTGGATAGTATTTAAATTAATAGCATGAGACCCAATGTGGATGAAAAAGGCCAGGAACTTGGGAGCTAGTCCTGTCACATTGCACAGGAGTCTGCAGAAGAGGAAGGCAGGGTCAGAAAGATGCTGGAGTCTAACTGTCCCGGGCCAGTAGCATGGGCCTGTGATTGCAGCTATCGGAAGGGTGAAGCATGAGATCGCTGTTCATAGCCTCTGCAGCCGAGTAAGACCCTGTCTCAAAAGCTTAAAAGGGAAGGGCCGGACACATAGGTGAGTGATAGAGTACTCTCCTAGAGGCTCTGGGTTCAGTCTCCAGTTCCACAAAAGAATAAAGAAGGGGACGGAGAGGCAGCACTCACTGGAAGTCAACTGAAGGAAACTGGAAACCCTCCAGCACAGCTTGGAGGTGCATGCTGAAGCCCCAACCCTGCAGAGGGCACAGCGCAAATATGGAGAGATTAATGTCAGGGGGTCTTTGTCTTAGAACTGAGGGAGGAGAAAGTGAGAAAGAGAGAAAAGGGAGTGAGGGAAAGAGAAACGAATAATCCATCTGTCCAGCTCTCTGTGCAGGTTGTATGAGGTTTAAAATGCAGCCATGGTTTCTCCAGCATCCTTGCAACTTACAGTAAAATACCTTGTCATTCCCTCCCACAGGTTGTGGCAGATACCAACATAAGTGCCATAGCGACCCAGCTGGAACTCATGTCTACAGGCTCCCAGCTTGGCTCCCCGACTGCTGACCGGCATCCAGAAGACACAGAGTGAGTTTTCTAATGCAGAGCATTAACGCGGGCCTAGCACCTGAGCTTCGGGTTCAGGTGTATGTGATCTCAAAGTGGAGGAATGTACATGCTAAGTTCTCCTGAGCTGGCAAGGTCTGACAAGGTGGCAGGGCTCTCCATTTCACACAAGGCTCTGTTCCCCCACAAGATCCTTCAGAGGCCATGATAGGGCCTGTGCTCACACTGCTTCTCATTGCCTCGACACAAGCCCGTGCCCTCGGTCCTAAGACACTGCCGGTTTATAGCCCAAGCCCACCCTGCTCTAAGACGCAAGGAGTCACATTTCCCTAACTCACTAACTTAAAGCCTTGTGCTGAGGTGAAATCTTATTGTCCCCTTTGAGAGCATGTGTCATTATAGCTAGTCACTGCCAAGTTGCTCATTAAAGCAGTGTTTCTGGAGCTAAACCGATACAAGAATAAGAACAGGAGGCCGGCGAGATAAAGGTACTCAGCACCCAGTCTGATGACCTGAGTTTGATCCCTGGAGCCCACACAGTGGAAGGAGAGAACCAACTCTCACAAGCTATCTGCCCCTGAACTCTACTTGCCTGTGTGTGCGCTTGCACACACACTCTAAGACACTATTTGTGAAGACTCCGAGGAGATATTCCCCAGTAGAATGGAGAATCTGGTATTAACAGGTTCCCTAGGGTCATTCTCCAGACAGGCAGAGAGCAGCTGCACTCTTGAGAAGTGTTGCCTGAAACTGTTCCTCACTGCCCTGTCAGCATCTGGTCATAGTGTGTGCTCAATGACTGCTACTGGTTAATAAGTTCGTATAAGAATCTGTGGTCACAGCCGTCCATAAGGGACTTTATTAGGAGCGGGGAGTCATGGTTTATCAACCTAAGTGATGCTTTTGGGTGTATTTTCTTGAAGAAAAAAAATATAAACTTTTCCTACTTTTTTTCCCTCATGATCCATGTCATCAGATATGACAGAACACAAAGAGCATTTTTAATTATCATAGCTCTCTTTAAATCAAAATCAGGGTGGGGAGAGGAACAGAGGGAGGGAGGGAAGAAAAATCAGGGTGGCACCAAAGCTCACGCATGTAGTCCCAGCACTCAGGACTGAGGAGGCATGCTGTAAGGCAAAGGCCACCTGAGCTACGTGATGAAACATGACATTAAAACCCAGATCTTTACAGAAGAGTAGCGCTGCCCTCGTCCTCTGGTCCTTTGTTCTAGCTACACACACACACACACAGCTGCCAGCACAAACAAACCCACAGCTAACAAACTAGTGTCTTTAAAAACCAGTCTCTGGGGATGGAGAGATTGCTCAGTGGTTAAGAGCTCTTCCAGGGGACCAGAGTTCAATTCCCAGCATCCACATGGCAACTCACAGCTGTCTGTAATTCCTGTTCCAGAGGATCTGGCACCCTAGCACAGACATGCAGACCACCAATGCATATAACAATAAACAAATCTTAAAAAAAGAAAAGAAAAGAAAAAGATACAAGTGTTTGCCAGGTGTGGTAGTCACACCTTTAATCCCAGCACTGGGGAGATAGAGGCAGCACTCTGAGTTCAAGGCCAGTCTGATCTACATAATGAGTTCTAAAAGAGCCAGAGCTACATAATGTAGAGAAACAGACATCCTGGCTCAAACGAGAGAGAGAGAGAGAGAGAGAGAGAGAGAGAGAGAGAGAGAGAGAGAGAGAGAGAGAAAGAACGAACAGAGAAGAGACAGACTGTTAAGACAGGCAGGGCTGGGCTGGAGAAGTAGCTCAGAGGGTAACTGCAGATACTGTTCTTTGAGAGGACCTAGGTTCAATTCCCAGCACCCATGGCAGACAGTGTCATAGCCACCTGTAACTCTAATTCCAAGGGATCCAACACCCTCTTCTCGACTCTACAGGAATCTGTGTTCACATACTCTCCCTAAACACACACACACACACACACACACACACACACACACACACACACACAATTGTAAACCGTATCAGCCATTACACACACACATTATTCAAAAACCATAAAAATAATTTTCAAAAAAGAAACATTAAGGTATTATGAGATAAATTGACATGATGCAGATGACACATGCTCCCAATTGCAGTGGCCCACGTGTCTAAGGTGTCTAAGTTGACTAGTTCTGTGTTTGAGCTCTCCCCTGTTTCCTTCCCAATGTCCTTGGCAACAAGGGTTATGTCTGCAAAAGCAGCCAGAATCGGGCTCATATCCAGCCGCTGGGCCCCCACTGAGCACGCTTGTGAGGACACAGTAAGTCTAACCTCACTCAGGACGTCATTACTGCTCCATTACTGAGCATCTTTCTAAGGCCAGGCACTGAACTGGTGCTGAGTTCTGAGGATTCAAACACAGAGATGTTTATAAAGATGTGACCCTACCCAGCCTTAAGGGAGAGGTAGACCTGTAAACCCATGGCTGTGGAAGGGCTGGTAAGAGTGGTTAAGTTCAGGGACAGCAGGACCCTTGAACTCATTGCCAAAAGCTCGACTTGGGGCAGGGGGTTAATTGGTGAAGCTAATGATAAATTTTGAAAGAATTGGGCTAAGCCAGGCAGTATTCAAAACCATCCACAATTTGTACAGCACAGACTATATAGCAGTTACTGTAGACAACTACTATACATGAACATTACATCAGCAAGCAGTGACTATGGAAATTTACCCAAAAATAAGTTAGGCAAAGTTGCAGGGGAGATCTAATCAGAACAGCATAATCAAAGGCCACATACCCAGTTCTCAAAAGGAAAAGAAAGGAGACCCTGCCTCCACAAATCAGACAGTAGGGATGGGGGCCCCAGATTTTCTTAGATTTTTACTCTTTGGATGATAGCCTGTGGGAAGAAGGACTGAGGTATCCTTAGTTGGTACAGCGCTTGCCTTGCACGCACGAAGCCAGTGGTTTGATCCCTAGCACCACATAAAGCCAAGTCTGGTGTTGCAAGCCTCTAATCCCAACAGTTGGGAGGTGGTGGCCTAGAAATCCAAGGTCACTTGGCTGCTTAGCCAGTTCAAGGCCAGCACTGACTTCAGGTAAGATGAGATTAGATGGTTTGAGCCCACATGGACAATTTAAATTAATTCTTCCGTACTGATGAAAATCTCAGTCACACATTTGAAACAGATTATCTTTACCCCTCTTCATCCACACTGATGACCCTCTTCTCTGCTGGCTTTTAGTTCTTGTTTACATAGTCATGATCCTGAGCTTGCTGGAAGTGTGTAGATCCTAAGCTAGAAGGAACAGGCAGAGGACAAAGATGAGCTAATTACAATGATGTGGAATCAGGACCCAGGACAGAAAGACTGGGCTCATCCTCCTGAAGGGTACAGGAGAACACCTTACTGGAGGTGGGCTTGGCAGGGGTCTTTCCACCCTAGGAGAAGTGCTAGGACACTTGGGCAGGAAAGGGCTGTCAGTCCCCAAGCTAGCCTGCCACTGCTGGTTAGGGGCAGGGCTGGAGACTGCAGGCATCCATCATGCTGGGATGCCCTCTGCATTGCTGCCTGTACCATCCACACATGGCTGCCATCCCAGCACTCGGGAGGCTGAAGAAAAAATATTGATTGCTATGACTTCAAGGCTAATCTGGGCTACTGTGAGCTCCAGTCAACCTGAGCTACTGTTCAGATCACACTTCAAAATGTAGGGAGGGGATTTGGTAAGATGGCTCAATGGGAAATAGCACTTGCTGCCAAGACTGACAACTTTCAGTTCCCGCCCTGGAACCTGCATGGTGGAAGGAGAGAAGTGAACCCTAAAAACTGTCCTGTGCCTTTAACGTGCACATGAACGCAGCACATTAAAGTGTGTGTGTGTGTGTGTGTGTGTGTGTGTGTGTGTGTGTGTGTGTGTGTGTGTGTGTGTGTGTGTGTGTATCTCATATTAGGAATTAGTCCAAGCCTTGTAGTGCATGAGTAGATTCGAGCTGCTAGGGAGGCTGAGTCAGAAGCATCATGATCTCATCAAGGCCTGCCTGAGCCACTTGGTGACTCTTGGTAACTTAGCAAAACCCTGCCTCAAAATTAAAATAAAATAAAAATGGATTAGGGATGTAACTCAGAGCCACACCTCTTGCTTAGCAGGCACAAGGTCGTTGGCACTAACCTCAGTGCACACCACACAGAAAAGGGGCCAGCCTAGGCTACATAACAAGATCTTTTTTTTTTTTTTGGTTTTTCGAGACAGGGTTTCTCTGTGTAGCCCTGACTGTCCTAGAACTCACTCTGTAGACCAGGCTGGTCTCGAACTCAGAAATCCACCTGCCTCTGCCTCCCAAGTGCTGGGATTAAAGGCATGCGCCACCACTGCCCAGCACATAACAAGATCTTATCTGAATAAAACAAAGCTGAATTAAGAACTAACCATAGAGATGGGTCTAATGGCTGATGCCTGAAATCTCAGAATTTAGAAGTCCGAGGTAAAAGGAAGAGATGTCAAGGCCAGCGCAGGCCCCATGAGAAAGGAGGAGAAGGGGTTAAGCTTAGGGGATGGTGCCGACTCTCGGTGGCCTTTTAATTAGAAAGCATGAGCTTAGGGCAAGAGAAGGCTCTGGACCACATGAGCTGCTGATAACCTGATTGCAATTGCTTGTTAAGAGACTGAGTTGGAGCCGGGCAGTGGTGGCGCACGCCTTTAATCCCAGCACTTGGGAGGCAGAGGCAGGTGGATTTCTGAGTTCGAGACCAGCCTGGTCTACAGAGTGAGTTCCAGGACAGCCAGGGCTACACAGAGAAACCCTGTCTTGAAAAACCAAAAAAGAAAAAAAAAAAGCAAAGAAAATCGGCGACTTGGTGTGGTGCACAGCTTTAATCCCAACATTCAGGAGACAGTGGCAGATGAGTCTCTGTGAGTTCAAGGCCGGCATGGTGAGTTCCAGAACAGCCAGGGCAAGGAGGTGATGATGCAGATATTGTGGGGCTATGGAGGTGCCTTAGTGGGCTAGGTGCCTGCTTTGTAAACATGAAGACCTGAGTTCAGATGGTCAACGTCCACAGAAGACATGTCTAATCCCAACACTGAGGGAGAGACAGGAGATCCCAGGCTCTCAAGTCAGCCAGTTTAGTAAATTGGTACGCTCCAGGTTCAGAGAGAGACCCTCGCTCAACAAATAAATGTAGGAACAAATCAGGATGATGATAGAGGAAGACATCCAACATTGGCCTTTAGCCTCCACAGTCACATGCATAGGCAAGCACACACGCACCTCAGGCCGCTGGGAGATTGTTCACTTAAGGCAGTTTCTCTTGCCTGCTACTCTGCCAGGTACTTGATATGTCTAATACTAAATTGCAGTGTTTCAGGAATTAAACACTTTCCAAAGCAGGTGTAGATACACACCTATAATCCCAACACTCACAAGGCTGACACAGGAGCAGCACTGGAAATTTAAGGTCAGCCTGGGCTACATTGTGAGAACCTGTCTTAAATAAAGAAAATCAGCAAACAAACAACAACCCCACACTACTCCCAGCATGCCCCAGGTAATCAGTGCCCACTACTTCTGCTGCTTCTACATGGCTTCTACGGTAATCATTTTTCATTTCAATGTGAGTTTTTAGATTGGACCTTGATTTTATTGTAAAGTTTGAAGACCTGTGAAGAGTACTTAATATAAACATTGCAACTTTCTCTTTCACTTATTTATTTGCACATTTCAATTTTTTTTGGCTTATTTATGTTGTAGCCCAGGCTGGCCTTGAGCTGCATAGTGAAGGATGGCCTTGCCTGAACTCTTGATTCTCTTGACCCTACGCTGAGTTCGGATTGCAGGCATGTGTAGCCACACCTAGTTTCTTACCATTTTTTATTCACTTTTAAAGCAACAGTCGTTTATTCGCTAATTGATCTAGCAGCCTTCTATGAATTATTTTCCTAAAGAAACAAAGGTTCTTGATGAAAATATATTGTTTGAAATTCTCAAAGAATTAAAAAAGTATTTTTTTAAAAAAAGAGAAGTAAAAAGAAAAGGTTTCAAAATAAGTACAGATAAAGCTAAACCCTGTATCTTCTTAGGAAATTTTGCTAAAACTAATGCAAGCTTGCTGTTACTTGCACAGATCTTGCCTGCTAACTGTGCCCTTGGATCAATGAGTAATTGCTTTTGGATGACACTAGACAGCTGCAGAGTTACCCATCAGTTCTTGTTGGTGGCATGTGGTTAGGGCACAGTAGGCAGAGAGGGCATGTTGTTCCCACTTACCTCATGAACTGCAACTGGTCAGGGAGGAGGGAAGGCAGCTTCGCAAAGCAACAAGGTGCCCAGCCTGGGAGCCCTTAGGTAGATGTGCACGTCCACTGTCCTCTTAAGACATAGGTAACACTACACGCAGTGGTGACCATTATTCCCCAGGGGCATTGTTGGGAGCAGCCACTTGTAGTGCTGAGGCTGCTCCTATCTCCATGCTCACCCTGGACTACTTCATGATGCCCATGGCCATGTTAGCTGCCGTCTAGAAAACCTTTGCCCTGGGCTAGTGAAAAGCCAGCTAGCCCATTGCACCTGTCTGTACGCCCCAGTATGAAGGGGGGCGTCATCAGAACACACAGATGAACGTGACATCAATATTTGTTACTGTGCAGACAGGTGGCACATGACTACAACCCCAGTATTTAGAGACTAACACCTGGGAGAACTGCTAAAAGGTCCAGGCAAGTTTTGGCTACAAAGTAATATACTGTGTATAAATAAATAAATCAAAAAATAAAAACAAAGACATAAAATAATGAAAGAAAGATCATCGCAGCAGAGTGGGGGGGCCCCAGTAGTAGTGAGTCGACTGTGCGTCCCAGGAAGCCTTTGAGAAGACCCCTGGAAAGGTATCCTGGGAAGCACCAAGGGAGGATCCCATGTAAGTGCTGACTGTTGACTGTCCTGGTAAATTGTTTTCTTGATTTTACTTGTTTCATTTCTTAGATAGGACCTCAAGTAGCCCAGGCTGGCCTTGAACACCTCGCCTCACCCATCCCTCTCCTAAGTACTTGGAATGCAGACAAAAGTCATCACGCCTAGCTTTGTTTTTGTGGTCCCCCCATCCATGTGTTTTACTTTTTAAGGAACATACTGTTTTTCTTTTTGTTTTTGTTGTTGTTTTCCTTTTCTTTTTCTTTTTTTTCTTTCTTTTTTTTGGGGGGGGGGGAGTGGGTTGAGACAAGGTTTCTCTATGTAGTCCTGGCTGTCCTGGAACTCACTCTGTAGACCAGGCTGTCCTCGAACTCAGAAATCCGCCTGTCTCTGCCTCCCAAGTGCTGGGATTAAAGGCGTGCGCCACCACCGCCAGGCCCGTTGTTTTGTTTTTCAAGGCAGGGCATACATACATAGACATTACCTGGCTGGAATGAGCAAGCTTTTTTTTTTTTTTTTTTTTTTTTTTTGGTCACGCCTACCTAAAAATAAGTTTCTGAATCTAAAAGAAGAAAGAAAACAATTTCTAAGCTCTGGCCCATAGCCTACTTAGTGCCATCAGTCTTGATGGAAGAGTGTTCCTGGGGCTAAGATGGCTCCGTTGCTGAAGGCACTTGCCCTTAAGCCTCATGACTTGCATTTGATCCCCAGAACCAACGTGGTAGAAGGACTGACCCCCAAAATTTGTCCTCTGACCTACACACACACACACTAAACATATTCTGGAGCATACTCCAATGCAAGCAATAGCCACCACCGTTATTATTGGCCCTGTAGCGCTGAGGTTACTGAACCTTTCTCTTTCACATTTTACTTCTCCAGGATATGTCAGCCTAAAGCTGACAGATGTCCCCCACCCAAAGCTTTTTTGAAATGACTCTTGACATCGGCAGGCACCCATACCCCGCTGGACACTCCCCTCAGAATCTTTCTCCTCAGGCTTCTGGAGCCATGAAGCATGGGGTGTAGGTTCATACATGAAGCTTTCTAAGAATACTTTTCTTCCTTGACAAAAAGATTATTTAACATAGCCTGTAGTGACTCTTTACCACTCCAGGAAAATGACAGTCATGGGTGCTGTCGGCACGTAGAAATCAAGGGGTCCATCCAGTGAACCGGATGTTAGGGTGCGGCCAGCCAGGTGCGTGGTGGTTGAAAACTTCAAATCATGAGCTGGAAAGATGGCTCAGGAGTTAAGAACGTGTGCTGATCTTGCAGAGTTTGACCCCCAGCACCTATGTCCCCATCTCAAGCAGCTTGTAACTGCCTGGAGCTGCGTTTGCAGGGAGTGTGGTGACTCTGGACTCGGGCCTCCCTTAGGCACAAGCAAGCATGTGTCACACCTATACCCAGGCACGTTGTTTTTAAAAATAAATCTTAAAAAGGAACTTTAAAGTCAAAGCTGCCTGAGGTCTTAGTCCTCTCAGCAACCAACAAGAAATAGGCCTGCTCAGAAGGCAGAGACAGATGATCTCTGTGACTCTGGGGCCAGCCTGGTCTATGTAGTGAGTTGTAGCCCACCACAGTTACATGGTGAGATCCTGTTGAACAAAAGAGAAAGAGAAGGAAGGAAAAGAAAGATGATGATGATATAGGCAAACTCACAAAATTTAGGGGCAGTGTTTAGAAGCTCTGGGTAGTCTGAGACACGAGTTTGAACATCCTGAGAGTTCAGACTGAACATGCTTTATCTGAAGTGCTTCAGAACAGCACAATTTTGGATTTGGGATATTTTATTCAGATAATAGGATATTTATATATTTGGAAGGAAATTCACTTGAGCTTCATATTTATTTTATTTATATACAACACATACACATATATAAAACTGAAGATAATTTCATACAATATTTCTGGTAGTTTTCTCATAAGCAGATTTGTAGTCTGAAATTTTCCACTTTGAATATCATGCCACAAAAAAATAGAGTAGACATTTTTCAGATTTGAGAATTACTTGGTTTTCCTGATTTAGGTATGTTCAACTACAATGCACGGCTATATACAGTGTCTGGCCGGGCAGGGGCCCACAGCGCAAGCACAGCCTACGAGAAAGTCCTGACTCATTCACCCCCAGTTCTCGTCTTTCATTCACAAGCGCCATGCTGATGACAGCATACATGGCGCACTTCAGTGCTTGGGCAGGAAGTCATCCTTGCCTACAGCACAGTCCCACCTTAAGGCCAGGCTGGGCTATATGAGAAACTGTCTCGATTAATTAATCAATTAGTTGTGGTGTAGCTTCTCTCCTCTTCCCTAGTTAGACCTGGGCAGGAATATTTTTATCATATAATGCATAAAGGAATTTGGCACCTTTTGTAGATTCACAATTCTGAATCATTGCCCAAGCACCTCAGGCCTTTGTGCCATGGAGTGACACAGGTCTAAAGGGCCTCGAAGGCCTCTTGGCTCGGTTTTCCTCTGAGCCTGGGCAGGATTCATTGCCTGTGGAGTGGCAGCTCTCTCCAGGGACTGTCACAGGGTTCAAGAGATCCCAAAGAGAGGGGAACCTTCTGCCAATCATTTGCTAGGGTTTTTTTTTTTTTTTTTCTTTCCTTCCTTCCTTCATTTGGTTCATTATTTATTTATTGCTTTTGTTGTTTTGATTTTGATTTGTTGGAACAGGTTTCTTTGTGTAGCCTTGGCTATCCTGGAACTTATTCTGTAGACAGGCTGACCTCAAACTCAGAGATCCATGGGCCTCCATCTATGGAGCGCTAGGATTGAAGTCTTGTGCCACCATGCCTGGCATCTTGCCCCGACCAGCGGGACCAGTTATTGGAGGGAAACCCGAGGAGACCCCATGACCTGTGGGAGAGAATGGGCGAGAGAGAGAAGAAGGAGACCAAGCAAGCTCTTTGTCAAGGTCTCGTTTAATTTTCAAAACTCATCTA
>CM052702.1:92253618-92330459 GCA_028551405.1 Uromys caudimaculatus
AAAACTCATCTACTTTTATACAATACTCAAAAAGGGGGAAACTCAGAGGTGGGGGGAAACAGGGGGTATGAGGTAATGGGGAGGGGGTGGGCTCAGTCCACAGTCACAGTGACTCAGATGTTCTTCTACGACAACAGGGTGTCCTTGATCTTTGTGGTTTCATATTCAGTCACAGTGACTCAGTTGTACTTTTACGACAACAGAGTATCCTTGATCTTTGTGGTTTCTTATTCAGCTCTCGGAGTAGTCATAATATTTTCTAGTTCTTCTTGGCTTCATTTTCTCATGACCTATAGAGATCTCAGCATCTGGGGGGTGGCGGCTCCCAACAGCATCTCCTTCCCATTTCCATCCCAGGGATTTCCACTGATGGCCACAGTTCTAGATTCTCCCTTTAGAGTGAGCGCTGCCTTCCATTTGTTCCATGCTTTGCTTGTTTGTTTGTTTGTTTTCTTTTCTCTGAGACAGGGTTTCTCTGTGTAGCCCTGGCTGTCCTGGAACTCCCTCTGTAGACCAGGCTGGCCTCAAACTCAAAGATTCTCCTGCCTCTGCCTCCTGAGTGCTGGGATTAAAGGCATGCCACACCACCACCAAGCTGTTCTGTGCTATTTTGAGGTCCACAATAATGACAAAATAGAATTACTTAGAAGCCTCAGGATTGGTCAGGTGGAATGAAGCCACTGAATAAGTGTATAGCACCCCTAAGATGTCAACAATAACTCACCTGTTTTTTTTTTTTTTTTTTTGGTTTTTTTTTTTGGTTTTTTTTTTTTTGAGACAGGGTTTCTCTGTGTAGCCCTGGCTGTCCTGGAACTCACTCTGTAGACCAGGCTGGCCTCGAACTCAGAAATCCGCCTGCCTCTGCCTCCCAAGTGCTGGGATTAAAGGCGTGCGCCACCACTGCCCGGCTATAACTCACCTGTTTAAGTGACAGTTTTGACAGGTGACAGTGCTGAGACCTTAATGAAGCAGTGACATCTTTATATAAGGATGGCATTGACTGTAAGACTAACAGGAGATTCAGTTCTACCTAGACACTATATTTCTGTGACTATGGCATGACACCCAGTTCCATTTAACTCTGAGTATTGACCAAATTGTGCTTCTATGAGGAGAACTGTGACAACTGGACATCTCTCCTACCAGTGAGTTACTTAGGTGATTCGTACTTTACCGTTAAGCCATTATTATTCAAACAACAATAGGATGCTATATTTTTTCTTATTGTAAAACACTGCTTAAACCAAGCATAGTGGCACAGACCATTAATCTCAGCACTCAGAAGCAAAATCAGGCAAATCTCTGTGAATTCAAGACCACCCTAGTCTACATATCAAGCTCTATGCCAGTCAGGGTTACATAGTCTAAGGAAAGAAAAAAAATCGCTTAAAATCCAAACATAATGGTACATACCAACAATCTCAACCCTCAGGAGAAAAATGTAGGAGAGGTCCTATAAATTCAAGGCCATCCTGGTCTACGTATCAAGTTCCAGATCAGCTAGGACTATATAGTGACCCTCAAAATAAATCAACAACAAAAAATTGTCTATAAAAAATTAATTGAAGTTTTTAAATTGGACATTTGATAAGCACAGACATTTGCTTTTGATATTGATTTAATCTGCTTAGCACTGGTTAAGCTGGACTGTTTCTTGTTCATAGGGAGCAGCTGCAGAGGACCACCGAGTAAAGCGAGGTGACCAGATCCTAGCTGTCAATGGCGAGACCCTGGAAGGCCTTACCCACGAGCAAGCTGTCTCCATTCTAAAGCCACAGAGAGGGACTGTGACCTTGACTGTGCTGCCCTGGAGCTTCGGGTCCTGATCATGACACACTTCCGGTTGGGATGAACGTTGCCTCGGCTGAAACCTTAGCATCATCGGCTCGGATTCTGTTTGCAGAAACTGTAGCTGTGTCTCTGCTTCCTGCTCACATCCCTCATTCCCACAGAGGCTTAACTGCAAACTCCTGTGGTTTCATTCTAATGAGTAGAAACAGAGGTTTAGCTTGTCATCTTAACTCGTGATTTACTTATGCTAATTTGCCTCTTCAAATAAACCTGAAAACATTAGCAGTGTAATTAACTTCCTCGCAATGAACTATTCAGACTCTGCCTCTGGGAATTACTGCAGACTGTTCTGTGTGACTCAGTCAAGTAGACCTCACGTCCCTGTCTTTATGTCTTTATGTATGTCAGTCGTTGGTGATTCTGAGGGGGCCATTTACAGACTCTGTAATCTACTCAGCATCCTAATAGGTTGTTTCTGAGTTTGACAAGCACACACTGCCCAGCAAGTGTGCCTTGGTCTCCACAGGAACAAGTAACCTCCGAGCTTAGTTCCGCCCACGCTAGCTCACATGGCTGGGAAGCCAACTGGGAGTGATGGGCACCTTAGCAGGTCGGAATCACCCGTTCCTGACCCCCATCGAACGAGGTGGAAACCCTAGGCCACACTGTAGGATGAGCAAGTTTGAGCGGCCTCAGCCTTATCAGAAGTGAGTTACCGGTCTGGTGTGCCTTTCCTTCACCTCCGGACCAGCCTGCACAATGGCTCAGCCTGGAGCAGCTACGTGCAGCACCTGAACATAAAGCACCTGAGCAGATGCCTGGGAATCGGACGCGGAAGGCTTAGCTTGAGTTTCCCAGGCTCCACCTCCTATTGGCTGAAGTTCTGTAGCTAAGAAAGCAACTGTGGCCGAGAGCATAAGGGTACTTGTAGAGTGAAATGGGATGGGAAGGGCAGTGCTCGTCACTGAGCACTGTAGAATCTTCTCCTGAAAACAAAGGAAAGTACCATGAAGGGTGAGTACGGGGTCAGCAATAGATGTAAACTATAACTCAGTGCTGCAGATTGTTCAGTAATTACCCGGAATTTAATGGGCCCTACTTTAAAATGTTATTTAATGAGTGAGGATTTTAACTGAGATTCTCTTTGAGTAGATGTAACCACAAGGTGCATTAACTCTTGTTGAGATATTATTTGTGGCTATTCTAAAGTGTAGAATGCCTCAATTGTATGTTGACAGTGTATTTCAATGACTGGTATTAAGTTTGTGAGGTTCCATAGGGTTTTGGAGAATTTATAATGTATTCAAGATACATGGTTTTGTTAGGATCTCATCTCCCAGTTCGTGAGAAGCCACCAACATCAGTGTCCTGTGTGAATGGTACCCGCAAGAAGACCTCAAGCAGCAGAGACCAAATGAAGCCCAGATGAAAGTGCACCTTAAAAGATAAAGATGGCGGCACTACTGCTTTCCAGGTGGGGTTCCCCTCACTTTTGATGGAATGGCGTTAAATACACATTTTGAAATAATGTGGTGTTTCTGTGTCTTTATTTGTACATCATCTATTTAGGGAATGCCACTAGAAATCTGTTAATACTTTATACATCAAGTTCCTTAGGGACCCTGCCTCTTTCCAGGACCAGTGAGTAATTGCTGTGCCCAAAAAACGGTGTGACCAGCCGGGCAGTGGTGGCGCTCGCCTTTAATCCCAGCACTCGGGAGGCAGAGGCAGGTGGATTTCTGAGTTCGAGGCCAGCCTGGTCTACAGAGTGAGTTCCAGGACAGCCAGGGCTACACAGAAAAACCCTGTCTTAAAAAACCAAAACAAACAAACAAACAAAAAATGGTGTGATCCCATCAGAGCATCCTACACACCAAGAAAGCAGTAACTTACAAACGTAGTTTTCTTAAAATTACACATACTACTTTTTGGCCCTTTAGTCTAGTGTTAATGTCGTTAATTGGAATTAGCCCAAGAGGTAAGTGAACTAGAAAACTAAAATTTAAGAATGGTTTTATGTATAGATGTTTCTAAAGGTTCTAAATAAGGTTAGCTGCCTGAGGAACAAGCAGAGACATGGTGGATGCTGTACACATTTAATCTCTTTATCTAACTTTATTTTGTTCTTTTATTCAGTTTTTCACAGTGTCCCGTTACAATATGGGAATCTAGACTGAGGGTGTTGCTTAGTAGAGCGCCCTCTTCTGACTTCAGAGGGTATTGCATGCTTTTGACCTTTACTTATAAAGGCAAACATTTAATTGGGGCTGGCTTACAGTTTAGTCCATTGTCATCATAGCCGGAAGCATGGCAGCCTGCAGACAGACATGGTGTAGAGGAGGAGCTGAGAAGTCTGCATCTTGGTTCCAAGGCAGCCAGGAGAAGGCTGAACTATATTTAAAAACAAAAGTTACAATAATGAAAGTTAAAGATTTATTTGTTTATTTTTATTTATTTTATACGTGTGTTTGCCTGCATGAGTTTATATGTACCACACAGATGCAACAACCCAAGTGAGCCAGCACGGAACCTCAGATCTCCTAGACCTGGAGTAAGGGAGTAAGGGTTCTGAGTCACTGTGTGTGTTCTCTGCAAGAGCAATAAGTGCTCTTAGTGCTTGAGCTCTCTCTCCAGCCTCCAGAATTAAAGCCTTTCATTTGATTTTGTTTTTGTTTTTGTTTTGTTTGTTTACTTTTTTTTTTTTTTTTTTTTTTTGAGGCAGGGTTTCTCCTGGCTGTCCTGGAACTCCTTCTGTAGACCAGACTGGCCTCAAACTCAGAGATTCACCAGCCTTTGCCTCCCAAGTGTTTTTTATTTTATTTTATATTATTATTTTTAGTTATGGGGGGGGTTAACATGAGTGCATCATGTTCCTTAGGAGCTGGAGTTACAGTTATAAGCCATCTGATGTGGGTGCTGGGAATTGAACTTGGATCCTACGGAAGATTAGTGAGTGCTCTTAACCACTAAGTCCTGTCTCCAGCCGCGTTGTTTCATGGGGTCTCACTCTGTAGTGCTGGCTGCCTAGAACTCACTATGTAGCCCAGGCTGACCTCTAGCTCACAGAGATCTGCCTGCCTCTACCACTTGAGTGCTGGGATTAAAGGCATATGCCACCAAACTGGCCTACTTTTTTTTTCCACCTAAATTTTGGGTTTTGAAGACAGAGTTTCTCTGTGTAGCCCTGACTGTCCTAAAACTATGCCTCAAACTCACAGAGATCTGCCTGTCTCTGCCTCCTGAGTGCTAGGATTAAAGGCCTGTGCCATCACTGCCTAGCCCTAAAAAAATGTTTAAGTGAAAATACGTTTTTTTTTTAAAGGAGATAGCTGGCTTTGCTTACAGGAATGCCCCTCCCCTACCTTCCTGAATGAACAACTTTACTCTGTCCATTGTAATCCTGCCCTGTGTATCTCTGTAATCTCCTGTCCAAGGTCCTCGCAACCCTTCCAAGACCGCGGCTTCAAACCCCACCAAGAAGAAGAAAGCGGCCATTTTGAAGACTGAAGTGGTTCTCTTGGAGAAGCCCACACCCAAGCCTTATGCTTTCTTCTCCAGTGTGTCCTTTCTCCCTCTGCTGAAAATTTACATTTAAAATGCCTTTTAATACATTTCAATTCTGCTTTAGAATGTCTCCTCCTGAATTCTTTTCTGCATGAAACCAAGGGTAGGCTTTTTACCAGAGTCAGGGTACCTAAGAAAATAAGAGAACTCGGCTGCTGAGACTGAGAGCTCCAGGCAGCGAAGGCCATCCTGTTTAAGCACCTTCCAGTCAAGAATGAATCCAGGCAGAGAGTCCTTGCTATCTCCTGATTACCCCTGCTGCGTGGCTTTGGAATACAGAAGCCTGCGATACCTCAGATGACCGCGTGGTGGCGCAAGAGGCACCGCGAGTATGAGGCTTTAGATCAGCGCTCCTGGCAGGTGGGTATGGAGAGTGGCAGGAAAGATTCGCCTGCAATAGTAGTTTGGTGACTTCTCTGAAACCCAGTTCTCAGCATCAACCCCACATCCAGACAAGCTCTCAACAGCACAGGAAGGAATATATTCCTTGGGATTCCAATTCTCCCCTTCCCATTAACCAGCTGGATCAGGCGCTCTTAGCACTGCACAGTGACACGTGAATGTGCTTGTTTGGGAACTTTGGGCCCCATCCTACCCTTTCTCTCTACATGTTGGGGAGCCTTGTTGCTAGAACTTACCACATTATTGTGTGTATGTGGCACATTGTAAATGATACTGAGCAAGAAGTTAATACTAGCAAATTGAACAGTTAATAAAATGGCTCTTTGCTGAGGTTGTAAATCAGTACCCTCACATGCACAGAGCCCTGGGTTCCATCGCTGGCATAAACTAGAGATACTGGCAGATGCCTGTCATCTGAGCATTCGGGACACAGGGAAATCAAGAGTTCAAAGTCATCCTAAATTATATAGCACATTTGGGCTACATGAAACTGTTTCTACATAAACCCACAGATAAGATGCAATGAAGCTTTTCTTTTCTTTTTTTTTTTTTTTTTTTTTTTTTTTTTTGAGACAGGGTTTCTCTGTGTAGCCCTGGCTGTCCTGGAACTCACTCTGTAGACCAGGCTGGCCTCGAACTCAGAAATCCCCCTGCCTCTGCCTTCCAAGTGCTGGGATTAAAGGCATGCGCCACCACTGCCCGGCTAAGGCGTTTCTTGTATCTGCAAAATGTATTAAAGCTGGCTATATTAGGTTCAGGAGCTAGGAACAGAATGAGACCTGTTTGCAGGACAGCCCAGCACTTAGGAGATGGAGCCAGGAGAATTACTGCAAACTGAGGCCAACTTGTCTACATAGCAAGTTTCAAGCCAGCTAGAACCACACAGTGAGATCCTGTCACACACACACACAGGGGGGGGAGCATAACACTCGTACATGAAAATGAATATATCTTCAAAAAGTGAAAATTTCAGGTAAATGAAGTGGGAAACATCATAAGGACTGCTCTTAACCACTGGGCCACCTCTCTAGCCCCTGGGGGCTTCTGTCTGAAATGCTAAGTAGACAGGTGTTCTTTTGGGGGTTTTTTGGGTTTTTTTTTTTTTTTTGGTTTTTCGAGACAGGGTTTCTCTGTGTTGCCCTGGCTGTCCTGGAACTCACTCTGTAGACCAGGCTGGCCTCGAACTCAGAAATCCACCTGCCTCTGCCTCTTGAGTGCTGGGATTAAAAGCCTGCACCACTACTGCCTGGCTTCAATACTTTTTAAACATTTTTATTTATTCATGTATTTTATATATATAAGTGTTCTGTCTTCATGCACACCAAAAGAGGCCATCAGATCCCATTATAAATGACGGGGAACCACCATGTGGTTGCTGGGAATTGAACTCAGGACCTCTGGAAACATAGTCAAGTGGTCTTAACTACTAAGCCATCTCGCCAGCCCTCTACTTAACACTTTTACCCCTGGGCCTTGAGCCCCTCCTCCGGGCATCACAGAAACAAATATCAATTAATCACATCATATAAAGGTCAGTGTTCATTTCCCTTTGCCCTCAAATGTTGTGAGGTTCTGTGCCTTGGTCAGGATGAGGTCACTCTTACACAATTGATGGTTTTGGTTTTTGTTGTTGTTGCTGTTTTGTTTGCTTTGCAGCAGGGTTTCATATGACCTAGGCTGGCCTCAAACTTGCTAAGTAGCCGAGGTTGGACCTTCCAAACTCTTACCTCCACTTCTCAAGAGATTACAGGGTACTGCCATCATGTCCAGGCTGTCCTAAGTTCTTTCTAATGGTTGCATGATTGAATTTCAATCTATAATTTCTTCCTTACCCTCTAGTCCTTCATTTAAGAAGTATGTAGTATGCATGTATGACGTTTCTGTGTGGGCACATGCATGTCATGGCGAATGTGTGGAGATCAGAGGACAAGTCTCTCCTTCTTTCTTTACTTGGCTCCAGAAATGAAGCTCAGGTTGCCAGGGCCACAAAGCAAGCACCGTCAGAGATGAACCATCTCTTTCCCCTTTGATGTTTATTCACTGTTTGTTTAGTTTGGTTTTCAGAGACAGGGTCTCTTGGAGCCCAGGCTGGCTTCAAACTCACTATGTAGCTGAAGATGACTTTAATATCCTGATACGCCTGCCTTCCCCCACTGTGTTCTGAGAATGCAGGTGCCTGCTGTTGAGGAAATACAGGATGAAATTTAACGGTGGTGGTTTTTTCGAACCCGGCTGGCTCCCAAATAATTGACACAGAGACCTGGTGTTTTTATTAACCAGCTGTAAGCCTGAACTGGGCAGATTCGGAGCTATTCTAACCCTCTAAGCTATTCACCTCCCAGCACCCAGTGGTCTGGAAGTTACTCATTCAGTCTTCCCTTGGCTCACTCTGCTGTAGCTCACTCTGTTGAACTCCCTCCTCACACACCCAACCTCAAGGTGACCTTTGTTGTTCCTCCCCCCCTTCCCTTCCTTTCTCCTCCTTCCTCTCTTCCCCGTTCTCTTCCTCCTCCCCTGCCCCCATACCAACTCTTTCTTTTTGCCTCTTCTCCCTTGGACCTGGCTAGGATCGGAAGTCCATCCTTTCTCCTCTGCCTAGTCACTGGCTGTTCAGCATTTTATTAACCAATCAGAGGTAATTAGGGAGCATACTTTACACCACACTGATAACAGGAGATTCTTCAATACTCATAACCATGCCCATGTCGGGACCATAATTGCATCTCTGAGCACAGAAGTCAGCGTCTGAATACACAGTGCACAAGACCAACCCCCAGCAAGGGGGTTATGCTGATTTTACAGCTAAGTGGTAGAGGCCTTGGCTGTTGTATTTGAAACGAAAAAAATTCCTCACAGCATTGAAAAAAAAAAATAAAAAGAGGAGGGGGAGAGAGAGAGAGAGAGAGAGAGAGAGAGAGAGAGAGAGAGAGAGAGAAGAATTAGAGATTAGATCAGCCACTGGATGCCGGTGCTTGCCGCCAACCCAGAAGAGCTGAGTTCCAGTCTTGGGACCTATGAGGTAGAAGGAGAACTACTTGTCTCCCCCCATCACACAGGTGCTGTGGCACACCCCCACAAGTAGATTACATATTAGCAAAACAGCATTAAAATAAATCAGAACATTTTTGCACGACTAACTATATTCTGATTGTTGCCTACATTCCTGCAGTACACTTAATACTAACTCATGTCTTTTTCTGAACATAACTGGCATTCAACCTTGATTGTGCATATCTGTATGCGTGTATGGGGTGTGTCGTGTGTGTGTGTGTGTGTGTGTGTGTGTGTGTGTGTTGCTGAGGATAGAATCGAGGACATATCACATGCAAGTCAAGTACTCTACCACTGAGCTACATTTTTAGATTTCCTATCATTTTATTTTTTTTTATTTACGGGGTTTTGTTTGAAAGAGAATGGCCCCCATAGGCTCAATTGTTTTCATAGTTGGTCCCCAGTTGGTGGAACAGTTTGGGGGAGGACTCAGAGGTATGTCACTAGGGATGGACTCTAAGGTTTCAAAGCACCCCCAAAGTTCTGGTGTCCTCTATCTGCTTCATGGCTGTCTCAAGATGGAATTTCTCAGCTGCAGTTCAGAGCTATCCCTGCCTGCTCCCACGCTGGCCACCACCATGGCCACGAACTCTAACCTTCTGAAACTGTAAGCCCCATCTTTTTTTTTTTTTTTTTTTTTTTCCAGCTAGGAATACCCTGCAAGATTGAATGACATTTCCAAAAAGTATTTTTTACAGCACTTTTAAAATAAGTTACAAAAAACCTATAAACCCATTATGTACCAGGACACATTCATTAAATAAAAATGTCATTTGAGGTTAGTGTACATATTTATACAGGGGGGCCTGGACTGCATGGAAGGGACCCAATTTTTGCTCTTTAACTGTCAGGATCCCCTACTTCCAACCTATGCTGCCTCACACACAGGCACACATAGGCACACACACACAGGCACACATAGGCACACACACATACACACAAAGGCACACATACACACAGGCATGCACGCACACACATCATTCAAGACATGGACTGCTTCCCACAGCTATGGCAAGAGCCATAACATGTCTGTCACAACTTGAGGCCTTTACTGCTCACTGTGGCACTGCCCCCATCTTCCATGGAAGTGTCACTGAATTCACTGGCATCACTGCCCAAGGTCTCCTGGTCCTGCTGTTCCCTGTCAACCCTGTGCCGATATCTCAGGTCTAGAACTTTGTCCTCAGAGCCAGAATTCCTCCTGTCCTGCTGTCTCAGGGTCCCCTGAGCCTTCCGGCTTGGCCAGTTCCCACTGTCCTTCATTAGCAAGTGTAAACTTCCAAATACAGGGCTGTGGCCAGGCTGGGTCTCCCTGAAGGCCCAGAATGCTGGACCCTGCAGAGGTAGGCCCAGACTGGGGCTGAAGAGGCCAGCCTGCTTGGCCCCCCAAGAAACATTCTTCCCGAAGTGGAAGAGCTGGGTGGAGAGGAAAGGCGGGCCCTTCCTGGGGCCTGAGGAGAGGCTGGGAGGGTCCCCAGTCTGTGGTATGGTCCCCTTTTCCTTCTCACCCCGAAAGAGCCCTGTCCACACTGTGCCTTGACCCAAGTTTAGCACCCATGGGCTAGACAGCCTGCTCTGGTGTGCAAAGTCACTCCAAGGGAGGGGGAGGTCAGCCTGGGATCCAGGGTTGGGGGTTAGCAAGTTCTGACTGCCACAGTTCAGGTGAAAGGTGTCTCCCCCCCTCCCCCCCGCACTTCCAGCCTCGGCACCCACTTTGGCACAACTGGGCAGCTGACCAAACACACTTTCTGCCATTGCAGTCTGGGCTCCCTGTGGGCTATGGTCTTTGTGAACATTAGCACTTTTCCTGCTTGGTGGAGATGCTTTGGCAGAGCTGTTTCTGCTGGTGTTCTTGGGTAGTGCTGGCTCGCTTCCGCCCAGGGCAGTGGTGAGGCGGTGGCCTGCTCAGCACAGAGGGTGCCCCTCCCAGTCTGGCTCAAGAGGCTGGTTGTGTGTGTCCGAGCTCTCTCTGGGCCTCTCCTTCCTTTGGCCAGCTGAGGGGTTCCCTTGGCTTTTTGGCTGTAAGCCCCATCTTAAGTCGTCTTGCCCATGGTGTCTCATCACAGCAATAGAAAAGTAATTCAGATATTAATGTCAAAGAAGAAGTAAAATATTAAAAAAAAGGAAACTTCACTTCCACAAACTTAGTGAGGTTTTATGATTCATGAGCTAGCTGGGCGGCCTAATAGAGCCCACCTTCCACCTGAGCGCTGCCAACCAGAACCCCAAAGTCTCTAACTCAAGACAAATGCCTGGCACATCCTTCTTTTTAAGACAAAAATCTCTCTATAGAGTTCTGGTGGTCCCAGAACTCAACAGTGCATAGCAGAGTGGCCTGGAGCTCCTAGAGATCCACCTGCCTATTCCTCTGGGGTGCTGTGGTTAAAGATGTGTGCCACCATGTCCAGCAACCCACTCTTCTATTAATTAATTAATCAAATGTGTATTTGCCTGCACATGTGTGTGTGTGTGCACCACAGGATGGTTGGTGCTCTCGGAGGTTGTACATGGGCATCAGATCCTCTGAAACTGGAGTTTCAAATGGTTGTAAACCATCATGTAGGTGCTGGGAATTGAACCCTAGTCCTTTGCAAGAGCCACAGGTGCTATGAACCACTGTCTCTTCAGCAACAACCTTCTGAATCCTGCAGAAAACATGGCACACATTTAGCAGTACCATCTGGCCTGCCGTGGCAGGAGGGGTAGGCTCCCTTATTTCTTCATTCTACAAGAGGCTGTAGCACAGGCTAGTTCTAATCCTGGATGCATTGAATAAACCTGTGAGGATAATAGGAGTCTTGTCTGTTTGGAATTACATTCTATGAGGGAGTGGGGACTGGAAAGACATGAAGAGGAAATGCAGTAATTGAATAAATTTGGCTCCTGATAACTGGGAATCAAGAACCGGGTGGATGAAACAAAGCCCAGTGTGCGCCTGCAATCCCAGCACTTGGTTGGTTAAAATGGGGAGTGCCTGTAGTTTGAGGTCAATCTAAACTACACAGGAAGTTTAAAGCTAGCCTGGGTTATGTGGCAAGGTATTGTCTCGGTGGGGGTGGGGACTACAGAAGGCTAAGGTAGAGCTTTGGGATTGGAGGCAGTGTGTCTTCTTTAGGAGAGGTAAAAATTCACTGACTTGAACTTTAAATGAGGCCACTTAAAGAAGACCTTTGTTTTTGTTTTAAAGAGACAGATCTCACTATGGTGCCCAAACTAACTCCAGTTCCTGTGCATGAAGGGGTACTGCTGCCTTCAGATTAGCTGGAGGTCCCTAGGTGCTGCCACCATCCCCGCAGGAGTTAATCTTTGACCCGAGACCTGGGGATGGAATAAAGTCAGCTTTGAACGACCTGCGAAACTCCCTAGTAGTGGTGTAACTCAGTGGAAAAGAGCTTGCCTTGCACACACAAGGTTTGTTCCCTAGCACCCCACATGCTCTGCTCACAGGTTTGTACCCCCATTTGGGATGTGGAGGCCAGGAGATCAGGAGTTTGGAGTTGGCTACATATCGAATTATAGGTTGAGGAGATTTTTCCCAAAACATGACCTGGGAAAAGAAGTCATTAGAGACAGCTAGTGCAAAGACCCTGGAGCAGAAAAGTGAGGGTAAGAAAGGTTCTGAGAGGTGTCCGAAGGTCGTCAACCTTAACAACTGGCTTCAAGAGAGGAGCTCAGAATGGCACCGAGGTTCTGTTCCTAAGCGCTTAGGGTCGCTTATGTGGCGACCAGAACCTGAAGTCAGGACAGGGGTGCGTACGATCCCCGGCTGGTATCATGAGGCCAGAGATCAGCGTTGGAGCAATTTTAATTTTTTTTTTAAATTTGCGCCCTAACTGGTCCCAAGCGTGTATGACTTATGGGCTTGGGCCACCACGTCCTGCAGGCTCAGGTCCCACTGAGTTTCGGGAGGGGTCTAGGGAAGCGATGGCGAGGGGGGTTGGGCCAAGAAACCTGCAAACTTCTCCGAGGGAGGGGAGGAGTCTGCACGAGACCCAGCGAGTCTCTCCTGCGGTCAGACGCCCGGCCCTGCTTTTGTTGGCGCGTGTGACCTCCGGGCTGCACCTCGTGGCTCCCAGGTAAGGCTGCTCAGGACTAGGCCCCGGATGTCCGCGTGGTTATCACCCTGCTCTGCCTGGCCGGCCCCGGGGTGGGGAGTGAGAACTCCTCCTGCACCCGGACAAAGTGGGGGACAGTGAGACTGCCGGGCGGGAGCTGTGCGACGGCGGAGGTGAGCTTGAGCGGGGACCCCGACTTTCAGGCCCTTCCCAGCCTGCACATCGAACGCTTCCTCAGTGTCTTTGACCGGGAAGGAGTTTCCATCAGTTTCTTCACAAAGTTTGCTAGAAAGCTGGGCAGGATTCTTCTCCAATTCATTAAAGGTGTCATGTACCCTCCTACATCGGGCAGAAGCCACCGTCCTCGGGCCCTCCCTTTGCCTTATTGAATTTGGATCCAGGGTGTTGTTCCCTCCTTGCTGCCTTCTCCCTACCCTCACCCCAGTGTCCCCTGTTGATAACTTGCGGATACTGTTTAAGCACAGATAAGAACATTTACTGGTGATAGGCGTGTGGATTTCTACATAACTCACAACCTGACTTCTGCGCTACGCACTTAATTCCAGGTGCTGTGTGTGAGACGCGACTGAAGGTAGACAGACCAATCCTGACCTGAGGAGAACTGGTTCCTTTCTTGGGGAAGACACAGATTTGGGTAAGCTGCAGAGTGCTTCTGGAGCACGGAGAACGTCCCTCTGGAATGTGACACAAGTGTCTTGGATTGAAGTGGGGATGGGTGTTGCCTGTAATCTAGGGAGAGTTCTTAACCTAGTGTAAAGAATGTTTGGGAGTATTGAGCCCCACTAGAATCATTTAAATCCCCGAGTTTGAGCATAATATAAGTCGGGCCTTGATCCTAGCGCTAGGAGATGGAGGTACGTGGATCTCTGAGTTTGACACCAGCCTGAACTACATAGTGAGGTCCAGGACAGCCAGGGCTATATAGAGACTCTGTCTCAAGTAAACAGATAAATAAAAAAAATAGCAGAAAACATAGGTAGCTTAGACCTATGGTTCCAACTACTTTGAGGCTTAAGGCAAAAGGCTCCCTTGAATGCTCTCTGGAACGGTTTTAGTGAGACCCTGTCTCAAAACGTTAAACAAGTACCTGAGAGCTTTTTTTTTTTCATCCAAGATCCTTTATAGTCTGATGTTTATCCCTAAGCTTTCTGGTAAGATGCAGAACTGAGCCAAGTTGGCACATTTCATGCCAGGTTTAATGGCAGCCATTAAAGCCAGGACTGGAAAACCGTTGAGCTGTTTGTTTTGTGTCGCGGTTGGCTGTTTGCTTCTTTTAGGAGCTGCTGGAGCTGCAATTTCTGGTCTCAGCCTCCCAACTGCTGGGATCACATTCCACAGCCTCTTGATTTACATTTTAAATAGTTTGGGGGCAGGGTGCTTCCCTGGTGCTGTACTGTAGAAAAACTACTGCTGAGGACTTAAAAATGCACCAACTCAGGCCTTGGGGGCAGGGAAGGACTTGACTTCCTGACTGGGAGCGGGAGGAGATCCTCCTTGGATTTGCATTTCCTTGGTCTTTGCCTGTCCCTGTAGTCAATTCTCTGTCCTCTTTCAAATGTTTATTATCTCATTGTATTTTCAAATTAGCAACTCCGGGTGTGGGTGGGTGTGTTTGTGTGGGTGGGTGTGTTTCTCCTTCGGGATTGTGGATTATCTTCCTCTCTCCACCGCTTTAGAGGTTTAGGCTATATGTAGCTTCAGGCTGGTGGTGTACTGTATATGTTGTGCCCTGGGTTCAGTATACAGTACTGAAGGATGAAAAAAATTCCTCATCTTGTATCTGATTTGAAAGAATCTCACAGAGCCCAAGCTGTCCTCCTACTCATGTGGCCAAGGGTGACTCCTCATCTTCTCAGCTCCACCTCCCAAGTGGTAGGATTAAAGGCTTAGGCCACCCAGCCTGGCTGTCTGACTTGTTTTGAGGGAGGGAGGGTGGGTGCCTTGAACACAAGATGTGAAACCAAAGATAGTCTTGAACTCCTAATCCCCCAGTCCTGGGTTGGCACGCACCCCACCACATCGTACATGAAGGACAGAGCTGCATGGCTTTCAACCTTTGGACTCCAGAGAGAAGTCAGTAAGTACTGCGGAGCTAGCCTCTAGTTAGTGGTCTCCCTCCCAACTTTGCCCTTTGTACTCTTTAGGTTTTTGTCCTTTCTGTGTGGACTGCAGTACAGGTTTCACCCTGCCTCAGCCAATCCAACAACTTGAGGTACCTCACCCAAAAGTCTAGTAGTGGACCAGGGGGCTCCTGCTAAGTCAGTCTACCCATAAGTTCTAGAGGGCAAGTGATATCTAATGGGATAACTTGGGTCTAATTCCAGCACTTGGGAGGCTGGGGCAGGATTAATAATACTAGTTCATGTCCGTCTTCAACTATGTAAGTTCCAGGGAAGCCCGGGATGCAGAGTGAGACACTTAATCTTTTCTTTTTCTTTTTCTTTTTCTTTTTCTTTTTTTTTTTTTTTTTTTTTTTGGTTTTTCCAGTCAGGGTTTCTCTATGTCGCCCTGGCTGTCCTGGAACTCACTCTGTAGACCAGGCTGGCCTGGAACTCAGAAATCCACCTGTCTCTGCCTCCCAAGTGCTGGGATTAGAAGGGTGCGCCACCACTACCCGGCTTCGTTTTTTGTGTTTTGTTTGTTTGTTTGTTTAAAGATTTTAACTTTCATTTTACCTGTGTGGTCATTTTGGCTGTTTGTGTGCGTGTACTGAGTGTCTGTATTGCCTGAGGAGGCTGGAAAAGGGTATCAGACTCCCTGGAACTAGAGTTAGACTTGTTAGCATGCCATATGGTTAATTTGTTAATTGATTTTTTTTTTTTTTTTTTTTTTTTTTGAGATGGGGGCGTCTTAATGTCTTCCAGATTGCCCTCCAAATTTAGCTAGTCTTGAACTCCTGATCCTCCTACGTTCAACTTTCAAGTGCTGGAATTATAGGCAAGCAACGTAAATGGTTTCCCATAGTTGAGAGGATATTTGATTTGTTTTTGAGACAAGGTCTAGCCAAAAAGCCCTGGGTAGGCTGGGCCTGGCTGTGTATCCCACCTTGGCTCAACCTCACGTATTGGGATTTCGAGCTCACACACCGCCCTGCCTTTATTTAATTGTGGTGTCCTTGCAAACGCCATAGCTCTTACCTTGGACTATGAGACAGTTTTTTATGGAGCCATTTTGAGCGTCTGTGGTCCAGGCACACAGATTTAGGTTACCACAAATTCCATATTCCAGCATTGAAGCAGTTTCTTTCATAAAGTTTTATAGTTTTACAGAACAAAGAAAATCATAAGTCAAGGAAAATTTAAGATACATTGGGCACAGCAGGTAGACAGGTCCCCAGAGTCTGGGGAAGCATTTCTACGGGCCCAAGGTGCTATCTGGTGGCATTCTTTGGGTTCCTGGATGCTTAGTGGTCAGCTAAGTTAATAGGTTCTAAAGGTTTTTTTGTTGTTGTTGTTTTTTTTTTTTTTAAGATTTATTTATTTATTATATGTAAGTACACTGTACTGACACTTTTTCATCTCGTTCTGGCCCCACTCCATGTAGCTGTCTTCAGACACCCCAGAAGAGGGCATCAGCTCTCATTATGGATGGTTGTGAGCCACCTTGTGGTTGCTGGGATTTGAACCTCAGGACCTTTGGAAGAGCAGTCAATGCTGCTGAGCCATCACTCCAGCCCCCTCTAAAAGGTTCTATTAGTCACAAGTCACAGGGGCAGTGTTCTCAGAACTAGAACTAACCCAAGATAAGATAATTAACCTCTGGACCTGCAGCATTCCAGTGTCTCCAGCAGCCTCTGCAGGTACATTCCAGGAACTCTCATGTGCACCAGGTGCAGAAAAATGGCCTTGGTTTGTTTGTTTGTTTTTCTTTTCTTTCTTTTTTTTTTCTTTTTTTGGTCTTTCGAGACAGGGTTTCTTTGTGTAGCCCTGGCTGTCCTGGAACTCACTCTGTAGACCAGGCTGGCCTCGAACTCAGAAATCCGCCTGCTTCTGCCTCCCGAGTGCTGGGATTAAAGGCATGAGCCACCACTGCCGAGCTTGTGTTTCTTTTTCAAGTTCAGTTTTATTTCAAATTCTTTTGTAGCTTCTCCATATATACATAAACTCTATAGATGTTGGAAATGTTTAACATTCTAAATGTTTAAATTAAATGTTTAACATTCTAAAAGTTACAGGCTTGTTTTGCTATGCTGGAGATCCCAACCTAAGGTCTTGAAAATGCTGGGTGTGTTCTTTTTTGTTTCTTTCCAGACAGGGTTTCTCTGTGTAGCCCTGGCTGTCATGGAACTTACTCTGTAGACCAGGCTGGCCTTGAACTCAGAGATCCACCTGCCCCTGCTTCCCCAGTGCTGGGAATAAAGTTCAGTGTCACCATTTTAAGTATTTACATCCTAATGCTGCCCCCCCCCCCCGTTCTTCTCCCACCCCGCCCTTGTGCATCCAGTCTCTGCTGGATTAGGTGCAGCCTCTCCCACTGAGGCCAGACCAGGCAGCTAGCCCTCACATTCTTTACATCAGAAACAAAAGGGCGGTCGAGAGGGGTGGTTCAGGGTTGAGAGAAAGAGCTGCTCCCCTAGAGAACCCAAGTGGAGTTCCCAGTGGAACCCATGTCTAGTGGTTCGCCATCCTTGTTACTCCAGCTCCCAGGGATCCTGGCTCCACAGGCATCAATATTCATATGCACAAACCTTCGTTTGCGTGCATGTGCACTCACGCCCACCACAGTTACATATAATTAAAAATTAATTAAAATTAAAACAGCCATTCTAAGTGGCTTCAAGCAGGAGTCAAATTCAAAGCCAGTATGGGCTACATTGTAAGGTCTTTTTATTATTTTATGAGCATGGGTGTTTGGTCTACGTGCATGTCGTGTGCCACATTCATGCCCAGTGCCCGTGGAAGTCGGAAGAGGGCATCAGATTCCCTGGAACTGGAGTTATAGGCAGTGGAGAGCTACCATGTGAGTGCTTGGAATGGAATCCCTGGTTCTCTGGAAGAGCAGCCAGTGCTCTTAACTGCTGAGTACCCTCTCTTTCCCTAGATTGTCTTTTAAAAAAAAAAAAAATCCCCCTGTCTACTCAGCTCACTTTGGTTTGATGGGGTGGAGCTGCTGGGTTCTGTCTGGTCCCTTGAACAGAAAGCCAGGTCTAAGCTTCTGTGGTTTCTGTCCCTCTTACACCGCTTCTATAAGCTGCCTAGTTCTTTGTTTTTATTTGTGGTTTTGTGGTTGTAGCAGTTGTTGTTTTACCTCTATTTAATAAAATCTTTTTGAAGGCTGTAGGCTGGGCCCTGGTGGTGGTAAGTAGTCCTGTCTCCCAACTGCTCGAGAGGGGGAAACAAGAGAATCTCAAGTTCAGGATCTGGCTAAGCTTACAAAGCTAGTTCAAGACAGCTTGCCTCTGCCTCTGGAGTGCTGGGGTTAAGTGTGATGACTTCATACTGATTGATTGGTGATTGACTGATTGTGAGTGACTCCCAGGACCACTTGCCCCATAGATACCAAGAAGCTACCCCCAAGCTTAGATTTCCTTCTTCAGGGCGACATGGTACTGTTTACCAGACCTTGCCCTTTGTTTATGAATAAACCCAACATGGTCATGCTGTGCTGTATGCTTGCTTGATGCCAATAGGTGTGATTTCTAATATTTGCTTTAAAGTCCTTTTGTATCAGGATGGGCCTGCAGCTCAGTAGTAGCCAAGCACCTGCTTGGCACACACAAGGCTCTGTGGCTGCCCTTCAGTGCCCAACCCCCAAGGAACTTCGTCCATCTATGAGACTGAGGGCTGGTGGCCGGGCTGGTGGCACGGGCTACCAGCATTTAACACAGTACTGGCTTTATGTGTGAGGCAGGTGAGGGACTGATGTAGGTTTGCTTCTAACAAGTTCTAGACCAAAATAAGACAAAGCAAAACAAATTTGCTTCGAATTTCTGGATTAAATATGAAAACATACTTTTCTCCACATTGTTGGTGTTTGATTGTTGTTTTTGAGACACAATTTCATTGTGTGTCCCTTGCTGACTTGGAATTCTCTAAGTAGCCCAGGCTAGCCTCAGATACACAGAGATCCTCCTGCTTCACTTTACAAGTGCTATGTTTTAATTTTTTTAATATTTACTTATTTATTTTATGTATATGAGTACACTGTAGCTGTCTTCAGACACACCAGAAGAGGGCATTGGATCCCATTACAGATGGTTGTGTGGTTGCTGGGAATTGAATTCAGGACCTCCAGAAGAGCATTCAGTGCTTTTAACCGCTGAGCCATCTCTCCAGCCCATGTTTTAAATTTTTAAATTGGATTTTATTTATTTGTGTGTGTCTCCCTGAGGCTGAACTGAAAGAAACTGTTTTTCATTAACATGTTTGTCTTAGGCATTTGTGATAGTGAAGGAAACTTGGGAAGCCAAGTCAGAAGGCCTGCTCCTCCTCTTCTCCCCACTCTGGGATCTCCTTGGCCACGTGCTCAGTATACAGCCTTGGTGCTCAAGATGCTTGTTTCCATGGAATTGGTTTTAGGTCCTCCAGTATCTGTGATCAGTTATCTGTTTTCTTTTCTTTCTTTTTTTTTCTTTTTTTGGTCTTTCAAGACAGGGTTTCTCTGTGTAGCCCTGGCTGTCCTGGAACTCACTCTGTAGACCAGGCTGGCCTCAAACTCAGAAATCCACCTGCCTTTGCCTCCCAAGTGCTGGAATTAAAGGCATGTGCCACCACTGCCCGGCTATCTGTTTTCTAGATCACAAATTCCATGATTCTTCGGGCAGCGTGGATATGGTTTGCTGTGATGAGCCAGCAGGTGGCAAGGTTCTGTGGTAAGATATGACCTACCTACAAGGTTGGTCTGGATTCCTTCCCAGCTGCTGTCCTCTGAGTGGGTGTCACAAGCAAAAAAGTAGATGGCACATAGGTAGTATAAAAACATTTTTTTTATTGCTGAGGTCATCAGAGAAGGCTCACACTCTAATTCCCAAGCCTATCTCCCCAAGACCTCTCACCTGTGTGATGTATCTTGGCTGAAGGTCGGGTCCAATCTCTGAATTGAGGGTCAAGATCCTGGGGACACTCTCCAGCAACAAGCCAGATCAAGGTGGCATCTCTCCAGATGTGCACAGCACAACTTTGTTTTTGGTATCTGCTTACATACTGTCCAGTGGGCATCATGGTGCTCTAGGCCTGTGTCTGGTTGTTATCTTGATTGAGCAAGTGATGTCATTGGGTTCTGGTTTATCAGGTGCAGCCTGACTAAGCTATTTTTACATATCTAAAAGGCATTTTTTAAACTATCAGAAGGAGTATTACCCCCTCCCTATCCCTATTAAATGCTATTGTTGAAATGGACTGACTTTTCCCTTCCCGCTCTGGCTTGTTAGGAATCCACAGTCTAAGGATCTATTTTGGTTTTTCGAGATAAAATTTCTCTGTTTAGCCTTGACTGTCCTGCTCTGTAGACTAGGCTGGCCTCAAACTCCAGGAGATCCTCCTACCCCTGTCTCCGGAGTGCTGGGATCAAAGGCTTGCTGGCACCATTGCCCGGCTAGTCTAAGGGCCTGTAAGCACAGATTGGGCCTGTGGGAGGAGAAAGGGGAATGGGATTTATTTTGACTCCATCAGGAAGTGTCTAACATTTTTTCACTCTGGAAAAAAATAATGTTCTTATGTCACCTCAAAACTTTTTTGTTTTGTTTGTGGTACCCACACCTTTTTATCTCAATTTATTTTTGTTATATCTTATTGCATATTCAGGTGTGCGCGTGAGTGAGGTCAGAGGACAATTTGTAAAATGGATTCTGTCCTTTCATGTGAGTCCCAGGGATCAAACTCAGATTGGTAGGCACCATCCTCCTCTGAGCCATCTCACCAGCTTTCTTTTTTAAAGACAGGGTCTCACTATGTAGCTCTGTAGACCAGGCTGGCCTTGAACTCACAGAGATCCGCCTACCTTTATGCTGGGACTGAAGGCATGAGCCACCATTCCCGGCTTGCCAGTTATTTTTCACATTGCTCTTTTAGAACTGTGTGTGTGTGTGTGTGTGTGTGTGTGTGCGCGCGCACGCGTGTGTGTGTGTGTGCGCGCGCGTGTGTGTGTGCGCGCGCGCGCGCGCTCTATCACCCAACTGCTTTCCTTCTGAGATGGAAGGCTCACTATGCTGCCTATCTCACCGCCAACCCCTGGGCCCCTACCTTGGTTTCCTAATTAGATGGAACTACAGGCGTGCCCACCTCTCATTGGATTTTAGTCATCGTGCATAAATTGTGAGTTCTGAATTCTCCTGACATTAGTGACCCTTTATAATAAAGGTTTATGAAGTACACACAGTATACTGTTAAGCATATTTATTCTTGCCAAGTTTCTCAATAAAACTCATTAGGAACATTTTCCTTTGTTTATATTTCAGATGACTTTTTTTTTCTTTTAGAATTTTGAACTTCTGAAGCTCTTCTCCAGGAGAAGAAGGCGGTGCACTCCGTGTTAGTGTAGCTACCATGTCAGGCGTGCAATCCAAAACAGCCAGGCTTCAAAAGGAGCAGAAAGAAAAGCCGTCAGTAGACAGGGAGAGGAAAATGGCCGCGTCATTGGGTTTAAAGCACGACGAAGTACCGCCATCCATGATGAAGCAATTTAATGCTTTCATGGAAATGCAAGAGGTGATGTTTGCAGAGATGAGAGAAACCTATAAAAATGATATAAAGGAAATGCTGCTGAAACGTACAGCACCTTGGGAGAAGTGTTTGGAAGAGCAGATAGAGCAGCAAGGAGATGCAGTCTCAGAAAGGCCAAGGCCAGGAGAGAACGTGGAAGTGGAAAGTTCTGGAACAGACAAGGACACTGAAAACCTGACTGTGAGAAGCAAGAAGAGTAAGCTGGATTGGAAGCAGGACCCAGCTAAACAACTCAAAAGCAGCCATGTCGTGAAACCATCACTAGGCAATCATGTCGTGAAACCATCACTAGAGAGAGCGGGAGACGCCTTGCATGGTGAACGTGGCAGGTGTAGAGAGAGCAGTGGCTTTGTAGACCTTCTAGAAGGGAAGAACATGAAGAATGCGGATGAGAAATCAGCCAGAGAACCCAGCTGTCAGCATGAAGAGAACCGTCTAAAGGCCCCCACGGAGAGCTCGCCGGAAGAAGGGGCGGGCGCCACCCTGAGGCTGGCTGCTGACTTCTCCGCAGCAACGCTGGACATCAGCAGGCAGTGGGGCCAAGTCTTCCGCCTTCTGAAAGAAAAGGAATTGGACCCTGAGCTGCAGTGCACGCTGAAGTTGGCATTTAAGTGTGATGGTGAAACAAAGGTTTTCTCAGACCTTCACGGCCTCCGACAGTTTACCAGCAGAAAGCCTTTTCTGAAAGAATTGCTGAAAGATGTGTTCCCGCAAAATGAGACGAGAAACGAAGGAAGGAGAAGAAACGAGCTTCAAGAAAGATTGGTGAGCACACGAGAATGTAGAACTCGGGTGTGAGAGTGGGTGTGGCGGTTTTGAAGAGTAGATCCAATCTAAGACAATCCTTTAAGAAAAAGCACAATGTGAACATTCTGATGTTAGCGCTTTAAGTTGGAAACAAGAGCTGCAAGAAGTGAGCAGCGAGTTAAGTAAGGTTTGCTTGACAGGAGTTAGACATTGATAGGAAAACATTTAGGTGTGTTAAGATTTAAGGATAAACACTAAGCGTATCTTTTAATTCATTAAAAGGAGACAATGAGTGGGTACAACCAAAGCTTTAGCAGCGGGAAGAGCGGTAGAACTATCAGGTGTGAATAGCTGGTTTCTTTCTGAGAAGTATTTCATGTGGAAGAGGGTTTTGCCTGCATTATGGGCGTGCCTTGACTGGTGTCCTCAGGAGCCACCCAATATGGGTGCTGAGAACTGAACTTGAGTTCTCTGCAAGAGCTCCTCCTAACCAGTCAGCCATCTCTGGAGCCCTTATGCTTGGCTTTCATCCTCCCCATGACGTCACTGCTGTCAATGTCCAGCTTCTCACTTAACTTAAGCCGAAGGGGCCTTTCTAGCTATGGACCGCTCTAGTTTCCTCCCTAGTACAGTGTTCAAGCCTTCCATTAATTTGTCTTACATGGTTAATCAACTCATAAATCACTGTGGGTTGATATTTAGAGGTAGTATGGGCTACAGATATCTTCACAGACACGGGGTCTTGCTGTGTAGCCCAGGCTGGCCTCATGCTTACTTTTTTGTCCTGCTGGAATTGCAGGCTTGTACACCACAACTGCTCTGGTCTCTTTTTTTTTTTTTCCTGGCACATTTTGATTTCTTCTAGAGGATACCTTTCATGTGCCTGCTGGTGGGACCACTGGATGAACACCTCAGAGTCCCATAGTTGGGTCCCCTTAGCCATAAGATATCATGGGTAATCTGGCTGGTGAATGCCAAAATCTGTGGGGTTTTTTGGTTTTTGAGACAGGGTTTCTCTGTGTAGCCCTGGCTGTCCTGGAACTCACTCTGTAGACCAGGCTGGCCTCGAACTCAGAAATTTGCCTGCCTCTGCCTCTGAAGTGCTGGGATTAAAGGCGTGCGCCACCACTGCCCTGCTTGAAGTCTTTATTTAACACACCTGGAATTGGTACCACCTTGTGAAAGGCTGGACCCCAACCTCAGTGACCAGTTTATTCCAGTTGCTCTCTATTTTGTATTTATTTATTGCTTGTTTGTGTTGATTAAGGCTCTCATTTAGCCCAGGCTGGCCTCCACTCCCCATCCTAACACCCCCACCTCTGAAGAGCTGGGATGACTGGCACACATCACTATGCCTATCTTTTGGTCTTAAGAATGGAGGGCTGGCCTGGGCTTAATTCCCAACACCATATAAATCAAGCATGGTTTCTATGTTGGCAGAGCCTGAGGCATGCAGAGTGGCATGAATTTGAGGCTAGCCTAGACAATCAGTGGCACTATCTCACAAAAAAGAAAAAGAAAAGGAAAGAAAAGAAAGAGAAAGAAAGAAAAGTTAAAATAGAGGTCGCCAAGATGGGTCATGGGTAATGGTGCTTGCTACACAAGCCTGGTGACATGAGGGCCTACCTGGGACCCATGTGGTAGAACAGAGAACTAGCCCCTTCCTGAAAGTCGTCTTCTGACTTGTATATGATTGCTGTGGTGCACCCCCCCCCCCCACATACATACAATTTAAGGGGGAAAAGGTTAAATTGTGTTAGAGGGAAGGTAAATGGCCATGCCAGTGGATCTGGCTTACAAGGGTCTTAATTGTACAGGGTTCTGCTAAACATGAAAAGAGATCATTAATGTGCTCCATCAGTCAGTCACATGCCACACATTAAGTACTGGGGATACAGAAAGTCAGAGTAGGCATGACCCTGTGGAAACGTGTTCCAAGGACGGCGGAAGAAGCCACTGTTAGGCTCATTATAGGAGGTGGAATCTATTTAGGGACCCACGTCCTTGAGAATAGATGACAGGTCTGGCACCATCTGTGGGAGCCTATCACCTACCATGTGCAAGGCTCCGACTTTGACGTTCAACACTACAGGGGAAATATTTACAGATATTTACTTATTGTCATGGCAAGTATACTAAATTTAGAGGATAAAATAGAAGTTTTACATGGCTTAAATAACTTTTTTAAACTTCTAGGGTAAAACTCTAGGAGATACCAAGCATGAAGCTAGAAGAATAGCAAGTGACAGTTTGAGCTTCCTATTCATCAAAGAGGTAAAAGTCGCTAATCCAGAGGTGAAGACTTACGAAGAACAAACACTGGACCAGAAAGATAAAGAAACTCTCAAGAAGCAGGAGACCTCGAGGCTAGAGGGGGAAGAAGAAATCTCAGAGGTACAGGGAGAAGACAGTTCAGAGGGAGGGGCCTCCGAGTCGGGGGAGGAGGAGGGTTCAGAGTCAGAAGAGGAGGAGGAAGAAGGGTCAGAGTCAGAAGAGGAGGAAGAGGGTTCAGAGTCAGAGGAGGAAGAAGAGGACTCAGGGAAGGAGGAAGAAACCACTGTACTACATGAAGCTCGGGGCTCAACCTTTCAGGGCCTTGCTGTGGCAGAAGAGCATGGTGTTGAGAAAATCACCAGGAGTGCTGAGGAGATTGGTTTAATTAGCTTGGTAGTGGATTCTGAGTCAGAGGAAGAAGTAAACGGAAAGACATCTTCCCAGACTAAGAAAAAGGAGACCTTCCATGGACTTAAAGAACTTGCCTTTAGTTACCTGGTTTGGGACTCTAAGGAAAAAAAGCTGGTGAAATGCCAGGATGTACACAGAAGCCAGGAGGGAGGAGCAGCTGCCGTGTCTACTCCAAGGATTGGGACACCGTGTCTAACCTTATATTTGGCTTCTCCATCAGAATCTCTAGGGGCAGGTAGTGATGGTCCTAAAAGCCGTTCCTGTACAAAGTTGAGTACTCCGTCACAAGTCACTCCACTTTTAATGAGAACAGAAAAAGGGAGGTACAAGACGCCACAAATAGAAGAGCTAACAACTAAAGAAGCAGACTTGATCCATGAAACCGAAGAAAACTTTAGAAGAGGCGTGGTTGGTGTTCTCAGACAGATGCAAAGGGAGGTGGAAAATATCAAAAACCTTTACTATTTCGATGTCTTAAATATGAAAAGTTCAGTGGATGATCTGAATTCCTTAGCTTGCATGATTGAAGCAAGGGTGAACGAACAGGAAGATGCCGTGGAGGTACTGACCAAGGAAGCCAAGGAGGTCATTGATAAAGAAAGGCTGAGAGAGAGAGAGGATAGATTGCGAAGCTCCAACATCCGAGTGATAGGAATTCCAGAGAAAGAAGACCGTGAGAATGGAGCAGAGGACATAATTAAGGAAATAATTGAAGAAAACTTTGCTGAGCTAGAAGACCAGAGTCTTGAGATTGTCAGTGCTTATCGAATCCCTAATTCAGTGGATGAGCACAGACACACGCCTAGACACATCTTGGTGAAGTTTTGGAGTGCTGATGATAAGCAGAGAATCCTAAAAGCTTCCAGAGCAAAAAAAGAAATAACCTACAAAGGGTCCAAGATCAGACTGACAGCTGACTTATCACCTGGTACTATAGACGCAAGAAGCCAGTGGTCCGGTATCATAAAAATTCTGCAAGAAGAAGGCTTTCAACCGAGAATCCTTTATCCTGCCAAACTGGCATTTGATTTTAAAGGTAAAACCAAGATATTTTTTGATATTGACGAATTCAAGAAGTTTATCTCTGATATACCCTATTTGAAAGATCTGTTGAACAATATACATTAGCAATCTGGAGTGCTTTCTGTCCACCAAAATACATCCAAAACCAAGTGGAGTTGGACAGCGAAGCATCACGTTTCTGTCCTGAAGGGTGGACAGCTGACTTCTCCCCAGGGAAAGGAGCTGGGGAATCAGTGCCACTCTCTGAATGTTGGTTGAGTTAGACAGCGGATGTAGCTTTTCAGTAGCTATCTACCTTGATAAGGAGGCTTATTGTAACCACACCCAGGGAAAAATACTAGAGGCCACAGTGGGAAAGGACATGGTAAGTTAGAAGAGGCTAGCTAGCTGCCTAGGCTGACTGAATCAACAGATTATATTACTTTATTATTTGCCATTATATATTAAAGCTTGAAGTCTGAATTTGTCATTTGTTTACTTAATGCCCCTACTCATATTTTTAAGAGTACCTTGCCCTTACCTGTATATTGTCTAATAGCTTCTACATTTATTGCTTCAACTCATCCATTAATGGGTCTTTGCCTTGTGTGCAGAGACAGTGCTTCCTTTGAAATTAGTCTTTAGTGAGAAGACACTGAAGAAATTCAGGAGAAGAAAATAGAATGTTTTTTCTTGTTTTGCAATGGTCTCCAGTAGCCCAATTTGTCCTGAACCCCTCCATGTAGCTAGGACTAGCCTGCTGCTTCAGCCTGCCAAGTGCTGAGATTGTTTTGGGGAAAATACCATGCAGCAAATGATGTGTTTATAAAGATATAATAAGATATATGTTATATGGGGTTATGGGGAGGTAGGTGTGGGGGAAGGGTGTGCCTCAGGAGGCCCATGCCGAGAGACATCCCTTCCCAGAGGGATGTCCCCAGAAGGACCAGACACACTTGAAGGTATAGTATAGAAATAGAGTTTATTTAGGGCATGGGGAGGGGAGTTAAGAGGGTAGTAGAGGCAGAGAGAGGAAGAGAGTAGAGAGGTGGAGTCCGGCCATGACCACGTGAAGAGAGGGGGGAAGGGAATGGGGAGAGGTAAGAGATAGAGAGAGGAGAGGCAAGCAGCCCCTTTTATAGTGGGCCAGGCCCACCTGGCTGTTGCCAGGCAACTGTGGGGTGGAATTTAGACAAAATGCTAACAGCAAATACTGTGTCTAGTCCTGAGGCAAGTTAGGACAGCTGAGCAAGTCCTGACACGCCTGTGAGTCTGCAGAAGGCAGTGCCAGGCACCCCTGATTTTATTATTTTCCCATGCTGGGGTGGAACCAAAGGCCACTGGCTTTCTTGCTGTATCAGCACTCGGACATGCTGTAAATGTCAGATGGGCACAATCATCCTCGCTGCTGTGATGTTTCTTTAAAATATTGATTTTACACGTATGGATGCTTAGTCTGCATGTATGTTTGTGTACCACATGCCTGGTGCCCTCAGATGCCCTGGGACTGGGATTACAGATGATTGACTGCAAGCCGCCCGTTAGGTGCTGGGGCTTGAAACCAGGTCTTCTGGAAGAACAGGCAGCACCTACAGCCACAGAGCTTCTCTCAAGCCCTGTGCTGTCTCTTGCTGTTGTGATTTGCTTTGAGTGGCTGACAGGAAATCACCTCCATGCTTGCTTTTAGATGTATCACCATAACAAATTACCACTACTTGAAGGTTAGTAACAAATTTAGGGGCTAAAGAGATGGCTTAGTGGGTAAGAGCACTGGGTGCTCTTCCAAAAGACCTGGGTTAATTCACATGGCAGTTCACAACCATCTGTGCTTTCTTCTGGCCTGGTATTAATACGGTGCACAGAGATAAATACAGGCAAAGCACTCAAACAAGTAATAATCTTAAAAAAAACCTTAGCCCCAACCTTTAGTTCTAGCTATTAGGAGATTAAGGAAGAAGGGCCTATGAGCTCAAGGGTCAGAAACCAGCCTGGGCAACCTAGGGAGACCATCTTATGGAATGTCAAAGGCCTTCAAGCTATGAGTAAACTAGGCATGTAGGCCCCTGAATTCCAACCTTATGGGAGGTTGATGGCATTCTCAGACAGTGTGGTCTACAGGTGACAGCCCATTTCCCACCACAGTAAAGGAAAACAGTTATGAGCTCCAATGAGTCTGATTTGTCCAGGAGGCCAAACCCAATTTTATGCAGGTTTAAGAAGAGATCATCTTTAGTTGTCTCATCTTGAGAGTTCTATCAGTGCTGGCTCTGCCCAGGTTTAATAATTCAGACATGTCTCCTGGCTGGTCCCAGTGGGGGGTAAACTCGTGGGTGTTTGCTTATGGAGGGCTATAGTTTGGTTTGGTTTTATTTTGTTTTGTAATATATAAGTTACTGGGAGAATACTTAAAGTACATGAGGCCCTGGGTACAATCCCAACAGACACACACACACATGTTCATGTGATTCCAGTTGTGGCCTATCAGATAGGCTTCTATGGTTTGATTCTGGAGGCAGGAGAAACTTCTTTCCACAGCCTACCCACTTGGGAGCTCTGGGGATGAAGAGGTAACTTGCTCCTGGCGACACTAAGCTCTTAGCTTTGTCGAGAATGTGAGCCTCTGCAAGGCTGCCAAAGCTGAGGGTTACCTGGGGGTGCCGGTGTCCCTGGAGGACCCCTTGGACCATGCCAGGCTCTAAAGCGGAGGGTGATGGTAAAGCTCCTTTGCGTTGATGGCTCTGTCACAAGAGGGAGAGGCTCACGGTGTGAGTCTGCTTTCTCTTCCTCTTGTCCCTGCACTGGAGACAACAAATCTCAGCTTCCTCTTTCATGTTGAGTCTGGCAACAAGGACATTGCATGTCTCCTGGTTAGAGCTGGGGTCCATCTTGACATGTTTCTTCAGCACCTGGTGCTGCTCCCAGGTGTGCCTGTGGAGTGGCTTCCATCTTGCCTACAGTTCACACAGCTCAGTCTGAGTGTTTTTCAATCTCTAGGTTTTTTGAGACACGGTTTCAGTACGCAGCTTTGTCTGGCCTCAAACTCACTGAGATCTGTCTGCCCCTGCCTTCTGAGTGCTGGGATCAAAGGTGTGCACCACCATGCTAGGTCTAAGACATTAAAAGTGAAGTGTGTGTTTGTGTGTGCGCACGCGCACTCGCACACATGTGGAGGTCAGGACAAGTCTGGACTCAGCTATTTTTTCTGAGTTTTACATGGTTCAGAGACTTGAACTTATATTACCAGTCTTTAACAGGAAGCACCTTTACCTGGAGCCGTGTCACCAGTGAGTTTCAGGAAAGGCTTTTGATAAATGGCATTTGCTGCGTCTGCCATCCTAACTAGACTAAACTTTTAAACACTTTAGTCATGGATTCTTTTTTTTTTTTTTTTAAGATTTATTTATTATATGTAAGTACACTGTAGCTGTCTTCAGACACCCCAGCAGAGGGCATCAGATCTCATTATGGATGGTTATGAGCCACCATGTGGTTGCTGGGATTTGAACTCAGGACCTTTGGAAGAGCAGTCAGTGCTCTTACCCGCTGAGCCATCTCTCCAGCCCTAGTCATGGATTCTAATCGTAGGTGACATGTCTGTCTACTACGGAAAACTCCTGTGAACAGAATGTATTAAGATATTTCTTAAACTTTTCACTGCAAAATCTGACACTAAAACACTTCCATCAATGCCCATGGCCTCTGCAATGCTCATCCCCTTGTGCACACAAGAAAGGTGAGTGAACTCCTGAGGCAAGGTTGAGTATTCTTTTTTTTTTTTTTTTCTCCTTCAGGGGTGTTTGTTTCCCAGTCAGAAGAGAATCAGGGTCAGACTCCTCAGTCTGTTGAGACCTGGACCTGACACACACCACATGGTAACCAGGGACAGAATGCAGAGGCAAAGGAGACAAGCTCCCAACTTTGTGTACTTGGTCCCACGTTTGTCCTGGCTGAGTCCAGGAAAGGCCTATCCAGAGATGGTGGCACTGAGAGCTGTAGCATAGGCTATCCAGCTGGCTTAAATGGAGTCAAAACATACTGACAGGACAGGTGCAAGGTTCCAGGTCCCAGATCGCAAGAGAGACAGTAAGGCTTGAGACTTTTGGCTTTGTCCCCCAGGGCACTCTCTGGGAACAGAGGCTCTAAGTGCTGCCTAAAAGGACAGAGAAAGCAGAAGGGTTAGCACCTCCATCCCCATCCTGCCTCTTAGATGGGACCTGAGGCATTGAGTTTGGGCAGTTTGATCTTCCCCTTACTACTGGAGTCATCTCCAATCCTGGCCTTGGTGACAGCAGACAAGGCCAGGACAAGGGGACATGCTCATACAGACAAATAAATTAGGAGTGATGGCCCCCAGTACATGTTCCACATGTTAAGGTATCATGGTTAGACAGTGACTGGCAGTGATGGACGGTCTGACCAGATTACTGATGGGACTGAGGGACAGCCCAGTCTTTGGCCTGAGCTGGGGTAGAAACACAGTGAGTTGGCCAACCCAGTACGCACTGCCTTCTAGAAGTTGGGGCCCAGTTAGGGCCTGAGGAAGGAACTGGAGGGGCACAATAGTTTGGAGGCATGGGTTGGAACCCTCCCTCCAGTGCACAGGCAACAGCAATACGACACTAGAGACCTCAGTGACCTGTGGGCAGAAGGTGGAGGAGGATCACTGAGTGAACCAGAGAGGACTGTCAGCACTTTGTGGTAGGGAGGGACATGTTGGTCCTTCTGTTTGTCATCCTGGCCAACTCTTAGCTGGGTGTCCTTCCATTCCTTTTTGACAGTGAGGATCCACTCCCAGGACAAGTGGTCAGTCTTGTCACCATCTGTGAATTGGGATGCTGTCCCTAGCAAGTGTGCCTTTGGGGTCTTCCTCCGTGAGTGTCAGGAACTCATACCCTCAGCCCAGAGTCTGTAGCTATGACCATGTAGTAGGTCTTGTCTGCCTGCCTGCCTGTCCTGCATGTGTGCTGGACACCATGCCTGACACACTGTTCACCTAGTACATGTGCAGGAGTTCATTGTCTTTGTCCAGTCCCTGGATCTCCTGGATGCTTTTAGTTAGGGGCTCACTTTCCTCACTCTCTATCTGGGCCAGCTGCTCAGCGGTGGGCTCCTGTTCTACAGTGCTCATCTCCAGCCTGTGACACCAGACTAAGAGGTCTGTGTCCCTCCCTTCTGCTTGACTATCTGCTAACAAGAAATATAAGCGGTAATCCAGGGCTCCTTTATCCTTCCCATGTCTCTGCATTGTCTGTCTTTCTATCCTTCCTCAATTTACCCATTTAAGACTTTGGTCTTAAGGGCTAATGCTAGCTGAAGTTTTATTTTCTTTTTTTCTTTTCATTTTTTTTTTTTTTTTTTAAGATTTAAGGGGTTGGAGAGACAGCTCAGGGGTTAAGAGTGCTGGCTGCTCTTCCAGAGGTTCTGAGTTCAATTCCCAGCAGCCATATGGTGGCTCACAACCATCTGTAATGGGATCTGATGCCCTCTTCTGAAGACAGCTACAGCGTACTCATATACATAAAATAGTCTTTAAACATTTAAGATCTAAATTACAGTCTGTTTTGTTTATGTGTATTTGTGCATATGTGTGTAGGTGCCCTGAGAGGCCAAAAGAGGACATTGGATCCCTGATGCTGGTGGAACAGGCAGTTGTGAGCCACCCAGTGTGGGTGCTGTGAGGTGAACCTGGGTCTTCTACAAGAACAACAAACCCCCTTAACCCTGCTCCATCCCCCCAGCCTTGAAGGTCCATTTTCTAAATCTTCATGGTGGACAAGAGCATACGCCATGCCTGTCCAAAGGTCAAAGTCTGATTTCAGGGAGACTTGAGAGCTCACTCCCATTTTTAACCAAATATTGTTAATATTTCAATGAAGCTCTTATGCAATTATAACAGAAAACAGATTTATGTTGAACTACAGACAAAGCCACAGCAATAAAAGTTAAAGGCACTAATATAGCCTTATTCATGATCTTGCTTTTCTGGAATTTAATACTTGCACACAGCATGATATGGTCCTGACTGTTCTTCTGAATGCTTCCTGTCCCCCCAGAGACCCAATCCTTGAAGAGATTTGTCTTCTGAAAACAACAGGCAGTTTTGACTGGGAAGGAAGGAACAGTCTAGAATATACCAGCAGTAAAGATCTCTTATCCTCTCCAAATTAAAACACACAATTCAGTTGTGACTGAGAACATATGGACTCTCCCAAAATCTATTGTTTGAAATATTTTTAATCTGTTAGCTATTTACTGAGAAATTACCACGACAGCAACCTTATGCAACATTCACAAGTTCCTAAGGCAAGACCCTAGAAGGTCACTCAGGAAAGGGGTGGGGGAATGAGCTGACGCTTGTCTGTGTCCTGCACCCACGTGTCATGGTCCCTCAGAGCCCCGCTTACCCCTTGGCCCAGCCTTAGAGAAGCAGGCCTCTGCTCAGAGCAGAGCCCAGGCTTGCCAGGGGCAGAGAAGCTAGGAGTCTTTAGGGAAGTTGAGATTTGTTCATGTCCGTCCAGTGCTAAATGTGGGCCAGAGGCGAGAAGGGCCTGTTCTTTCCAGAACCTTCCTCCCAGCAGCACTTCCCTTCTGGGTGTTAGGAGTGCAGAGGTGTGTTTTCACTCAGTCCTTGAATCTCTTGCTTTCCAACCCAGCGATATCTCCTCAGTGCTGCCTTGCCCTGGCTGCTGCCTGTACACTCTCCGTTTTCCCCAGCTCTCCACCTTTCCCCAGGGCTCCAATCCTTGAATCTCTCTCAAAGGTTTCTTTTTCTTCCTCCTCCTCTATCTTAGAAACATCAGGGCTTTCATTCCCAAAACTTTCACGCCTTGCCTTCCTAGATCTGTCCACGGCTCCAGTGCATCCTGCCTTTCTTGTCAAATTCCAACCCAACAATTAACTCAGAACAAAATATAAGTCTGCATAGCACTCAGTCTAAAGAATTTACACATAAGTGTTTCTTTGGCTTGGGCACATTTTTCTAAGAAATAAAAATCTAAATTTGTCATGACATTATTATGATGATGATTATATTTCATTCTTTTGAGATGGGACTTCACTGCGGTCCTAGCTATCTTGGAATTCTCCATGTAGAGACGAGGCTGGCCTCAAATTCCTGAATCTGCCTCCCAAGTGCCGGGATTAAGTATGTACCACCATGCCCAGCTCATTACTTCTTCTATTATGTTCTAGAAAGGCTTAGATTGTAAGACTATTCTCTAAAAGCTAAAAACTTTAGGTGGCTTTGATGGGTCACACCTGTAACCCCAGCTGGCAAATGAGAGATGGAAGCAGAAGGATCAAGGGGTTCAGGGTTGGTTATCCTCAGCTATATAAGTTCAAGCTAAGTCCAGCCTGGGGTTCCAGAGGACCCTGTTTCAAACATCAAATAAACTATCTAGAAGATAAAATAACCCTTACAACTGGATGCAATTAATGACACGTGTTGACGTGGGAACCCTGGCTGTGCTCCTTGTGTTAGCAGCAGGAACAGTTCTGCAAGCGGGGCCCAAGCCCACTGTGCTGGCAACCCTTTCTAACCTTTCATAATGGACTATGACTAGGCCTCAGCCCTCTCCACTTGAACCCCACAGAGTGGGGCTCTTTGCGTTCTAGTTACCTGCTAGCTCCCCGTGGGCTCCAGGGTGCTGCATGCACTACCAACCCTCCCTGACCTCTCTGGTGCAAAAGAGCACCCATCCACTCTGGCAAGGCTTTCTGCAGCCCTGAGAGGGGCAGGGCAGGGAAAGGCTACGTGTGCCCTCTTCTGTGACCCCCTCTTCTGGCAAACACAGAATCCAACAGACACTCATCTGAGATACTACTTACTTTCTTCTCAAGATGAAATCAGTGCTAAACAAGAGGTGACCAAAGAAGCAGGCAGGATCAGGGATCAAGTCATTGCTCAAGAGAACACAGTACTCCCAAATACCATATGCATTTAGACTTTACATCCCCCAACGGAGAAATCAAATTAGGATTGCAAAGGATTTGGGTTTTCTTTCTTTCTTTAAGATTTATTTTATTTATATGAGTACACTCTAGCTGTCTTCAGACATACCAGAAGAGGGCATCAGATCCCATTACAAATGGTTGTGAGCCACCATATATTTGCTGGGAATTGAACTCAGGACCTCTGGAAGAGCAGTCAGAGCTCTTAACCACTGAGCCATCTCTCCAGCCCCCAGAGCTGGGTTTTCATTATCAGAAAGCTGATTGTACTGGCTGGTTTTGTGTGTCAACTTGACACAAGCTGGAGGTATCACAGAGAAAGGAGCCTCCCTTGAGGAAATGCCTCCATGAGATCCAGCTGTAAGGCATTTTCTCAATTAGTAATCAAGGGGGGAGGGCCCATTGTGGGTGGTGCCATCTGTGGGCTGGTAGTCTTGGGCTCTATAAGAAAGCAGGCTGAGCAAGCCAGGAGAAGCATGCCAGTAAGAAACATCCCTCCATGGCCTCTGCATCAGCTCCTGCTTCCTGACCTGCTTGAGTTCCAGTCCTGACTTCCTTTCATGATGAACAGCAGTGTGGAAGTGTAAGCTGAATAAACCCTTTCCTCCCCCACTTGCTTCTTAGACATGATGATTGTGCAGGAGTAGAAACCCTAAGACAGACCGCCTGGAACTTGTTATGTAGACCAGGCTGGCCTCAAACAGAGATCCATCTGTATCTGCCTGTCAAGTGCTGGGATTAAGGCATGTGCTTGTCAAGGCCATGGTGGCTTGTCCCTGTCACATGCCCACATGGCACAGGGTGTTTCAATGTGGCAATTGACTCTCCTGCTGCCTCGGCAGTCTGGGGCCATTCCTGACCAGCAACAAAACATAAGACGCTCCAGCCACTTTCTGCTGCCTCTGTGGGACTCCTACAAGTCTAACCAATGCATCTTTTCAATGACTTAGCCTCCATCCCAGCCACAGAGAGGGACAACTTCCTAGAGGAGACAGGCGATATGAAAGAATTCTCAGGTTAATGGGAAAAAAGGCTTTGGGTGCCATGAGAATACCATAGCCAGACAGGAAAGCATGACACAACCAAGACTGCCGGTCAAACACAGATGGATAGCAACAGAGGACGAAGGAAGGTGTAACTCGGTGGTAAAGGGCTTGCTTAGCAAGGCCCTGAGTTCATTTTTAAAATATATTTATTTTTGCCAGGCATGGTGGCGCATGCCTTAATCCCAGCACTTAAGAGGCAGACATAGGTAGATCTCTGTTTGAGGCCAGCCTGGTCTACATAACAAGTTCTGGGATAGCCAGGGCTACACAGAGAAACCCTGTTTCAAATGTGTGTGTGTGTGTGTGTGTGTGTGTGTGTATTCTGTATGTCTGTGTATATGAATGCCTGGTGTCCAAGAAAGCCAGAAGAGGGCTCAGGATCCCCTGGGGCTGAAGTTACAGTGCTCCTACTCACTGAGCATCTCTCCAGGCCCTGGATTCAGTCTCCAACCACAAAAAAACAACCTTCTTTGCCTTGATTTTACAATTTGTTTTGGCTAGGCTTGAGCACACATAACTCTGTGCTAAAATCTCCCTGGTTAGATTATGAATATTCTCCGTCTTCAGCCCTGGTCTGGCTGGCACTCACAGCTAACAGACACATTTTTAGAGCTCTGTTTGGTTGCTGGGATTCTCTTTAGCTAACTGGCTATGGAACATTAAGTGAAAAATACTGGTCAATGTCTTCTTTTGAGTAATAGATTTTTGCCGGAGGTAGCCAGGTGCGTGAGAAGCAGAACCAGAGCCCTATTGCTTCTGAAGATCATGGCATGAAACTAAAGGGTGGCACAGGCTGGTAATCCCAGCAAGTAGCAGGTGGAGGCAGGAGTTTGTGGCTAGTCTGGACTTCAGAGTGAGGCCTGTCCTGGAAAACAAAAGCAAAAGCTAAACTTTGTAATGCAAATGTGTTGTGGATAGCCCTGGGGCTTTTTGTATTCTAATTCTGCCCTCATGGGAGGGGCTTCAGAGAAGGAATGAGTTACACCTGTGACTTCTTGTGAACCAATCCCCTAATGAATAAAAGAGCCAATCACCGGGCAAGTAAGGAGGGACTTCAGAGCAGGAGAGAGGGAGAACCTTTTTGGAATGGGGAAAGCGGCTAGGTAAAATGTAGGTAGTAGAGTCTCTTGGTATCATGGCAGATCTGCAAGGATTTGCCACCAGAGGAATCAGACTTTGATAAGGTTTGCAAGATTAGGTTTTAGTTGATGCGCCCAGAGATTGAGTTACCATTGTTTCTGAGCTAAATTTGTGTTGTGTTTTCCTTCATGCGGTGGCTCGTCTGGGTTCCAGAGAGAAAGCAGCAAAGCGTGGGTTTGGCTGATGTGCACCACAGAGGCCATGGAGGTAATGAAGCTTGGGGCTGGCGTGGTAGCAACCCGCCAGTGGGAACCTAGCTAGCTGGGTGGAGAGATCGTGGAGTCAGAGCTCCACGTCATGAAAGCAGGTCAGCCATTGCCCGCCAGTGATTGGCAGGCCAGCCCGCCGGGGATGAGAGAATCGGAGCATAATGCGGGAACATGTGTGATACTTTCCTTCATTTTTAATACTTCCCGCAACACAAATGCCTAAAATTGTGCTTGCAGACTCTCTTATGCGCTTCAATCCTTAAAGCCCAGTGACTCATCGTTCCGCCCCTGGAAGCGTAGCTTCTTGATTGGAAATGAGATCATGTCTCTCCCAGCTTGTGACCCTGTGCTCCCTGGCACTGGTGACCTTTCCCAGTACATCAGTATCCATCCCTGCTAAGCCTGCTATGATCTACAACAGTATAATTACTGTGAACTGTAAGGCAGGCTTCCTGCTTCCAGAGGATACAGATTAGGAGGGGTGTGAGAAAGGTTGCCAGGGTCATCACATTTCAAAAATCATAACAAACAGAACAAAAATTTCTCTTATGAAGCCACCAGAGGCTGGGAAGAAGCAAGGCTGTGGAACAGTTAAAGGCCTGCATTCTAGGGGATAGACTCTTTCAGAAAGAACCAGTTTCTAGGGAAACAGGTGTAGCAGGCTCTTAAGGCTATTGGTGGTAGAGTTCAAAGTTTAAACTTGATCCTAGAATTAGTGATTTCAAAATCTGTAGTTTCCTGAAGCTAGCACAGTGGCCCACTTCTGAAATCGTAGCACTTGGGAAGTAGAGACGAAAGGATCAGGAGTTCAAGATCATCCTTGGCTCCTTGGTGAATTCCAGGCCAGCTTTGGCAACGTGAAACTGTCCCTGTCCCCCCACCCCCAGTTGATTTTTCTTGAGTGAATGGCATATGCATACAGTTATGAAAAATTCATGAGGTCTCAAATAGTATACAGTGAAGTCCCCTGTACCATCCTTCCCCGGCCCTCAGAGAGGACACCGGTCCTGCGTGGGTCTCTCCCCTTGCTTTTCACAGGGGATTTCTCTCCAGCAGCACTGGGAACTTTTTAGAATGCAAACTTTCAGGCCCAACACAGACTCAAGAATGACATCTGCACTTTAACAAGACTTCCTGATGATCTGTGTGGACAGTAGACTTCAAGATGAAGTCGCCACCTCTGTGGTAATCAGTGAAGGAGGCCATGCCCGTTAAGATACCCAAGGACCAGGGTATGGTGGTGTATAGCCTGGTCTATAGTCCTAGCACTTGAGAGGTGGAAGCAGGAGCATTGCTGTGAATTTGAGGCAAGTTAGGAACAAATAATAAGGGGTAAAAAAGAGAAACATAATAATCTATTTTTTTAAATGCCCAAGAAATTTCCTTCGGAACTTAAAACCCCACATCTTCTCACTGATCTGGAGTCCAGGAGTCTATGAAGTTACAGTACTGGGGACCCAAGCCAGGGTCCCAGGAGAGAGTTCCTGGAGAGACATCTGGGCCCTGAACAGAGGCCCCTTTCTTTCAAGAAATTCTGAAACACAGGCATTTTGACATCACAACTGTCCCAGTCTTAAACACTCTGTCCTAAGTGGTGCCCCCGACAGACCTGCAGGTCAGACATTACCTTAACCTTCAGTCCCAGGAAAAGCTTGTGCTCTAAGCAATGTCTCCTGTGGTCAGCCATACCGTCCCTAACCTGGGGCACTAGTAGGGGGCCAGGAAAGATCAGGATGTACAGCAGTGGAATTTTTCATGGAGCCCGTCTTAGGGTTTCTATTGCTATGAAGAAACACAATGACCAAAAGCAAAGTGGGAAGGAAAAAATTGATTTTATTTGGCTTACACTTCCACGTCATAGTCTGCCATTGAAGGAAACTAGGGCAGGAACTCAACTCAGTAAGAACTGATGCAGAGGCCCTAGAGGGGCTCTGCCTACTGTCTTGTTTGTTCTTCATGGCTTGCTCAGTGTGCTTTCTTGTAGAACCCGGGAGCACCAGCCCAGGGATGGCACCACCTACAATGGACTGGACCCTCAATCAATCCCTAATTAAGAAAATGCCCTACAGGCTTGCCTGCAACTTGATCTTCTGGAGGGATTTTTCTGACCTGAGGGCCCCTCTCCTCATATGACTATAATTTGTGATAAACTAACATAAAACTAACCTGATTGACTGGTTTGTAATCCTGACCCTGAAGGTTACTAGGCTGTGTGGTCCTTGGATGAGCTATTCAACTCTCTTTGCTTCTGTTTCTTCAAATGGAAGATGGAAAAAATATTAGCACTTAACCATATCTAAAGCTCCTCTCAACTTTTGTTTTTGTTGGTTTGTTTTGTTTTGTTTGTTTAGACAGGGTTTCTCTGTGTAGCCCTAGCTGTCCTGGAACTCATTTTGCAGACCAGGATGGCCTCAAACTCACAGAGATCTGTCTACCTCTGCCTCTCAAGTGTTAAAGCCCTTAAAATTCATGCTTGGGCCTAAGTACCTTTTATCCAAGGGGACTTGCATCTAGGATATCCTAAGGATACTGGAATCCATTTACCCAAGTCCTTATGTGAAATGTCATAATGTTCTCCCATAACTCACACACTTATTATATACTTTAATTTTATAAATAATAATTTTATAAATTATTATTAAATTATAAATAATTTATTTATTTTTTTCAGAGTTGGAATTCAAGCTTCCTGGGGTTTCTTTCTTTTCGCCTATGTGCATCTCTGTGTGTGTGTAGTCACAGGTATGTAGGTACCCAAGATGACTAGAAGAGGTCATTTAACCCCCCACTCCTAGACCTGGATTTGCAGGTGGCACCCTGCCCTGCATGCCTGGAACTGAACTGAACTCAGATCTTCTGTAGAGGAGTTACAAGCTCTTAACCTTCGAGCCATCTCTCTGGCCCCGAGCTCTTACTTGCCTTTGTTGCTAATAGATTTTAAACACTAGGGTTAAGAGGAGAAAGGACTTGAGTGTGGCTTCAAATCAGAGTGATGTCCATGTAGTTTAAACCAGCTCTAGATTGCTTAGGCCTAATGCAGTGAAAATGCTATTTAAGTTGTTGTCACCCTGTATTGTTTAGGAAGTAATAACAAGAAGTCTTTGTCCAGGATATATGAAAAGCATTCTTGGTGCTTATTATTATCATTATTCACAATTGACTTGTCTTAGTCAGGGTTTGTACTCCTGCACAAACATCATGACCAAGAAGCAAGTTAGGGAGGAAAGGGTTTATTCAGTTTACTCTCCCACATTGCTGTTCATCACCAAAGGAAGTCAGGACAGGAACTCACACAGGGCAGGAACTTGAAGACAGTAGCTGACGTAGAGCTCATGGAGGGGTGCTGCTTACTGGATTGCTTCCCCTGGCTTGCTCAGCCTGCTTTCTTATAGAAGCCAGGACTACCAGCCCAGGGATGGCACCACCCACAATGGGCCCGCCCACCCTTGATCACTAATTAAGTAAATGCCTTACATCTGGATCTCATGGAGGCATTTCCTCAAGGGAGGCTCCTTTCTCTGTGATAACTCCAGCTTGTGTCAAGTTGACACACAAAACTAGCCAGTACATGGCTGGATCTATAGATGTAGAACTCACAGATACAGAAAGCTAACTGCTCCATAACCAAAAGCTGCTTTTTTTTTTTTTTTCTCTCTCTTTAAGATAGAGTCTCACTTCTCTGGTTGTCCTGGAATTCAGTATGTAGGCCAGGCTGGCATTAAACTCACAGAGATCTGCCCACCCTTGCCTCTGCCACCCTAGTAAAGACCTGTAACACTATGCCTGGTGCAGCTGCTATTTTTAGGGGCAGGGTCTAGTGATGGCCCAAGTTTGGCCCTTCATGTGCTGTTATAGAGGCTGCCCACTGTGCATGCACCAGCTGCTTCGAGGACCAGGGAAGCTCTGGTCCCTATGCTGCAGCTGGGATTGAGCAGCAGACTGTTCGATTGACACCTGCCTTTGCTGCTTCCTGTCATGGTGCTGTGTACCTACAGGGGATGGGAGAAGAAATACCGGCAGAAAGTTCCCGTATTTGAGGGTAGGAATCTACAGGTATCTTCCTAATGGCACAGCTTGCCATGGCTTTCTCATCTTGCTTTGCTCTGAACGTCTGTGCCAAGCACATGGCTGATGCATGACCAAGGGCCTCCAAGCTCTTTCTATTACAACCCAGATACCAGGGGGCTGGAGCTATTTACTAAATACCAGCTTTGGGGTTCTTAAGAGACAGCTGACTGGCTCAGGTTGTGCCTGGGGTCTATATTTTAAGGGGTGTGGATGAGTTTTTCTGTAGGCTGCCCTTGTGATACAGGCTAAGATGACTGGCCTCCCTCCCATCTCCATCCTCCCATCTACTCCACCAGCATACTTTGCTCATCCAGTTCCTGACTATGGCTCCTCGCTCCTCCCTTTAACCCATCTTGACCTCTCTTTATGAAAATTCACCCTCTCCTGGAATCTCACTTCCCTCTGGCTTCAGTCTCTTCTTACAAACTAACCACTACTGCTGCAGAAGACTGTGTTCTCTCAAGTTGCTCAAACAATTCAGTCCTTTTGCCCAGGTTTTATAGCAGATTTGCTTAATTCTGGCTGCCCAGGCATGGACAGCCATATCCTGAAATATGCCAGGGTGGCATAGGCTATACTTTCTGCAGGGCTGTGGGCTTGCAATTCCACCATCACTGTGGACCAGGGGCTAGTATCATAGACATCCATGACACCCAGATGGCAAACAAGCTTTTGTAGAAGGGCGTTTCCTTCCCTTCCCTCCCCTTCCCTCCCCTCCCCTTCCCTCTCCTTTCCCCTTTCCCTTCCCTTCCTTTCCTTTCCCTTCCCTCCCCTCCCCTCCCCCCCTTCCCTTCCCTTCCCCTGCCCTCCCCTTCCCTCCCCCCCTGTTTTCCTCCCCTCCCCTTCCCTGCCCTCCCTTTCCCTGCCCTCCCCTCTCCTCCCCCATTTCCCTATCCTTCCCTTTCCTTTTCCCCATGACAGGGTTACTCTGTGTAGCCTTGGCTATCCTGGAACTTGTTCTGTAGACCAGGGTGACCTAGAACTCAGAGATCTGCCTGCCTCTGTCTCCAGAATACCCAGCATCAGAACAGCTTTTCTATCCTGATGCTTTTGGACTGACTTGAGGTCTCAAGGATGTTGTCTATTTCAGAAGGGGTCCCAGTGGACAACAGTTTACTTTTGCATAAGAATACTTTTGTATTTTGTTAAAGGAGGAATACACAGCACAGAGCAGACGTAACAGGACCCCATCTCCTTCTGACTCCTGTTCTGTTTGGGGGGCATTAGCTTCATCTTTATGGATCACACTGGATGGCTACAGCATCCTGGCCAGTGGAGAAGGAGGTGCCTGGGAAAGGAAGCTGGGGGGTGGAGTCTCTGTCCTTGGTAGTGAGTTGGGGATCCTATAACTAAGGAAGTAGAGTAGAATGGCATTGGGGATAATGGTGACACCAACTCTTGTTATTCAGTTTGTGACCACATCCTGGTACACCCTCATTCCGGTGCCTTCCCTAGCAGGCCTTACTGCTCTTACTGCTTTATACCTGGGGCTCACAAGAGACCCCAACTGGTACTCCTACTTCCAGTCTCACTTCTGATTGGATGGCTTCAGTGTTTAGAAATTCTTTAATGGCTCCCACTCTCTCTAGTGACGCCTCTTACTCCCCTGCTAGAAAAGAACCCAAGAGCCTCAAACATACAAATGCTGTATCTCTTAGCTACATCTCTTTTGGGGTTTGGTCTTTTGTTTATATTGTAATGCTAAATACTGGCCCCCAAGGCCTAGTTGCCCCTAGGGACGAGAGAGTCTGCACATAGACCGAAGTGATGCTGTGTGACCTTGCCCCCCAAGTTATCCCTGATTGGCGAATAAGGATGCCTACAGTCTATAGCTGGTCAGAATTGAGATAGGTGGGGTTTGGGGTTCCCTGGTTTGGGGTCTGAGGAGACCATGAGGATGAGAAAGGAAGGGGAGAGAAGAGAAGATACCATGGAGTAAGAATTTTAAAATCATGGCCAGGAGGGCTGGCCTAATGGAGCTAAGAGTAGCCTAGATGGAACACAGTAAGTACTAACTCAGAGTTATCGATAGGAAAGTAGATTCTAATAGCATAGAGGGTAGATATGTGCCCAGCTTTAGTGCTGATAAAGGCATATTGTAAATTAAAGGTTTCATCTTTTCTCTGGGAACCAAGAGATCAAGGTGAGGTAAATGGAGTTGGTTCTCATCTTCCACTATGCAGGTCCTCAAGAGCAAAGTGAGGTCACCTTCGGGCTTTGGAGCAAGCCCCTTTGCTCTGAGTCCCCAGCAGGAGGCTCTGAAGAGTAGGGCTTAGTGTATACACGTGTGTTTCTGAAAGGAGTTTAAATTCTTAATGTAATCTGTGAGACACTCACAGGTTGGCTCAGGTCCAAGTCTGTAAAATCAAAATACAATAAACAAGACCATCTGTCTTCTCAAATCTCCTCTCCCATGGACCGAAACTGAACTCTGAAATCCTCTCATGTGGGGCCCTGTGCACATCCTGCCACATCTGCAACCGCACTGCTCCTTCTAGGACGCCCTGGCTACCACCTTAGAGCTCCGCTCAAAGCCTCTTGCATGGGGTTTCTATGACCCTCTGGCTGTGGTGGTTTCTACAGCACTTCATCCCCTACCCTAGCTCTGGAAAGTGTGAGGCTTTAAGGATCAGGCATGGTGTCAACTGGGGCACACTGTCAAGTTAAATACTGCCAACAGTGTTTAAGGTATCTCTCTTGGAACCCAGAGCAGCTGTCACAAGATCACTGCTCAAAAACCCGATTTCACCCTGCTGTTGTGCTCCCCATACCCAACTGTGCTCCCTTCCTCCTCTAGGCAAGCTCCTGCCATCTGTCATAGGCCTTCCCAGACCCCCCAACCATGCTGATTAGATTTCAAAACTCTGGACTAATAAACACCCTCTTTTTCTTCATAATCATCCTTCCTTGGGTATTTTGTAGAGCAAAAAGAAATTAGCTAATACAGGTCTGCATTACACGTTCCCAAAAATCAAGAGCAAGGAAATCTTGAGACCAATTGAGAAGCAACATTTTAATTTATAAACAAAAGGACAGGCCGGAGCTGTGCTGCTCAAAGCGTGGCTGTGGCCTGGTGGCATTGGCACCCTCTGGGCCCAGTTAGATACACAGGCCTCGCTGGCTTCAGACCGACTGCATGACAAGATCCCTGGGGCTGGATACACATTAAACTTTGCAAAGCACAGAGCTAACATTTATTAAAGTAGTGTTTGCATTTACATTTGCATTTTGACATTGGAGTAAATCCTCTTGAAGCATTTTTTAAAGCTCGTCTGTTTTGCCATTCTTCCCATCTCTAAGCAGCATCCACACGCGGATTTTGGGCATCTCTCACAATTCACACTGTGGGAAGGACTTCGCTGCAGGATTTCTGAAGACAGCCTCTCTGGGTTAGCATCCGGATCCCAAAACTTATACAAGCCGTTTCTTATGGAGACTCCCAGAGGCAGGTTGTATGATCACTTCCACTTTGGGGAAGATGAAGGTGTTACCCATGAAGGCTTTGTGACTCAGCCAAAAGGTACCAAGCAAATAGGCATTCCGGCCCAAATGAGAATTCTTGCTTTAGTATTTTCAGTGTTCAGATCACCAATTTTGGCACTCTTCCTTTTATATAAAGGGACTTTAAGAGCTATGGTTATGAGGCTTTCATGTGCAGGACCCAGGGGATATGGACGCTTAGGAAGGAATTATCCCTGGGAAAGATGTCAGTCAGTCCAGAGAAAGCTCTATCCTGCCCTGGCTAGCTGCTACTGCAGCCCAGACTGGATGTTTGTGCAGCAAGGAGCCAGGAAGTTCTCTGAGCTAGTACCTGCTCTTGGGGGCCCTGTGCTTCTAGAGACGGGTGAACGATGTTGACTTCTACAATGACCCGTTCCCAGCAAGAAGCTGGCCAGTTCATTTGCTTCTCTCATAGGTTGGGAACGGGTGAAATAACTGGACTCTGTCAAGCATGCATCTAGTATTAACCATTGGATTGTTTTCTGCTTACTTCCATAGAGGAATGGGAGCCCCTGGGGTACTCAGAAGTGTCACAAATCTGGCACTGACATCACTGGGTTTAGTCCTACTTTGCTGGAATTTAGATTCCTCAGCCATTCTCTCTAGACATGCATATTCACTGGGACATATTTGTATACATACTTAATTAAAAACAAAAAGACAGCGCGCTTTAAAACTCCATGTAAAAAGTATTGCTTTTTCTACTGTGCGAGTGTGCCCTGACCGACCTGCTTGCTACACAGGACTGCAAAGACTGCAAATTCATGAGGAATTTAAAGCTGAAGAGGTTTTGAATTTCTGGACAACTCCACTGCAGCCTGAACTCTGCATCTCGTACCCTGCTCTGAACCCCATGTAGTTTGGGGGGCTTAGCCTAAGGCAAAACACTACCAAGCATCCTAATGAGCAGAATTATATGACGGGAATGTATTGTACATATTTGACATAGTTTCTATCTTGAATGGTGACCCTCTGGCTGTGACCCTGGCCCTCTCTAAGGGCAAGGGGGAGTCCAGAAAAGGAACCTTTTGTTCCTGGCTGCTAGTTCTTCTGCAGCTCCTTCAGCCCCACCAGGGACCTGCCTTGCTCTGAGTGGGCCCGCAGAAGCTCTGCGATTTCCACGTGGGCAGGTGAATTCAGAACGATGGACAAAGCTGTTCGGCCAGCCTGCAGGGAAGAAAGGAAAAAAAATCACCCTATCTGCCTCTCCACTCAGCGGGAAGAGTGGAGGCACTGTTGAGAAGGATGTTAGAAACATCAGGTGACCCAGGAGGGATGTGACTCAAACAGCATGGGGCCATGAGACGTGAGGGTCCCTTCGGCAGGAGCCGCCCTCCGTCCGGGGGCATCTGTGCCAGTGGGAACAGAGAAAGGTTGCCAGACCCTCAACACTTAAGAAAATTGGAAAATATAGGAAAGAAGATACCCTTCCATCTCTGAATACACAGATCTAAGTGAGCATTCGCATTTTGGTGTGTTCTCTTTGTGCAAACCTGTTGGTTTTAAAGTAGTGGAATGGGGCGCACATCTCTCTAGAATCCCCCTTTATTGTAAGTTACTGTGATATGCTAGATGTTTCCCCATTGTTAGTCTTCAGGATGCATGTCTGATAGGCTGTTAAAACAGCCCATAATATACCAGAAAATTTCCACTTATTGGAAGCTTGTTTGTTTCTGTGTCCACAGTCATAAACTCACTGAAAAATCATTTTCTCCTCATGTGTGGGCGTGTGCTTATATGTGTGTGTGTGTTTATGTGTGTACATGTTCATCTGTGCATGTACACATGTGTGTATGTGTATGTGGAGGCCTGAGCTCAACACAGGGTGTTGCTCCTCAGGTACCATCTACCTTGTTCATTTTTGAGATAGGGTCACCCACTGGCTGGAACTTGCCAAGTAGGCAAGGCTAGCTGGTTGGTGAACCCCCATTATAAGCATGTGCCACAATGCCCGGACATTTTTACAGCTGTGGGTTCTGGGGATTGAACTAAGATCCTCACGCTTACATTGCAAGCACTTTACCAACTGGGCTATCACCCAGCACTCTCCCATTGTTAGTTGTTTCCTTAGGACCAGAAGTGAGCTCACAGCACTTGCACATGGTGACAATTCCTGACTTGAAGTCACTGTAGCACTTTCTCCACTCTCCAACCCACTCACTATGCTGGACCCATGGGGTTCTCCTTAGACAGGGCTGCTGGCTGTACAGAGATAGTGGGAAAACCCAACACCTGGGTGTGGACAGTGAGCTCCACAGGGACAGCCAGTCTCTTATGAATGGGCACAAGTCCGCAGCCAGCATTCTGAAAAGTCCTGGGGCTTTAGAGGCATTGTGAGCCACTTGTGGGATTTAGGAGCTGAGGATCCTTTGTAAGAGGAGTGTACACTCTTAGCCTTGGAGCCATCTCTCTAGCTCTTGCTTTCTTTCAAACAGTGACCTGATGAGTATCCCAGGCTAGCCCTGAATTTGCTGTCCACCCTCCCTGCTCTTTTCTATTTAGGCTGGAATCTGTTAAATCATGCGATCAGCTCTCGTCTTTCTCTAAGCTCAGGAGCTATCTGGCCTGGTCCCTGCTGCACCCTGGCATAGGTGAGCTGCTTGGCCTTGCTCAGCCCTAAGCACTGTTGAAAGCTGGTCTACACAGGCAGAGGCATTCAAGTTGATAAAAGAGCCAAGCAATCCTAAGGAGTTGAGCAAACCTGGAAAAAGGTACAGGTTTTGCAGCAGGGAGTCCATGCACTGTTGAGGAGGGGACCGTTCATCAGGGAACCTTACATTGTCTGGGGAAGAGGGAGGGCTATCTTTACTCTGTGTTCCAAGCTGGCCTTCGCTGTCCAGAGCTTTATGTAAACAGAGTGTGTGGTGACTGTTTCCATGGGAAAGTGCCACAGGGCCAGTCCTAGAGGCTATGCATTTTCTGACAGAGTCCATCTGGAGGTGACAGCTTCCATCTGTTGGCTTCTCAGCTGAAGACACGGAGGATGGGAAGTGGGAGAAAGAGACCACCTAGGGAGGGAGAGTGTCTCCAAAATGTAAATATCTCCTGCAGTCTGGGGAAGGGAGCACACAAGGAGGCTCCTACATTAGCTGGATCTAGTGAGCAGTACTCAACAACACTGCAGGCTCCACATGCACTTGACTGTGAGCTGAAGGGTGGAGGGTTTGCACAGATGGCGTGTGTGTGTGTGTGTGTGTGTGTGTGTGTGTGTGTGTGTGTGTGTGTGTGTGTATGTATGTGTGCCTGCCTCTGTGTGTGTACCTGCCTGTGTGTGTGTACCTGCCTCTGTGTGTGTGTACCTGCCTCTGTGTGTGTGCCTGCCTCTGTGTGCATATATGTCTGCTGTGTGCTGCAGTGTCTTTCAATAGATAGGAATTCATCATGAACCCATCACATATCAGGTAATGATCAAGACGTAATCTCTGTCTCAGAAACGTTCCCATTTGATGGATATTCTGAAATGTCTTCCAAATAAGCCCTTCCCAGGAAGAAGCTGGCAGCTGGTGCTCAGGTCTCACTACACTCCTTGTCATATTGAAGGTTCCCAGAGAAAGCGTAGTAGTTTCCTGACACCCACTTGGCTCCTAAGCCTAAAGAGACTGCCTGAAGTTCTCTGTCTTTTTATTGAACTTTGTTGATGAGAGAAAACCATCTCCCAACACGAGTCTCCAGGAGATCTGTGCTGTGGCCATCTGAGGCTCCAAAGACAGGTGGATACTGGGATGACAGCGTTCTGATAACAGCTGGCACCAGGTGCCAGCCTTGCTCCTTGGAGGATCCCATCAACTGTTCTCCTCTCCCTTGGCTGCTGGAAACCATGTGCCCTCCCTGACTCTGAAGAAGTTGAAAGAATCCTCAGTCAGGCCTGACCCAGGAGGACAGAGTGTGGTTGGACCATGGGTGACTCCTACAAGTCTTGTACAAGACCACACTGGCTGGCTTTCCCTTTCAGCTCCGCATCCAGCACTGAGTCCAGGTCTTGTTCTGCAGTGGCATGCTCCTTGATGCTACCCTGGCTCTCCCTACCCCAACCTTTGACCAGGATTTTTTGAGACAGGGTTTCTCTGTATAGCCCTAGCTGTCCTGGAACTTGCTTTTGGACCAAGTTAACTTTTAACTCAGAGGTCCACCCGCCTCTGCCTCCTGAGTGCTGAGATAAAAGGTGTGTGCGACTACATCTGGCTTGGTCCAGGGAATTCATAATTCACTGTTCCTGTATACTGCAGGTATTTATCAACACCCTGGCTCTAGATGCCAGGAGCTTTTCCTCCTCTACTTGTGACAAATAAAAATGTCTCCAGACACTACCAAACTTCCTCTGGATGGCAATGTCACCCCTTCTGAGGACCACAAGATTGAATTAAGACTGGTGGCCAACTGGTTTCTCAGTTGGGGGTCAGTCTCCCCCTTTTGGCTTTCCTGACTTCAGATCTTCATCCTCCTTACACCTAGCAGACACATGCCAAGGCCCCACCTGCTGATATACTTGGGACTTTGCTCTAGGTGTCACAGTGCCAGCCAGTAGGTGTGGCTTAAAAACACTAAGCATTTGGGTAATGCATCGCCATACCCATTTTACAGAGATTTAGGGTGATCTGTTCACCTATCAGAGGGCACACCATTCTTGAACTCAGGTTCAAACTCATGAATGCCAAGTTTAAAGTCAGTTCTAAGTCATTGCTAAGCTGTCTCCCTCATGGTTTTCCTCTACCTCCAGAAAGCCACGGAGGTTTCTCTTATTTGTGACCACCATGTGGGCCCAAGAGAGGCTTCCTGGCTTATTATTCTGGCCAGCCAGGGACCTTCAAGGCTAAGATCCACTTGGCCTGTCCCATAGGTGTCTCTTCTCAGGCCTTTTCCAGGCAAGAGCAGTAATCACTTCTAAGCGACCCTGGGCTACTATTGTTCTGGCTTACTCCAAATTAAGGCAGCTCACAGTGAGCTCCCCAGCACAGATCCTCTGTCTCGCTACATGCTTGGAAAAGGAGACTCTACTCCCAGATCCTCTACTCCTAATTCTGTGTGAAAACAGGAGAGCCTGTGCTCTCTGAAGTACTCAGAAATGGAGGCAGGGGTGTACAAGAGCTATGACTGTAGGAGTTCACCTTGACTTGCTGATGGGATACTCTGTGGCTCCAACCGCATCCAGGAAAAGGTGCTGTCCTTGCATAGCAATGGCCTCTCTTTCCCTCTCATTGCCTTTGAACTTTGATGTTAAGTACAAAGACACCAGTTTATAGCATTAAATCATGATGCCAACATTAATGATACTAGAGTCAGGCCTGAGATTGAATCTCTGCTCAAAGAATTCCTTGCTGTATTCTTGAGAAGAGCAGTGAAAATGGTCAGATGAAGATTAGCTCTCCAAAGTACTCTAGAAATGTGACCCACTGTAATGATCAGAAACGTGGTCCTTTGTTGTAACTGAATCCTTAAGTTTAGAGCTCATTCATTCAATTCTTGATGAGTCACTGACTGTGGCTAGCACTCTGTTACATATGAGGGATTCAGCAGCAAGGCTGAGCCCCTTCAGCAGGACAGTAGAGAGATGGCGCATCAGTCGTGGGCACAAGCTTAGGGTGGAGTCGGATTCGACCATTTGGGCAGTGTGGGACTGTCATTTAAGGGGACTATCATTGACTGTGCCACATCAAGCAGGCTCGCTTGGCAGAATGGATCACTCCATGAAGTAGATCTGTGTCATGGAGTTTAATGATTACAGGGTTGTCTCTATAAATTTTATGTCATCATCTGGCTTCCTAGAGTCTCCACTAGACCAAGAACTATCCCATCCAAGTTGCTGGTTTTGACAGTGGAGGCTCAGGACCAAGCCAGGCCTGGACACATTTCCCCAGCACAGTGTTTTAATCTTGTTAGTTTCACAGCACCATGGCTATAACCATTTACCACCCATTATCATATGTAAAGCCTACACCAGCCTTAGGAGGTTGACTTTATTGCTATGGCCATATGGTTTCCTGAATTCTGGTGGCTGACAAGACACTTTTCAGGACAGGTGTTAAATACCTACTAGTTAACTGGCTGTAAATCTTACCTTGTCAGTCAGGCTGCTGTTGCAGGCTGGGTGTGCCAGGAGCAGTCTTACCAGGTCGGCGTTGCCTTGGTGACAGGCCAGCATGAGGGCGGAAGATCCATCATGGTCCTGCAGGTTGACATCTGCCTGGCAGCTCAGTAGTGCTTGGACCATGTCCTCCCGGTCATGGCTGACCCCTAACATCAGTGCAGTCTGGCCTCCCTGCACACAAAGTGACAGGTACAGGCTGGAGCAAAACTTCTCAAGGGAATGGCCTTTGCTTAGATCTTCCCTCTGCCTGTGACACTGGACACATCCTTTTCTTTCTGGCTACCTTCTGCTTTCCCATGACTCTAGTCAAATCCGTAACCCTTTCCGAGCCGTGCCTGGCTTCTCAGCCTGGACAGTATCACAGAGCACCACTTATTGATTGCTTCCCAACTTCCCTTCACTCTTTGGGGCTAAGAAGCTGACACTGGGAACTACTCTTATTTGCTTTTACTCTTTGTAGTGCAGAGGATTAACTTCAGGGCACCAGACATGCTACACAAGTGCTCTGCTACTGGACCACCCCCAGGGACCATGGGTTTTTGTGTCAGTCTCCCCAAGGCCTAGCACCAAGTATATGAAGGAAAGCGATGACTGATGGAGCAGATAAAGGCTGTGGCTTTAGCCCATGCCTCTTTTCTCTGGGAAGCCCCAGCTGTATTGTTTCTAACCTGGGACCAGTGACAGTATGGTTACCTTTTATATTCCCATGGTCATCAGTGGTGTAGCAATGGGTTAGACTCAGAGTTTAGACAGAACTCAGGTTCTGTCTCTGCAATTTAACACGTGACCATGCCAGGTTCCTGTTTTCCCCGAACCATGGTTTTTCTGTGCTTGGAAATTCATCATATAATTTTTCCTGTGTGCTTTATGTGCCTCTTGAGAGAATAGAGTGACATAAAGTATATAAATACAGTAGCATGAGGTGGTCGTTTTTCTGATTATAAAGTGACATTTATTTCTTATTTGTACAGGTCTGTTGTATATTTCTGTTTTCTTACAGCCTTACCTATGATTTATAATATTTTGCCAAACCTTTTGAAGTCTGACAGTCAGGCTTATCTCCCAATGGGATATCATGTCCTAAGGATAAGACAAGGTCTATGCCCCTCCCCCTCCAGATCCCGTGTGGCTTTAAACCAACGGTTCTCAACCTTCCTCAGGCTTCAACCCTGTGTACAGTTTCTCATGTTGTCCTGACCCCCAACCATAAAGTTATTTTTGTTGCTACTTCATAACTGTAATTTTGCTGCTTTTTTGAAGCAAAGGTCTTAGGTGACCCCTGTGAGAAGATCATTCTACCCACACAGGTTGGGAACTGCTGCTCCAAATAATGTCTTTCATGTCAAAAGCACCGAGGACATGTTGCTTGTGTAAGTTTCAATCACCTTGGCCACAATAAAGAGGATTTGCAGACTGAAATCTCCTGGCTCTGCCACGCAGCACTTGTGTGGACTAGACACATGCATGTCCATCTCTGCACCATCTCCTAATGTGGGAGGGCTGGGACAGTTAATACACACCCTGCCTTGTGGGACTGAGGAAAGGCCCGGCTCTGCTCCCCACAGACCTGGGGTTACAGGCGTATGCAGATCCATGCCCACCTTTTTAACTTGAGTATGGAGATCTATCTTAGTTTGGGTTTCACTGCTGGGAGCAGATTCCAAGGCAACTCTTCTAAAGGACAATGTTTAATTGGGGCTGGCTTACAGGTTCATAGTTTCAGTCCATTATCATCATGGCAGGAAGCACAGCAATGTCCAGGCAGGCCTGGCACTGGAGAAGCTGAGTTCTACATCTTCACTCAAAGGAAGCCGGAAGCAGGCTGTTTTCAGGCAGCTCGGAGGAGAGTCTCAAAGCTCACCCCACACTTCCTCCAACAAGGCCACAGCCACTCCAACAAGGCCACACCTCCTAACAGTGCCGTCCCTGGGCCAAGCATATACAAATCACCACAGGATCCAAATCCAGGCCCTCATGATTGTGCAGCAAGTGCTCTGACTCCCGAGCCATCTTCTGGGTCCCTGAAAGCCCTAGATGAGTCATGCAAAGCTACTTTGCAGCCACTGGGCTACTGTCAGCAATTTGAGGGCATGCAAAAGAGTAGAGCTCAACACAAATTTAACATTTTTAGTATTATTGTTTTATGTGTTTTGCTTGCATGCAGGTCTGTGCTCAAGGAGGTTAGAAGAGGGCATCAGATTCCCTGGAACTGGAGTTATAGATGGTTGTGAACAGCCATGTGGATGCTGGAAATCAAACTTGGATCCTCTGGAAGAGCATCCAGTGCTCTTAAGCAACAAACCATAGCTCCAGTCCCCAGATGTTCTTTTAAAGTATGTTTACACGCAAACAGCTTTTCAAGAGGCTATGCTATGTCTCCTAGGACAGGTCAGGTTTATTGCCTATTATGAAAGATTCAAGTCCTTCAAATTCAGAGTTTCTTTCCTATAATACAATTACTGTGGCTTGCTGACAAGTGTCCTCATATGTTAAAGTCTTGTTACCTAGTCTGTGGAACCACTGGGAGGTGTGGTGGATCCTGAAACATGCGTCTAGTGGGAAATAAGTTAGTTCACTGAGGGTAGCCCTTGAAGGGAATACTAGGACTGCAGATATATTCATTCTCTCTCTCTCTCTCTCTCTCTCTCTCTCTCTCTCTCTCTCTCTCTCTGTATGTGTATCCCTCTCTTCTTCCCTTCCTCTTCTCTTTTCCTATTTCTGCAATGAGGTAACAAATTTTCCAGTGGTGTGTTCCTTCCATGACATTCTTTCTCACTACTGGCAAAAAGGTAATAAGACCAAGCAGCCTCAGACTGACACCTCTGAAACCATAAGTCCAAAGAAATCTCTGAGAATGACCCAGGCTCTCAAACATACTAAGCAAGCATCCACTGCCTACATCCCTTTATTATAAGTGACTTATTTTAGGCATTACTCATTCTGGTTGGAGGATAAGGAGGTAAGGAAAGACAGAAGTGATTTAAGACCCAGTTAATATAAGAACCAAAGAGGTATGCTAGGCATATTGCTCAGTTGCAGCAGAATTCTACAGTAACCCTCTGGGTTAGAGGAGGCCTGGGAGGCAGGGATCCTCATAGCCCCGGGTGGGGGAGTAAGGGGCTGGTACTAGCTCTCACCTACTCTGTTACCCAAACTCACTCTCCATTAGTCTGATGGAGATTGATGACTCTATTAAAAAGGCTCTGGGGAACTGGAGACATGGAGTTAAGTATGGATTGCTCTAACAGATGATATGAATTTGGTTCCTAGCATGCATTTGGGGAAGCTCATAACTGCCTATAAATCCAGTTCCTGGCGATCTGACACCTTTGGCCTCCATGGGTACCTGGTAGACACAGCCACACTTAAAAATAATAAAATAGCCAGGTATGATGGCACATGCTTTAATCTCAGTACTTGGGAGGCAGATCTCTGAGTTTGAGGCCAGCCTGGTCTATGAGGTGAGTTCCAGGACAGCCAGGGTTACACAGAGAAACCCTGTCTCAAAAATACAACAACAACAACAACAACAACAACAACAACAAATCTTTTTAAAGGATCCTCTAGGAAGAGAGGACATGATAGGTAATAACTCTAAAGTATTAAGCTTCCTAAGTGTCCTGGGTCAAGACCCAATGAGTCAGTCACAAAGGCAGCAGCCAACCAGCAAAGCCCTTCCCAAAAGGCTAACTAACATTTGAAATTTGGTTGTAGAAGTTAAGTCCAGATGGAATTTGCCCTGTTTTAGTCTGGAACACAAACCAGATGCTCAGTGGCCCTTATGCTAGCCTGTTGAGGTCCCAAGAGCCTTTAAGGAAAATCAAGTATTGGAGCTCTGGATAGATGCTATTTGGGGGCCCCAGCGTTCTGAAGTGGAAAACTCTCCATGGATCTACACGGAATTCCTCAACATACTGACAGAATAAAACTGGAGAGTGTTATGTTGGTCAAGGGGTAAAGAGATCAAGTGCTCTCCACCTACCTGAGTTGCTTGTATGTTCACATTCCCTTCTCGTAAGAGCTTCCAGACAACAGCTATGTCTTCTTTTGTCTCTGCAGAAGCCAAGGGAGTGATCATCACAGCAGTGTAGCCAGCTTTGTTCTGATGATCCACATTGCAGACACCTACAAAGGAAGGAATGGGTGCTGGAACAGTGGTGTTGGAACCAGATCGCTCAACAGTTCAACAGAACTAGGGGATCAATGACAATGACTTTATTTTGTAAACCTAGGTACAACACACAGTCTTTCTAGATGATATCGAAAGCCAGAGAAGCCACATAAACTATTCACATGATGAAGCCAGAGAAGCCACATAAACTATTCACAAGTTTGACCAGGATTTGGGACTACCAGACACTAGAGCCCATCCCTCATCCAGCCACACACCACTCACAGGTGTGGCTACAGGCTCGCTCTTGTTAGATCACATTGTTTGGAGCTCAAGATGATGGTCAAATCTGTTGGGCCTTCCCAAGGGCTCATGGACCAGGGGCAGGAAAACAATACAGGACAAACATAAAAATCTTTGAGTGAAGAAAAGAACTTCCTAATTTAAATACTGGAATAATGGAGAATATACTTTTCATGGTAGAATGACAAATTACCCTACTTTAAAGACAAAGTGGTAAGTGAGAATTTAAAAGCGTAGCCCCTAGGATATGCTTTGATGTCCTTCTGCATCAAAGACAAGGTAGGATTATACACATAGATTGTGACCTGTGATCCAAATGGCAAGACAATAGGACAGTTTTGAGTGGAAACTCAAATCATCTTGTGCTGTTGCTCATTGCAGAATGTTGTGTGTCTAAGGGAAACTTAAATCTGTCTCAGTAGATCAGGACAAAATTTATGGTTAATATAAGTAAATCACCAAGGAGAGCACATAGTAAATACCAGAGATCATTAACAGCCATTGGTATTACCACTCAGAATCACACTCATGTAGACTTAGGTATTTGTTACAACAAATCTGATTTATGAACAGATGTCAATCAAGGCTTCTTATATGTTTTGTAAAAAAGAAAAAAAAAAAAAACCTGATGTTCCTTCATCTCACTCAAGACTATTTCTGAAATGTGCCATAGGAACACAGAAGCCAGCAGACATAGAAAACCCAATCTGGCGCCTTTGCAACCACTTCCTTCCCTGGGGTGCCCATTATTGTTACGATCAGGCAGGTGAGAAAAACTATGTGAAAACTCTATGGATCCCCATTGTGACCTGATAAAGAAGTAGACACCTTGGGCCAGCGGGGTGGCTCAGTGGGTAAAGGGACTTGCCATCAACCTGACAACCCGAGTTCAATCCCTGGGGCCTATGTGGTGGAAGGAGAGAGCGGATTCTCACAAGTTGCTCATAAGTTGCCCTGTGACTTCTACATGTATACTGTGGCACATGTGTCCCTACCCCTATAAATAAACATAGTTTACAAAAAGAAGTAGATACCATGCTGCCTTCTTAATACATTTTAATTGCTACCCTTGCCTGTTTTATGTTTGCTTTAAGAAGGGCAGATGCCTCAGCTTTCTTGCATCTCTTTAGACACATGATTTATAGCACCGTAGTGATGTCTCCCCCCTCTGTAGAGCACAGACGGAGAGAGCCATATTCCTACAGCAGCTGCTTTCGAGCAGTGCCCAGTGAGCAAGTCAGCCATCCCTGGAGGAGAGAGGGCAATGCTCTCCACCGAGCATACTTCCATTCAACGAGCTGCAATGACATTCAGGCAAAATAAAGGACACAGCACTGAGAATCGCCACAGAGGGATGCTTCATGGCTCCCTCCTCAATAATCACGCACTTAGTCATGTACTTTCTGGGCATGTCACAACTGCCCTCTGAAGGGAGCCCAGGTTTGGAAGTGTGACAGTTCTGTCACCAACATGTCTTTCACATGACGGTGACGACGAAACACCGCGTTCAGCTTGTTCTCCCAGCCAGCATTCAGCCTCTTTGCGCGAGCTTATTCAGCTATTTCAGTGTGCTAAAGGGGAACATTTCAAGTTAGATAAGTATTAGCTGGGCTCATGGTTAGCTGAAGCAAGAATGTACTGCCCTCAACTCTCAGGTTGTTCTTTCTGACTCTGGTCTGGCTCACCTAGGACTTTGAGCAGGCTTCAAGTCTTGGAGCTAATTAAAGACAAGGGCTACATATGGCCCCATGTTTCTTCTAGTCCTTGGTGTCTTTACGCACAGGATAGATTCTTTTTTTCAGTTCTCATCATCCAATCCCCAGAACCTGCTTTGGGCAGTAGAAACAGATCTTGTTTGGCATTCTGACTTGGCTACTTACTGGCTCTGGGCTTTAATCCCATTAGTGATGTCTTCTAGTCTGTTTTCTCATTTGGGAAATGCAACTGGTATCTGGTCCACACCCGTGTAAGGATTGTGTGTGTGTGTGTGTGTGTGTGTGTGTGTGTGTGTGTGTGTGTGTGTGTGAAGGTGTATGCACATTCTCACCTAGACCAGTATGGCTGCTGTTGCTCCTGCTCTGCCACCGTCCCCAACAAGGAGCCTGGGAAACAGAACAGAGCCATGCTCTCCTGCAGCAGTACTGACCCCACTAAGTTCATCATTCTGACGGAAGCCTTGAACCCATGGAGAAGTCAGAGCAGCCCTGCTGACTCAGTGCAGAACTCTAATGTAATCCTTTGATGATGTCAGTATCCAGGAGAATTTTAGGCTGCCAATGTGTATGCCATTTGTGATGCTCCTGGGAAGAACCTCAAGTTGACTTAACAGAGCTGTGGAAAGTTGTAAGTTTATGGAAGTCAGCCCTCAGTCATTCATTTAACTACTATGAACTAATAGCTGTTCGCTGGGTGTTTTTGAGACCAAGTCTTATACTGTAGCCCAAGCTGGCAATTCTCTATGTAGCCCAGGCTTCATGGAGAGGCATTCCTCCTGTTTCAGCCATCCAAATGCTAGGATGACAGACAGGAGCTATCCTGTCTGGTTTTAATTTAAGTTTTTTTTAAAAAAAATTGTGTGTGTGTGTGTGTGTGTGTGTGTGTGTGTGTGTGTGTGTGTGTGTCTGTTATTGTGCATACATGGAGATCAGAGGATAGTTTTCAAGAGTCAGTTCTGTCCTTCCATTATGTGGGTCCTAGAAATCAAACTCAAGTTGTCAGGCTCGGCAGCAAGCATGTTTACCCACTGAGGTCTTGGGTCTTGGGTCTGGAATTCTTCTTTATTTTTCTTTTTAATATTTTATTTTATGCTTTATATATATAATATATAAACAATATATTTATTGATTATATAAGCAATATATGAAATATAATTATTTTATTCTTCTCAGGAACATCACAAATGGCATACACATTGGCAGCCTAGAATTCTCTCTGTGACTGACATCATCAAAGGATTAAGTTAGAGTCCTGGCAATATATGACACTGATAGCCTTCTGTACATTTTACCTGAATGACCCACTGGCAGCCTGAAACCCTCCCCAAGTTGACTGCTGCATCTCTCATACCTGGTCCTTCCTGTTTGTAGTGCCATCACCTTCTCAGCCACTGGAGCGTGACACATCATGGCACTCTCCTCACGCCTCACAGCTGGTTCATCTCTTTCACCCTTTTGATTTGGCCATCTCTACCTACTGCAAGCTTGCACTGTCTCTCTATGGACCCCTGAGATGCCCTCCTCAACTGTGGCCAACCCAGTCCTACCATGAGGTCACACTTCTGAAGGATTTATTGACCATGTATTTTCTACACAGAAACTGGTTCAGCTGCCCAGCACCTTTCAAACATCGTTCAGGTACCACTGGTACCTGAGGTTCGATGTGTGTGCCCCCAGCTTCATCCACCTACTGTCCAAACCAGAAGCTGTTTTGACCCCTGGTAGCTTTTGGTTTCTCGTGTTCCACAGTGTTCTCTCCTACGATTTCTCAGGCTGCTCTGGCACCTTTGCTGTTCTCTGAGCTGTACTCCGCTCACTTCCTATTCAAACCACATCTAGATTCCTCTTCTGAGGCATCTTACCACCCCATTTTATACAGATAGGTGTTTTGCCGGCATGTACGTATGTGGATTACAGGCATGCATGTCTGTTTCTTGTGGAGGCCAGAAGAGGGTTCCAGGTCCCTGGAACTAGAGTTACAGACAGGTGTGAGCCTCCATATGGGTGCCGGGAATTGAACCTGGGTCTTCTAGAAGTGTGGCCTGTTCTTAACTGATGAGCCATCTCTTCAGGCCCCAAGTCTGACTCAAGCTATAAGCTTTTGAGAGACGGAGGGATCACTCCTGGCTCACCTCGCATCTCTGATTCATAAGTCATAAGTAATCAACAGATACCTGGGAGAGATGCATGTGTCAAATGGGTTAACCGGACCCAGGTTTTCATTAAATACTATTTTAAAGCCAGGCAATGGTGGCACACACCTTTAATCCCAGCACTTGGGAGGCAGAGGCAGGTGGATTTCTGAGTTCGAGGCCAGCCTGTTCTACAGAGTGAGTTCCAGGACAGCCAGAGCTACACAGAGAAACCCTGTTTCAAAAAACCAAAAAAAAAAAAAAAAAAAACAAAAACAAAAAAAAACTATTTTAAAGAGAAGATGGCCTTTCCTAAGATGTGGTATAGCTCTGGAGTTAGAGCAAATGCATAATCTGCTCTATGACTTCAGCAAATTCTCTAACCCCAAGTCTCAGTTTGCTTAAGTGCAATATGAAAGCTATTGTACTGATGACACCTCAGGGGTGAGAAATATTGTAAAGAATACATGGCAGCGTGCAGGCCAAGGGGACCGGATCCAGCTGTGCGTCTACTAGGATGAGACAATGTAGAGGTTAGTATGGGGCCTATGCGAGGAACACATGCAAACCTGTGAAGATTTCCACATTAAGAAACAAAACAAGGAGCTGGAGAGATGGCTCAGTGGTTAAGAGCACTGGCTGCTCTCTCAGAGGTCCTGAGTTCAATTCCCAGCAACCACACGGTGGCTCAAAACCATCTATAATGGGATCTGATGCCCTCTTCTGGTGTGTCTGAAGACAGCGACAGTGTACTCACACACATAAAGTAAATAAATAAATCTTTAAAAAACAAAACAACAATAACAAACCTGCCTTTAATCCCAGCACTCCTCAGGCAGAGGCGGGTGGATTTCTGTGAGTTTGAGGCCAGCCTGATCTACATAGTGAGTTCTAGGATAGCTTGAGCTACCTAGTGAAACACTGTCTCAAAAAAAAACAACAAGAAAAAAATTTTAAAAATAGCAGGCAAATGACCTGGCTCTGTTCCTGGACTATAAGAGTAATCCAGTAGGAGAAGGAAATATGATACAAAAAGACCCTTACTGTAGTGCCAGCTATTCAGGAGGCTGAGGCAGGAGAATGATTTGAGTTTAGGAGTCCAGGGATAGCTTGAGTAATATAAAAAGACCCCATTTTATAAGAACAAGGAGGTAGGCCTTCACGGAGGGACATAGACTGTAACAGCCATTTCTGACCTGTGTCCAGCAATAGCTTGACAATGGCGAAGTTGGAGTGTGACACACTGTAGTGAAGAGCTGTGTTCCCACTTCGGTCAGCCAAGTTGACAAGGAGCTTCAGAAGATGTGGAGAATGAGGCTGGACCTTGAGGAGGTAGGCGGCCACAGCCTCGGGGCTAGACAACTTCCGGCTGGACACCCGGAACCACTCCTGGCTGATGGTATTCAAGCTTTGCCTCTGAAATGCAAGAGTCTGATCACAAGAGTTTCCCTGGCCTGGTACCCTAGTTGGATCTCCCAGTGATCCTTGGATAGGCCAGCTTCGGATAAATCTGCTTCTCTTTCCTCACTTCCCCTCAGCTCTTTGTATGATTCATCGGGCGGGGGTGTGTGTGTGTGTCTGAGATGGCAGGACCACGAATCCTGCAGCACACTCGATGCCTGTGTGATTCTCCCAACCCCCTACTTCCCACCCATTGGCAACCATGTACAATACAAATATCAAGTAAAGACATCAGTTCTGTGTGTGACAAGCCCAAATGCTTAAGGCCACATATTTAGAATATTTATCTAAAGGCAAGAGATGCTATTGGGATGTGGTGATTTTATTTTATTTATTTATTTATTTTTATTTATTTTTTATTTTTCAAGATAGGGTTTCTCTGTGTAGCCCTGGCTGTCCTGGAACTCACTCTGTAGACCAGGCTGGCCTCGAACTCAGAAATCCACCTGCCTCTGCCTCCCAAGTGCTGGGATTAAAGGCGAGCGCCACCACTGCCCAGCAGATGTAGTGATTTTAACTGACTTTGTGCTCATTCTGGAAGGGGCACCAGGTCTAGTTATTGAATTCACACGACCAGAATAAGTTCTGGCTTAGCTGTGTGAGCATACACCCTCATCCAATATTTCTTGTCCCTGTCATAAACCGAGGCGAGGTCATTTAAAAACCTACTACTTACTGTCTCTCAGGCAGGGGCAAGGTGAGGGGGATTCACATCCTAGGGTTTGATTTAGTGTGGGGGCAGTGCTTAGCTTGCATATGCATAGACTTTCATCATATTTCCAAAACAGAAACAGAAGAATGATTTGTGGCTAAAACATTTCTAGGTATTAGAATATCTTCTTGAACTAGGGAATCAAGAAAATACGGAGGAAGGCCCTGGTATTATGGAATATAGTGGTAGATTTCAAACCAAGAGCTGAAGCTAGTCTAGTGCTTGCTTAGCAAGCACCTAGTTCTCAACGCCACTTAAAATCAGGTACAGGGACAGTCAGAGGCAGGAGGATCAGAAAGCTCAAGGTCATGGCGATATAATGAGTCTGAGATCAGGATACGCTGCAGAATTTATCTCAGAATGAACCAACAGTTAGAACAGAGCTGAATTATATAATTTGAGCACCAGGAGTCTCCATCAACTGCCACCTCATGGATTGGTTCCTGAGCAGTCTGGGAAATGGGTTGGGTGGGTAACAAACACTGTTGAATCAATGGGTTTGGTCTCTGGGCTGCTCCGCTGAGGGAGCAAATGAGCTCTGAAAGCTCTGATAGCTGTCTCCTGGCCCAGGCCAGTAGCTCTTGATTAAAAATAGAACATAGGAATTACAGGTTCAAATCTCCATGGGACATAAGGATGGAAAAGATCAAATGGAGGTACATTCTTACGTCTGGTCTCTTGACTCATCAGTATACATTAAGCAAAGCAGTGGCATACTAGAATTAGCTGTGGGGGCTCAAGGGTAATGAAGACAGGCTACCAATCACTGTCATTTACTAATGAGGAAACCAGGTCCTGGGCATTGAACTAACGGAAGTAAGACCCAGGCCACATCCATGTGCCTTTCTACTTTACCCATGGAATTGTGAACTGCAAGACACCTTAAAGCTTAAACCACGGTGGCGGAGTCTGGTGGCAGGCACTTGGTTATGACTTCTAAAAATACTTGGTAAAATGCTAGTTTTCCTTAACCCTGGCTGTCCTGGAACTTGCTCTGTAGACCAGGCTGGCCTTGAACTCAAGAGATCCACCTCCTCTGCCTCCTGAATGCTGGGATTAAAAAGCACATGCCACTGCCTGGCTTGGCTAGCTTGCTCGTGTGTTTTAACCTTACTCTGTCCTCAGTCTAGCCCATCTCCTGAAGGGACAGCATTTGGGCAAATCATAGAATGCCCGAGGAGAGGGTCTGTGTGTGCATATCCACTGGTGCCTTAGGTAAGGGACCAAAGTCACCCCCATCAGAAACCTCTGTGTGACACTGAAAACTCTGAGTACCAGGAGCTGCTTGGTGGTGGCCCCAGTTTCCGGCAGGTGCTGGCTCAGCGCCTGGCATGCGGTAAGAAATTCCTCTGACGGTTTATATCTAGAGAAAACAGAGAGATTACATATCAATTTCAATGCATTGACAAAAAGGACTTTCAGTCTCCACTTTCAGCAGCTCAGATAATCAAGTGGGAGACTATTCCACAAGAGGGAAATTCCTAAACAAGATGGCTGTTCATAGCTTTTTGTGGCTCGGCATCTGAGGGCTTCTGAAGGTCAGGCCCTATCCTTTCATGCTGCTTTTGGCAGGGACTGGAGCAGTTGAGGAAGACATGGGGCAAGGGCCTAATGGTAGTTACTGTCCTCCCAGGAAGGAAAGTGCTGCTATTTCACCTGGGTGCACAGAAAAATCCAGAGAACCCAACCCATACCTGCAGCTTCTTCCAGTTAGTCCTCCATGAAGGATAGCACACATGGGAACAGAGTGGGTATAATGAGAACCTGGGAGGCTGGTGTAGCACAGTGACAAGCACTTGTCCCATTATTGAGAGGACATCCTTTGTCATCTTGGGCTGTTGCAGTGGAGCAGCCCTGTGGGCCTGCTTGACAGTTAACTTTGTTCTTACATGCCCCACACCCAGGCTGAGGATAGCAGAGGTGACGTCAGTGGTTCTGGGTGGCATATTTCTACATACTGAGGGTTTACTCTGGACTGGGCACTTCACAGCATTTCCTCATGCAGTCCTTAGATCAAACCTATTTGGCTGCAAATCCTTGCTTCCTGGATGAGGACATTGAGGTGACTATAGGTTAAGGATCCCATGAGCAAAGTGTGGAACTACAAGTTTGTGCTGCTGTCGTCAGCCACTCGAAACTCCATGACAGAAGAGTCTGTGTGGGAATCAGGAGGCCCTGGGCCCAAATCCTTGCCCTACTCAGGGGCATTACCTCATCTCCCAAGCCTTTGTTTCCACATCTAAATAGCAAGGATTGCAGTAAGGTCTGCCTTCCAGGACTGCAGAGAGGATTCCACAAAATAATACGTGTCAAGTCCATCCTATTCACAGTACCAACAAATACTGGGTTTATACATAGAAAAAACTTGGACCATTAGGGATTTTTCTCATGAAGGCAAGAGTCACATTTGTTTAGTTTATCTGGCAAAGGAGTTGGCACAAAATAGAACCTGAGCAAACGTTGCTGAATGGATTGGTAAAAATGTACACACACAAAAGGGACTAAATAAAGAAGAGATATGCTCTTGTCCCTCTTTAGAGGGACATGTGCCCCGTGTCCACCCATGTGACTCACCTCTCAGCCCTCAGATGAGACATCTCCTCCCCATGCTCACTGGTGTGGCCGGAGTCACTGGTGCTTTCAGGGACTCCCTGCCCATCCTCACAGCCGGGATGCATGTCTCTGTCCTCCCTGGGCTCTGAGCAATCTTGTTTCTTCTCGGTCTCACTGTCAGACAAGTCCTCAGGGGAGCTGTCCTCCCCACTGGTCTCCTCGCTAGATGTGGTCTCATAGCTACAGAAGAGACAAAGGTCATTTGGGTCATCCTTCTTGACCAGGGCCAGTGGTTTAATGTCAACATCAGTACATCCTTCTGGAATCCTAATGTCAGGTCTAGAGAGGAGCCCGAGTCTAAGGACCCCCACACCCACCTTAAATCTCCTCCTTTAGCCCCCTTACTCCAGCCCAGATTACATCTGGTGGACCCCTCATGATCTGCTCCACATAGGCTCTGTGTGACAATAGCCACAAATAGAATGTCTGTGAGTGAGCCTGAAGGGAGGAAGTCTTACTTTAAGTAGAACCTGGGTTACAGTTGGCCATGTTGGAACACACGCAGGGGGACTGAGTATGTGGCTATCTTGGGCTACATAGTAAGATCCTGTCTCAAAAATAAAGTGTGTGTGTATGTGTATAATACAGGCTTTTAACCTTGGTTACACACCAGGACTTTGGAATACTTAGCATTCTCAGGATGTGGACTGTACGCCAAGCTAACTGCACCAGTCTCCATGATTGGAATCAAGAATTTTCAAAGCTTGATGCCCCTGGTAAACAGCCACAATGAGCACTGTGGTTCTAGAGTTCCAAATATTGAGGAGTGGCCAGGAGAAGACTCTCTGGGCAGGGCAAGCAAACAAGAAAAAAGGAGGGTGGCCAAGCCTTCAGGACCATTCCGGGTCTGGGCTACATAACCCATTCAGGTGTTTGTAGTATCCTGTACTTCCTTGCCAAGAGAACTGCCAATCAGCAGTTCCTTCTTTAACTTATTTATTTTTATTTTATGTGCATTGGTGTTTGAGGGTGTCAGATTCCCTGGAACTCAAGTTGCAGACAGTTGTGAGCTGCCATGTGGTTGCTGGGAATTGAACTCGGGGCCTCTGGAAGAGCGGTCAGTGCTCCTAACTGCTGAACCATCTTTCTTATTTATTTTTAAAATTGTATTACATCTATTTATGTATTTATTTGAGTTCTTCCCCTCCTCACATATGTACAGTGTGTGTACGGAGGTCAGAGGACAATCTGAGGGAGTCAGTTCTCTCCTTCTGCCTATGGGTCCTGGGGATTAACTAGGTCCTCAGGCTTGGCAAACACTCTCACCTGCTGAGCCACCTCACCCGGCTCCCTCTGTCTCTTCACTTACCTGTGAGCTAAAGGTAGCAACTAGGATTTACTTGACTTTTCTTTTTAAACCCTGTCACTGAGCATTCTTCTAATGAACATTTGTGAAACAACAATTTAGGCTGCAGTCAGGTACAATTTAAGAACACACCGTTCAACCACAGACTGCAAAAACACACACCAGATTGTACTGCCTAGTGATGTCACTGATGACTTAGCTTGTGTAGTCCTCTGATGCTCACACAGTGATGAAATCCCCAAGGATGACTTTCTCAGAATGCATTCTTGGTGTTAGATGGCATATGACTGTATCTGATGCTCAGTCTCCTAGCCTAGAGAAGGCTTGGCTCATGTTCTGTACCAATGGACTAGTTGTTCTTGGTTTGGTTTGTAGTACATTAGAGGAAGAGAAAAAAACAAAGTGGATTGGGTTTGGGGGTGTAGTGGTAGACAGAGTGCCTGCTAGTGTGTGTCTGGGTTCAAGTCTCAGCACCGGACATAAACAAAGATCAAACCAGAAGTTCAACAAACCAGCCACGCTTGTGCTAGTTTCAGTGTAGTGTTCCAGTCAGAGACCTTCCACACAGGACCTAGAGACCCTGAACGGGACCACAAGCCACCTGGAGGTGGGCTCTGGAGAGACTAGGACAAGTAATACTAAACGTAGAGGTTCCGATAGACCAGCACAGCTGGCAAGGAGTCAGACATGTGCAAACCCAACGTGGAGTGTTAACAGGCCATGGAGACTGAGTCCCTGCAGGAGAATGCGGAACAGATGTGTCGCCCAGGGAAGAGGTCCTAAGGACAATAGCGGGTTAGGTAGCAGGGAAGGCAGTCTGAGCTTCACGAGTGATGCTTACCCACCGTTAACCCCAACAAACTGAAGGTTCTTTTTGGTCCCATTACCTCCTGCACGGGAGCCATAGTCTTTCTTTTTCATTATGGATTTAAGACTGGTCGACGGAGAGATCTCTAGACAGACACAATATCACAGGTTAGAATCGCCCTAGGATTATTGCTCTGAGAGGATACGGGTATGTGAAAGGGGAGAAAGGGCAGGGGGCGGGGCAGATAATGCAGATTGGATGTTTTAGGGTTGTTAGCCTGAGGCCCTCATGCTCAATGTTTGTAGAACTGTACCTAGGAATGATGTCCCTCTCTCTGTGTGGATGACAGAGTGGTTGTTGGAACACTTCTCAGAACCATGTGTGTGGTGTTGGCATTGTCTTTATCTCAAGGCTTGCACACAGGAAGGCATGGCAGAGCTCCGGTCTGTGGATGAGGCTCTATGCTCATCTCTCCTCAAGGACATCTCAAGAGTCCTTTGGATAGCATGCAAGTTGTCACTTGTGATGACACTGGACTGATGACTGATACATGAACCAGGTCACAAACCTTGTGCTATATGATGGCATGGAAGACAGTTCCCCACAGGCAAATCTAGAAGTAGCAGATTTAGCAGCAGATTTGTGACCTGTGGCAGGAATTCAACTTGTATTCTGTAAGGCGCTATACGGTTCAGCTTAACTCAACAGCAAAGTGTGTGTGTGACCACTTAATCATTCCTGCTCAGCTAACGGGTGACTTCCGTATGTGAGCACCCCCTCCTCTTCCCTCCCCTCCCTCCTTCCACCCGTTCCTCCCTCCCTCTTTCTTATCTTCTCTCACACTAAATATTAAAGGAACAATTTCAAATCTCATTATAATGCTCCTGCAAATTCAAGCTAGATGTGAAAAGCCAGAAAGGAAAGTGGGAATTGGCAGAGTTCAGGAAGCAAAGAAGGGACACCCAGGAGGAGTGCCCAGGCGGTATCATTCTCAGCCCAAGACAAGGCCTGTACATAGTGCATCACAGGCAGGGTACCCTTGGGGAAGACTTGGTGCTGCAGGCTTAGGCTTGGCAAATGGTTTTTCCTGTATTCCTCTCTGTGGCCTGTGCTGTCTATTTAGCTGTATGTGGTGGCCCTGCAGCCAGACACAATCCAGCAGCAAGGCCTCCACAGATCAGTTTTTATTCTCGAGTCCATGGGGGGTGTTAAGATCTTTTTCAAAAACATATTCCTTATCCCCCACAATTTGTCACGTAAAGGAGAAGTGAGCCTGAGTATTTACCTGGCGGTGGTGGAGGGGTGGAAGGTGGAGGGGCAGGGGTTTCCTTTGGCTCTGGGGCCTGAGCTGAGTAGGCAGAGAGCAACAGGTTAAGGGAACTGAGCAGCTGGTTCTGGATGCTGCTGAGCTTGGAGGCCGGCTGCTTGATAGCGCTGGCCAGCTCTGGGTACCCATGCTCCAGGCAGTTCCACTGTTCGTGCAGTAGCTCTTGGATCTTCTTAACATACTGCCCGATTGTGGCATCTTGTGGGGAACTTGCTGGCCTTCCTGGACGCTCTGCCTCTGGGAGTTCTGAGCTGGCCTCTTCCCTGATCACTGGAGCAGAGTCTCTTCTGCTCCAGGAAGAGCCTCCTGCTGCCCTGCCCAAGCCCCCAGCTCCCACCTGTGGGCCTCTCTCCTGCTCAGAGACCTCTTCTTCGATCCTGAGTTCCATGGAGAGGCAGCTACATAAGGATGAAGCGAGGACCTGCTCAGGTCCCCTTGGCAGTGACAGTTGGGGTGGCAGCACGGGTTCTTCGGGACTCTGATAGCTTTGCTTGTGATTATTTTGGACCCATGGGAAGCCGTCATTCTTTTCTGCTCTCAATGGCCAGCATTCAGGATCTGGAGTGTTCAGCAGATTGACCCCAATGTTCTTGTCATGTGACTCTCTGGGGATGAGTTCATGAAGGGGGTCAGTGTTCACCATGGCATCAGCCCGGTCCAGAGCATCGCTGGCCTTCTCTTGACTAAGCTTTTCTTCTAAATGGGCTACAGTGCACTCCAGTTCCTGAATCCTCTGTTCCCTAGCCTTGGTCTCTTCTTCCTGCTGCTCAAGAGCAGCTCTGACCTGGGCAAGCTCTTCTGTTCTCCCTGACAATTTGTCCTCAAGGGCCAGGACCTGATTCTTCAGGCTGGAGATATTGCTGGTATCAGTGTCCAGCAGGCCCAGGCTTTCCTCTGTTACCCGGATACCAATGCTTCTCACATCCACTTCTATGGGTGGAGGAGGTGGGATCTCACTGATGCTGAGCTCAATTTCCTCCAGGCAGAGCTCACTCTCAGGGATGGGGGATGGCAGAGGGGGCGGGCTGGGAGTGGAGGAGCCAGGTGTTAACACCAGCTCTGCTTTTCTAATATGGTGCTGAATTTCCACTTCCTCTAGATCCATGGGGACATTCTGGACTGAGGAGGAAGGACCTGGCTGAGAGAGGTGACTTGACGCTTTGATGTCACCTTCTTCTGGCTCTGCCTCCTCCCAAACCTGCTCTGGAATTGCTGGCTCCAGTTCTCCCAACTCTCTGTCTGTTGACTGGGCTGATGCCTGGAAACCCATGAACCCTTCTGCAGGGTCAAAGGTACCATCACAGACACTGCCTTCATCCTGGAGCAGAAGGGGTGCAAGAAGTGTGGAAGGGTCTGAGGTCAGGCTGGGCTCTTCAGGGACCTGATTTTGCAGCAGCGTAGCAGGCATACTGGATGCTCTCAACAGCTGGGGCCGTCCACTCCCTGCATCCTCCAGAGAACCAGCCTCCACCTGCCTGGTATCCTTTGCCAAGAGGGCCTTCTTGTGGTAGCTCAGCTCACCGCCATGCACTGAGGCCTGGGGGAGATCACCCAGCGGCAGTGACTGGGATTGCTCCTGGGTCCCCAGGGATATCTTTCTGGATACCACAGGAGACCAGTTTGGCTGGGGAGGAACAGCATGGGTGCGGTCCCCACTGTTGGGAAGGCTGAAGTTTCGGGGCAGAGTACTAAACTTAGCCTGCTTGGCTCTTCTGTGGATAGGAATCCTTTTGATGGTGTGTCCCTTCTCAATGTCATCTACATATTTGAGGAAGTCCAAGTCCAAATGAAAGCCATATGGGGTCTCCACAGAGTAAGGGTAGCTCTTTGGAGGCTCTTTCTCTTCATCCCCCTGAGAGGATTGGTCCTTGGCTAAGAGATCAGAGGCATAAAGAAAGAAGCACAAAGTTAAAATGAGGGTATCTGTGACTTTGACCTCAACTTATCATATGAGACTTCTCTCCAATGCCCCAGCCTCTGAAGGGTGCTGCTGAGCCTGTGAACTTGGTGACTGTGCTTGGATAGCATCTTATCAAATCAATGTGTATTTAGCCAAAGTCTGCACTTTCTTATTTTCAATAAGCCTCAGTTGTTGTTATTATGAACCTGCCTGCAGACCAGGGAAACAAAATTGCCTCACGCTGTTTTTGTGAACTGCATCATGGTACTGCTGAACTGAAGTCCAGCCATTTGTCAGAGGAGGGTAAAACTCGCAGGTACAGACATGGAAGATTCTGAAGGTGAGACAGCCAACTTTCTCAGCATTCAAAAAGAAACTGGTATGCCTAAATTGGTTCCAGTAAATCGTGCAAAAGGCTAAGCTATTGATAATTTATGATTCCTGCATTATTTAAGCTCCTGGGGTGCCTAAGCCTCTGGTTACCTAAACACCAAAGAGCAATGGAGCACTTGATCATAGGAACCCGAAGTCCCTCCCCCTAAACTGCATACGGGGTAACAATGTGAGTTCTGCTTTCAAAACCTGTGCTAGTGAGGAAATACCACACTTTTCATGGACTGTGAAACAACTGTCGAGGGAGGAGCGCCCGTAAATGTCAAAAGGGACTGACCTACATCTTCCTAGATGTGGGGCCCTTGGCCTCTTAGGGAAGCCTGAACCGCAGTGGAGTCAGTCTCCCTCTTGACTCCCACAGAAGACTTGAGGAACCTGTCAGTCTAATGACTGCTTCAAGTCACTGGGACTTGCACACAGATTCTTTTCCCCCAAGGTTAAATAGTCTTTGATCCTCTGATGCTCTTCATATGACAGACACCGTTGTTAGCTCTGTGAGAACACGCCTTGAGAAAACCAAACTCAGAAGTCAAGAATACAGAAACTGGCTAGCTAAGATAGGGCCCACCAGTAATCTCAGGATTCAAAGGCTGAAGCAGGAGCTCAAGTTCCAGGCTAGCCTGAGCTATATAGTGATACTTTGTCTCAAAAGAAAAAAACAAAATCAAACAGAGAAACAAAAAAGAACATGGGACTTCTCTGACCTTGGGAAACTTACCAGCTTCTCTGTGTGGCATCATCTATAACATGGAAATAACAATAGGAAATGTAAGATTATTCTGAGGCCTGATGAATTAATAATAAAGATGATATACTCAGAACCATGCCTGGCGCATGATAAACATTCTCAGTGTTATAGTTGCTATTTTTGTGGAAGACACAAATATAAAGAACTGAGGTCCCAAAATGGAAATCAACACACGTGACTCATCGCTGGGAATGACGGACGGCCTGCTCACATTCACTGGGATTGATTGCTGGGTTTTAGTGCAAAATAATAAGACTTTAGCAATTCAATCAATCTACCTCACCTTCTATTTACTGAGCAACTATGTGTCAGTTGCTGAGCTATGTATTCTGGAAGCACAAGGATGAGTCAGCCACTTCTCTCAAAGGATTCATGATCAAACAAGACAGCAGCACACAGTGCAATGTGCTGGGCAGTCTCCAGGGGTCTTCCTCACTCACTGACTTTTTCCTTTCTCTGGACATATTTTCTTGGATATAGAGGAAAACTTTACCTTGCTAATAGAGGGAGACTTCATGAGAGTAACATAAAACAAGATATTATATGAACAAATACAAATTTGCCAGAACAAGAGGGGGAAAAAAAAAGACTTTGTAGCAGTTTATCTCCCAGATGACTCCCTTAGCTCCAGTAGACAAGCAAGTTAATCCATAAAGAAGGAGGAAACTAATCTCTGCTGGCTTGTGATGCTTTGACAAAAGAATACGGTAAAGAAGATGCTAAGAGAACTCAAAAGTTGGGAGACTGGTAGCTTCTACCAGGGACTCTCAGAATGCACATCTGTTGGGAAGCCAGCTATCATGAGATAAATCTCAGAGGCCGTCATGATGTGAGGAAGCTTAAGCAGCTTCCTAGAGAAGTTGTCTGGAGAAGGAGGAGTGTAGAGGGAACGGACAGGAAGAAAAAGTCTGTCCTATCCACCTAAGCCCAAAGGCCAGGCCTAAGCATAAAAGTCACCAAGGAACAGCTGACTACAGGAAGAACATCAAGGGAGGGGCTCTCAGCTAATATGGGTCAATTCTACTGTGGGAAGCCATTAAGTTTCAGGGTGGTCTGTGCTCCTACAACAGACAGTCAGGACAGGCATTGTCTAGGTAGAGGTCAGAGAAATGGCAAAGGCACAGAGGTGTGAGCTCACACAGCATGTCAGGGGCGGATAAAAGTTAATATGGCCACAGCTGAAAATGTGGGATGGAAGAGTAAGGAGAGAAAGACAAAATGGAGAAGGCGAAGAAACGCTGGATCATGGAGCAGCCTGTACGCATGCCAACCACGTGACTTACTGTCTAGGTAATGGGATTCACTAACCAGCTTTAAATAAAAAGTGACTTGGGCAAATTTCAAGAAGAGATTGTTTTTGTTTGTTTATTTGGTAGTTGCTTTGGTTTCATATGGTTTTAAGATAAGGTCTCAGTGAGTAGCCCAGGCTGGCCCCAAATTATCACTCTTTCTACCTCCCATAGCCCCTGGAGCCCTGGGATTACAGCAGTGGATCATCCTGCACAGCTCTAAATGAAAGTTCTTGCCAAGGATTAAAAGAAAGATACATAGAAGCCAAGGATCAGTAGAGGGATTGATTGTTGATACGATCAAGGTGAGAGGAACAGGAAGTAATCTGGAGGGAAAGAGGTGGGCTTTAAGAAGACAGTAATGATGGGGCTGCTGACGGAGAGAGCTTGGAGCTGTGTCCGATGGCTCCTCCTTCCAGCCGTGCTACATGCCTGCCCAGTGGCTCTCTGCTTAGGCCTCTCTAGAGAACGGGATGGAGCCAACTTGACACAGGAAGTCTCTGCATCACTATTGCTAAATAGATCTATGGTCCCGTGGGTGGTTGTCACAACTGCAGCAGAGAGCAGGGTGCACTTCTGATTCACACCACGGTTCTTGCTGAGCTTCAGACTTCAGATAGACACGGAGGCAGTGTGCTCCTGGCACGCAAATATCTCCACATAACCCTCCCATCTACCTACACAACGTCCTTACCCCCAACTTTCCCGCTTCCCAAGGAGACACATTGCAATTCAAGTTACAAGAGCAGTCTCATTCTTGCTTCTGTTAGTTTCCCAGGTTGTCCTCTAAAGCCCGCTGGTCCACTCAGAAGAACTCTGGACTAGAGGACACATCAAGTCAGAGAGGAGATATCCGTCCAAAGTTAAGTGAGGAGACCATGACCCAAAGCAGAGACTTCTCCTAAAGGAGGCTGCATTGTGTACTGTGCTGGTCTACTGCCTCTACGCAGTAGAAATGCTCTGAGTTTCCCAGCAGCCTCTGGGAGCAAATCTGGCACACGAATACATAACATCATGAATGAAACAGAGTGTTGAAAGGCAAAATATTTTGGCTGAGAGCCAAGAGGAGCCAAAGGAGTCTGGAACTGAGAAGATATCAAAGGTAAGAGGTTTCTGGGTTAAGAGTGCTTGCTGCTCTTCCAGAGGATCTGAGTTCCATTCTCAGCACCTATGTCGGACAGCTCACACATGACTGTAACTCCAGCTGGCCTCCAAGGGCCTCCATGGCCACATACACATAAATGAAATATAATCTTTATTTTTATTTCATGTGCATTAGTGTTTTGCCAACCCCCAATATGCATGTATGTCTGTGTGAGGGTGTGAGTTACAGACAGTTGTGAGCTGCTATGTGGGTTCTGGGAATTGTACCTGGGTCCTCTGGAAGAGCGGCCAGTGCTCTCAACCTCTGAGCCAGATCCCCGGCCCAAATGTGTCTTTTCTTAAGGGGTGAGATGTTTAAGAGGCATCTTCCTACACATACCCACACCCATGCTCACTAGCCACCTGATGATCCTTACACTCTGCCTTCTGCCTTTTCCCCCAGGACAAGAGTAATGCTGGAGTCCAAGCCCTCATGCATGAAACTGGACCTCATATTATGTTGAGCTCTTGTTAGCTATATCTGATGACAGGTATGTAGGAGTTCAGGCATGGCCTCAAGGCCAGAAGTAAGTAGAATTATCTCTGTTCAAGACGAAAGCTAGATCTGATAAACCAACCCATTTGTGTGGCTCTGGAAAGGGAATCTCAGTTTCTCCTTCTGTAAAGCAGAGAAAATAATGCCTGGCTGTTTGACTCTGTGGGTAGGTAGACATGGGGAGATTCCGATGGGACTGAGGAGGATTGGCTGTTGATTCTTTCTCTGGGATATCTAACTCTGTGAGGATCAGAGTTTGGTGGGAGGGTGAAAGTCCCCCAAATAACCAGACAATGAATCAGGAGGGGGAAGAAGAAAAGCAAGCCATGGGAGATTCAGTGTCTTGCTTCAAAAGCAAAGTTGGTTGGTAGGCACGTGGAAAAGACCAGTAAACACAGCTACCAGACGTAGACAGACATACCAGACACAGACACAGACACACAGACACACAGACACACACACACAGACACACACACACAGACACACACAGATACAGACACACACACACACACACTCAGACACACAGACACAGACACACACACACACACAGATACAGACACACACACACACACAGACACACACAGATACAGACACACACACACACAGACACACACAGATACAGACACACACACACACACAGACACACACAGATACAGACACACACACACACACACTCACACACACACACACACAGACGCACACACACAGCAGGAAGCAGTGCTGTGGCTGACTTCTAGTCCTATGTCCTGCACTAGTGAGGGCCTCTCTTATGGGCAATGTGACTGCAAGCTTTCAGACTCTCCCATTGCCTGAAACTGGGTAATCTGGAAAAAGACATCTCATGGGAGTCAGGAGGTTGGGGTCTCGACTGTGGCCTGCAGCATATTTCCTAGGAGGGGATATTCACTGTGCTAGATAGTTATTACTCAGTGATTTTGTGTGTGCCATCTTGCTTCCTTCTGCACCAGCCCTGGGAGATAGTATTAATAGCCATTTATACATGAGACATGACAGATAGTTTGGGAAAATGCCCAGTATTATACCACCACTGGGTAACTCTTCTCATAGATTGTCCTTGTGACTGGTTTTGCCTGGGTTAGGGGTCAGCAATCATGACATAGATAGAAATGTGAACACTAACTGACCATTGAGGTTTGGGACAGGTTTTTGGGGCTGTTTTTCCTGTTCTACCTCTATATGGCACCATGCCCCAGCCATCCTCCTGGATGATGTGGTTAAGTCATTACTGATGGCCCAGAAGTCAACTACCAGACATGCAAACAAGGCCATCCAGTCCCAGCCCAGCCATCTGGGAGATCACACAAATGGGCCCGGGGGACATCAGTCACACCTGCCTAAACCAGAATACTGCCTCCGACAGTTTCCACAGTCTTTCGAGAAATAATAAATGTTGTTTAAGTCACAAATGTTTTATTGCCTCATGTGTTCGGGGGGAAAAAAAAAAAGGTGATGATGTCAGGCATTCTATTTCATTCTTGGTACTTGGATGAGAGGAGAAGAAAAAAATTTAATTCACATGCTTTTGATGCTCTGTACTGCGCAAGACTCCATTTTCATGCTCTATATCCACTGTGGGTCACAGCTGAAGTAGGGGACTAGTGGAGATTAACCCTGTCCAAACCAACTAAGCCTTTAAATCAGGGAACAGGGCACCGCCTGCCTACCGTCTATCTTCTCCATCGTATGAGTACAGAGCTCAGTGTCTCAGGTACTCCACATCCACTGAGTCTGTGCAATCCGTGGAGAGTCCTGGAAGAAAAGAAAAGACACCGTCAGCCCTGCCGAAGCTAGAATACGTTGACGCCGAGGAAACAGTACAAAGAAAGTAACTCTCAGCTGGGCCTTTCTCATAGATGCTCACAAACTAGCTTTCCAAGGCAGGAGGTGAAAGGCTAGACCCATTCCTGAGCAGGATTTTGGGTGTGTGTTCACGGAACGCTAGGGGTAGCTGACACTAAAGGAGGCACTTAGACCAAGCCCTCATTTGGCAACTGAGGCAACTGAGGCTAGGTGAATTGTTTTATCCGAAGCTTCTCAGCAGACTATTGATGGAGCTAGAAGGAGCCTAGGATGTCTGGTTCTTTCCCCGACCTGGTAAGAGAATGGAATCCATCCTGTGATGGATTTGAGGCATTCCAATCATATTTGAGACAATGTCAAGTCGGACGAAGAGCTGATATGGAGGGGAGTTTATAACCTTGGTGACAGGGGCTGATACAGAGGGGTGGTTTATAACCATGGCGCCGAGGGGAAGTGCAACCCATTTGGCCAGAAGACATCAGGAACTCCCCAATTGGAATGCTGTCCTTACTCTGAATTAGTCAGCCTTAAGATCTGACCATCAGTCCTCAAAGTTTTAATCCATCCCCAGGACCTTCTCTATCTCCTATCCCATTACAATAACCCACCCAGAAACTGGCTTTTTTGGGTGATTATCAGTCAATTTACATCAGAATAATCAATTATTCATAGCAGTGGAAGCAGTGCCGTTACAGGAATTTTAATGTGCCCAGCAAGAGCCAGAACAGAGAACAGTGGGCTAATGATGATGGTCTAGGAATGAGGAGTGACCGCCCTGGAACACACACATCAAGGGTGGCCTGGGAAAACTGATGACAGTATTGCCTGCCAAGTAAGAGGGAAACTCAGGACTGCCCGATACTATAAGTGACATTAAACCCTGGGAGCACTGTGTCTCCCCAGCTTATGCCTTGCTTTCTATCTGGGATCCTTCACACAGCTCCACACCCCAGCCACAGGGCCTTTCTGACGTCTGGCTGAGCCTCAGAGGGCACATATGTTAAGGGTTAAGGTAAGGACTGTATGAGACAGTTCAAGTTTGTTACATGCTTCCAACCCTACTTGGTAATGTTACAGGATGTGGGGAGCAGGAAGCAGAAGAAAGGTTAAGATGATCAGGGGCCAAAATTTACTTCCCAAGCTTGGCTTGACACACTTGTCCAACCCTCCCCTGCTTTCCGTTCACCCCAGAGGCTGCAGATTTGGAGTCTTGGGAGAAGCAGGGGAGTCCTCTGCCTAGGGGTCTCCTCCTCACCACAGGACCAGTCCTCCATCATCCAGGCTGGAACTCTCTGCTTTTCCACTGGTCTCCTTCCAGGCCACGCTGGAAGATCTCTGTGGTCTTTGCTATCTCTGACTTGTCTGCTCCAGGTCTATTCTCTACCAGAATCAAGCACTTGCCGGTCCAGTAACCTGTTAACTCCAGACTAAATGTGATCGTCAGCATCAGAATTCTTGCAGGAGCATCTCTGCTTCCACAAAACATATGTGCCCTCTGAGGCTCAGCCAGACGTCAGAAAGGCCCTGTGGCTGGGATGTGGAGCTGTGTGAAGGATTCCAGATAGAAAGCAAGGCACAAGCTGGGGAGACACAGTGCTCCCAGGGTTTAATGTCACTTATAGTGTTGGGCAGTCCTGAGTTTCCCTCTTACCTGGCAGGCAATACTGTTAAGATAGCATTATTATGCTCATTGTTCAGGTGGGGAAACTGAGGCTAAGAGTGAAGATACATGACAAGCAGGTGTTGGCGTGTAGGTCACAGTTGTGACTACCCCTTGCTCTCCTTGGGAGGAGAATGCTTCTGGCTAATTTAACTTCCTTCTCTACTCAATTCCTGAAAAGCCTCTAGGCCAGGAGAAGGAAGAACAGCTTGGGCCTCATGAGTCTACCTCTCTAAGGCTGGACACCACCACATGTAGCCAGATCTGTGGCTGCAAACTCTAAGCAGCACCTGGGACATTAGAGTTATCGCCTTTGGCTAGAATTCTGAATTTGGTCCATCGAATGCGGGACCAAATGACTTCTAGGAATCATTCCATATGCATTAGGCTTGATTTAAGAATGAGAAACTCTATGAAGGCTCTAAGTCCCCCCACCCCCACCTCACACTTGCATTTCACTAAAACTTCAAGGCTACAGATATTAAACGGAGTTGAAACCCAGCTCTCTGAGGAAGGGTTTCATACCCAGAAGATGCTCCAACATGTAATAAAGACACGTGCTCCACTATGTTCATAGCAGCCATATTTATAATAGCCAGAAGCTGGAAACAACCCAGATGTCCCTCATCAGAGGAATGGATACAGAAAATGTGGTACATTTACACAATGAGTACTACTCAGCTATTAAAAACAATGATTTAATGAAATTTGCAGGCAAATGGATGGAACTTGAAAATATCCTGAGTGAGATAACTCAGTCACAAAAGAATGAACATGGTATGTACTCACTGATAAGTGGATATTAGCCGAAACGTTTGGAATACCAAAGTTTCACTTTACAGTAACTGCTGGACTGAGAGTGAGGTCCCAGATGGAGGAGTTGGAGAAGGGACTGAAGGAGCTGAGGGAGTTTGCAGCCCCATGGA
>CM052702.1:92330559-92395757 GCA_028551405.1 Uromys caudimaculatus
AAGGAAATGAAGGAAGTCAACCTTTCCTTCCCCACACAGCTGGGTCCACTTTTCTCCATGATTCTTACAGTAGACATCTTGGAGTTTGGCTAAGGGAGATTCCTTGGAGCCGAGCAGATGTTTGATGGTTAGGTGAGAGGAGACTAAATACCACACCAGCACATTACTCTGTTCAAAACACAAAACGAGAGTATGGGGCTAGCCTTGTTGGTAATGAGTCCCCCTTTAATGTGGAATCCTGCAAGTATCTAAAGCTTCAACGTACAGCAATTGTGAACCACCCTGTAGGCTGTATCCCCACTGTGAAGATCTTTAACATCTGCTGCTGTCCTCTGTGGCTTGTCCTGGTCTCAAGGATGCCCAGTTACAGCCCAGCCTTTCTCAGTGCTCATTCCGTTCTCAATCCCTTGAGAGTACATAGCTATCTTCCTAGCTCCTTCCTTATCTGCAGGGCTTTCGAAGGTCAGAATTCTTACAAGATGCATCCCTGTGTGACTCCTGGCTCTCCACATTTAAACTGTGTTGGACATACTGCATGGATTTTAAATAACTAAAGGAGGGAAGGAGCTTATCCATCTTCAAACAGAACCTGTGGAGAGAAGCGACCGGTGCCAAGCACTGGGTGTCGTTTCACCCCCTCCCTCACACAAGGAAGCGTGGGAGCTGGCTCTAAATTATAGATGAGGGCACAAAGGCAGCCAGAGGCTATGTGGCCAGCCTAAAGCTCCCCAGTTAACTAGGGGCAGGATGGCAAGTGTGTTGGTTTACAGGCAATTCCTCTGGGCTTCTCCCAGGGACCTAGCAGTGGCTTATGTCATCACCCATTGCCAGGTGGGGGCTGCATATAGGAGGGCTACTTGACACCCAGTCGGCCCCCTCTCCCTGTTCCCACATGTTTCTCACCAGTCTCTCCCCATTTCTGTCTTTCTCTGTCCTTTTCTTCTCTGCTTTCATGGCTCTGCTCCCATTGGTCTGCCTCTACCTCCTCTCTAGGCCCTCCCTTCCCCCAAATAAACCCACTTTATATCAGGTCTGTCCCATGGCGTGATTTCTCAGGGGGCACATTGGCATGAGCCAGCCACACATCCTCCCCCCCATTATATTTTACAACAAAGTGTCCTTCGAAACTTAGGAGAGGAGGAAGAGCCCAAGGCTGCTTGTGCAGTCCACCAAGGCAGTTGGTGTGAGCAAAAAGGGTCCCTGTACAGTTAGACCTTGTTAGAAATGGACTTCTCAGGTCAGCCTAATTCCTGAACATCTTCACCCCTGCCCCACCCCCTCATCCACAGTGATTCCTTTTATGACGCCATTTTCAAACCTCATTTAACCCCAAGTCAAAACATAAAGAAAGCTGCCCTTCCTTAGTCCCAAAACTGAGACCCACATCTGCATTTCTGTTCTCCTCAAACCCCCTCTTTATTCTGCAATAATAAAAACCCCACTTTTCATCACAGAACAGGCTGCATGCCAAAATAAATAGCACCTTGGATTTCCTTGAAAAGAGAGCTTGGCTTGAAGCGCAGCCTCGCTGCCACAGAATTCTTGGACAATTCAACCTTACAAAGTCAAATATTTAGCATGGTAGTGCACCAAATAGCAGCCCCACTGGTTCCTTCATGATCACCTGGCAGAGACAGAGCACTCTTTTCAAAAGAGAAAGGAATGCCTCCCATACCTAGGATGACCCTGCCCTGATGAGTCGAGAGCTTTCATTCCTCACCCCAGGACCCCAGTTTTTTTCAGGTGGAACTGTTTCCTGTGCCAAGAAGCTGTCCCGGCTCAGCTTCTTGGGAGGGCTGATGATGGGGTACCAAAGAAGTGAGACACACTCCTCAAAGATTCTACCTGCTGAGTTCTCAGCCAGGATCACTTCCTGCTCAACAGGAGGGGGCGGGGTCAGGGCTAGTAATTAGCATATAACCACAATCTCAATAATTCCATGTCCACACTTTTGTTCAAGTGTTTCTCTTATTTTGCCCACGCTGCCGCCGCTGCATCCAGGGTTTGTTGGAGAAGAGCGGCCAGTAGGGAAGCAAGCTGTGTCCGTATCACCCTCCTCAAGAGCCCCTCCACTCTGCACAGCCGGCAGGAAGGTCTCGGCTCCCTCCCACGAAGCTGACTTCAAGAGACAGGAATGGAGCTGATTGCAGTAAATTCAGCACTGCCTATTCTGCTTCCCAGTTGTTTGACTCGGTCAGGTGACCTATGAACTTGTTGGAAAAGCAAATACTCACTTCCTTTTTGCTCTCCGGAATAGAAGAGCTGGGTCAGAAATGAGTTCGCTACTCAATAAGTTAATACTGGGTCAGACAGGAAAAGGGAGAATGCTCAGATCTATCAGCTGCAACCTTGTTCGGGGGAATTGCCATTGTTTCAGAGGGAGACCGGCCTGGAGTTGCTTCAGCTCTTAGAGCAGAGGCAGGTGTGACATGGAGCTCGGTTCTCCAAACCTGACACTTGCCCTGGTCCTACAGAAGACAGACACGGGTTCATCGGAGATCCTGAGAGCCGTATGCTTCTTTTATACAAGATGAGCAACAGTTTTAGAGAGACATGAACCCCTGATGCTGCCAGGGCTCTAAGTGGACCCTTAAGACCAGTCATAGGCAGCCCTCTCTTAGATACACTCTAATGATGGAGGTCCATCCCAGCTCAGTTCAGGCTCCCATCAAACTTGTGCTGAGCTTGAACTGCTCCCCTTGAACTGCTGCCAACATTTCCCCAACACATATAGAAAGCACGCCTTTCCGTTCTGTGCAGCCAGGCCAGGTTCAGTATTCCTGTCGTACAGGTAAAGAAAATAAGACAGATGGTCTAAGTGAATTCCCTTGAGTGTCCCAGGAGTCAGATTCCTGTGGGTAGACTTGTGTTCTTCTCAGTGTTGCTTTTGGAAGAGTTCCAAGCATCTTGCTTTACCTAGAGGCGAAGGGCAAGGATGATACGTGTGGTTGTAGACATGGCTATAAGATTGGCCTTTACACTTTTTCAGTTGTTTAGAGTATTTGTGTTAACCAACACCAGACCGTCAGTGTAGAAAAGGATCCAAAATTTAGCTTGAATGCTAAAGTTTATATGGAAAATGCCCTGCAGATCAGATTCCCTCTAGGATACAGCTGAAAGGCCCACTGTGCATCACTCCTGTCTGGTCCAGGGGACAGCTAGAAACATAAAACACATCTGTGGAAAGAGATAAGAAGGGGCCCCCGTTTGCCCAGTGCCTCTCCAGTTAGCCACCCTCCCCTCTGCTCTGAGGACAAAGTCCTTCGTGTCCATCCTCGAGCTACACAGGTGTCAAAGGCTTGCCACCCTGTTGGCCTGGCCAGGTCCTGCCTGTCCTGAGCCTCACACATCTCTGCCATGTGCAATGGTCACCTTTCTACTGTACCTTTCCTGTCTGTCCTTGGCCACAGTGGCTGCCTCTGGGTCTGTGTCCCTGACCTGCACCACAGGCTCCAGAAAGCATGTAATATGACTTTATCCACAACCCCTACATATAAACACTTCCTGTGTGTTGGGAGAACTCGGCTGCTCCAGACCTCTTAACAGAGTAAAAGGTGGATCTCAGAGGTAGAGGAGGGTAGAAAAGATGGGGGAGGTCCTTAAGGGGGCAAAGTTACAGTTAGAGGTTCTGTGGTGCAATACCACATCATATACACTGTGAGGAAATGGGAAAAGGATAAGCTGAGGTAAACATGCTCGGTTCCCTGAGTTTACAACTGCCTGATAAATACCCAGATCCTGCTGGCGAGAGGCCTTTAGACAGGCTTAATGGGGAAAGGTGCCAGCTGCCAAACCCGACAGACTCAGGTCCATTTCCATCCACCCATGCAGTGGAAGGAAGGAACCAACCCCACAAGCTGTCCTCTCTCACTATCACACACACACACACACACACACACACACACACACACACAGAGAGAGAGAGAGAGAGACAGAGAGACAGAGAGACAGAGAGAGAGAGAGAGACAGAGAGAGAGAGAGAGAGAGAAAAATGTAAAATTATAATAAATCACAGTGTTACCCACACATATGTACAAGTACTATGTGTCAGTTAGGAAATCAAATATGGGGCTCAGCAGTTAAGAACACTTTTTGTTTTTCCAGAAGACCTGAGTTCAGTTCCCAGCATCCGCATTAGGTGGTTCACAACCACCCGTAACAGCTTTGTAACAGCTTTGTCCTCTTCTGGCCACCAAGAGCACACACACATACACTTGCAACACAGACACACACACACACACAGACATACACACACACACAATTTAAATATTCTTAAGGAAAAAAACAAATACTAAAAGATGTCTCTGTGGTTAAGAGCACTTGCCGAGCAACCATGAGGTCCAGAGCTTGCATCCACCCTGAAGTACTGCAAACTATGCAAATGCTTGTAGGTCCAGCCTCACCTTGACTTCAGCTCCAAAGGACGCAAAGCACTCTCCCGGCCTTTGCACATGCGCCTGCACACCTCCACACACACCCACACCTCCACACACACCCACACACCTCCACACACCCACACCTCCACAGACACCCATACCTCCACAGACACCCACACCTCCACAGACCCACACCTCCACAGACACCCACACCTCCACAGACCCACACCTCCACAGACCCACACCTCCACAGACCCACACCTCCACAGACACCCACACCTCCACACACCCACACCTCCACACACACCTCCACACACACCCACACCTCCACACACCCACACCTCCACACACACCCGTGTACTCACACAGATACATGCCTGGCTTAGTAAAATAAATCTTAACAGCAGGAAGGAAGTACTAGGCACCGGACAGTGCCACTAATCAGCCTGCCTTAGCAGGATAAAAGACACATGTAACAGGGCCTGGTGGCACATACATACAATCCAGCACTTGGGAGGAGAACCAGAGCCTCAGACCAGACAAGGTTGAGGAACAGAGATATTGTGTATACATGGATTCTCTCTCTCCCCCTCCCTCCCTCCCTCCCTCTCCCTCCCTCCCTCCTTCCCCCCTTCTCTCTCTCTCTCTCTCTCTCTCTCTCTCTCTCTCTCTCTCTCTCTCTCTCCCCGGAGCAAGATGGCACCTCAGTTCTCTAGCCCTCAGAGAGATACCCATTGGGCTGAATGGCTGCATTTCACAAAAGAGAAGTGATGTCTCTATAACCCACCTAGTGTCCCCATGTGAACTCCACGAGAGGAGCAAAACAGGCAAGGTGACCCTCCACTTTGCAGATGAGGAAGCAAAGTCTGTTCTCAGAGTCACAGAACTAAAACAAGGCCCCGCTGCAGTTCAAGCCAGATTTCCTTCCAGCCCAATTCTCTTTCCACTAAAGGATACAGCCCACTCCACCCTTAAGGGGAGATTTTCCAGGGCACTCCAGTCACTTTCTCTGGGGAAGTCTGGGCTGCTATAGGAAGATCTCTCTCATTCTCTCTCTCTCTCTCATTCTCTCTCTCTCTGTCTCTCTGTCTGTCTCTCTCTTTCTTTTTTTGTCCTTGTATTATTATTGAATTTCTCTTGGTGGTAGACTAGAAGCCCCTTGATGACAAGAACTAAGCTTTCCTCTTGCTCATGTGAGCCATCTGTAGTATTCTTGCTCGTGTTTTGTTTTGGACAGGGTTTCATGCAGCCCAGGCTGACGTCGAAGTTGCTATGCACCCAAGGATCAATCAAATACCTAGTCTTTCTCCCAAGCACTGGTAGCCTAGACTGGTGTTATCACTCTCAAATTCCCAGATTCTTAGATAGGAACCGGAAATGCAGAGACAGTCTCTTACAAACATCACCCGTCAGTAAGAACGCCGATGGCCAATGACCTGAGGCAGGAAATAAGAGGTAGGACACTGGCAGGAAGGAAGAGGAAGGATTCTGGGAAGTAGTGAGAGGACAAAAGAGATTCGAAAGAGACAGACAGGAGACGGACCGAGGAGACAGACTGAAGAGACAGACATAAACCATCAGGGAGATGCTGAGGAGAAGTGAAGAAGAAGCAGGCCAAGACTGAAGGAGAGGTAACTAACCATACGGTAGACATAGAATAGTTTAAATGGGTTAACTAAGTTATGAGCTAATTAAGGAATGAGCCAAAGCTTATGGCCTAAGCATTTAATTATATATATTTAGTCACAGAGTCATCATTCTGGGAGCCAGTCCTGGGAAAGAAAAAAACTGATTAAAATTATTTCTACACACCCTACTTCTAAAATCTATAATTCTCACAGCAAAGTCCTGGTCCAGTGGCCAAGTGTAAGAGTTTCCAAAATAGCACTAAATGGATTCCAAATTCTGATTCTTGAAGTAAGTAACATAGTAATATGATTTTATCAGTATAAGAAATTAGGAACAAAATATGTGAATCAATTAAATACTGGCATTACTAAACAAAAATTGGCAGGGCAATGCTGATGCATGCCTTTAATTCCAGCAGTTAGAAGGCAGAGGCAGGCTATCTCTGTGTTTGAGCTAGCCTGATCTACAGAGTGAGTTCCAGGACAGACAGGGATACACAGAAAAACCCTGTCTCAAAAAATCCAGAAAAAAAAATGTCTGTTACAAGCAAGCTTAGAACATTGTCTATTCTGCAAAGAAGAATGGCTTCGATCCCCTCCAAACAGTACTTCAAAACTCCTGGGTATTCACTCAGGGCAAGGCCTGGAATTCCTGCCATTCTCAAAGAGGGCGTTTTGTTATTAGTGCAGAAGACATTTGTGCTTTTCCCAGTGAGCCAGAACTTGTGAACTCCCTTCCTATGCCCAGGACTCCCTCCTTAGGAGCCCAGGGGGAAACTGGAATTTATAGTGCCAGCCACTTCACTTAGGACCCAGCCAAGTAGTATCTGGGGAAAGTCAGTGCCCCCGAAGAAGACAGACTACTGAGTAAGGCTCTGGGAGGTCAGTGGAATAGCATGCTACCTGACATCCTTTTATGAACGTCTCTTCTGCAAGCTTGCTAGAATGGGTTAAACGTTTGCAACTCTGACCCTCATCTGCTATAAGACTTGGATGCTAATTGTTCTTCTTTTTTCTTTTTAACTTCTATTACTCATAAAATCATTGTTGGGAATTTTTGTTGATTGCTATCTTGAGTATTTGCTCTATTACCACTTTATTTTCTTTTCCACTCTAATCCCTTATTATCATTCCCATCCCCACTGGAACAGGAGAATGAGTGGACTCAGTAGACCATGAGGATTTTTGCTCCAAGGTTGTGGACTGCTGTCTAGATAGTTGGGAAACCACAAAGTGGAGCAAATATTCCTCAGGAATTCAGCCGCACTCCTCCTTCCTGGGTCCTGCAGTGAGAGCGTCTGTCTCATGGGCAGAGACAGACACCCTCTGTGTGGTGGGGTAGGGGGTCCTCTGCACCTCTGTACCTCCTAGGCCTAGCATCACCGTCTTTGGTTAGAATCCAACTGGAACCTTCTGAGGCACCAGCATGGATGCCTCCCGTGAGCCCCAGGTGCAGACTCTTCAGCACTTTTGTGGGCTATGGCTTCTCCCTTCTGGGTTGGGAGGAAGGTTTTTCTTGGCTCAAATACACACAGCCTGCCTGCTCAGGAATCAGTTTATACAAAACTGCAGATGAAAACTGATCCCCAGATATCTGGGTGGAGCCAATACTGTTTGTTTTGTTTTTGTTTTCTTTAATTGCATAATACCCTATCTAGTCTTGTATGCAGAGTAGATATCTGTCATGTGTGTCAAACAAGGGTGATGGACGCTTAGTTTCAGCAACATGTCAGCTGAAGGAAAGGTGGGTATGATCAGAGATGAACCAAAGAGACGAAGGGCTCTAGAAACTTCTATCAATTTGAATGCTTGCTGGAAGCAGATGGGATTCATTCAGTGTGGCACACTGAATGAATCCGTATTCGGGAAGGCTGTGTACTGTTGTGACCTGAGTTTTGTTCTGTTGTACTTAATGTGGGTGCTCTGTTTCCATGTGTTTCTCAAAGTTCATGTGTTGAAACTTAAACCACAGTGTTGGAGGGAGGGACCTAACAAGAGGTGATGAGGTGACGGGGCTATGCCCCCACGAGTAGATAGAGGCATGCTGTGCCTTGGGAGTGGGTTAACTGTTGAGAGAGTAAGCTCACATAAAAAGTGAGTTTGGCCTTTACCTGCTCAATCGCTTTTCTACTTTCTCTCCCCTCTGCTTTCTTTCCCAGGGTGGTACAACATGAAGTCCCCCTGCGAAGGCCAGCACCTTGCTCTTAGATTTCCCAGCCCTCGGCACAATGAGTCAGGTAAATTCCTGTCCGTGCAAAATTATCCAATTTCAGATATTCTCTTACCTAGAATTATCTTAGGAAACAGACTAAAGTAGTAGGTGAAGTCACTGAGGAAACATGTTTCTGGGAGTCACACCCCAGGTTTAAACCATCCGAGAGCAGCTCAGAGGCATCATGCAATGGCTGGGCGTACGGAGCCTAGTACAGAGCAGACTTCCATTAGACCTCTCCTCTTCCCTCAAGCCACACTGTGGCCCCTCTCAAGGCAAGACTTCTCTTCCTGGTTCTGCAAACCTCTCCCAGCTCCAGGCCAGGACTTTGCAAGTGGTGAGTACCCATGCAGCCATCTTTGCTAATTCTACTGCTGAGAGAAGAGAACTCTCTAATGGGACCTTGGTCATGATCTTCATTTCCTAGTGGGGATACTAAGGTCCCATGACATGTATGTTACACATTACAGCTGAAGTCAGCTTTGTCTTCTAGATTCCTTTGCTTCCTATTAGAAGCTCCTGCTATGGTGCTTGTCTGGCTTGGGCTTTGGAGGATACTGACTTGAAGGTTTCTGTAAAAACAACATGGCAGGTCTTCCCAGTTTCCATAGAGAATAATGGAGTTTTCATTGGAGTGACTGCTTGCCAGAATACTGCTCACACTCCCACTGGTGACCTTTGCTTGCAGCCTCTGGTTACAGAGACGGGACAAACACAATAATAAAAACAGTTGCCAAGATCAATTAAGCACCTTCTCTCTGTTCATCCTTTACTCTTCCCTCCTCAGCACCTGGGGCCCTCAAAGTTCTGACTCCTCTCCAAGCAAGACAAAGATGGCTGCCTCATGACCCAGTCTGAGCTCAGCGCTGTGTTCAAAGAAACAGCAGCTAAGCAGATAAAAAATTAATTGGAAGCTATCCAAACCTTCACTGGAGTCTCCAGAGAAAATATCGAAGGGGAAGAACATTCTTAGTGCAAAGCAAAACTTCTGCTTTCCTCTCTGCTATTCTGGGCACCTTGCTCCAATAGAGCAACTGCTGCAGCATGGGGAGCTTTGTTCCCAGCATCCTCTGCGTCTCTTCTCCTGGCGCCTGCACCACCCTCCTCCCTGCCTGCCACAATTCACCATCACCAGGTTCTCTCTGCCCTCTCCTCAGGAATTCCAGTGCTGGCTCCACTGTCCAGGCCTTTATTCTCTCTGGATAACCCAGTCTACATAGTAACAGAGCCACACTGAAGCAGGCTGTGCCTGGCATTTCCTCAGAAAGGAATTACTCAGAAGGCTTCACGGGCAAAGTTATGAATACCCATTAATAGTTCTATTCTCCATTATAAGTGATTTATGATGAGAGAGCTAAGGCTTAGATATGATGATGATAACTTACATGGTTATAATAAGAATTGTTAGGTGCACACCGCCCTGTACTAATTTTGGGATGCTTACTTAGTGATCATGATAGGTAGGTTACATCCTTCTCAGGGACTACGGGCTCAAGGGTACAGATCTAGTACGAGGCAAGGTTTGTCCAACTATATGGAGTAAGCTCTTAAGCACAGAGTGGAAGGACCCTCTGGGCTCCTGTTTCTGTAACTGTCTGTGAAACAAGCTGTTTGGAGCCTAAACAGAAAGAGAAGAAACCAGACATTAGTAAAGATGCCTGGACTCAGTCTACACCTTTAGTTCCAGGGGAACTGACATCATCCTCTGGCTTCCTTAGGCATGTGGTGCACTGACATATATACAGGCAAGACACACATAACCTAAAATAATTAGATGTTTTTCATTTTAAAGGTCAGTAAAGGAAGAGTCTAGACTTGGATTCCACCACAGACTTGCTCATGGGGGTATCAAGTGACTATTAAAATATAAATATTTTCAGGGGATGCAATAGGTCCATAAATAAATTTATTTGCTAAGGAATAGAGTGGGGAAAATGCAGTCTTACTTTATCAATAAAAATGCAATTAGGTTTCAAATAACCTTCAAAGGTTGCAGGGAGACTTGGGGTGTTTAAGGGCTGTTTAACACACAGTAGCAGTTGAGTTACATGGGCATCCATTTTATATACAATGTTATTTGTTGAACTAGCACTCCTTCAAAATTTCCATTCTGAAGATGTATCTTTGAGCCAGAAACAAGGGTTTGGGGTTGCCAATTAATTTTGTTTCCCTGTCATTCACTGAGTTGTACAGAGCTGGGATGAATGGCATCCATGGTTCCTGCCTTGAATAACTAGGGAGATGTATCTTCCTGCCAATGGAGCATTTCCCCACAGAGTCGGCGGGATGCCACTGCAGCAGCCCTAAGTGGAAAGCCTGTATCCAATCCAGTTCTGCCCCAATGGCAGATAAAAAAACATGAGCTACCCCAAGGTTAAGATGTGAATTGGGAGTCTGCCCCGGTCCGGTTTTCAACCCTACACCTCCAATGGCATAAGAATAGTGGGCACAGGAAGATTAAGGACCCAGGACTGGAGTCTGCTTAAACCAGCCGTCCAGGTGAAGCCTCTCACACTCCACTCTGCATTTTGCTTATTTGTGATGGGGCTTGCTTTATAGCCCAGGCTGGTTTCATAGCCCAGGCTGGCTTCCTAGCCCAGGCTGGCCTCAAGTTCTCTATTTTTTCACCTCACTTTTCTTACTACTAGGATTATAGGTGTGTTACCATGCCTGTTCTTATGTACTTTACATCTGTGTTTGTATAATACATGGAATATTTATTTACTGTATTTGTAATATGAATGTTTATTTTGTATAAGTTAAGTCTAGGTTCCATATATGAAAGAAAGTAATTCTGTTTTTCTGAGTTTGCCTTATTTCACTTAATGTACTGACTTCCAGCTGCATCCATTTTTCTTCATGGTTTCATTTTTATGGCTGTATAAAATCCCACTGTGTGGATATGTTACGTCTTCTTTATCCATTCAACTTGATAAGCATCTGGGCTGGTCCTATTTCTTGGGTGTTGCAACTAGCAGAGCAGCAGACATGTATGCTGCATTATATTCCTTTGGGCGTATCCCCAGAGGTGGTATGGGTAGGTCTGAAAGCTGTGTCTGTGAGGAATTTCCACGCTAGTTTCCTTATTGACTGCACAAGCTTACATTCCTATGCGCAATGAGTAAGTTCTCGATCACTACATTCTCATTAGCGTCTATTGTCTGATTGGGAAAAGATGGAATTTTCTTTTTTATTTTCTTCTGGTGTTTCAAGACAGGGTTTTTCTGTGTGACTATGCTTGTCCTGGAACTTGCTCTGTAGACCAGGCTGACCGGCCTTGAACTCAGAAATCCTCCTGCCTCTGCCTCCTGTGCTGGAATAAAAGGTGCGTCACCACTGCCTGGCTGAGATGGAATCTTAAAACTGTTTAAGTTTGCATTTCTCTGGTAGCTCCCAAAAGAATAAAAATAGCCAATAAATACTTGAAACGGGGTTTAAATTCCTTACCTATGTATTCAGTTTATTGGCTGAATTTATTAACTGGATGATGTGTGTTTATTTAATGTTTGCACTTTTTTAAAGTGGATATTAATTCCCTGTCTAGTGAGTAGTCGGCAACCCCCTCCCCCCCGCCAAGATGTCTGTTCACATTGATGTTTGTTGGATTTGCTGTTCAGAAACATCTTGATTTAACATAGTCCCAATTCTTGGGATCATTATGTGTAGTACTAGCCTCCTTTCTAGAGAGCCTTGCCCATACACATATCTTACTGTCCTTCCCCCTATATTTGCTTCTGGTAGCTTCAAAGTTTCACATCTTACACCAGGTCATTGCTCCATTTTTGAACTGAGTTGTGTGCAGTGAGAGATGGGATTGCCTTTAATCACTGACACGTGGAAATCCAGTTTTCCCAGCGCTATTTACCTACTTTAAAAATTTTTTGGAAACTCTCCTTTAGTGAGTTTGCAAATCATTCTGTCGAGATCTCCTGAAGAGTTTGTTAATGCGCCCGCACCAGGTGGTTCCATGAACCTGTCTGAGAGTTTCCAACAAAGAAGAGATGCTGGTGTCACTACCCTAAGCAGCACACATGGGATATGGTGTCTGGTTTGGAGAGTGAGGGAAGGGGCCCAGCCGACCTTGACTATACTTGGAGCTCCAGAGGTTGCAGATGGTTTGCCCTTGGGCAAGTCTTTCCACCTTCTGACCCAGCTCCCCCAGCTATAAGGGAGCTCTGAAGAACTCATTACCTAGGGCTGTTCGGGTGGCTACATGGTTGTTCCTGTTGTTTTGGGTATCTAGGTGTACATGTGTGTGTGCTCGTGTATAGAGGGGAAGAGAGCCGGGTCAGTGTTTCTGTCACCCTTCACCTTACTGTTTGAGACAAGCTCTCTGACTGAACCTGGAACATCAATTTGGCAAGATTAGCTGACCAGCGCACCCCAGGAGTCCTCTTGTCTCTGTCTCCCAGTGCTAAGACGGCAGGTATCACCACACCCAGCTTTTTTACAAGGTGCTGGAGATCCAGACTCAGGTCCTCATGCTGCAGAGCAGGCACCTTCTAACTGAGCCGTCTCCTCAGCCTGTGTGTTTATTAGAGGCGCGCGCGCTCTCTCTCTTTCTCTCTTTCTTTCTCTCTTGCTCTCTCTCTCTTCTCCCCTCCCCCTCCTGTATGTGTGTGTGTGTGTGTGTGTGTGTGTTTAGATAGGCCACTATGTAACCCAGATCTTCCTGGAACTCACTCTGTATCCCACACTGACCTCAAATTCAAGGCACCTCTCCTGCCTCAGCCTCTCAAGTGCTTGGGATTCCTGGTATGAGCTACCATGTCCAATTACATACCCATTCTTAACACTGTATTTGGCATGTCGAAAGCAATATTGTTCTGCGGGGGAAGGGGGCAGAAGGAAAACAGTAGGTGCTCAGCAATTGTTGGTTGCTTTGTCCTTGTTTATGGACTGTGTGCTGGCCAAGCAATAAACTGTTATCTCTTACTCTTGCCTGGCCCTCCCCTCCAGGACTGAAGCTCTTTTTTCTATGTGGAGATTTGGAAGCTAACATGCAGGCAAATATAGGAAGTCAGCAGTAGTCACAAAGACCACACAGGGCAGAACTGATATTGCAGTGAGGGCTTCTGACCCCTGGCAACCTGGAATGATGCTAAAGTGATGAGGACTGCATCTTCTGCTCTTACCACAGGGCTGACCCCCAGCCACGCCCCAGAAGGACACAGCAGTTGGCTCAATTAATTATCCATGTGATACATTTTGAGGGCAGCAAGTGGTTTGAAATTTGGTCTGTGGGATATATTAGAACCTGTGAGAGATTTTTTCCTTTGAGGCTGTTCTTTAAAAGAGGGAGCTATATTCAACACAGAAGAATAACTGGGCTATTTCTCTTGGAGCACTGCCAGCACACACAAGGCCTCCTTTTCTTTGCCATCGGCAGGCGTTTGGCATGTGTGCAAAGTCTGGAGTCTGCCCAGCATACTTACCCACTTGTGTTCTGGAGCACCTCGACCTCCGCCTACAAAGCCAAACATAAAGGCTGTCTTCACCATAGCGCCTAGAAGCATGTGACTTCCCTCTCCAGAGCCAGGGAGGCCCCAGGGGACATCTCCTCACTATTGTTAGAGATGGTGATGATAATGTTGCCACAGCCCATGAGCCCAGAGTCAAATGCTGAGCTGAAAAGGCCAATCTCCAAGAAGTGCACACTCACCTGGCTATCTGAAACAATGGCCCAGACACTGGGCCAGGTTCTGTGGGTTCATAGAAGAAGAAGATGGAGTTCTTTCCTTTGAGCAGCTGACTGTCCCGAATGGGAAATAGAGACCCTAAATAAGGACTTCTGGTACGACAAGGGAGCAGGCAAAGCTTCAGAGAGAATTAGGGGAGCATACAGACATCACAAAGTTGAGGTGGCTTGTGAATGATGAATATGAATTCATCCAACAAATGGGGCAGAGAAGAAAGCATGTGGTGGCTTCAGGGGCTCACATTCCTGGCCAGCATGCAGGGCAGCTGATGACAGAGGAGGCAGGGCTGGAAGTCTGCTCTGCTTAGTCCTAAATCCTTAAGCAGAAGGGGAGCAGGAAGGAAGAAGGAACTGAGGTGAGGGAATCCTGCGCCCAGACACTGGCCTTTAAAGAGTGTTCAGCAGATATGCACAGTCTCCACAACTGGTTTGGGGAGGAGGAGAAAAGAGTAGTGGGTCTGGTGAGAAGCCAGAGCAGACTGACTCTTCACTACATGCTCCTTTTGTTGTTGTTCAAGGGAACAGCAGCAACATATTTAAAAGTTATTTATGGTTATTGTGTGTGTGGATGTAGTTATGAGCATGTCATAGCACATGTGTGGAGGTCAGACAACAACTTTTGGGAGTCAGTTCTCTCCTTCCACCGTCTGGGTTCTGGCGATGAAACCAGGTTTTCTAACTTGCCCAGCAAGCACTTTTACCCACGGAGTGTTTCATCAACCCCAGGGCAGCCACAATCCGAAATGCAGGCATAGGCATATAACGCCTTACCCAGCCAGCGGCCAGGTTCCCGAGTGCTGGCTTTGCCTGAATCGATTTCAGCTTTGTCACAGCCAGGGCAATGGCTCCTGGGCTCTCTCTGCCTTGCCAAGCAGCCTTTACCATGTATAGAGAACACAGTAAGTGGGTTCTGAGTAAGAACCGAGAGGAGCAGATTCGTGGAACACAAGAAATGGACCAGCCTGTGCTGTTAACTGACCCAACTCCTTCACTGAAACACAGAGGAAGGGATGCTTGCTGCCTGTTCAAATGTAGCACTGGATACCCACTAAAGAAAAGTTTTTCCCTTCTAGTCAAGAGAATGTAATCTACCCCTGGATGGACACATGTCATTGTCTCCTCCCAGTCACCTTAAGACCAATCACCTAGTCAAGGGACCACTCCACCAAATACTATGTTAAAGAGATGGGAGGAATATTTATTCCTTTGATGAGATAATATACTTTTCCTTCCTGGAAACTCTGCTCCTAGATCAGCCTCTGCAGAGCTCTGTTATGTCTGTCCACCTTTCTGAGCTCTTTCTCTTTCTCTTTTTCTTCTCCTCTTCTTCCTTTGGATGCTGGCCAGCGCTTAAGTGTGCTTTCTCTGGCACTTTGGGCTGAGTCTCTTCCCCACCGTGTGGTTGCTTACAAATTGGTTCACTTTCTTCCCAGTCTCCATCTCCCCCCTCTCGGAGGCAGCTGAGATTTCCATCTTGCCTACCCTGAGGTTTTACTTCTAACCAGTTATAAAACTGTCTCTGAGCTTCCCTCGGAGTGCATCCTTAAAGTCTTCTATTGAGATGAAGACTCCACAGCAGCAGCAGCCAGGTGCTTTTAATTATTTTATCTCACGCTTCACAAAAAGCAAACTTCACTCAGGAAAAGCGTGGTAGAGGGAGGATAGTGCCCCAGTTCACGTTAAATCCACCATTGGATGAGATGGCATCAGGAGTGGGGCTCTGGTGGGTGGAATTGCCTTCTTGACTGGGGTGAATCCTCCTGCAGTGCTTTCTAGAGAGCTGCCTTCCCTCACTGTGTCAACACACACTAAGAGAATGATTTCTATGAGCCAGGAAGTGGCCCTCATCAGTCACCAAATCCGTCAAATCTTTGATCCAGGACTTCCAGCCTTTACAGCTGTGAGAAGCAAGCTTCTTTGTTGCTAAGCCACCCAGTGTATGGCAGTTTGTAACAGCAGCCCCAGTGGGCCCAGCCAGAGGTTAAGTGATTTCCACACATAAGCAACTGGAGAAGCTAAGACTTCAAGCCAGAGGCTCTGGCCTCAGGGTCCGTGGCTTTTACCCACAGGCCAGGTAGATGAGAAGAGTTTCTGGAGGTGGGGAAGTTTATCTCTGGTGAGGGAAAGCAAGATGGAGAGACACTGAGTTGAAGATGAGGGTGTCTAAACCACATGGTATCCACCTTCTCTTAGGAAGACAGGGAGAGGTGAAGGCAGAGAGTGAGGGGTCTGGTAGGATCTGGGAGCTTGTGGAAAGCAGCTGAGGCTTGTACCAGGCAGTAAGGAGAATGGGGCGAGAGGTCTTTGGGACAAATATGAGGCCAGATGAGGCCAAAGGGCACGGATTTCACCTGGATCTTGTCCTGAGTTAGGGAAATGGGACAGTGAAGTTTAACCTCAAAGGAGTCTGGGGGAGAGTGCGGGGCACAGAAGAGGATATACATAGCAAAGGAGGGAGCTGGGAAATAGGGGGGACATTTAAATATCCTGTCATCCATGCTAACCAGCATGGTAGGCAAGGACAAGCATGTAGCTGCAGCATGTGACATCTGAGGTCTGTTGACTGGCCACTCTACCCAAGGCACTCATTAAAAAGGGGCCCCAAAGCTTTCCAACACTTATGAGTTTTCTTGGTTTAAAAGTGAAAGCCCATAACTCTCCACCGACTTCCTGTGCCGGTAGCACTAGAACCTGGCTAGCCTCAATAAAATCCCCCCAGGTGGGCTTCAAAGGCTTAGCATGAAATATTAACACAAGCCTCTCTTCCTCTCTCTTAATATTGAGTACACATTAAATCACCTTGGATATACTGGCTAAAGATATTTACAATTAATTCTACCGGTTGTTATTTTGTGTTCTGTTAAATGCTTCGAAGGAGACCCAAACTACTACTGTTGGCCCAAACTGGTCTTTCAGGCAGTAGTGTATTAAGCTCAGGCTAAATGTAGGAGGCCTGTCTGAGGACTTAAGCAGGAGTCTATGTGAACAGAGCTCTCAGCTCTTCTGAAAGGGGATAGAGCTGATAAGGTTTGGCAGGAAATGGGAAGGAAGAACCAGGAACAGATGGCCTAAATGAGGAAAGGCGTCCTCTGAGGTATGTGAGGATTACATGATGTGCCACTGAATGGGGCTAGAAAGACACCAGATGTCTATCGTGAATCAAAATGTCTAGAAGAGATCCGCAGAGACTCCAGTGACCGACCATAGGACTGATCCTGGAGCCACTTCTGCTTCAAAATCCGCTTCGTTGTCCTGGCTTTGTACCAGGACATTCACAATGGACCTCCCCGCTACTTCCCATCCCCCCACCCCCATGGCCCCCTGGGCTGTTTCCTCCTAGACCTGAGTGCTAACCCCCACCACTTCTTTCCACTGGTCTCTCCCAAAATACCACTGCCAAACACATCCTACCTCCCAAGGAGTTTCCCCTGGGGCAGTGAGATGGCTCAGTGGGCAAAGGCGCTTGCCACTAAGCCTAAAGACCTGAGTTTGGGTCCAGAACCCACTTGTTGGAAAGAGAGATTCTATTTCCTCAAACTGCCCTTCGACCGCTGCACGTGAGCTGTGGCGTGCTTGCTTGCGAACATCTATCATATACATACACAATTTTAAAAAAGTCCCCAACCCTGACTGCCTAGAGCTAAGACTGACCCCCACCCCCACCCCTGTAAGAGATGTCTGGTAGCAATTAGGAAGGCAGCAACATGATACAGCCTGACTCCTGTGGCCTGCAAGCCAGGAAGTCTAGATCTTAACTCAGATTTGCCTGTTGGGTTTTGTTGTGTTTGTTTGAGTTTAAGGCATATCCAAAGTTTTCCGGCTTTAGCTTCTTCACTCTTTGGCTTCATAATACTGATTTAAAACTGTAGTCTCAGGAGTGGTATTAATGAGGTAACGGAAGCAGAGGTGCTTTGTTAAAGGTGGGTCACACAAAAGAAAGGGACTGGGCTAGAGAAATGGCTCAGGGCGTAAGTCTTTTTAGAAGACCTGCATGCGGTTCCCACGCAGGCAGCTCACAAGCACCTGTAACCCCAGCTCCAGACGACCGTGGTTGCCCAGGGCACTTGCACACACATGCACACGCGTGAAAACGAATTAACCTTAGTAAGAATACATTTCAAAAGGAAGGAAAGGTACTGTTGGAATCTAGCTGGGGAAGGGAGGAGGTGTGTGAGGAGGAAGTCAGGGAGCAGGACAAGGTGCCCCAGAGAGAAGCAGAGCACTCCAGGGCACCTGGTCTCTGTTCCGCTATGGGGCTAACTTTCCGTCTAGTAGAAAAGCACCCCATCCCCCACTCCCAAGCGGCAGCAAAGGCAGGACAGGCCTTTCCATCAGAGAACAGATACCTGGCTTCGGGACATTTCCTTCAGCTAAATTAAAAAAAAAAAAGGGGGGGGGGGTTTCCAGGGAAAACACCCTGGACAAAACCTGAATTCTGCTGTTAACGAACTACTTGAGATTTTAAGTCTGTCCAACATCAAAAGGAAGATTTTGTATGGTGAGAAGTCGTAATGCCTCCCAGACTGGCTCTCCCTCCAAGCCCTCCCCCAGCATGGTGAACGGTGGAGAATGCGGAATCCCAAGAATGGAAGAGGTAGGCGAGGGTTGCACTCGCCTCTGGCTCAGTGGGTTGGGATCGCTGAACCCCAGAACTGCCCTAAGGCCAGTCACACTTTATTTTAAAACTTCGCTCTGGCCCTTTGAAGGAAGGAGCTCTCATCCGCATTTTACCGAGGAGGAAAACTGAGGCTCAGAAGGGCACAGTCCAAAGCCCACTCTTTCCAGCCAGGAGTGTTTCCTGTGGAAGACTTTTTTTGTTTTGTTTTGTTTTATACAAGCTTGGATATGATGAGTGACCTGCCAATTGCTCAAGACAGAGCATACATGGAGTGGCACAGTAAAGCCCCGTTTTGATTTATAAAATGTCCATCTGTAGATCAGCAACTATCTTTTCTTCCATCCATCCATCCATCCATCCATCCATCCATCTTACCTATCTAACTGAAGACATGGTTTTTATATAGATCCTATATGGACAGTGCTAAGTCTAGAGCAGCATGCTCCAAATTTCCCCAAACTTTACACTCACCAGCTCTTTACAGTTTGGAATTTTCTCCATTCTTTGAGATATTTGCCTCGAACTGATATGATCAAACGTGCTCACCCTGGGGCCCCACCATTTGCGTCCTTCTTGATAGGGCACCCACCACTTCACTTCCTGTCCACCCAGGCCCCAAGGCGCCTGCCCATCTACCTCGAATGCTTACTTTTTCTTTATGGACAATTAAACTTTCTCCAAAGAGTGGTGGCATTCACTGCCCAATCTGATAATGGGATCACAACGCCGACCTTTGGAATTCTCTTTCTCCTCCCCTGTAATGAATTATTTGGTACTTTCTGGGCACATGACATTGATTCTAGAGTGATACCATGCAAAGATTCCAGGCAAGCTGAAGACCTGTGGGACCACAGTTATTACTTGAAGGACCCACTGCTTAACTTCAGGATACAGCTCTACGGAGTAATTCAAGGCTGGCATTTCCACGCTACGTTTTTTTTTTTTTTTTCTTTCCTTAGAAAAAGGCAGAAATGTGAACTTATGTAAAATCTGTTTTTTAAATGTTGACTGAATTCTTTTTTTTTTTTTTGAAATGCTGTACAGATCAAAATACATTGCATGACATTTTCAAAGAATTAATAAAAATCATTTTTTGTTTTTTTTTTTAAATACTGTACAGGCAAACAAATGGCACCAGGAGAGGCCCACAGTGTCAGAGGTGGGATAGGAAATGTGGCCTCAGGCCAGAGTTCTCGCCTAACCTCCAGCTTCTCTGCCATAAATGCAGCCCATGCTTCCCTCACCTGGACCTGGGCAGCCTGTGCCTCTGCCAGCATCGCCCCTACCCCACAGGGCCTCCTGCAGGGAGGGAGCTGCTTCACCAGTACATCTGTTCAATTCCTAATTCCAGCCTCAGTCAACACCGCTTTTCCCAGGGGCCCCTCAGAAACTGCTCCTAGACTCCGGTTTGCGTCTCTCTTGCTCTCTATCTCTTCTTACACGTGTTGTGACTGCTGCGGTCTCTCCATGTTGAAATCTTTCTGTTAGATCATGCACATTGGAAGAAAAAAAAAAAAAAAAAAGGATCAGGTTGCTGCTGCCAGCTATGACTGTGGGTGAGTCTGGGACATTGTGGCCGTCTTCAGCCTCTGTGTGCCCCATAGCTTTGCACACCATGTAGACTCTCTTCTTAGGAGAATTCCCTCAGCTGGAATTCCCCTCCTTTCTTAGTCTGTGACTCCTATCCAGCCCCGATGGACAGTTTTACACACCAGACAGGTTCCCTCCCTATGCCTGTGCCCAGCAGCATTTACTCAGTCTGGCAGTCCTCATGAGACAACCTGGTAATTCCAATTACTCCTCTCTTGTGCTGGATCACGAACTGCTTGCCTAGTGGAGTACCTAGCCTGATGCCCTTGACCAGATAACATTCCATGGCTGTTAGGAAGTGAGGGGGACAGGGGGAGGGAAAGAATAGAAGAGAGAAAGAAGGAAAAAAAGAACAGGGTCACAGACCCCCCAAGAAACGGCAGAGAAGACCCAGGTTTGGTTCCCAGTAGCCCAGGGTGACTCACAACAGCCTGTTACCCTACTTCAAGGGCATTTTTTGTCCTCCTTGGGCACTAAGCACACACATGGCACACACACACACACACACACACACACACACACACACACACACACACATATATATTCAGGCAAAAACAGCATCACATACAATTCTTTTTAAGAGAGCCGGCTACTAGGTTGAGGTTACAACAGCTGCATTGTGCTACAGGCTAAAGGTCCCAGTCACTGTCCCTACCCCAGCAAGACTTCTTCACTCGAGCATTGTAGGGAGCTCTTGGCTTCTAGGCCTAAGAACCAGCATTTGATAGGAGCCTGTCACTCGGTGTCTCTTTCCTCCTTTCCTCTTTATTAATGATCCACCAGAAAGACCACCCAGAGGATAACTCTAAGAGCGCCACTGGAACAGAAACAGGGTGGCTCATATAGTAGACATGTTCTTCCTTCCCACAGTTAGATGCTGGAAGACTGTGACCAGGGCCCCAGCCCAGACTAGTTCTGGTGAGGCCTGTTCCCAGTCTACAGGCTGCCAACTTCTTGCTATATCTTCACAAAGGATAAGAAATAAGAACGCTCTCTGGATTTCCTTTGATAAGGAGCAGTCCCCTTCACAAGGGCCCTATCCTCGTGCTCTAGGTACCTTCCAAAAGCCTGGATCCTAATGCCATCACACGGGGAGTGGGGGGGTAGGACCTCAAAATGCACCAAGGAGACACAAACACCCACATGGTTCCTTAAAGCCATGCTGAGAATTGAGAGTAGACCAGAAGTCCACAAGGGGGTTCAACTCAGCAAATCCTCAAGGAGAACCGTGGGGCAGGATTTTAAACCAACCGTACAGACAAGAAAGTGGGCTCAAAGTCATTTTATAATCAGAATGGGAAAAAAAGCAGATGAAGACGTTCTCTCTCTCTCTCTCTCTCTCTCTCTCTCTCTCTCTCTCTCTCTCTCTCTCTCTCTCTCTTATGTGAGTACATCACTGTCTTTAGACGCACCAGAAGAGGGCATCAGATCCTATTACAGATAGTTGTGAACCACCATGTGGTTGCTGGGAATTGAACTCAGGACCTCTGGAAGAGCAGTCAGTGCTCTTAACTGCTGAGCTATCTCTCCAACCTCGGTCACATCTCTTCAATAGGCAAAATTCTTTTTAAAACCCAGAAGAGCTGGGTGTGGTACATGCCTTTAATCCCAGCATTTGGGAAACAGAGGCAAGCCATCTCTGTGACTTTGAGGCCAGCCTGATTTATATGGCAAGTTCCAGAACCAGCCAGAGCTACATAGTGAGACCCTACCTCAGATGAATAAATATATAATCCAGTAGAATAAGTAACTCACTAACAATCTTGATGATTTGAAACGTGAGGGATTAGCCAATTCTAATGGCTACATATGGGTCAAGGATTTCATGTGCCCTATAAAAATCCTTCTCATCCTGTGTTACGAGTAGGACCCTGACTAACAGGGACGTGCTCTGGCCTTCTGCTCCTCCAGAACCACTAGCAGACTGCATTTGAACAATAGTTCTCTGAAGAAGGCAGAGGAATGGACCCACTGTGCGGAATGTCAGGCCTCAGCTCTGGCTGTGGGCAGAGATCTCCCGGCAAGAGCCTTTTTGCACCACTGAGCATCACCCATGGGTTTGGCTAACACAGGGCTCCATTTGGTGGTTGAAAATGCTGAAAGACGGGGGTAAAGATAAGGCAGAAGGTTAGGCCAGAAATGGTTCACTTTGGACCGGGGTAAAAGGGACACAAGCCTGGGTCTGCAGAAAAAAAAAAAAAGTGTATTCTTTGAATGGCCCTGTTCCCGAAATACCACTCTACTTAACAGCATGAAAGAGCCATCACCACCCTGGCGGGTAGGGCAAGGGGCTGCAACAAGAGGCTTAGTGTTCTCATCCAGTTCAGTCACTCAGGCCCTGTGCAACCCGTGCCTGTACCTGCCCTTGCTGGTCCTCGGCATCCTCATGGGATGAAGAGGTAGTCTAGGCAACCAGGGAGGTTCCTTCCACCTTCAACAACAGACATCCCTTGGAGTGCTGGGAGCCCAGAATGTGAGCTTCAGCACCGTTGGACAAAAGGGGCATGGAGGGAGGGAGGGGAGGAGGGAGGGGGAAAGGAGGGAGGGAGGGGGGAAGAAAAGGAGGCCTAGGTAATAGAGTCCTTGAGCAGGTGTCTAGCCCAGGGGTGGGGTGTGTGTGCAGGTATGTGTGCCAAGAATGAGCAAGAACTCCATAAGAGAGAGGGCAGGACACCAGCCGCTCAAACGTGCCTGCTGTGGAGATGTTTTAGTGAGAAGGCTCAAGATGAGCCTGAGGACTGAGAAGCAGCAAGGTGACAATGACCCTCGGGAATACTGACTGGGTTCTTTCCAGAGGCCATAGCAGCTGCCATGAGGTGTGAGGACTGCTGCCACAGGCTAGATCTGAGGAGCTCCCAGAAGTCCTTCTAGCAGAGCACAAGTGCTAAGAGGAAGCAGGCACACAAATAAGAGGCCTGAGTATGTGTAAGAAGGAGGTGTTATTGGGCCCATTTCTCAGATGGTCAGAATTAGGTGACAAAGGTAGAATTAGAACCCAGTTCTGCCCAACTCCAGGGCATTTGTCATTTTTAATTTGTCCTTGTTCCTACAGTCTATGTGCCCTTGCTTGGGTTAAAAGTAAGGAAAGGTGTCTAAGAACAGAGAAATGGCTGAGAAGATTGGTAGGGGCAAAGAGAATGGACAGTAAGTGTTTTCCTACCAATACAAGATGGCAGTCAAGTTTTTCAAGTGGATTTTTTCTCTTGCTGCCTAAAAAGACTTTTCTCTTTCTTTCTCTTTTTTTTTCTTTTCTTTTTTAAGTACAGGGTTCCAATGTTAGTCAGACCTGGGATGAACTCCTGGGTCCTGCCACTTAATACTCAATGATGGTAAAGCAAGTGTTTAATCTCTTGGGACCTCATTTGGCTCAGCCCCATGATGAGAACAGTAATAGTCCTACCTTGTTAGGCAGCTGGTAAAGGTCAATTACTCTTATTTAAGGTCTTGGTTCGAATGTGTCTGAAATGCATTAAACATTCTCCAGAAGGGAGCAGAAAGTGGGTGTGGCGCCACATGCCTGTAGCCCAGCACTCAGGAGGCTGAAATGGACAAGTGAGGGTCTGAGCCCTATCTGGGCTCCATAGTGAGACTCAGTCTCTAAATAAGTAAATAAAAACTAACAAAACCCAAGCATTCCTGTAATGCTACTGTGTGACCCTCCCCTCTCCTAGCTCCTCACAATCAACATCTGGTCAGTCTCCTGCCCTTCCAGGGTGCCTCTCTGTGTCCTCTCCATCCCAGAACCACTTCCAGGATGTTTCTCCCTTTGCATCTTACTAGGGCTGGAGAGTGCCTTTGATCAAGTACAACATTAGTTCCTCTGCACAAAATCTCTTAAGGCTCAGGAAGCCAGCCCTTCCCTGGGGTGATTATTTCAATGGGCTAGTTTGCAAAGCCATCACAGCTAGGCCTGGTGGGTTTGTGGGCTGCTGGGAATGGTTGAACAAGTTTCCCCATGCGTTTTGAAAATTGACTTCGGGATGTACATCAAAGCCTTCTACCCAAAGCACAAACTGAGCCTTTGAGAATCTACCAACTATTAAATGGAATTTACTACCACCCAGGACTGCCTCCCAATACCTAGAGGGAGATAGATAAGTCTATGAAAGGTCAGGGTGGGAGACTTCCTCTCAGGATTCCTGACTACTCCTGTACCCATTAGGTGAAGCCTATGGATCCTTTCTCAGGGCCCATAAAAGAAAATATATAACTTGACTACAAAGAAAACCAATATACGTAAAATATAATTATTACAATTTGAAAAACCAAGTGTGTAATGCAGCCATCTGTGTTTCCTTTATTAACTCATTAAATTACATATTTTAGAAGCTGATGTAGCAACCACTGGCATCTCAAACACAACCAACATAAATAACATTTCACAATATCTATAGCAACTAAAATATAATATGAAACGATCTATTCTTTTTATTGGTGACAATGTCATGGAGACTGAGCATAAACTGTGGTTTGTTGCCAACACTGACAACTGAAAACAAAATGTCAAGCAAAGATGTCACCCGTCCCCACCCCTCCTCTGACCCCCTCCCCATTCAAGTTCACAGACTTGTCTTAAATTCTGTAAATGAGATTTCGGGGTTGTTGACCCCAGAATAAACATTCATGTTCTAGCTTACTCTTACCTTTGAAGAGTCCTCATCACACTCTTTCTGCCCTAAAGGCCCAATTCTACAGATACAACCCTTTTGGCTGCCTCACGCCCAGACTGCCTGACCCCTGCCAGGTCCTGGTGAAGCGAGGTTCCAGGAAGCAGTCAATGGCTGGAACAGGGAAGGAGAGGCCGGTGTGGGGTGCACAGTGCAGCTGAGCACATGGTGGGTCTCTCACCACAGCATTGCCTGTCAACACTGCTTAATCTAGCTCCTCTCTTCTCCCTCAGGGTTTACAGGCATCTTGGCCTTCCAAGTCAGAAGAGCCCTACCTCAGTGTAAGCAGCTCTCTGATGGAGGAGGAGGCTGAAGATAAGTAACCCTTGTAATCTGCCTGGCTCACAAGCACTGGTAACTGGTGACACCATTTGCCCCCTTCCCCTCCAAGCCCTGCAGGTGGCTCATGACCTCCGATATTTATTTACTGAAAGATCACATAAATGACGTATGAAAACAATAGGTTAAGAATTCAAACACTAGGGGTAGATGGGGGGAGGGGTGGGGTAGGAGGACTGAGAGGGAGGAGGGAGGGAAACTTGCGTTGGGATGTAAAGTAATTAGTTAACTAAGGAAAAAAGAGAAAAGAAAAAGAAAGCAAGCACTAGCAAGGCAAAGGCACCTGTTACCAAGCTTCATGACTTAAGTTTAGTATCCATGGTAGGAGAAGGGGGTATGCCATGGTACTGGTGAACACACACACACACACACACACACACACACACACACACACACGCACACACACACACACGCACACACACGCACACAATCACATTCACACGTGCTCACTAAATAAATCTGTTGAAATGTAATAACAAGTCAAACAATAATGATAAAATGTTATCAAGAATGATACAATGCCCTTCCTCCCCACCCAACATCATAACTGGTAAATATAGACCTGGTCAAACTATATATTCACCCAGCTTGAAACTGTATCTTTTAAACTTTCCCCAAAGATTAGGATGGCTACATCCTCCGAGGGGAAAGGATGTTGAGACAAGGAACAGACAATGAGTGAAGCACTGGGAACTCCTTACTGAGAGCTCCCGCCAGTGTCCTGTGAGGAGATGGTCATGCGGCCATACCGCTGTGGAAGGGAAGTGGCTTTGAGGGCTGCTCTCCATCTTTATGAAACAAATTCTCCCCATGCCACAGCTCTCTGCCCCTTGTCACTTGATATCAGAGGCCCAGCCCAGAATATATACTAAAGGAAACTCAGCAGACACAAATATATACACATGTACATACACACATGCACGCACCCATAAACACACACACATGCAGACTCACACATTCACACACATACATGCAGACTCACAATACATTTACACACACTCATATAGAATTGATAGCCAATACATTTTATTAATTTTTACTCAAGAGAAAAACTGAGGAGGGAGTTTGGGACTTTTCCCCCCCGACCTTGCCTATGCTCCCAGAAAGCCCGTTGTGGGCTAGAAGCAGGAGAGACAGTCGGGTGCTCCTAGGGGAAAATCCAGTGTGCACTTTTTCCTGAAGCAGGAACACCTTTCTTCAGGACCAGTAAGTTACAGCTGTCTGAGCATCACATGAACTACCTACTTGAAATCCTGGGACCACATTTACTTTATTAGGAAACATGACAGGTGTATTTCTACAGGAGGAACCATCTTCTCTCTCATCTGTGGAGACCGGAAGCCATTCCCAGCCAGGCCTAACAGAAGCCTTTCAGTCCACCCTTCACGAGGGAGATTAGCATTCTGAGGCCCAGAGAAGTTAGTCGTCAGCTGTAAAGCACCCAGCTGATTAGCAGTGTGTCTGGGCTCCCCTTCCAGACCCCTTGGTCTTCAAGCCTCCTCCCATTTACTCTACCACAGGGAGAGCACAGAGTGGTTCTCTCTACCTGAGGCCCAGAGCTAGACAGCTCTGCCCAATCCCAGCATTACTTCCAAGATCCCAAACACAGTAGCCAACTTTTCTACCTTTCATTTCCTCATCTGTGCACTGGAGATTTTGAGGAACCGATCCAAACATGGCTGTAAGGACCGAGGATGCCGGGTGGACATACGATTGCACTATTCTTATATCTAGTTGCTCCTATTTCACACCCGGAATTGAGTGCGTCTGCAGCAGCTGTGTCTGCATGACCCCCCAAATATAAGTGAGAAAGTACTGTTACCAAATCCATTCACCACGAAGAGAGTCCCAGCCCCCTTTCAGATAATGTAATGCACGCCAAGGTCGGCTTTTCTGCGTCTTATTCTTCCGCTTCCTTGTAGTGCTGGGAACACACCACTAGTCTACAGTGCCAGGCCTGAGATCTGAACTTTACAAGTTAGCATATTTTGGATTCAGAAGTACTATCTATCCCCTACCTCCCTAGGCATGAAAGAGGGAAGATGCCTCTTCCTTCTACAGAGCATATGCCTTGCACACACTCTTAAGAGATTGGAAACCAGCACAGTGCCTGGCACATAACAGAGGCATGATGCAATTTTGATGGTTGAATTGAACAAATGAAGATGCACGCAGGAATGGGAGAGCCTGAGGCAAGCGTCTTGTTGCAAAAAGCTTGGGGTGGCAGCAAAAAAGCGCTCTATCCCCTTCTTAGCATCTTCTGTGGGGAGCCAATAGCGGAGCCTCTGTTTTCATTGTCTGGCCCATCAGACCCGACCCAGGGTTTGGATGATAACTGAAGTGTGTGTGCTCCTTCTCCAGCTGAAACAGATGTGGTAATGAACGTTGTAGGCCAGGGGAGGCAGACAGGGCAGGGAGATGGCTCATCTGTCTTCCTAATTGTCAACTCTGCCTATAATAAGATTCCCCCGCCCCGCCCTGGTTCTACCTTAGGCTCATGCTGAACTGAGACAATCCAAGATATCCATCTTGTAGTCATGAATAGTGGCCTTCACAAAGTGCCAGGGATCGAGTGAGGCTGCTGTGTGGCTCACAGAGGCTGGGAATACGAGGGACCCTGAGCCTGAGAGTCAATAGTTTGGTATCTTTGCTGTTAACCAGCTGTGGGAACTCAGCAGTTACTGTACCTCTCTGACCTCTGTTTTCTGGAAAATTACAGCCCCAAGGTTTGGGAAATGGGGTGAGTCAAGTGGGGACTGTATGCATGACACTGTAAAGTTACATGCACTGAAGAAGAGAACTGGTAATTTTCATCAGATTCTCAAAGATATACATTATCCCTCCTCCATTAAAAATTAAGAACTACTAGATGATTTTCATCCAAAAAATTAATCTGTTGAACACTTTCTATGTGTCCTTGCTCTGTACCAGGCACTTGAGACTCAGATATGACCGGAGAGTCCTGCTTAAGGGTCCTCAGTGCCACTGGTGCTCATCACTACAGGTACATATCCCAAGGCCACTGGAAACAAAGGAAAGGCAGCATCTAACTCATGTGGTCAAGAAGACCGTCTGTGGAGAAGCTTAAGCTTAATGAAGCTGGTGGCAACACACGCATTCACTGCGTGAGAAGTGGAGAGTAGATTGAACACCAGGTGCACAGGCAGCATGCGTTCTAGGCAGTGCCTCAATTGTAATGTGGAGTTGCACACAGCAGTTGCAGAAGGCCAAGCGAGTGGCAGGAAGGCAGAAAGGAGGCTAGAGAGGTTGGCAGGGGCCAGGTCCGATGCCATGTGGGCACCCTCCCCCCCAACTCCACATCCTCTTTCCTGAAACATGGATCCAATTGCACAGGACTGGATGAGCCACCACTTCCAACGCATTATTTCCTTGAATGCTGAGCAAAGTTTTTTTTGGGTTTTTTTTTGTTCGTTTGTTTGTTTTTTTTTTCCAAGCTGCGGGTTGGATGTGACAGCGGGAAACAGCATGGGGAAGAACCATTGCTCTTAGTTTTAACAAAGTTGTAGGTAGAAAGCTCCTGTCAAACTGTTGTTTTCCTCTGCACATTTGACCTAGACGGGGGCCTCTAATAGCCCAACGCCATGGCTGAGAAAGGAAGACACTGATTAGCCCAGTCAGTGGAATGCAGAGCTAAGGGGCATGCCTACTGGGCTTTTGGTCCTCCTCGGCAAACAAAGACTTTCAGTTCCTGCACAGGACTTGGCTGCTGGGCAGGGTCCTCTCACAGGCTGCTTCCATCTGAAAGTCTATCCATCATCTAACCATGTAGCTTTCAGCCTTCAAACTGATGCTCAGCCCATCCCCAGTTCTCTGGGAACCCAAGTATAGAATCAAAGAACTTAGCAGAACTCTACACCGGCGTGATGTGATTCACTCCATCTTGGTCCCTGGACTTCCCGAGGCCAGTGTACAGCTCTGTTTACCTTTGTATCTGAAAACTTTCTCTGCCGCCTGGTTCTGGACTTTTGTGCTTTATCTCTGCCTCCTACAGCATCCCCACAACTCACTGTCCCTGAGACACACCATGCCTCCTTGAGGTAGGAGGCTGGAATTTAAAGGCAATGCCAGAGCGGACCCCACTTCTGCTTCCATGGGAAGCAATACGCTTTTCTGTGCCCTGTCTTGAGAAGCTAAGGAGCCCAATTGGTTTACTCGGGTAGGTCCTCCGAGATTGCACTTTAAACTAGAGATGCCTTCTCTCCTGACTGTAACCATCACTGGCTATTCTCCCCTGGCCCTGGTTGGTGCATAGGACCTTGCACAAGCCTCAGGGGTCATCCTTGAAATGGAATAGCCTCTAACTCCTGGAAAATGCCCATCCCCATCCTACGAGTCTGTATCCCAGGGTGCCTGCAAAGTAGTAGTCTGGACTTCTGCAGCCCAGGTACAATGAGAGTAGGTTCCAGCCAGGTGTAGAACGCATGGACTTTTCAGCTCCTGTCTGTAACTGGCCAGTCTGCAGCAACAAAGTTCTGGGGTCAAAGATTTGACCTTAAAGAAGATGGGGAGGGGAGCTAACCAAGAGGTACGCCCGGCTTGGCAAAGTATCTTCAGCCAGCGCCTAGCACATCGGCGCCTAGCACAGGGATCCAGGGCAGCCCTCCTCCCTCTGCCCAAGGTCGCATCCCATCGTAGCTCTAGAAACTTCAGCCAAGAGCAGGGAGGTGCGGGCTGGGAACCAGGCGCAATGTTTTGCAAAATGAAAGAGACTCGGCGATTTCTAGGTAGTCCTGTAAGTCAGCTGGGAGGCGCCCCTAGTCCCGCAAGCTGCATCCAGGACTGCAGGGTCCGTCTGAGGACAGCTGCGAGGGTCTGCACCACCTGAGTCTCAAGGACGAGTCCCTCTTCTACGGTCTCAGTCCTCAGAGCTGGAAAGCAAGAGAGGCTACCCTCCTTCCCTGACCCTCCGGACGCCCGGCTCAGGCTGCCGCAGCCTCTGCGGGGACGCGGCGCTAGCAGGGGTCGCGGAGCGCTGTGGGCGCAGTCTGGGTCTCACGGGGTGGGTGTCCGGGGCCAGTGGACGCCAGGCCACTTACCTTGGGGAGCCGCGGGGTTCTGGCTGGAAGCGACCGCTGTGCGGGAGCAGCGCGAGCGCCCACCCGGCTTCGGGGTGCACGCAGCTGCAGCTGCACGGTCTTCCGTGGCACGATCCTCCTTCCTCTGCACCGTCCGCGTCCTGGCACGCACCGCGCGCCGCCGCACCCTGCTGTCCGGGGCGCGCACACCCTCCAGGCGCCCTCAGGTCGGCGGGCTGGGCCTGGAGCCGGGGCGCACTCGCTGCGGGCACACCTACCGCGCCGGCTGCGGGACTGGGAGCGCAGGAGCCGGATCCTCGCTGCCGCCACCCGAGTCCCCGCCTTCCTGACGCGGCGCGGGCTTTGGTGTGTAGGAAGGGGCAGAATTGCGACACCGAGGGGAGGGTCTTAGCCTTGGACAGAGTTAAGAAGAAAAACTTTTGGAAAAGAAACCAGAAAAGTCCCAGCCTGTATAAGGCGCTTTCCAGATTTCCCCAGGGCTCCCTCGTGCGTTTTTCTAAGTTCGTCTAGACTCTGGAGTCTAGAGTCTAGACGTTTCTGTTCCCACAATGCTGGAGAAACGGTATCAGACAGGGTAACAACTGCCCAAGTCAGAACTCAAACCAAGGCCTGATAACTGAGATCCTGTGAGCAGTGGGGTCCTAGCAGGGGTGTGAGAGTGTGAGAGTCGTTCACAACAGGACTTAGATGTCTCCTAAGCCATTTCCCTTCGAATTTTCTTCCAAATCCATGTTCCAACTCCATTAAAAAAAAAAAAAATCAGTCTTTCTCTTCATACACCCATCTCCACGGCAGCTTTGTACCAGTCAAAAGTTACTAACCTTGAACGGACAGATAGCTAAGGACCACCTCGGCCACCATCCTGGAAAGAGAAGTGGAGAGGCTTCCCTTACCCCTCACAGAGAGGACCAACAGAAGAGGGGTAAAGGAGATAGATGGCAGCTGGCAGGGATTCAGAGCCCAGCTGTCACACACACACACACACACACACACACACACACACACACACACACACACACACACGCCCACCTTTCTAGAACCCACTCCCGGGAAGCAGCCCAGGGAGTTTTATTTTTGTCTTTGTGACCCAGATGGGATAGATAATTTGAATCAAGGGATATTTAATTTCCGTTTCGGCAGAAACGTAGTTATTAGGATGACTTCATTTCCACGAAGCTTTCGTGATAGCAGTAACAAATGGGAATGAAGCCTTGGCCTCAGTGCTGGGACCCAAAAAGGAGTTGGGGGTGAGGCTGTGGCCCAAGGGAGAATAGCCTCAGACTCTTCCTACTAAGGCCTGGTTGGTTGTTGTCATTCGGTGAAATGAACTAATGCGATAGGAGCGGCTCATTTTCCCAGGGAAGCCAGAAACCCAGACACCAAAGTGAGGGTCTCTCTATTTTTGACACCTCATTTTTAAAATGCTGCTCTTCAGAGGACCCAGGTTGGATTCCCAGCGTTGGAATGATGGCTGACAACTGGTCACTTTAGTTTCAGGGTACCCTCCTCCTCTTCTGGCCTCCTGGTGCACTAGGCATGTATGTACCTGGAGCATATATATACATATACAACTCAGGCAAAATATTCAAACATATAAAATGAAATAAATAAATAAATCTTATTTTAAAATGCTAAGCCCTGTCTCTATTAGCAGTTTAAGCTCCTGGACTTGTGCTTCATTGTTTGTTTGGTTGGTTGGTTGATTTTTGACCTCTCAACATCCTTGTGCAATAGAGCCAGTGTAGACCACTTATTCCTTCTGAGGGAACCCATGGCTGCTTCGGGTATGTTCTGTGACTGTGTTCTGTGACTAGCCCAAGGTCACACAAGCTACTTGACTGAGCTGGAACAAAACCCCATGCATTCTAAGTCTCAGCCTTGGATCCCTTCTGTGCTCTCAGATCACTCGAAGAATTTGTTCCTTGATTTCTGGGCATTGTGAACTTAATTAGGCATGGGGCTGGCACTGGGGTGTGGAGGCACAGCACCTTCCCTGCAAAGATGGAGGGCAGTGCCAGACTGCTATCCTCGAAAGCAGTTCAGCCTGATGACTCAGAGGTGGAACGGTCTCCAGGGTAGCGCTGAGCCAGAGGAGTCACAGTCTGAACTGGGGCAGCCAGGGCTTCTGAGGCTCAGAATTGAGTGGAAGAGTACACTAAGCAAACATACCCACCCTGGATCCTCCAAGGCCCACCGCCCACCATGCCATGCAAAAGCCACAGGCACAGAAAAGAAGCCCCAGCTAGGACATTAGCTGTTTCCTGTCCTGGCAGGAAAATGGCTGAGTTAGATTAGCAAATGGACCACTGCAGAGACCTAGGAGGAAGAGACCCCTTCCAGGTAGCAGATCTTTTAGAATTTCAGGTTTGGACACCTCTAGTGCAAACCAACTGAGCCTCTCAGACAGTGAGCATTCATGCTGAAAGCTGACATAGGATGACTGGGCATAGTCCTGCTGCAGCCTAAGCCTTTCTGTGATGGGGACCCAGTGTAGACAGAATGGAGGGCTCCTTTCCCTGCCTCACACCTTGCTGGAATGTGGAGTTCAGGGCAATTGGTGTGCATTCGTTGTCTGCCCTATGCCAGGCACCATGGTGGGCATTTCGTTTTCATTATCTGTCTCTCTGGATTCCCCGCCATATCTACAAAACAGCTGTCATTCTCTTGTTGAAGGCTCTGAGGCAAAAGCAGGAAGGTGGGTTCAAACTCAGGACTTGGTGACCAGAATACTGACTTTTCCAAACGGAAGGCCTGGAAGATATGGCATTCATGTCTTGCTCCAAGAAAGGACTGCGAATCTGCAAGAAGCATGGCTTAGCACCCACACGTGGCAACTCCTACAGTCACCAGGGTGCTGGCAACAAGTAAGAACGAGCTCTCCGACAGGAATTTTGTTTATATGGATCCTCCATTCTCAGTCTTCTCTCTGGTCCCGTAAACCCTGCACATAGATTCAGACACTGTAAGAAGTCATTGATCTTAGGGGAAGGGAGAAGCGGGCTCCTGTGAGCCTCTGGCCACATTTCATCAACCCACCAATGCATGCGGCAACCTTCCCTTCTCCACGGGAGATGGACCCCAAGACTCTCTGGTGGATGCCTTGGATGGTGCAGAATCCTTTGGATGTCATCTTTCTTCCTGTTTCTACATATCTCCACTCAAGTTTGATTTATACACCAAGCACAGAGTGAACACTCATAATAGAACAGGTATAAAATAGAGCATCGTGACTATGTGAGTGCAGTCTCTCCCTCTCTCAGACATGTTTAGGTGCTGGACTCACCCTACAGGGAATGACGTGAGATGAAGAGAGGTGTGTAATATAGGAGATGTGCGTCCTCTCTCATAAACACTGTGGTCCAGGGCTGAGCTGAGGACCACAAGGCTTGCTGTGGACTGGGTGATGGGGACAGTGTGGCTTTGCTAGACACTGGGATCCTTCTCGTGCAGAGTGGGATGGTGAGGTCAGCACACCAAGCCCCTATGCACTTCACAATGGGGCTCAACTTAAAACTGATAAATTATTGTTTCTGGAACTTCCTGTTTAAAACGTTTGGGCTGCAGCTGATGAAGCTGATGAAACTTCAGAAAGCAAAGCCAGTGAGGAATACTGTATACTGGTTTTACACGGCTTTCTGCCTAAGGAGCCCACTTTCAATGTTCACTGTTGACGCATTAGTATTGAACCTGTGGCTGTAAAGCACTAAAACTCGAATCCCAGAACATCTTATTTACACATGATTTCTTCATGATGTATGTCACAGACTTCTTGGGCTCAGAGCACTAGACAGCACTTGAACATTTAAGTTTGGGGACTATTTTAAACCAAAACAACAATAACAAAACCCCAAGGGTTTGAAAACTTAGGCTCTAGATAAGCTAGGAGCAGATTTAGAGGATGAGAGACAGCGCGCGCGCGCGCGCGCGTGTGTGTGTGTGTGTGTGTGTGTGTGTATCCTGTTTAATTCAGCTGGGATCACACATGCCCAGAGCTCAAAATTCTACCCCTCCTCCGTATCCACGAGTGACTGTAGAAGCACTCTGGGTCAGGAATAAAGGCTACACAAACAAAATTTAACAAGTAGGCATGGTAGAGAAAAGGTCTGTAGTAAAGGGTACACACTGTAAGTTTCATGTGTGCACATGTGCTTGACCATTTACAAGCACTAATCAAACATGAAGTACAATTCACACGGTCTGTGAAGTCTCCCAGAGAACGTCTGCTGCTGTTTGCCAAGTTCTTGTATTTGAACTTTTGTCCCCAACACACAACTGACAAAGTGTGAGTCTAGCATGATTGTTGCCTACCATTTTTGCTTATGTTAGGGGATATTATGAAGCTAAAACTACAAAGATGCACACTGAGAACTCGGCTCACTCTTTGGTGGCATAGATGACTTCTCTGTGAATCAGGACACCATCTTCAAACCCAAAAGCACAGCCCATGTGTTGGTGCTAGCTGTAATGTAACAGCTCCAACCATGACAAATTCCCCAAGTTTCACCTGCCTTATCAAACTTCCTCTTTTACATCCTTAGGTCTGGAAGGCTGTCGAGGTTTTCTGTCAACATAAATTTATTTCCTTAGGATAAATATGCAGGAGGAAGAGCTGTATTGTTTGACCCGGCCATGTTTAACTTTAGAAGAAACTTTCAAACTACTTCCCAGAGCAGCTGCACCATCATCCATCACCCCCCCAGAGCACAAGGGACCTGCCTTCCTTTGTCCTGGATGCCCTTGGATTTGACTGATGACCTTGAGCCTCTCTAACTAAGTGCTCTTCCCTTTTGTTTTGAACAACTGTCTTATGTATCCCAGGCTGGCCTCAGACTAGCTCTGTAGCTGAGGATAACCCTGAAATTTCTGGTTCTCCCGCTTTCACCTTTTGAGTGCGGGGATTGACAGGCAGCTGTCTATCCACGAGCCCAGTTTATGCAGTGCTGAGGACTGAACCCAGGACATTGTGCATGCAACCGACTGAACTAAATCCCCAGCCTTATATTTGCCTTTAATATCTTATTGAATTGTAAGTTTGTATAATTTCATTTTTTAATAATGGTTATGTGTAACTTTGACTCATAAATTTCCTGAAAACTTAATAATCAGTTATTGAGCCAGAAGAGGCTGAATACAGCAGGGTACCACCCCCCACCCCACCCCATTCCACTCACCTGTTTTTGTGATTGAGGCTCTTCTCAGGGCAAGTCCTAAGCAGGGGCTGAGAATAGAGGGAGATGGGTGCTGTCCATTCTCTCTCAGAGCCTCCCCTCAGGGGCAAGTAGAGACTGCTCCTTGTCTGTCAGCTCTAACTCTCAGCAGATGTTTCCTGGAGAGCCATAGTTTTGATCTAGCATCCCTCTGGCTCAAAGCTCCTCAGCCTAAACTCAGCCTGGATCTCTGCTGTCACAAGGCACACAGCACACTCTGGTCAGCCAGGTCCTCCTGCTTAGACTTAGACTCTTAGTGGACTGGTGTTTGCGTGGCCTAGGTTCTCATGGCTACTGTAATGGCTGATTCTGGTCCCTTGGGTCATTCCTAATCTCAGCACAGTTTCACACATGCTGGAGGGGCAGAAATATTAATGACCTACAAAGGTGAAGAGAAAGCTACAGAGATGTTCTTTCCTCCCTGACTGGACAACCTCTTACCCTGTCAGGCTGAGTTGGCAACTTCCTGTGAGTCTACAGGTCACCTTGTTGCCAAGCAACTCAATTTCCTTCCTCATTCTGAGCCTTCCCTCAGCCTGGTTCCCCTGGGATTGCTTTTCCCAGAAGAGTTTGCCAACGGGTTTTGTGGGGGCTCAGTTTTCTAGGGCACCCAGCTAAAACGAACAGCTAAGCCACTTACGAATGAATTCTTCACTGCTGCCCTCTGGGCCTGTTCTTCACTGAGCCTACTTCTTCCAGGCTTATGTGCCATGATTCCCCAGTCACTCCTCAAATGGGTCTCATCATTTATTATATTTGAATGAATGCAGGCTATGCATTCCACCCAGGCTTCACCTTCTCTGCCTCCCAACACACACACACACACACACACACACACACCACACATACACACATACACACACACCATACCACACAGAACTCCACACACGCACATACACACACACAAACACACACACCACACAGTCCCCCCCACCACACACATCACACATATACACATACACACACATACAAACCATGTTTGCCCAATGTCAACTGCATCCTCCATGAAGGAATTTCTGATTATTGACTTCTCCTCTGGAGTTGCCATGGTATTTGAAGCTACATCAGCTTTGAGGCCAACACGGCCTTTGAAGTCTTTGAGTTAAATGACTCTCACGCTATTCAAATGCATGAGACTCCCAGATAGAGTCCAGGTTCCTTTAAGAGGGTTCTGGGTCTAGCTTGCCATGCCCTCTCTCTTCAGTCTGTGTCGTCTCCGTTCCCAGCCCTTGGTCACCAAAACTCTTGGTTCTTCTAAAGACTCTTCAGTTCCTCCTTGCTATGCCTTTTATTTCTGCCTAGAAGTTTCTTCACCCAATCCATTGTGTAGCTAGCCAGCAGTCATCGCATGGGGATTAGCCTCAGCAGCACTTCTGCAGGGAGGCTCTGACGGACCCTAGCCTAGTACCAGGGTAGAAGCTGAGACTCCTTCCTACCACGCCTCGGCTTTTCCTTCCGAGCGCTGAGCACTACTGAAGCTATGCACCCTGTCCAGTTGAAGAGCATAACTACACAGGGTGAGCATGTCTGAATCCTCTGGTGTGCTGTAGCATCTGTTCCAACATATGTTTGTAAAACCTGGCTCTCCGTGTTTGTGAGTGAATAGACGATTACGTGTCCAATGCCTGGAGAAGTGTGAGGAATGAAGAGACGCAGGTGGGTAAATAATTTCCTTTTTCTTGCCTATAATTTAGCAATACTATTAGAGTGATGATTTATATTGCACTCTCAGCTCTAAATTCAAAACACTATCAATAGCAAATTTAATAACGATATGCACATCATTGCCAGGGTGGGGGGATATCCAGGGGGCCCCCACCCACCCAGAGTGAAGGGGAAAGGATTGTAGGAGGGGGTGACCAGGAGGGACCATGAGCAGGATGTAAAGTGAATAAATTTAAAAAAAAATTATAAAATTTTAAAAAGAATAAAATTGTAAAAAAGAATATGCACATCACATTGTACTACATACAAAAGCCATTTTGCTGCATTGTACATAAAAACATTTAATGCAGTTTAAAAATGTTTAAAAGCTATCAGTAAGGTTTATGCTGTTTATCACTACAGTGTTATGCTCTAAAAGGAGGTATATGCAAGCATACATGAGCCCAAGGTTCAATCTTCAGCATGGTGACATGTGCCTTATCATTCCAGCAGTCAGAGGTGGAAGTGGGAGGACCAGAAGTTCAAGGTCATCTCAGAATATATATATATATATTCTAGATGAAGAATATATAGAGGACGAGGAGGAGGAGGAGGAGGAGGAGGAGGAGGAGGAGGAGGAGGAGGAGGAGGAGGAGGGGGAGGAGGAGAAAAAGTAGAGCTGGAGAGATGGCTCAGTGGTTAAGAGCACTAACTGCTCTTTCAGAGGTCCTGAGTTCAATTCCCAGCAACCACATGGTGGCTCACAACCATCTGTAATGGGATCTGATGCCCTCTTCTGATATGTTTGAAGACAGCTACAGTGTACTCATACATACATAAAATAAATAAATCTTTTTAAAAAGAAGTATAACCAAAAAGAAAGACAAAGCAAGCTAGAAGAGGCCTTAGAGAAATGAGGATTTATGAACACCACAGGGTATAATCACAAATGACTACAGCTGTACTATTCATAGTTCCCCAAACTGAAAGTTATTTAAACTCCTATTCATGGTAGTATTGAAAAATTAACTGGGGGCTTAGTCAATGAAAATGGCTGCTCAGTAGTGAAAGTAAATTAATATTATGAACAACAGAAACAATTCTCACAAAACAAACAACAAACAGGCTACCGAGAGTATAGGCTAGTGAAGCTGTTTATATAACATCCAGACACATGGAGCTGCTCGACAGTGTTTGAAATGAGAGTCCTAGTTGCCTCCAGGAAGGGGGGGACAAGGGGCTTGGGAGTGACAGGATTCTATTTCTGCAGTCTGAGTGATAGAGACGAGATGTTACTTTGTGAAAACTCCCTAAATTATGCCTTTATTATTTTTGCAGTTTCCTTTCTGTGTTATAGTTCAATATATAAAATTGTATTAAAAATTAGCTAAATACATTTCAGTATAGAATACTCCCCACCCAGATAACTGGAAATTCTGCCACCTTCTCATTTGTAGTGGTCTACACACCATCTATTAGAAAACTGTTCTGATGGTTTTGGCCATAATTGTAAAGAAGTTATAAGTTTATTTTTATTATACAAAAAAGCTTTGCTGGATACCACTCAGTGCTCATTAACAGTAAAAGGTTGGTTAAAACAGTTTTGACAGACAGGCAGGCACATACCGAGCAAGGAATCTGACATTAAGTTAGGAGGTAAGAGTGTGAGCATCAGATGACAAAATCAGTCTTCAAAGTCACCTTGCTCATATCTCCACACAGTTGGTAGCATACCCTTTAGCCTTCCCTACACTTATGGTTCTTCCAGCTTCCAATTCTCACCAACTTCTTGTATATTTCACCACAGTATAGGACAGTCCTTCCTAGCTCTTTATCTATTAACAACCACTTCCTAGCCAGTGTCCAAGTGTCACTGGCAAGAACACTCCTGTGGACCATACAATGCTCTCTGAGAAGACTCTGAGTGATTCCTCTCCCTCTGGTATCCATACCTTTGTATAAACTCAGGTTGGACCTATAGAGTGATCTCAGGGTAGTCTGGCTTCTTACATGAGATGCTCTAGAGGCTCACTACAGGCTGAACAGAGTAATTCCAGTCTAACCTCTAAAATACAGATGAAGTTGGGTTACAAAAGTCTGGCTTCTCTTCTGGGCCCCATCTGCTCTCTGATCCCTCTCTCTGTGTCTCAGCATCCTTGACCTGGGGGAAATCAGCTGCCTGGGAATATCCCTGTCTTTGACTAATAGCCAGTGGGGATTTGAAGCCTGTCAGTAGTCAAGTGCTCAGGGTGAGACCTCTCCCAAGTCAAGTGTTCAGACCAGAATCAGACACCCATCTAAGCTATACCTAGACTACTGGCCCAAAGAAACTGGAGCTAAGGTAAACTTATTTTGTAAGCAGCTAGCAATTAGAGTACGTTGTTACATAACAGGAATACAACCTGCCTTTGCTCCAACCCGGACCTAGGTCTTTCCTCACTATCACCCAAGGCTTCCTGCAATCACAGTAATGGTATTTGTGTCACACCGTGTAGGGATCAGCTGCTTACATGCTCATCCATCCCATGAAAGGGTTCAGGAACCCATCCATATCTTGAACTTTTAAAGTCTCAGTTCTTAGAACTAAAGTTGTATTCAGTATGTGTTTGATTAACACATGAAAGATCGAATAGTTGTTTAACCTTGGAAAATAATGATCTCTGATTCTTTTTTTTCCTTTATAATACATTCTTTTGTAAAATGTATGTAATTGTAACCACATAACAATAATTATGACAATAAGATAATTTCAGGGATTCTTAATCTTCTAATTTGAAAATGAAAGCAAATAAAAGTTATGGAAACGTTTACAAGGTAAATGATCATGACGTGGGAAATGAGGAGATGTGACAGGTAAGAGAAAAGGAAGGTCCAACTTTGGGGTAACTAGGTACCCCCGAGAGAAAGAAAAGCTTTCCTTAATTAGGGTCTTGCTTTGTAGCCCTGGCTGGCCAGGAACTCACTATGTAGACTAGCTGGCCTTAAATACATAGGGACCCGCCTGCTTCTGCCTCCCTGGTGCTGGCATTGAATGCATATGTCTTCATGCCTGATCCGCAATGTAATCACCATTCCAATGAGAGATAGGGGCTTTACCATCTTCCTTTAACTCCAGGTGTCTTGATATTTCCTTGCAGGTGTGGCTTTGATGCTAAGGTCCTGCTCCTCAATTGGTTCTTGATCTGTCAGTAAAGAAGCCGTGGGCCAATTGCTGGGCAGAAAGAATAGGCTGGACTTGCAAGGTCCTGGAGGCAAGAGACAGACACAAAGAGAAGAGAGACAGAGTTTGCCATGCTTTGGAAAGAAAAAAGCCAAGCAGCCATGTACAATCTCAGGAGGAGTAGTGGCCTGTGGCTACTCCTATAGGTGGGTGCTTGGGGATGTTTAGTAGAGATTAGATGTAACTGAGCAACTAAAGTTTAGGGCAGGCAGGAAGTGCAGAGCTAAGAGTATTGATAAGGGCACGCTAGCTGGGGGAGTTTAATAATGCCCAGCAATTGTGTCAAGAAGGCAAATTGGAAATGAATAACGTGTGTGTATGTGTCTTTTATCCGTGGATTCAAAGGAAGCTGGGTGGGGACTGGTAGCACAGCCCATTCTTGTTCTCAGAGCTTGGGGGCGGAGGGAGCAAAAGCTACACACTACATATCCTTGTCTAATGAAGCATCATAGAAGTGATGCTGTGGGACTTCTGGGGCATAAATGGTAGTGCCATTCCCACCCTATTCATTGGCAAACTCGAGCATCTCACGTAAGAAGCCAGAATACCCTGGGACCACTCTATAGTGAGAAGGCTAAGCTGCCTAGAGAGCCTGTGAAAAGGTCTCTGGTCAGAAGACCTGGTCTTTCTATCATCATCAGGAATTAGATATAAAGGCCTTTAGATGATTCTAGCCCATAGTTGTAAAGTCATTCTCAGATTTCAAAGTCCTCCCAGATGAGGCTCTGAGTTCACAGAGTAGAGACAATCCAACTCTCTGACTTTCTAAACCCATGAGCATGGTAAGATGTCTTGTGCCAATACCTAAGACTGTGACTTCAGGGAAGGCAGTGTGCATGGTTCAGGAAGGACAGATAACAGCACACAATGGGTTGGGAACATGAGATAGCCAAGGGAGACAGTGATTGAATGGACAGAGGGGAGCGATGAAAACCAGAGTGAAGGGTGACAGGGGAGGGCTTAGGGGATTGTTGTTGGGTGGAGTACGCTGGAGTGGTGGAAAAGAAAGTATCAACAGAGCCAGGAGTGACTCTTAGGAGGTAGTAGATGGGGGGTTGAGCAGGGCAAGAATGAAGGACTTGGCTTGAGGGATTTCTACTGAGACTAGAAGAAAGGTATGGAATTTGTTGGAGACCATGGCTGGACAATATAGTGGAGTTGTGGCCAGGAGGATTATGGGTTGAAGGAAGTACAAGGTCCAAGGGGCTGAGGTCCCTTGCAAGTCAAGGTACTGGGGTCATGAGAACGAGGCATGAAATAGCTGAACAGAAGGAAGAATGAACCAGAGACAGAGGTCCCAGTTTGTGCCCAAGTCCTTGCCAACCCTGGGGCTGGTGACTGACGTGAAATCCCAGGAGGAAAGAAACTCCCAGCAGTCTAGGTCAATCTACTGTAAACCTAGGGCGTGAAATCTCCAGGGATGCCATGGGATTTGAGATAGAGAAGAAGAGCACCAGCCAGGCCTTGAGTGGCCGTGACGAGTGTTGGCCAGTTGTCCATCCCCAGGAGCAGGAGAGGTAGGTAGCCTGAGACTCAAAAAAGGTTGAGAGTAGACAGCAGTAGTGTGGAAGAGGGAGCCAGATAATCCAGCCACCGCTTCTGTCTCTGAGTTTCATGGCTCCAGTAAACGTATTTTTTCTTGAAAGGCTGCAGAAGAAATGAAAAGCATTTTATTTTATTTGATAAGACTACATTCTTAGCTGTCCTGGAATTCACTCTGTAGACCAGGCTGGCCTTAAGTTCACAACTTCAAGATTCACCTGCTTCTGTCTCATGAGTGCTGGGATGAAAAGCACGTGCCATCACTGCTGAGCAAAAACTTCTGTTAAAACAAAGATGAGAGTCTTCTGTGAGAATATGGGGGAGAAAGAGCAGTGAAATGAATCCTCATGGGAAGAAAGCGAAGGTTAAGATAGGCAGGGGCCCCAGTACAAACAGAAAGTAGAGGGTTGGGGGGGGCACAATGACTGTGTAGGAGTTGAACCACCAATGAGCAAGAAATGTAAGGACTAAAATTAGGGGTCCAGGGAGGAAGGCAAGGGTTAATATGGGCAGGGGCCTTTTTTGTTCTGGAGCCCTTGTTTTAGTTAGGGTCTACCACAGGGAATTCAGAGGCCACATCTTGTGTAAGAAGGCCTGTGAGGATCAAAGTCTCAGTGCCCCATGCCCAGATCTTTTCCACGACACTCCAATTTCAGCTCTCTCCCCCTAAGTTCCTAAGAGTCTGGAAGTGCCCATAACTGACAGTGTGACTCAAGGCTACTTGACTGTCTGGCCAGGGCACCATTGGAGAGAGGATTCCATTGCTTTGCTGGGAGTGATGCTTGACTTCAAGACCCCTTAGCCAGCCTGGGCATCTTAAGTCAGGAAGCTCCAGAGAGCACTGGCTTTTCCTGTTATGACTTGTGCTATAAATGAAAAAGGAAAATATGAGAGAATTCTTGAACTCTCATGAGAGGAAGACAATAAAAAGTCATTTGACCACCCAACTGGAAGCTCTTTTTAAATAACTTTCTTCAGCTATTTTAAGACAGAAATAGACAGGCTCCTATTCATAAGCTTGGTAAGTAAGGGGCCTGTGACAGAATCACTCTAGAGCTGCCCTGCTGCACCCCAGGACAACAGAGGAGTGGGACCCTGTCTGTGGACAGGCCTGTGCCTGTCGCTCTATTAGGACATCCCACATTTCCACTTCCCAATCTCTTCTTACATCCTTTCCTTTCAGGGAGTTCACACAAGTCATTGCGGTGGCCAGGGCAGCAGGCTTTCATGGGCCAAGCAGCGGGCTTCCAGGTTGCTGCCACTCAGGATACCTGGGCCAGGAGGCCTGGTCCCATCTTCATTCTAAGGATGTGGAACAGCGGCTTAGGAACGAACATCTCTCCCTTAATTCTCAGAGAGATCAGCTTGGGTATGACCCAGTTAAGCTCCCAAGTTTACCTATGAAAGCATTCCAGGTCTGAGGCATCACTCATCTGGAGCCTTCAAAGTCTGTCACCCTAACTCACTCTGTTGTCTTCATAGTCTCCTCAATGGCCTTGTTGAGGACAGGCATGGTGGCACTCACCTGCAATACCAACAGTTGGGGGAAGAGCAGCCTGGGCTTCACTGTGTCAGAATGCACAATGCAGTGCAATAAGCTACATTGATAAAATGTCCTTGTTTTAACTACAAAACTAGACCCATCCTGTGGTGGAGGTCATTATCAAGACCACCAGGCCCCATCACCTTAAGAGAAAGAGAGTCAGGTCAAGCTAGGGCTGTGAAGTGCCTGGGAATCCCTGAGTGCTCTGTTCTCCCCGAACCATGTGGTCTTGGGGGTCTCTGTCACTAGCTTTCTCTCTACCTTTCCCAAAGTCTGGCTTCTTCCTTTCTAGCCTCTGCAACCAGTTCTTTTTGTAATAGGGTTTTCTTCACGCCACCCTCTGTGTTCACTGCTGTCTGCCTACAAGACTCAGCATTTCTTAGTTCAAATTCCCCAGGTTAGACTCTGATTGACTGGCTCCTTTTTTGTGCTGAACCATATGTCATGGGTCAGCTGCCAACTTAACCTGACCGTGGCTGCCTCTTTTCCTGTCTGTCATGAGCAGCCAGAAGTGGAGTGGAGCAAAACCAACAGGCCTGAGAAGTGATGCCCTATCCCCAACTTACAAGACTGTTAGTCAAACATATGCAGACAAAGCACCATACACACAAAATAATAAAATAATTTTCTAGAAAAGAACATCTGGAAGTCAGAGGATAAGTCTGGGGTTATAAGCCTTACAGTCTCAGTGTTCTTGCTGCAGCAGGTTCCTGGTAAAAAGGAATCTTTACCACTCATCACCTCTGGACACCAGGAGCTTCAGACTTGCCCAAAAGGGGCCCGCAGCCCCATGGAGTATAGCAATAAGGAAGCCCATGAAGAACTCTGAGCTATGTCTTGTCCAAACACCCATAGCAGTGTGACTGACTCTGAGAGATCCAGAAGGCTCCTCTGGAGAGGAGGCATCTTGGTTACTTTTAGAGTGCTGGTCAGAGTTTGTTGGACAGCGAAATCTTTGGTTGTTAGCACCATGTTGCTAAGATCATGGTTGTCTGGGGAGATAGTACAGTTTGGTCACTCTTGATGGGTACTCAGTGAATATCCCCATACCTGTTCCCTGGCTCTTCTATGTGAGGCCACCTCCCCCTGTCCTGTCCACAGGCATCAACCTGTCCAGTTGCCTGACACCCTGGTAATTTTAAATGGACAGAAATCTGGAATAACTTTGCCATTTAGACCTGACTTCAAACTAAGTCTCTTCCACTTCAACATATAAGACACATTCACTTGGCTTTTTAGACTCTCCATTTCCCATCCAGATAATGAGATTACAGGGACCACTGCTGCACAGCACTGAGGGAAGATGCATCTCTGAAATGCTCTGTCCTGGGCCATCCTGCAGCCGCATCTGGGCAAACCACAGTGCTGCTCGCCCAGTTGACTCCCTCAGAACGTCTGCTATGGGGGTGCTCAGGGAGCCCCAGGACCATTCTCCTCCCTCTTGTTTACTTTCAGTGTGTGTCCTGATTGTTTTCTTTCTGTTACCATCATTCCAGCCAAGCTTTGCAACCGTAGCAACTGCAAGCCTTCCCAGTGGCATTGGTGAAGCCAGTGCACAGCTTTTCCAATGCTAAACAAATTGACTTCAGCATATTCAACCCCAGCACTGCAGCTGAGCAGGGACCCTGCTCCACATTCCCAGGTAAGCTTACCAGAGGCCCTCTTCCAAACGTCTGACTTTTGAAATTTCAACAGGCCGCTCCCTGTGGCCTTGTCCAGTCCCTCGGGTAGCTGCCACTCCCCACAGCTGCTACCTCTGTCCTTGCTTTGATCTGAGTGCATCCTCCTAAGACCTGTTTGTTAAAATCTTAAAGTTCTTGGGGTGTGGTGGCATAACCCCTTCAACTCCTACACTTGGGAGGTAGAGGCAGGAGATTTTTCTATGAGTTTGAGGCCAGTGTAGGCTCAGTATCTAGTTCCAGGCTAGACGGAGTTACATAGTGAAACTGTCTCTCTGTCTCAAGACAAACAAATCAACTAAAGATATCCTAATGCTCAATGCCCTAGTATTACGAAGTGAAGTCTTCAAGAAGTGATTTGTTCCTAAAAGCAGAGTTCTCAGGAATGGATCATTATCCTTAAAAATGAGGCCTTAGGACTGGGCAGTGGTGGCGCACACCTTTAATCCCAGCACTTGGGAGGCAGAGGCAGGTGGATTTCTGAGTCGAGGCCAGCCTGGTCTACAGAGTGAGTTCCAGGACAGCCAGGGCTACACAGAGAAACCCTGTCTCGAAAACAAAACAAAACAAAACAAAACAAAACCAAAAAAAAAAAAAAAAAATGAAGCATTAGACGGTCACCTTGCGGGGTGAGGACACAGGAAGGACTCCCTGTGCCAGGTGAGTCCTGACTACAAATGAAGTACTTTTTGAGGTGCCAAGCTTGGAACCTAGGCAAGCTCTCTACCACTGCGTTCTCTGGAGCTCTGGCTCCAGCCCATGCTAGACTCAGCCGTGGGTACTTTACGACTCCTTATGAGTTCCTGACCATTGGTTGTCCACCCACCACTTACTCAGCATACATTATTTACTCTCACGTCAGGCCCCGTGGAAGTCATTTGATACTCTACTGAATAAGGTCTAATCCTGGCCTCTCATAGTTCACAGTGTGGATGGAGGAGGCTGGACACAGGGGCCACTCTGGGAATAGCTCCTGGCACCTCTTCTAGGCCACTTTTCTTGAGGACATCACAAGCATTCTCTAGCAGGCACATTTCCAAGCACTGTTGACAGATCTCTGAAGCAGGCATTATGGGAATGTTAACTCAGTATCACTTGGTGTTACTATTATTTGTTTGAATTCCCCATCCTTAGGTGTAAATTATTCAGGATTGGTTTTCTCAAATGGCTCATCCTGGCATCAATTTGAACACTTTAGCGCTGTGCCTGGAACATGAGAAGATATCCCAAAAAAGATGGCGAAGGAAGTCATCCATGTATTCAACAATATTCCCTGAGTTTAGACACTGAAGCAGGTGCTAGGAACAAGGACACAAGAGTAGAGAAGCCAGCAGGTCCTGGACCTAATGAATGGATGTCTGCGTCATTGACTGGAACTGCATGATCTCTGAAAACCCAGCCTGCACATGGCTGGAGGTGACACCTGCATCCTGGTGCGACACCGGTGCTTCTGGGTGTCCTCTGCCTCCTTCCTTCTGAGTCTCAGTGGGAGATGGCCGCCCAGTGTGGTTTACCTTGACCTGGACATTCCGAGCTGGTGGCCAGAGGCTGTATTTAAATAGTAAGTATCTGCATTTTTAATGTTGACTGGAATTGGAAAAGCAGCAGTAACCTTTCCAAACCGATATTGTTTTCTCCATGATTGGGCTGTGCTGGCCTGCAATGCTTAAGTGGAAAGTTTAAAGTCTTTTCAATATCACGGAGAGTGCAGACTCATGCTAAGGCACCCTCAGTGCTGGCACTCTGAAAGCCCCCTTCCGTTTCACAGTTGTTCCTCATTAGTCCTCAGTCTAGAGGACAGACACCATGGACCCAGTGTCCCAGGAGAGGAAGACAATGTGCCCAGGAAAGTGAGGAAGCTCAGAGGTTTGGAACCAGAGCCCTGACCTCAGACCTGCTCCGAATGCCACCTAGGGGCTTAGACAAGTTGCTCACCTTCCTCTCTTGTAGCATGGGACTAAGAAAGCCCACTTCACAGATGTTGCTGATGCTAAGTGGGCAGTCGTTTTTGTCTTTGTCTCCACAATTACATGTTTAACTGAGAATCCTGGACTGCAGGTCTCTTACTAAGAGATCCAATGGGAACAGACAGGTTAAAGATACTGAGCCCGCGCGCGCGCGCGCGCGCGCGCGTGTGTGTGTGCGTGTGTGTGTGTGTGTGTGTGTGTGTGTGTGTGTGTGTGTGTTTGTGTTGAACCCAGGGTTTTACACATTCTAACTATGCACTTTCCACTGACCTATACTGTCAACCCTATAGTTTGGTTAAAAGCAAGCTTTATGCTCATATTCAGACCATTCAGATGCTCATAAATAAAACGTGCTGTGGCAGCTGTCTGCAAACTTTGTGATGTGTATATTTCAGTTCTCTGCTTCTTTTTAATTTTTGGGTTCCACCCACCCTGGCACCGGGGATCAAACCCAGGGTCTTCCACATGTTAGGCAAGCCCTCTACTACTGCTCTCTATCCCAGACCTTTCTCTATTTTTATTGTAGTAAAATTCATACCACTGCCCAATGGGGCAGCCAACAGACACATGTGGCTATTTAAAAACAATGAACTAAAAGGGTAGAAAATTGAAAATCAGCCCCTTAGGTGTAGCAACTGCACTTTAGAGCTCTGTGGTCACACATTACTAATGTCCACTGCAGAGAGAGAACATTCTGCTTATTGCAGGAAGCACCATTGGAGAGTACCCAGTGAGAGAGACTGAGACTGGGGGAGGGGAGGAGGCGTGGCTTGCAGGTTTCCTGCTTGGTTTTCAGGTCAGAGTGGTCTTTGTGGTTAAAGATATGACAGATTTCTCTCATTCACACCAGCTTGTCTATTGCTGTCATTAGTGAGACTTCACAGTACAGTTTCTGCCATTTATAAGGGACAGTCTTAGACTAAACTTCCTGTTCCTCCAGCTCTTACAGTCTTTCTGCTCCCTCTTCAGAGATGATGCCCGAGTCTTAGGTGCAGGAACTGTGTCGTAGATGCATCGGGTGGGGCTGGGCTCTGCTGATAGTCTTCTATTGAAAGACTACACTTGCTGTGAATACACATGGTCCCACCTAAGGTCAAACCAGCCCCCCCCCCCCCCCGCCTTTGTCTCTCAATAGCTTCTTAAATAATCTAATAACCACAACTCCGCATTTTGATTGGTTGTGTTTTCTGTAATGGTCTTTGTTGCAAGAGAAGTTTCCTTGATAAAGGGTGAGAACTACACTTCTATGTGGGTATAAGGACAAATATTTAGGATGTAGTTAGGGATTGTGCTGGTTTAGTCTGCTACAGTTTCTCTAAGACCCACAATTTCACTAGTCAGGGCAAAGAGGGAAAAGCACACCAGCTGGTTATCCAAAGCAAAATTGTCAGTCCTGAAAACAAACATACAAGTGACACACACAGAACAAGCAGGCTGTATTTATGATCTCTCTCTCTATATATATGCGTGTGTGTATGTGTGTGTGTGTGCACACATATGTAACAACAATTAAATAAAAGAGGCAGTGAATTTGAAAGAGAGCAAAAATGGGATACATGTGAGGATTTTGAGAGAGAAAATGGAAGGGAAAATGATGTAATTATATTAAAATCTCAAAAAATGCCGGGCAGTGGTGGCACACGCCTTTAGTCCCAGCACTCGGGAGGCAGAGGCAGGTGGATTTCTGAGTTCGAGGCCAGCCTGGTCTACAGAGTGAGTTCCAGGACAGCCAGGGTTACACAGAGAAACCCTGCCTCAAAAAACCAAAAAATAAAAATAAAAATAAATAACTTTTTAAAAATGATAGATTTATCCCCTTGAAGTTCTGAATGTCCAAAGTCCTAAAATCTATTCTACCTGGTTACAACCAAGGAGTTGGTGTTGGTGGGCTGGCTCCTTGCATGGATCAGAAATCTAAACAGGTAGTCCAGGGTCATGGCCAACTCAAGATCCCTGTTCAATCACATCTGCAAAGTCATGTTAAGGTGACAGTCACAGATCCCTGGACTTCCGTGAATGTGGGCGTTGTGGGTCTGATCTGTTCGAGATACGCGGAGTAAGGAGGTTACCAAAAGAAACACACTTTTTTTCCAGAACATTCCTCATTCGTGCCTGACCTTGCACATGATCACCCAAGTGTGGAAACCGATCTGAACATTTGTCCTCAGATGGAAGAGGACAATTTTCTTCTCTCAAAGAAGAGACAGTATGAAGAAAATTTTAAACTAATTTGGCATGATGAACATTACCATTCGAAACTCAGGTGTATTTCACCCTATTCAGGGTAGATAAAGGGCTCCCTGCTCCTCATCGGGAAAGCATCATATCGGCAGCGCCTTCCCTCAGCAGCCGTAAGTAGCTCTCCAAGTGTTTCTCGGCTCCGTTCTTCTCTCCATGGACCCATCTCCTTTCGGGCACACACACAGGGACAGCTGTACTGCAGGCCCCAGGGCTGCTTTGTCTGTCCAAGCTTGGACTCTCTGCTTCTTGCCCGGCTTCTGCTGCCATACTGTGTGGGGTTGCCCGAGGGACACCTCCTCGGCCTGTGGGTGTTGGTCTAAGCAGCTCATCACATCCTAAGCAGCTCATCACATCCTGCTTCTTGGACCTTCTCTAGTTCTACTAGGCTGATAATGGTCTCATCGTTCTCCCGATCTTATTCATCCATTCTCCAGAGCATTGCTCAAGCTTACCTTTTCCATCTCCAACTCCCTTTATCGTCCGCCCCCTAGTGGTGACTCCCAGAAAGAGGGAAAAAACACTAGTATTCTGTGTGTGGTTGTTTAGTCTTTGTTTTATAAGTTTCCAAGTAATAATCATAGAACACTGATTTTGTAAAATAAAAATTGAAAAATACATTTACATGTATTAGCCTGTCTCCTCTAATAAAATACCCAAAGAAGGCTAATTAAATAAAGAAAAGAGGTTTATGCATCTCAGGGGTCTGGAGGCCCAGGGCAATGTCCTTGGCATCAGCTTGGCCCAGTAAGGTCCTTGTGCTGATGATGTAACCATAACGGAGACATGCACACAAAGAAAAGGTCAAACAGCAGGAGAAGAAGCCAATGATGCTAAGGAGTAGCCACAGTAGTGCTTTTATTACAGTGGCCATGACAGTTAACTGGGGGCTCCCATGAACACCAACTCCATTCCCCCTTCTAAGGACCTTCTTCAGTGTGACCTCAGGGCCTCACACCACTTCTGCTTCTTAGGGGTCTAGTACACGAACCTCTGAAGGAGAAGCCACATCCAAACAGAGCAAACGTGCAAGCTGCAAGCCTGTGCTATTATTAGATCCAAGCTTCTAATTTCTGTTCTTTACACTTCTTTACCCAAGAACAATTTGCAGATCCTGTGAGTCTCTAGACTAAACTAGGAAAGGCTCCATCATCTAGCCCCTGAGAAGATTCTGCCTGTGCTCAACACTGGACACACTTCGTCAAGGTCCCTGGAATACACCTACTCACCCGCCTGAGGGGAGGCACAGAGGATTGGTCTTCACAAAGAAGCCCTTAGAAGCCCCATGGTGTCGGCAGGCAGATTTTTCTGTAGACCCAAAATTCTGCCCAAGTAGCTTCATGACCTTGGGCATGTGATCTCAATTCTGTGTTGATACCTACAGCCAGGCTAAACTTCTTTAATTAATTAATTATGGTTATTTTGGTTTTTTGAGAAGGAATTTCTCTGTGTAACAGCTCTGGCATCTTGGAACTCACTCTGTAGACCAAGCTGGCCTTGAACTCACAGAGATCCACTTGCCCCTGCCTTCCAAGTGTGGAGATTAAAGGCCTGCACCACCATACTTGGCATAATTATTTTTAACACAGGGTCTGACTTTGTAGCCCAAGCTGGCTTGGAACTCAGAGAGCCTCTGCCTCTCAAGTTCTAGGATCACAGGATGAGTTATCAACTCAGTTTAAAGTTCTTACGTACTTTTGGGTCGGGTACTTTGATAGCCTGGGCAGATCTATGGACCTTTCCCAGAGTGTTTTAATGTTTATTATTTTAAATGCAGGAAACAAAAACCAGGTGATTTCAAAAGAACTCATGTATTGGCTAGTTTTGTGTGTCAACTTGACACAAGCTAGAGTCATCAGAGAGGAAGGAGCCTCGGTTGAGGAAATGCCTCCATGAGATCCAGCTGTAGGGCATTTTCTCAATTAGTGATCAATAGGGAAGGGTCCAGCCCTTGGTGGGTGGTGCCATCCCTGGGCTGGTGGTCCTGGGTTCTATAAGAAAGCAGGCTGAGCAAGCCAGGGAAAGCAATCCAGTAAGCAGCACCCCTCCACCGCCTCTTCATTAGCTCCTGCCTCCGGGTTCCTGCGCTGTTTGAGTTCCTGTCCTGACTTCCTTTGGTGATGAACAGCAATGTGGAAGTGTAAGCTGAATTAACCCTTTCCTCCCCAACTTACTTTTTGGTCACGGTGTTTTGTCACATCAATAGAAAATCTGACTAGGACAAATCAATTATATTCAAACAATGATCAAAATGTGCCAGGCAGTGGTGGCACATGCCTTTAATCCCAGCACTTGGGAGGCAGAGGCAGGTGGATTTCTGAGTTCGAGGCCAGCCTGGTCTACAGAGTGAGTTCCAGGACAGCCAGGGCTACACAGAGAAACCCTGTCTCGAAAAACAAAACAAAAACAAAATCAAAAAACAAAAAAAAACCCCAAAAAAGCAAAATGTGTAGCTCAGAGTATCTGATGCCCTCTTCTGACCTCTTGGTCATGCGTACACATTGTACACAGACATATGTGTAGGCAAAACAAACACCACTACCCACAAAATAAGATAAAATTTAAAAAGATAAAGTCACAAAAACCTAAATGAAAAAAAACATTTTAAAAAGATCTGTAACTCAAAATTGTTTATGTGATACTATCTTGTAGTGGGCAAAATATCTACTATAAAATTTAAAGACTTTATAAATGTTAACTCTATTTCAAGTTCTCTACAAGGTAACATGGTTTGAAAATGCTGTGATTTCTCATATACTGCCAAAGGTGATGGTGATGACTAATTAATTTCATTGGAGATGTCTGGGCTGAAGAGATGGCTCAGCCATTAAAGGTTAGACTCACAACCAAAAGTATAAGAAAACGAAGATGTCCAAAGTGTCTTCTCATTCATTCATTCATTCATTCATTCATTCATTCATGTATTTATTGAGAACCTACTATCTGCCTGTCATTGCAAAGGCAGGAAAGGCAGCTTTGGCCTTCATTGAATTTTCATCCTTGCTTTGAGTCTGATGACAAATTAATTGTCACCATTGGCAGGCAATAGTCACTTTCAATAAAGTCACCACAAGCACTGACTCGCAAATGCTGCAAGTCTCTCCTCGGAGAAACCAAGGTTAGTGACCCTGTCACAATCTTTTTATCAACTGACAAACACACAACACTGTCTTATGTGTTTCAGATAAAAGATAACTTACTCACCGCACCTTGTTTTGTTAGCAGTGAACTGAAAGAGAGCTAAGGTCTGAACAAAGCTGGCCTAACACTCACTCATGTTCTACAAGGTGCTCATGATCTCCTTGCATTTCAGAACACTGCTTCAGCCCAACCCTTGGGGCCATTTCAATAGTGAAACCATGACAAAAAACACAAAGAGGCCAAAACCGCAGTTCTAAACACATCACAAAAGGGCTCACCTTCACACAATGGGTGCTAAATCAAGAGGCAGAGCGCGCTTGACCTCTGCTGAGAAGGTCCAAATCCACTGACTCCCACTTTTTGCCAAGGGGTGTATACAATTGACCTCAATCAGGGTGCTGCATTTATTTGTTTTGGGGCTGTAAATACACTTTAGAAAGTAAGTTAATTCAGAAACATAAAGCCATGAACAATGTGTGCTGAGTAGGGCTTTAAAGTATCATAGGATGTGCTCAGCGGATGGAGAAGGGCACAGTATACCCATGCTGTAGATCCAAGTGGCCTCGTGTGGCAGGAATTATGAAGGACAAAGCAAACAGGGTTTGTTGAGAAATTGGATATTGGTGGAGAAGAGAAAGGGGCAGAGGCTTTGGTTGTAAGTGGCTGTGCACCTGGTGGAGTAGTTTTGGAGACAGAAGAATCGTTACTAAGCACCAGGTTTGTACCATTGGCACTAAAACTTCAAAACGGAGCATACTAACCGGTTCTACCCAGAGCTGCCCTTCAAGCTCCTAGGCTCTTTCATTAAACTGTGGGCCTTAGGACAGAAAAAGAACCGCTCTGACCTCAAAATGGTCCTCAGTGACCAGAGGTAGGCAAGATCTTCCGGCAATTGTGGAATATTCTCCTTCTTCCATAGGATTTCCACCACCAGTATTGCTTCTAAAAATACTGACCACTACTGGGATGCCTGCATGTGTTAACTTAGACCACCCTGAGACGGCAGAGATGACTGACACGAAAGAAAAGTCACCCTAGAGGTCCCTTGCTCCTGACTATAGAACCTGCAGCCCAGTAACCCAGTTTTCTACATGATAATGACTATTGGCTGGCATAGTGACAATTCTGGAGTTATTTTTTAAAAGATTTATTTATTATATTTATATGAGTACACTGTAGCTGTTTTTTGTTTGTTTGTTTGTTTTTGACATACCAGAAGAGGGCATCAGATCCTATTACAGATAGTTGTGAGCCACCATGTGGTTGCTGAGAATTGAACTCAGAACCTTTGAAAGAGCAGTCAGTGCTCTTAAACACTGAGCCTTCTCTCCAGCCCATGGTTTCTTTAAACAACACAAATATTATAAGACTGTGTTTTGTTTTATCCCAGGTATGGGGTATGGACTGCATCAGATTAACAACAGGCTGACTATGATTTGTCTAGTGCTCTAGCAGGGACATGATTTTGCCATCTGCAGATAGTTTCTGAGATTGTGTGTAAATGGAATTCTGAGGACATTTCTGAGGGTATATAAATGCTAAGGTCCCGACAGGCAGGTGGTGGGTGGTTGGTTTCTTGGTGGTCACTGTTGGTCATGGTTGGTTGCAGTTTGCTAAGTAGTAGTGCACAAAGAAAATACAACAAGAAGAAATTAGATATCTTGACTGCTAAGGTCAAACTTGCCCCAAGGAACTTGACGCCCTTAATAGCAGAACGTAGTCTGATGATGATATCGCCTCCTTTTGGCCACCTAACTTTATTCAGAGATCTCTTTCCTTACCCCTCTATCCTTTTTCCTCTCTTATTTAGTGTTAGGGGGTTGAAAGGTGGAAGGAAAGTTGTGGAGAAGGGTGGGAGAAAAACCCCCCACAAAATAGCAATGACCAGCTATAGGCTGGAGTTTGGAGCTTCAGCCCCAAAGCAAGGAGCCAAGTTAAGGCTTTACTTAAGGAAGGATGTGGGGCCAAGTGGGTTCAGAGCGGGAATACAGTTCTTACAACAGCGCTTGGGGAAAAGAAGCAAATTCAGGATCAAGAGAGCTAGGGTGAGGGCAGGGATGCCCAGTCGGAACCCTCTGTGTGAAGGGGCTAAGGGTAAGGACTTCATCCAAGCCGAAGTCCTAAGCTGCTTCTAGTCAAACTCCAAGCCACAGTCATGTCACAGTGAGGCTACTCCCATAGAACCTAGAAAGGAGGCTGAGGTGGCAGGCCTCGTCCATTGATCGCCAGCTTCCTAGGCCTCACAGCTGTGCAGTCATCAAGGACATCGTTCAGAAGAGGACTGGAACAAAGTGGGTGGTCCACAGGGAATGGGAGCAGTGCACAGGACCTACAGCAAACAAGCCTGGAGAAGACAAGGGATCGGACCTGTCAGTTGAAAAACCACCCTTGAAGAGAGGAAGTAGGCGCCAGTGTCTGGATGTCAGGGTTCTTGACCCTGCATCCACCAAGGAGCCCCTTTGTGAGCATTTTGAAAGTAGAGGAGTTTCCTTATTACCCCCAGGGCCAGCAGTCTAGAGCCTGGCATGCAGAGGGCCCCCAATCACTATTTAGAGAAAGAAAGAACAAGGAATGGGAAAAGAACCATCAAAATACCAAGACAGCATGTTAGGGTGTCCAACACCTTTCAGAATCATGCAGTGAACCCCCCTTGCTTATAGACAGAACAATATAAAACTTCCAATTAGTCAATCAATGTGTCTAATGGACATGGATTATGTATCTTAGCAGCTCGATGTCATGCACATCTGTCATGCTGACAAGAATGCACGACAGCTGTCACTCTCGGTAGGTTCAACTGCGAGATGTGGTGTACCTCACACCGCAGAACACAGTGTGCTGACCACAGAGGAAAAGGTGGCAAATTCCACCCATGACTTAGGCTGCTCAAGCCTGCGCTGAGGAGTCCTCATGATAGGAGGACACCCGTGCTGGCACTGGGCAACTATGGGTGCTCTGGGTGGGGAAGGGGGAAGTCTTTAAGGAGTGGCAGTAAAGCTTCCAGAGAGCTGCAGGTAACCAGTGGGGTTCAGGGGTGGGAGGCAGTGATAGTGGAATATGGGGAGAGCTTGGAGGGGCTGGAAGGCAAGGGGGAAGAAAGATTATGTCACCAGGGAAGAGGGGGTAAAGAGAAAAGGTGGGAGAGGGAAAGCAGCATCTATGGCCCAGGCAGGGAGTGGGAGTCTGACCAGGGGCGGAGTCAGTAGGGGATCTTAGAAGCATTCTTATTTGGTATTGCCAGGTCTGAGTGGCATATCGCCCCACATTCCCATCCACCCTTCCTCCTGCATAGGGTGGTGGGTGGGGAATAGAAGGAGGTCTTTGGTGTTCATCTGAGGTTTGGGTGATTAAATAGCTGTTGACATCACCCACTGAGAGCATCTGCAAGGCAAGTTAAGGGCACTGGGGGGGGGGGGGGGGGATGAGTTCTGAGCATTCTCACAGGAAAAGGCCCAGAGGCCTGGAGCCCAGAAGAGTGGGTTGAGAATCTTCAGGATGTTGGCGACTGAGGAAGTCATGAAGGTGGACAACCAGCCTTCAGATGAGAGGGTCACTCACACCGAATAACCAGAAACCAGCAACTAGGAAACAAGACATCAGATTAGCCAGGAATGCGTCTGAAATAGTCAAAGGCAGGAAGAGGAGGGACAGCTGAAAGCGCTAAGACAACCACACAGACATTCCTAGGGGAGAACAGGCTTAAGAGGAGAGAGGGACAGAGAAGGGAACAGAGGAAGGGGGTGGGGTTCTGCTGGGAGAGGTTGTATGCTCTACAAAGTCATAGCCAGGACACTCAGCCAGGGGACAGTCTCCCCCAAGGTGCTTGGGGCCAGAGAAAGAGCCCCACTCATTTGAAACCGGTTTTGATTGCTCTGGAAAGAGCCAAGATGGCAGACTGGATGGTGATACATCTGACCTTTCCCCTTTTAGATATTTCTACCCTTACACCAATCATTCACCACCCCCAACGGTTTAAGTAAATTATTTGGTTTTGGCAGACCAATAGAAATGGCCTAGCAATGAATCAAGGAATCTCAAGCCTTTATGGTCCAAGAGCAGGCCTTGCCTTCAACTGAGGGATTAGGGCATGGTCTCTGCTTCTTAGATTCCTATCTTTGGAGAAGTTGAAGAGAAAGAACCATCCAGTCAGTAGGGAAGGAAGAAAGTCACATGGCCTGGGCACAGAGGCAAGGCAGTTTCCAGCAGCATTGAGTGTGCCTCCATCAGACTGGTGAGCTGCATCCTCGGTAAACCTTCCTCCTGCTCATGTGGATCAGGAAGGCTGTCTGGAGTAATAACTCCAAAACCTCAACTCACAAAGCCAACTTGGCTTATCTGGAGTTGTCTGGAGAATTTAATAAGATCACTACTGTCACCGGCACTTATCTTAGTTAGGTGTGAAGAGACACCCTGACGAAGGCAACTCTTATAAAGGAAAACATTTAATTAGGGCTGACTTACAGTTTCAGAGGTTAGTTCATTACTGTCATGATGAGAAACATAGGGGCAGACATGGTACTAGAGAAGGAGCTGAGAGTTCTCCATCTTGATCCATAGGCAGCTATAAAAGAACTTCCACACTGGGTGTACCTTGAGCATCTGAGAACCTCAAAGCCCACCCCCAGTGACCACTTCCTCCAATAAGGCCACACCCATTCCAACAAAACCATACTTCCTAATACTGCCACTTCCTATGGGCCTTTGGGGAGGGGGGCATTTTCTTTCAAACCACCAAATCACCTGACTAAAGTGGGCATCAGAGTAGTTAAATCTTCATAACCTCCCATGAACCAAGTCTCGGTCTTCCTGCATCTTATCATGTAAGAAGCCCAGGAGAAGCCCTTTTATTTGTCCTACACCATGCAGTAAGAAAGTCATCAGCCAGCAATGAAACTGCGTTCTCACTCCAAGTTTAACCTCCAGGTTGAAGTTCTAAGCCCAGAACACACACCTGTGACCAGACAGGCTGGGCTGGGCTGGGCTAGGCTGGCTGAGCAGGGCTGGGCTGGGCAGGGCAGGGCAGGGCAGGGCAGGGCAGGGCTGGGCTGGGCTGGGCTGGGTTGGGCTGGGTTGGGCTGGGCAGGGCAGGGCAGGGCAGGGCAGGACAGGGCAGGGCTGGGCTGGGCTAGGCTGGCTGAGCAGGGCTGGGCTGGGCTGGGCAGAGCAGGGCAGGGCAGGGCAGAGCTGGGCTGGGCTGGGCTAGGCTGGGCAGGGCAGGGCTGGGCTGGGCTGGGCAGGGCAGGGCTGGGCTGGGCTGGACTGGGCAGGGCTGGGCAGGGCTGGGCAGGGCACTGCTGCTACAATTGAAGCCAACATCACAATGGAACCATGAAGTCCATTCTTCCCCCCCCCCCCCCCATGCTACATGTCCAGCTCATGGCGAAGTCTAACTCTGTGGTAACAGGGTGAAGGGCCACTGAGGTGAGGTGGGGTGGGAAGGAGAGAGTGAAAAGGAGTTCCCCTGGCTGACATGATGCCAAGCTACGGCGTCAGGAAGTGAAACTTGACCTTTGCCTAAAGGGTACAAATAAAATATTTCTTAACCCCCCAATGACTGTGCACAGATGCTTACTAAGTGCTGGCTCAGTGTGATAACCAGTGCTGACCAGATGGAGCGAACTGGGTCTAACCCAGCTCCATTTACAAGCTTTTTGAGAGTTGCAAGCATAAGCAGTATTCATCTGCCTGAAGCCCCGAGAGCCTCCGCATTGCTAATTCTGCGAGTCAGGCCTTTCTCTGTGAGGTCTGTCTGTTGCCAAGAGACCATAAAAGATTCTGGTTTTAGGACCCAAGGCGTTCCTGAAAAATGGAATGATTGTCTTCCGACCACAGTCATCTACCCCAGGCCACCCTTTTATGGGGGTTTTCATTTTTATCCTTCTTGTGGGTTTTATTGCTTAGTTTTTCCATAAGGATGTGTGAAGCATATACAGAAATATGACAAACCTATGTGGTGGGAAGTTCTCTAAACTATTTCTAAGTGTCTACTTCAGTGGCACCAATTATATCCTCCAGGATATTGACACAAATACCCATTTCCTGAACGTTTCACAACCTGAATCAAGACTGTGTCTGTTAAGCAGTAAGTTCTCACAGATGGACACATTTTTATCCTCATTTCAAAGGGTTAAGCACTTAGCTAACAAATGCATAAAACTGAGTGACTTGGGTCAGAATGTGTACTGTTTTTGAGGACCCAAGCATGCACATTGGGCAGCTTACAAACACCTGGACTTAGTTGCAAGGACTCCACTTCCTTAGGACCTCTAGGGGCACCTACATTCATGTGCACACACTGCCCTCCCCCCATATACATACAATTACAAGTAATAATAATAATAATAATAATAATAATAATAATAATAATAATAATGATAACTTCAAAAACCTGAATGAGTGACAAACGGTTTTGTGACGGTGGAACCCATGGCGTTCTTGCTATCTGGGACTTCTGGAAAAGAGCTTTATTTCTAGGATACCACACACCAGCTGGATAAACGGAGAAGAGAAGCCACAGGGCTATCTTGATGGGTACATGAATGTTATTAGATAAAACCCAACATCCTCCGTCACTAAGAATGTGAACAAATTAGATACAGGAAGAAAATTCTTCACCTCTCCAGTGACTTATGTTGGTAATCTCAGCCCCAGTGACACCAAGGTAGGGGGATGGGAGTTTGACGCCAGACTGATCTATATAGTGAGTTCCAGGACAGCCTGTCCTAACCCAAACAAATTTAAAAAGGAAAGAAAGATAAATCCAACATAACAGAAGCCATATGTGACAGGCCAACAGCCAACATACCGGGAAGGGCTGGAATCCCTCTAAGACCTGGAAAGAGTAAGAATTCCAACCTCCACCACTTTTATTCAATAATGTTTTAAGAACTCCCAGTCAGAGCCATCAGGCAAAAGAAAGAAAGAGACATGGCAACTGGAGAGCAGAAAGCTGTCACTCTGTAGGTCAAGTGACCTGGGGATCCCTGGAAACCCCATGGCCAGCAGAGTGATGACCTGAGCAAAGCAAGAAGGAAACCCCGTTCTACAGGACTTAGGCAGTGTTGGTTCAAACTTCTAGAGTCTGACACCAGGCAACTCATTTTAGACACATTTAAATACAGTTCAACCTTGAGAAAAAATGTTTCCCCAGTTACAATGATCAGAATAAAGCTTAAGGTGTGACTGCATCAGAACTTTATTGGAAAATAAAAATGACCTCTTCTGTAGGAAGGAGTTCTATAGCTTAAGGGCCTAGGGAAGGATCTGGTGTGGTCTAGGGCATCGTAGAGGTCATCGAGCTACAAAGTACATGTGACATGTTCCCTAGAGATGGGCTCTATTGACAGAAGCAATGCTAAAGACAAAGTCCTAAGGGGGGATAGTCTGGGACAAACATAATAGTCTGAGGGATTCTGGTGTGGCCTGGCCCTTCAGATAGCCCAGATCACTGGGATGTTAACTACGACCACTCCTAGCGTTCCAGGGGGAAAACAGGTGTGTATCGCTTCTGCTGAGATTACCTGGCGTGTTTAACATTCCTGGTTTTCTTCGTGCAGTGTTTTTCAACCTGTAGGTTTCCACCCCAGAAGGGGTTACAAAGCAGATATGGAATGTTTCAGACGTTTACATTATGATTCATAACAGTAGCAAAATTAAAGTTAGGAAGTAGCAATGAAATCCTTTTATGGTTGGAGGTCATTACAAAGTGAGAGAATGTATTAAAGGGTGAAGCACTAGGAAAGTTGAAAACTTCAGCTCTAGTGTTTATCTGTGAGAACAAGGACCTTGTGCCCTCTACAACATGATTGTGAGTGGAGAAGAACCCCAGAGACTCCATTAAAGCAATATTATTAGAACAAAGTCGACAAAGCTATGAAATACAAATATCAGCACAGCTATCAAGTGCTGACAGTGTATCAACCCAAACAAAAGTCAAGAAAGCAATGCCATCTACAATAACTACAGAATACCTAGGTATGATGCGTGAGATAGAGTTTCTGTAGTGAGACGCTGAATTGAAAAGAATATACCGCAAGCAAATGGAAGGAGGTCCTGGGTTAGAGTGATCAGCACTGCTAGGCTGTCCATACAACCAGAGCTATGAAACCTCAAAGACAGAAACAAACAGAAAACTTTCAAATCTGAAGTTACCTGAGAGGAAGGAACCCCAGTTGAGAGATTGCCTCTGTTAGATCTTGCTGTAGGCAAGCCCTTAGGGCAGCAGTTCACAATCTTCCAGGCTGCAGCCCCTTAGTACAAGTCCTCATGTTGTGGTGACCCCAACTGTGAAATTATTTTGTTGCTACTTCATACCTATAATTTTGCTACTGTTATGATCATAATATAAACCCTGTGAGAGTCGTGACCCACACGTTGAGGACAGCGACTGTAGGGCAGTTTCTTAATTAGAGGTTGGTGTGGGTGGCATGACCCCTGGCTTAGGGTCCTTGGTACTATTATGAGAAAGGAGATTGGGCGGGGCATGAGGAGCAAGCCAGTAAGCAGCGTTCCTCCACAGCCTCTGCTTCAGCTCCTGCCTCTGAGTTCCTGCTCAGATTCTTGTCTTGTGTGGAGGACTGTGACTTAGGATGTATAAGCCAGATTAAACCCTTTCCTTCCCAAGTGGCCTTCAGTCTTGGTGTTTCATCAGAACAATAGTAATTCTAAGACACCAGTGTTGAAGAGATGGCTGAGCAGTTAAAAGCATTTGCGACTCTTCCAGATGACTGGAGCTCAGTTCCTAGTGCCCATGTCAGGACTGAACTCTAGTTCCAGGATATCTGACACCCTCTTCTTGTCTCTATAGACAGACAGACAGACAGACAGACACACACACACATACACGGCATAAATTCACATGACACACACAAATAATATTTTAAAATAATATAAATTAATAAACTCGAATAGCTACCCCTGATTCCGAAGCAGCTGATATTTGAGAATTTTCTGCCAAATGTCCTTAAATCAAGTCCTACCTCACACGGGTGGTGAGAAGGCCGAGTAACTGTTGGGCTCCCATGGGCTGGCACAGTATAAAATGCAATTACAGTATTTTTCAGTGTCAAAAATTACAATGTCTTGAATTTCCACCTCTCATTTGTCCTTATCTTCTTCACAAAAATCCTTTTGGCTATTGAGATTTACTGAGACTTAATGCATGAAGGACAGATAATTACGCTTTAGTTTTAAAGCAATGCTAAGAAAACCATGTGAAGATGACAGACCACATCTGGCACTTTGTTTATGGTTGATTTAAACCAAGGATATTTTCACAAGAGCCTTGAAAATACATCGCAAGCAGTCCTTCAGAATCTGTACACTGGGGTCACCAGATGCCACACAGAAAGTCCATTCGCTTGCCCTGGCTCCCAATGGCTGTTGACTGCTCAGGAAGCAGTCTGGAGAGCAGTTGCCCATGACGTCACTGCCAACGCTTTCAGGACAGGCTGTGCCCTGGCCACATCGAGGGAACTGCTGCCTGCAGTCTCTGCCTGCTGCTCTGCTGGAGGAGGTATGTGACAGCCAACCTGAAACCTGGCTGTTAGCATCATCTCCAGCAGCAGCTAGAGTTTGTTCTAGGTAACTGAAGTGCCACTGAGATGATCACATGCCCCAGATCTAACATCTCTCCTTAGATCCCACTTTCTGCGATGATAGAAACTGGTCCAGGTTCATCAAGCAGGCCACAGGTGCATCAGCAGCCCTGACAGCTCAGTTTAACACAACAAAGTAATATCACTTTGTCCTCTTCCAATAAAGCAAACACTAAGTGTTGGCTCTGCGGAAACCACCCATGGCAACCCACATCACCAGCCAGAGTGTCACCCCAAACACCAGCAAGAGGCACTGTCACAGCTTTCCATGGAGACCCCAAGCTGGGTACCTGGTTCATATTTTTATAAATTGGGTCTAGAATGTACATGCTACAGATTTTACAAAGCAAACAAACAAAACCCCCCAAAACTATGAACTGAGGTTTTCAGAAAAAGAGCCACACTTGTGGTAAAGACTCTACACGGTTGATTGACTGGTTGGAACTTTGTATTTGTGAGAGTTACAATGTTGCAGCTTCAGTGCCAGTTAGCTTGAGCTATCATTAGACTAGGTAATAACCATTAGTTGCCTGTTTCTGTGTCTGACACAATATCCTGTGACCACCAGGTGCGTCCTTTCAGAATGAATTAACTTAATAGACCACTAACTTTTAGTGATCAAAAAGCTAAGATAGTCATCAGATAGTATCTAAATAAAACCTAGAGCAAAGATTTTCCCAATTTACTGTAATCTGCCTACCCAATGTTTCCAGTACCTGGGGCCCCAGTTCCATCACTAGCAATGTAAAAAAAGAATAAAAGAATTTAAACATGTATTAAATGTTTGTTAACTATTTATAAAATATTTATTAAATGTTTAATAAATGTTTAAAGTGTTTATTAAATTTTAATAAACATTTCTAAATAAATGTGTATATGATTAATGTCTGATTTTTAACCCTTTTGGGCATTTTAAATGTTTATTTGTTTTTTATTATCTGTGTACGTGTGAGTGACATATGTCTGTGTACCACATGTATATCTGGTATCACGGAGGACAGAAGATGACATCATTGGATCTCCTGGTACCATACTCGACTCAGCTGCCTGATGTGGGTGATCAGATTTGAACCTAGATCCTCTGGCAAGTGTGCTCAAGCAATGAGTCAATTCTCCAGACCCAAATACAAAAGTGTATATATTTTTCCATGATTAATTAAACACTAGGTCCTAAATATCACAGAGAAACATTAATCTATGGGTTTAATTTAGTTATCATCTCTGTATTTTATCATCATTAACTTTATACAGTAGTAAAATTGCATCCTTAACTGTAGGGACCCACCATACCATTTGAGGCTGTTGAAAATCTCAGCCTGTGAATGGTACGCATTCAAGTTCAAAGCCTCAGGTTTGGCCTGAAACTCAGTACTTCCAGACTGATGCCATCTGAGACTCAGATTCACCTCCCTAACTAGTCTCTCCTTCATTCTTGATGTATAGTTTTGTTGGACTTAGAAATTTTAAGGATAGTTTTGCTGGAAATGAAATTCTTCACTGACAGTTTTTTTGTTTGCCTCATAAATGTATCGTTCACTGCTTTCTGACCTTGGACTCAGTGAAACAATAGATCAAAAGCGACAAGATGGGAAAATGTTGGCAGTAGAGCACTCACCTAAGGCCTCGGTTTCAATCTCAGGTACCAGAGGAATGGAAATGCGTGCTAAACAAATAACTGTATTGTGCAGACAAAAATAAGCTTTAGAGAAGGCATTACAATTACAAACAAATAGTAGCACTTTTAAAAAAACTTGATGGAATAGTAGGAAGATATAATAATTATGAATATAGTTATCTACTTGCACCACTAAATTTGTAACTGGTAAGAGCTCTCTGCTTGTGCCTGTGGGAGGCTAAGAGGTGGCTTAGTGGTTAAGAACACTTGCTGTTCTTCCAAGGACTTAGGTTCACCTTCAAGCATTCTGTACTGGCTGGTTTGTGTCAACTTGACACAAGCTGGAGTTATCACAGAGAAAGGAGCCTCCCTTGAGAAAAATGCCTCCATGAGATCCAGCTGTAAGGCATTTTCTCAATTAGTGATCAAGGTGGGAGGGCCCATTGTGGGTGGTGCCATCTGTGGGCTGGTGTCCTCCTGGGTTCTATAAGAGAGCAAGCTGAGCAAGCCAGGAGAAGTAAGCCAGTAAAAAACATCCCTCCATGGCCTCTGCATCAGCTTCTGTTTCCTAGCCTTGAGTTCCAGTCCTGACTTCCTTTAGTGATGAACAGCAGCACGGAAATGTAAGCCAAATAAACCCTTTCCTCCCCAACTTGCTTCTTGCTCATGATGTTTGTGCAGAAATAGAAACCCTGACTAAGACACATTCATCTGACAGATCACAACTGTCTGTAACTCCAGTTCTGGGAGATCTGATGCCCCCTTCTGGCCTCTGAGGACAAGTATGCATATGGTACATATACGTACATGCAGACAAAACATTCATACACATAAAATAAAAATAAACATATTTTTTAAAATGAATAAAATTATACTTTTGGGATCTCAGAGTACATTAAGAAAAAAATGACAATTTCAAAGTTACAGTTTCAGATCAAATAGTCTTCTTTCCATATTTGAGTAAGAAGATGGGAGACTTGGAGAACACTCCTGAGCTTGAGTAACTGTGTCTAAGACCCCATCTAGTGATAGCAGATTGTATACTAAATATGTGTGAAAATTTTCTTACTACAGACATAAAGCAATAGGTTAACATTTATTACATCTATTTATTTTATGTAGTCCCAACATGCCGTATCACACATGTAGAGGGTTAGTTCTCTCCTCCCACCATGAGGGTCCCAGCAATAAAATTCAGGCCGTCAGGCTTGGTGAAAAATGCGTTTCCTCACAAGGCAACTGTCCAGTTCACCTGACAAAAGATAAATTCAAAAGAGTTTAATCATTCAAAGAAGCCTCCTGACCACAGTAAAATATTTTATCAATCAACATTAGAAATCTGGCAAGTCCCTAGATATTAAGAAATATGGCAGATTCTTCCAACTAGCTCTGGTCAGAGATGGTGAGAGAAACATCGGCGCCTTGAATCAATGAGAGAGAAGCCTTAAAGAGCCAACATGTCTGGTCCATGCCCGGAGCCCGGAGCCCGGAGCCCGGAGCCCGGAGCCCGGAGCCCGGAGCCCGGAGCCCGGAGCCCGGAGCCCGGAGCCCGGAGCCCGGAGCCCGGAGCCCGGAGCCCGGAGCCCGGAGCCCGGAGCCCGGAGCCCGGAGCCCGGAGCCC
>CM052702.1:92395857-92411193 GCA_028551405.1 Uromys caudimaculatus
GTAAGTCCCACCCACAGTCTATAAAAGGAGTAAAAACTAAGGACTGGGGAGAAATGAATACAACAAAAAGCAGGAGACAATAAGGAAAATTAGTGAAAGCAAAAACTGAGTCTTCGCTAGGGTTAATACAATTTATAAATCTTTGACTATTTGAAAACAATGGAAAAGACATATAATAGTAAAAACAGAAATAAAATTAAAGACCCTATATAACAACAAGATTTAGGGAAATGATGATGATGATGGTTATGTTTGGTTATTTGGTTGGCTTTTCAAGGCAAGGTTTCTCTGTGTAGCCCTGGCAGTCCTGGAACTCACTCTGCAGACCAAGCTGGCCTTGAATTCAAAGATCTGCCTGCCTCTGCCTCTGCCTCTGATTGCTAGGATTAAAGGCATGCCTCATCACTGCTCAGTATAAGGAAATATTAATAAAGTGTTTTTAAATTCAAAATCTTCATTATGCACATGAATCTGGGTGCCCTCAGAGGCCAGAAGGTGTCAGACCCTCTGGAGCTGGAGCTAAAGGAAGTTGTGACCCACCCAGTGTAGGTGCTGTGCTCTGGAAGAGCAGCAACCAGTCTTAACTGCTGAGCTATCTCTTCAGCCCAAATTAAAAACTCTCTATCAACCAAGTAGGCAGAGCAGACAAACTGGGCAAGAAAGAGACACAAATGATGAATTCAAGAAATTTAGAAAAAGTAAAAAGGATAGTTCACAGAAAACCAAACAAAATGTTATAAGCAAGCCCAAATAGGCTAATAATAAATGTAAACAGCCAAAAAAAAATAGTAAATGAAAACTTCAAATGAAAATTTAATAACAATAATTCTAGTTCTATGCCATTCGTAGGAATACACAGAATCAGGACAACACATATCAGTTAGAGAGGGTTGAGAAAAGACACAGTGGGAGCATCCCGATGAAAACCAAGCTGGTATGCAAAGACTACAAACAATAAGGACACTTTAGGAGCAAAGTCGAAACTGCTAAGAGGGTGGACATGCTTTAAATGTGTCCCCTCCAGAATCTGGATGTCCCCCAAGTGATAGAGAGGACGAAGAGGCGGGTCTTTAAGAGACAGTTAAGCTGGGAGGGCTCCTCCTTCATGGATGAGATTCTAAAGAGGCTCCATGCTGCATTCGACCAGCTTGCTCTTCTGTCTTCCTCTGTGTGCAGATGCATCTAGAAGACCATGTCAGAACCTGGTGGTGCCTTGGTCTCGGACTGCCCTGTCTCTGAGCTATGAAGAGTAAACTTCTTCTCTGTATTACTCAGTATGTAGTAGTTTTCATAAACCACAAAATGAACTAAGATAAGAATAAAAGAACATTCTATGAAGTAGATGTAGTGATTAGAAACCTGCATGTTCTTTCAGCTTTTGTCTTAGTCCCTTCATGCTGCTGTGACAAAATGCTTTAGACCGGGTCATTCTTATTTCTCAGAGTCCTGGAGTCTGGGAAGTCCAAGATCAATGACAGCAACAGGTCTGGTGAGTGGTTAGGGTATTGCTGGTGGAAAGTACCTTCTAGTGTCCCCAACAGAAGAAAGGCAGAACAGAGCACTGGGTGCTCACAGCCTGGGGGACACAGAAGGGCAGAGGCACCAGAGGGCCTCTCTGCCCCTCTCACAGTACCCTGATGCAAGCATGGAGCTCAGCCCTGCTGACTCCGTGCTTTCCTGAAGATTCCTCCCCTCAGCACCATCATCTTGGATTTCAAGTTCCAGCAAGTGGTTTGGAAAGGTCTAAGTCAGTCATGGAAGAAATCCTACAGGACCTCTATGCTCTGAACACACTAAAGTTACTTTCTTCTGGTAATTCTGAAGCTTCAGCTATTAAATCAAGGTTTTTACATACTGACTGCTCAGTCTTTTTGAATTCTAAGAGCTAATAAACGAGATTTCAAAAAAATCATTAGTACCGTTAATTGAAAAGTCCACTGTAATGTCACCTACAGCACACTCGCAGTCAGATGCACGCTATCCCTAAGATGTGTTTGTAGGACCCATGCTGTTTCTCCGTTGTACCTGTATGAGTTTGAACCTACACCAGATTACCTTAATGAGTGAAAATTTATACATTGGTTAGATGACAAGGGCAAAGGTCAAGAGTGTCCTTTAAGCCTTTATTGTATCTACAGAACAGTTATGAAACATATTGAGGTTTATTAAATATATTCAGGCTGACTTCAGGAGTAGATTCATTTTGAGCACAGAATATCTTATCTTAGATAAAGAAATAATACTCCAAAATAATGTATGTGAAAAGAAATGGTAGTTAACTTAATTGGCGAGAATATACATATAAAAATACGAATAGTGACAGATTATATAACCCAGTGAATGAAATTGTAACTTAAATTCATGCTGATAAAAATAAATGCGTTGACACATTTTTGTCCCAACATACCAACCAGCAAATGAGAAGGGCATGGCACAGTGAGAGGGTAACTCTTTGACAAGCATCACATCAGTAACTAATTCGAGTGAGAGTTGTCAACAAAGCCAGGAATGGTAGTGTACATCTATTATCCTGATTCTTGGGAGGATTTAGTAGAAAGATGGGGGCAGATTTGGTACCAGTCTAGGCTACATAGAGCATGCTAGGCCAGCTTGAGTTACATCATGAGATCCTGTCTCAGAAGACAAAGAATAAACAACCCATAATAACAACAACAAAAGAATTGTCTGTGGATGCTAAGATGTGGCCAACAAGATGTTCAGTGGGTGAAAGCTCTTGCCTCCATGCCTGGTGAACTGAGTTTGAACCCCCAGAGCCCACACTGTTATTTATATAACTCACATGGAGGAAGGAAGAAAGTGACTCCTACAGGTTGTCCTCTGATCTCCACACGCATGCCGTGATGCACTGCCCCATAAATAAATAAATGTAGAAAAACAGGATATGTTCACAGTCTCAAGGTATCTCCACATAGCACACCAATCACAAAGCAAGAGACAGGAACTCTGGAGTGGAGGAGCCTGAGGTTTATCCCAGGGACAGATCGGTGGGCCCGACAAGTGCCCAGCACCACTCTCTGGCAATTCTGCCAAAGACACAAAATTTGAATTTAATCACAAAGAGACATCAGATCAACATGAACTGGAGGACTTCTTCCAAAGTAATTGGTTTGTGGTCCATAAAACACCAAGGTCTCAAGGGACTGGGAGAGTGTCTCAGGCTGAGGGAGACTGAAGAGAAGGATAGATGGACCATGTGATCTCAGCTCGGGCCCTCAAATGTCATCCCACTGCATTAAGTGAAGAGTGCTGGGTGATGCCTGTCTCTAGATGAGGTGACGGTTCCACCATTCACCTCTCGAATTTGACAGTTGCGTGGTTGTTATGGAAGAGACTCTTTCTCAGGACTCCTACACTACCAGGCTGGGGAGGAAAAGGGCATCTTGTCTCTAATTTACTCTCATATTCACAGAAGCAAGCACGGCAGGCATTGGTGTTTGGAGAATTTGAATGAAGAATTTCCATAAATTCCTGATATAGTCCTTTAAAAAATTATACATGTGTGAATGTGTGTGTATATGCGTGTGTGTGTCTGTGTGAGTGTGAGTGTGTGTATGTCTCTCTGTGTGTGAGTGTGTGTCTGTGTCTGTGAGTATGTGTGTGTATGTCTGTGTGTGTGAGTGTGAGTGTGTGTGTCTGTGTGTGTGAGTGTGTGTGTGTATGAGTGGTATGTCTGTGTGTGTATATGTCTGTGTGTATATGTGTGTGTGTATATCTGTGTGTATATGTGTGTGTGTCTGTGTGTATGTCTGTGTGTATATGTGTGTGTGTATGTCTGTGTGTATGTGTGTGTGTATGAGTGTGTATATGTCTGTGTGTGTGTATATGTGTGTATATGTCTGTGTGTATATGTGTGTGTGTGTCTGTGTGTATGTGTGTGTGTATATCTGTGTGTATATGTTTGTGTGTGTGTATGTGTGTGTGTATATGTACGTGTGTATGTGTGTGTGTATATGTGTGTGTGTATGTCTGTGTGTGTATATGTGTGTGTGTGTCTGTGTGTATATGTGTTTGTGTGTCTATGTGTATATGTGCATGTGTGTCTGTGTGTATGTGTGTGTGTATGTCTGTGTGTATATGTATGTGTGTGTGTGTATGTGTGTATGTGTGTGTGTATGTGTGTGTATGTCTGTGTGTATATGTATGTGTGTGTGTATGTGTGTGTCTGTGTGTGCCTGTGTGTACATGTGTGTGTGTATGTCTGTGTGTATATGTGTGTGTGTGTATGTCTGTGTATATGTATGTGTGTGTGTATGTGTGTATATGTGTGTGTATACGTGTGTGTATGTGTGTATGTCTGTGTGTACATGTGTGTGCCTGTGTGCATATGTGTGTGTGTCTGTGTGTATATGTTTGTGTGTATGTCTGTGTGTATATGCATGTGTGTGTATGTGTGTGTGTATATGTGTATGTCTGTGTGTATATGTGTGTGTGTATATGTATGTGTGTGTATGTATGTGTGTATATGTATGTGTGTGTATGTGTGTGTGTATGTGTGTGTATATGTGTATGTCTGTGTGTGTATATGTGTGTGTGTGCGTATATGTGTGTGCCTGTGTGTATATGTGTCTGTGTAGGTCAAAGGACAACTTTACTGGAGTTGGGTCATCAGGCTTGGTGGCAAAAGCCCCTACCATCTCTCTGCCAATGATGTTATAATTCTTTTTTTAAAATTTTATTTCTATAATTTTATTATTATTTTATGTTCGTAAGTGTTTTGTCTGCATGTATATCTGTACATCACATACATACCTAGTTCCTGTGGAGGCTAGAAGTGTCAAATCCCCTGGAATTAGAATTACAAATAGCTGTGAGCTACCACATGGGTTCTGGGACTTGAACCTGACTCTTCTGTAAGAGCAGCAGCCAGTGCTCTTAACCACTGAGCCATCCTGCAGACACAATTCTTTTTGCAGAAGAGAGGGTCAAGACAGGGTTTCTCTGTGTAGCACTGGCTATCCTAGAACTTGCTCTGAAAATGAGACTGGCCTTGAACTCACAGAGATTTACCTACCTCTGCCTCCCAAGTGCTGCAATTAAAGGCATGCACTACCACTGCTGGCCATTGGTACAATTCTTAAAACTGTTTGCTAAGTGTGGAATTATTTTAAATTAAAACATTATTAAAAGTAGTGCATTTGCTTTACTATCAAGAGACTGGATTTTAAAATGTAAACTTTATATTTTAAAATTTTCAAGTTACATTTATTGATTGTGTGTCCACGTCTGTGTGTGTGTGTGTGTGTGTGTGTGTGTGTGTGTATGTGTGTGCGCGTGCATGAGCATTCATACTGTGGCGTGTATATAGGAGTCAGAGGATAACTTGTAGGGGTCAGAGCTCTCCTTTTATCAGGTGAGTTCCAGGGATTGAACATAGACTGGCAGGCTCGCCATAAAGCAACTTACCCGCTGAGCCATCTCGACAGCCCAGCCGACAGTCGACAGTCATAGCTATGTGGTTGTCTGTCGTCTCCCTCCCTCCCTCCCTCTCCCTCTCTCTCTTCTCTCTCTTTTTCTCTCTTGTTGCTCTTTGAAATCTTGATAGTTTTTATTCAAAATATAACTTTCATTTCTATTATGTGGTAGAATCAAGGGACGTGAAAACAACAGAAAAATCTGACCTTTCCCATATAAACTTTACATGTGATTGAGGAGATGGTAATTACATTCATGTCACATGTATACTTCCCGAAAGCATCACTCATGGGCAGACAGTGCCACAGTCCTTCCAGAAATGGCCTCCCTGCTTCTTTCTTAATGTGCCTTCTGTCCCTATAGTGCACCCCACAGCCACAGGAAGCAACATGGAGTCCACCCATCAGGATCACTCTGTGACTGGGCAGGTGGGAATTGAAATGGGAAATGGTGGTGAGTTTTTTTTTTAATCACTAAAACATTTTTCATCTTGAAAAGCAATAAAGTCTGCTGCAGAAGCTGAGTTTTCAAACCTCTTGCTCATTACAGAGATAGGCATCTAAGGAACTTTGGGCTGAGTTCTGGGGCAGCTCTTTTGAAATTCAAACAAAAAGGAATTTGTTTCTGAGCTCACAAGGGCTTGTCTGGAAGCTCCATTAATTTTAATAATAATTTCCAATTAATTCCTTAGTCATTTCCTGGTTTTCTGACATAATTTGCTTTCAAAGTGGCAACTCTTGATGTTGGGTGAAATGGAGAACGGAGACTGATTCTCTAAGTTGAACTTTTGGCCATTTATGAAAATGCAAAAGCCTGGGCTGAGATGCGTCATTTGCAACAACAGTCTATTTGCGGAGTGAAGAGGCCCAACGCTCCCAAGGGACATTAAGCATCTAGCGATACATGAACCATCCAGGTGCTTCTCCTGGCTGAGGCCCAAGGCCTGATAGCACAGTGGATATCAGTAAGGTCACGGTGGGAACAAATCCAAATTCTCTGGCCAAACCTGTCAGCGTAATCGAAGCTCCACAGTGAGGAGGTTGGGGTGGGGTGGGGTGGAGATAAGTTGTGATGTGGGGGAGGGGTAAGGAGAGCTTAGCAATTTGCCTTTTTGCCTTCCTTGACCTTGTTAGCTAGTGACCACATCACCAGTGGCCCCCCCCTCTGTGACCGGGATGGCTCTATTCCTTAAGGTACGACCTGCCTGCTTGGACCTGCCAAGGCCCTTGCAACTGCAAAACTATTGTGGGTGCAGCTGGTGCCTACACCCCCAGCTTCAACTGTCACCATGCATAGTTTTTCTGCTGTTAAATAAGGTGGCTGTACATTTTTAGAAAAATAAGGAAATACCTCAACCCACGGGCTAATAAACTCGTCTCTCGTCTGTAAAAGGATTACCCAGAAAGTCCTCCTGTAAACTGAGCCCTCTGATAAGCAGGAGCAGATTTAATATGAAGCCAGCAATGCTCCAGCTACAAAGTCCTTCTTCGCCTGCAGAGGCAGGCCCCGTAAGGCCGATGGACCTAACAGCATAACTTACGTGCCTATACGTGCTCTTCTTCATTTGCTCTTTCTTTCATTCAAAAGTATGCTATTTTAACTACCACTGGTTATGGCTGTTGTCTCTCTTGTGTAAATGGTCTCTCCAGACCACTTTCCTTGATGCCCATGGTTTTGGGGACTTGAAGCAATTTTTAAAAAGTTTTATTTTGATTATTTGTGTGTGTGTGTGTGCTATGTATGTATGTATGTGTGTGTGTGGTGTGTGGGGGGGGGGCGCGATAGAGGGGTGTTGGATCCCCTGGAGCTGGAATTACAGGCAGCTGTTAGCAAAGACGTGAGTGCTGGGAACGGACTTAGCACCTCTGAAACACAGCCAGCAGACTTAGATGTGAGCTCTCCTGCCCCTCAGAGTAATCTTAAGACTCAGGTAAGGATGCATGAGTTGGTGCTAAAGTCATTCATTTGAGTTTAGCAGGACGTTTCCATGTGGCTCCGATTCACTCTACTGGGTAGTTTCCTGTGTTAGATCCTCTCGTGTAACATACGCCCCAAGCTTCCAGCAAGTACTGAACTCCTTAAACTCATGACAGAAAGTGACAGGAGGAAAAACATGTTAGAAGTCCTTGCTGGTGAAGAAAAATGAGCCTTGGCTGGACTCTAGCCCTTCATCACCAAGAAAAGCAGTCCTTATCTGCTGTGTGTGTGTTTCTAGAAATTTCTGTCCACTCAAGGAAGCCAAACAGCTGCTTCACTTCCCCTTACCTGAAGGAGCTGGAATCTGCCATTTCTCAAGAGATCCATCTCTGAAAAAGTAAGATTTGGCATAAATAAAGCATTTAAATGTCTTGAGAGATGACAGTATTCAGAAAGACCCCAAGGAGAATCTTTTATAAAATGGGCTCTTGCTTCCAGATTATTCTTTTCTAAGTCCCAGGGTTAGAGGTAATTAGCTCATTTATTTGAGGTCCTTAGTTCATGCCAGCTCCTGGGTAAAGTGTGTTTTCCACATAACCCACCGAGGGAGTTGCTACAATTATCTCAAGTTTGATGGCAAGCCAGTCAGTGTTTTGAGGGGTTTTATAACCTGCCAAGACACCACTCCCTCACACACACACACCTCAGCTCTGGTGTCACACACACACCTCAGCTCTGGCATAACAGAACACACATGGAACATTTCACTCTAAACTGTGCAGGGGGCTGGACCTGTTTTCATAGCCCTTGGGGGGAAGGGGTGACCTGAGACCAGGAATTCAAGTCCAACCTCAGCAACACAGTGAGACCTCATTGCAAAAGACAAAAGAGGGCTGGGATCTGTCTCAGTGAGAAACCGTTTGCCTAAGATGGGTGAAACCCTGGATTTGATCTCTGGCACCAGAACAAAGAAAGAAAGATCAAAATGAAAAAAACAAAAAATGGACAATAGAAGTATTTTGTAGAAGAATTTTCATTTACATAAGCAGTAGTAAGAATTGGATAGATACCACTTTGCAGTCTGCATGAAATACTCTGTGTAGTCATCAATACATACTGACATGAAAATGAGACAATTTACCAGACTCTTGGTGGGATAAACACCACCACCTACAGCCTTACAAAGCTAAAATAAAAAAATCATCTAAATAAATAAAAACCAAATCCGATTCTCATCAAGCATCTTTATCAGTTACAGAAACTACAAGAGAGAAAGAAAAGATGGTAAAGAGTGCGGTGAGAATTCCATCAGCAAACTCCAGGATGTAAGCAATCCACAGGAAGAGCAACTTGGTTTCCCTAACTAGCTAATTGCAGAGGGTTTTAGAAGGAGGAGAGGCTAAAAAGGAGAGCTCATGAATTGAAGGCAGCTTAAGAGAAATAATCAATTTAATGAATGGGTTCTGATTCTAAACAAGCACTCAAAAGCATTTTAGGACTGTAGACAAACCCACAGCAATTACTGAATGGATTATTTGATAACATTTAAGATGTTATTTTTTCACATAGGTTAATGCTATTGTTGGAATTTTCATTCTTTATATTTTAGGCATACATACTAAAATATTTATAGAGGAAATATGTTGTCTGGGATTTGTTCCAAAATAATTCAGTAAGGGAGGAGACGGTCAGGGATGCAGATGAAAAAAATCATCCTTGTGTTGACAAGCTTTGAGACAGAGTGGAGGGTTAATTGGGAGTCTAGTATATTAGACCTTTGAATATTTGAAAATCTCCATATAAAAAATTAAGACCTAAAGATTATTTTTGGTTCCACTTTAATTGTATATTTCTACCACACAAAATTAGTTCATTTTCGTCCAGTTTTGAAAAGCAAATGCTTTTTTTTAAGCCACACATTTAAATTATTCTTCCACATTGCAGCACCAACGTTCTTCTTCTCCCTTCACTGGATGTGATTTGCCTTCCTTCCAGTTGCAATGTCGCCTTCTTTTTCTACCAGCCAGTGCGGGAGACAGCTTCCCAAACAGACCCTCAGCTCCTGCTTTTGGAAAGTGCAGCAGCAGGAGGCTAGTGACCAAGGTCAGTGACAAGCCAAGGTAAGTGCGGAGCAGAGCTTTGGGGATTTCATTAAGTATTTTGTTTCCTTCTGTCTTAGTTAAGGTTTTACTGCTGTGAACAGACACCATGACTAAGGCAACTCTTATAAGGACAACATTTAATTGGGGCTGTCTTACAGGTTCAGAGGTTCAGTCCATTATCATCAAGGCAGCAACATGGTGGCATTTAGGCAGGCGTGGTGCAGGAGGAGCTGAGAGTTCTACATCTTCATCTGAAGGCTGCTAGCTGAATACTGACTTCCAGGCAGCTAGGATGAGGGTCTTAAAACCTACACCCACGGTGACACACCTACTCCAGTGAGGCCACATCTCCTAACAGTACCACTCCCTAGGCCAAGCATATACAAACCATCACAACTTCTGTACTGGCTAGTTTTGTGTGTCAACTTGACACAGGCTGGAGGTATCACAGAGAAAGGAGTTGTAGTTGAGAAAATGCCTCCATGAGATCCAGCGGTAAGGTATTTTCTCAATTAGTGATCAAGGGGGGAGGGCCCTTTGTGAGTGGTACCATCTGTGGGCTGGTAGTCTTGGGCTCTATAAGAAAGCCAGCTGAGCAAGCCAGAGTGAGAAGCAAGCCAGTAAGCAGCATTCCTCCATGGCCTCTACATCAGCTCCTGCTCCTTGACCTGCTTGAGTTCCATTCCTGACTTCCTTTCGTGATGAACAGCAATTGGAAGCTGAATAAACCCTTTCCTCCCCAACTTGTTTCTTGGTCATGATGTTTGTGCAGGAATAGAAACCCTGACTAAGACACCTTCTATAGTGGTTTCAGTAAGAATGTCCTCATAGGCTCATGTATTTGAATTTTTGGTCATCAGGGAGTGGCAGTACTTGAGAGAGATTAGGAGGTGTGGCCTTGCTGAAGGAAGTACATCATCACTGGGAATGAGCTTTGAAGTTTCAAAAGCCCAAGGCAGGCCCAGTGTCTATGTCTTCCTACCTGCTGCCTCAGGATCTGGATGTAGAATTCTCAGCTACCCCTCCAGCACCATGTCTGCCTACATACCATCATGATGACCATGAACTAAACCTCTGAAACTGCCATCTTAGTTAGGGTTTCCTATTGCTGTGAAAAGACACCATGACCAAGACAACTCTTATAAAGGACAACCTTTAATTGGGGTTGGCTTACAGTTTCAGAGGTTCAGTCCATTATTAGCATGGTGGAAAGCATGGCAGCATCCAGGCAGAAATGGTGCTGGAGAAGGAGCCGAGAATTCTACACCTTGATCCAAAGGCAATCAGAAGAGACTCTTTCTGTAGGCACCTAGGAGACAGCTAGGAGGAGAGTCTCTTCTGCACTGGGCAGATCTTGAGCACTAGGAGCCCTCAAAGCCCACCTACACAGTGACGTACTCCTCCAACAAGGCTACACCAATTCCAACAAGGTCACATGTCCTAATAGTGCCACTTCTCATGAGTCAAGCATATTCAAACCACCACACCGCTCTACTTAAACATTTTCCTTATTAAGACTTGCCATGGTTATGGTGTCTCTTCACAACAACTGAACACTGACCAAGACACTTTCTCACACAAGGTCTTTGCTTTTTTTCTTCTCCAACCATAAATTCCATGGTAAAAGATTCCATAGTAAGTGGCATCATAGTCATGAGGGAAATTAATGCACAAATCTCGAGTGTATTTTTCACTTGTAGATGGTTTGATGTTTCATTTTATGTCACCCAGGGGTTTGAGACTTGCTTCTTCTTCTCCTTCTCCTTCTCCTTCTCCTTCTCCTTCTCCTTCTCCTTCTCCTTCTCCTTCTCCTTCTCCTTCTCCTTCTCCTCCTCCTCCTCCTCCTCCTCCTCCTCCTCCTCCTCCTCCTCCTCCTCCTCCTCCTCCTCCTCTTCCTCCTCCTCCTTCTTCTTCTTCTTTCAAACAGCACCTTCTGATGGTAAGAAGTATTTCTTTGCTGGAATATTTGAAATGATAGTAGGTTTTAAATGAAGCGCATTTGGAAAGAAGGCTAGTTGGACATATGCTACCAACATGGATAAACTGTACAAAAAGGCAGACATAAAATGACCATCGATTTATATGAGCTTTCTAGTCAGTTTCACAGAGACACAATAGGATAGTGTTACCAGGGCTGAGGTGAAGAAATATGGAGGTTCTTCAATAAGTACATAATTTTGATTCAGAATGATAAAAGAAAAGGTTGGAGGATGTTCGGGTTGTAACTCAGTTGGCAAATATGGCCCCAGCATGTGTATGGCCCAGAGTCAAATATCACACAAAGTACTGATTAAGGTGTCTACATTGTTGTGCTGTGCCACCTCATTTTTGTTGTTATGTGCTGCCAACCCTGATCAGATGTGGACTCCCCCAACCCTCTGCAAAGGCGTTCCCTAAGCAGTGCAGCATGCTGCAGGTAATAATGTGCACGGTGGAGAAGTACTTGCTTGAGGTCCCACCAAATCAAATGCCATAGTCTGAGTCTAAAACCAGACAGGATTCTGTTCTACCCCTGAAGCTTTCACTGATGACAATGTGTGCACACTAAAATGCTAGGAATAAACAAACAAAACCTCTGGGATGGGGCTAACCGTTGAGATTGGAACCCGGGGTAGTATTGATAGTATCATGCATTACTTTAGAGCTAAGACTCTCAATAGCTAAGACAAAATGAGAAGTATGCCTCTTGCCTCTTACGGTGTTTGATTTTAAAAAAGAAACTTTAGTCCCTCTATCCCCTAGAACCAGGCATCACCTACTCATTCATTCATCAGCAAAAGCAAGCACTTCTCAGCCCTTCCAAAGACACACTTGAGAGTCTAACATTCTCATACCATAGATGGGTAATGAATTCTGTCTGTCTGTCTGTCTGTCTGTCTGTCTTCCTTCTTTCTTCTTTCCTTTCATTTTCCCTTTCTTGGAAAAAAGAAAGACATTTGTTTCTGACACCAAACTCTAAGCTAAATTGTGGATGTGGTTTCTTATAGAAGGTGAACAATGTCTTCATGAGCTCAGACATGTCACAGTCCACATGGCCACTTCTGGTATCGGATTTCAGCATAGGCAGGGCATAGAATATTCATTCTGTGGGAGCTGGTTGGTTATAAGTATTACTGATCTCTTGCATAGCCAGGAACTATTATGCTCTGTCCAACTGCACAAAAGCAGTAGCATTATATGTATGAGCCCATACTTCTCTGTTCTGTTCTCTAATACGGTCAAGAACTGTCAGGCTCAAAGATTTCAGAAGAAATTTTAAATTAGAAGGTTTTAAAGCTCTACCCATTGTCTCAATATATGTTCCTGAAGATTGTGAAAAATACAAAAAATACTTCAGTAGCAGAACATGCCAACATGTCTTCACACAATAAGGTGACAATCAAGAAGGACAAGGTCCCTTGGTTTCCATGGAGTTGGTCCTGAAGTTTGGAGATCAAAGCTGTTCACAAAGATTGAGGAGGAGGCCAAATGGATGAAGACACCAGCTGTTACTTGCCAGCTGTTACCCAGCACAGGAATGGTCTCTGTTGGCTGGTAGTCTAGAGCCTGTTTTCTTCAATGGACCAGTGACTTTCCATGACAGAGGAACTTAATGCAGAGCTCCACACGCTGCTCAGGGGAAGTCTTTATCTGAGGCACATCTGTTAACATCTCTAGGACAGCGTTCTTCTCAACGCTGATGGAATATAAGGACCATGTGTAAGTAAACAAACTGTCTAATGTCTGCATTAAGGGGAACATGGTCCTTATGCTGTGATTTCACTTTGCTTTCTATTTGGTATGTTGGTTTTCCTTTAAACAAGGCCCTCTGCTTCAGAGGGGTTCTTTGTGCAAGAATGCATGTTTATATTTCGAAGTCTTATATTTATTATGAAGAGCGCATTCTGAAAGCATATTTTGCTGTGATAAAGACATTTCTGAGATTAGAAAACTCTATGAAATACAGAGGTTTAAACATTCTTTGGTGTGGTTGCTGGAATGTCTCTGGCCAGAGCCCCTGCACAGCTTGGAGTGATGCCCATGTCTAAAACAGAGGGAGAGGACTGACTCCAAAATCTGTTTTCCAACTTCCACATGAGTGTGAGCATGTGCTCACACATATGCACACACAACAAAATAATAATTTTTTTTACCATCAAGTTGCCATGAGGTACACAAACCCACTTACTTACACAGAACTGTTTGTAAGGCCACCGGACAACTACAAAGCCAACATCCTAAGAAAGGAAGATAGAGGTCCTAGGCAGTTGGTCAATGGGTAGAGTTGGCAGGACCTTCCAGGAATATTATCTGTTCCCCATCTCATTGCAGGCATCTTAATCCAGCATCTGAAGAGCAGGGGCATTAGATTGTAAATTTGCCCAAAGGTAAGAATCCCCAGGATGGATATAAGGACATATTTTGAGCTCACTGACCCCTCTGTGGGGCATTCTGATTAAATGACCCAAGCTGGAACCCAGAAACCAGGATTTTGTTGTTATTTATATGCTGCTCCTTCATTTTTATTTTATTTTTTCATTTTATGTCATTATCTTCAAGAGCGTTGGTAGATGACTAAGATGCTTCTTGGTTCTGCTGTTCTAGAGCTGATTCTGTGGGGAGAAGGTACTGGGTGGCCAAGGAAGGAGCTTGAGGAGTTACTGTGGTAGTAATCCCCATGTGGAGTTGCATCTTATGAGTTGGTGTCTTAGGATTCCCATTGCTGTGAGTAGACATCACAACCAAGGCAACTCTTAGAAGGAAAACGTTTAATTGGGGGTGGCTCACAGTTCAGAGGTTCAGTCCATTATCATCATGGCAGGAAGCATGGCAAACAAGGTGCTGGAGAAGCCAAGAGTTCTACATCTTGTTCCAAAGGCAAGCAGGAGGAGGCTGTCTTCCACTGGCAGCCAGGAGGAGGGTATCTTCCACACTGGCGGAGCTTGAGCATAGGACCTCAAACCCAACCACACTTCCTCTAATTAGGCCACACCTCCTAACAGTGCTACTTCCTATGGGCCAAGCACATTCAAACCACCATAGCTGGCCTGTGACTAAGACTTCTTATGGGGCAACAACCCAATAAGGCCTATGAGAAGCAACAACTAGATTGTTTTGTACTTATTAGAACTGTGAACGACCTTCCTCTTTGAGTCTTCTGATGTGTCCTGGAGAAGTATCCCTCACAGTACCCCACTGTCCATATTTCTCCCTAGACCTGAGACTTACTGCTTTAAACATCAAGAACTGGTTTCAGAAACTCACAAATCCATCTGTGTCCCCTCACAGCAATGGAACTCCTAATGCTCAGCTTCTAGTAGCATGTTTTATTTTCTTTGATTTTTAAAAATTTTCTATGTATCGAGTATTTTCCCTGCATGTATATTTGTGTGCTTCAGGAATGCCTGGTTCCCATAAAAGGTTAGAAGAAGGTGTTGGACCCTCTGGAACTGGAGTTATACCTGGTTGAAAGACACCTAGCAGGTGTTGACAATCAAATCCAGCTCTGCTGCAAGAAAAACAAGCGAGGAATCATCTCTCCATTCCTCTGATCATCCTTCAAGTAATTTTGGTTTAGTATAAAAGAGTTGACTCTGGAAAAAGCAAATGTAGATATAAGCTTGTGAGGTTAAGTGAAGCCTTTCAAGTCAGAATTTAAAGTAGTAGCATCAAAATAAATCTTTGATGCATTTTTTTTTTTTTTTTTTTGTTTTTTTTTTGTTTTTTTTTTGTTTTTTTTGTTTTTCTATTTTTTTTTTTTTATTTTTGATACTTTATATACATTTCCAATGTTTTCCCTTTTCTGAGTCTCCTCTTTGTATACCCCCCATCCCCTCCCCAACCCGCCTCTAGGAGGGAATTCCACCTCCCACCCCCCCACCCCCACCCCCACCCCCATCTACCC
>CM052702.1:92411693-92437433 GCA_028551405.1 Uromys caudimaculatus
CCGATTTAGGGTCTCCAAAGATTCTCCCCGTAGCCTCTGTCATTCTGGCTACAAAGCTGGAGAATGGTTCTTGGGGGGCCTGTACAATCTTTGTTAAATGCCCTCCAGCCTCTCCTTTAGTTAGCATCTTCCACGCCCTAAAAGCGGCTGCGGCTATTTGTGTATAGGCCTCCCATGGATAATCTATTTGATTGTTAGCATGAGAACCTTGTCCAGTCAGAAGGTCAAATGTGAAAAGCCTCTGGTTTCCTTCGGCATTAGCATTAATTTTCGCCTGTGTTTGAGAGGCATCATGCCATAATGCTTTCCATTCTAAATATTGTCCCATGTTGGGGAGCACCGCCTTTACGACTGTCTGTTAGTCCCCCGGGGTCATAGTTGCAGTGGTGAGTCTCTCAACTAGAGAGACAGTAAAATTGGCATTAATCCCATAATTACGGACTGACTCTGTAAGCACTTTTATCTGATTAAATTCCACTGGAGCATGGACACGGCTTCCTCTGGCATCTTCGAATACCGGAAATGTCTGCCAGATCTTTTTCTGTTCCTCTTTTGTGAGAAAGGATCCGGGCTATGCCCCTCCGCATACGGAGGTGGCGCGCTGGGAGCCACAGGCCCAGAGATCATATGGCCCTTCCCCTTCTCTTTTGTTTGTCTATTGTTAGCTACACTTCTACAGTGATTATCTGGATGGTATCTCTCCTCTTCATGGCGAGCTGCCTGATTTTCTAGGTCTTCTTCTTCGGGAGAACTAAATTCGTCCTCAGAGCTAGTAAGACCCAGAGCCTCTAACTCCCTCACCAGATAGAGATGTCTCTCTCCCTCCTTTCTCTTTTTCTCTCCCAGGTCCTTTTGGCCTCTCTTTCTCTCTCCCAGGCCCTCTTGGCCTCTTTTTATCTCTCCCAGGCCCTCTTGGCCTCTCTTTCTCTCTCCCAGAGCCTCTTGGCCTCTTTTTCTCTCTCCCAGGCCCTCTTGGCCTCTCTTTCTCTCTCCCAGGCTCTTTTGGCCTCTCTTTCTCTCTCCCAGAGCGCTCTTTCCCCTTTCTCTCGTTTCTTTGGACTCGAGGTCCTCAGAAAGGCCTTGTTTCTTAGGCATGCCTTTTCCTTTCCTTCTGTCTCGCTCTGTTTCTGACATGCTGTCCTGTAAATCCTCCAAACATGATTTTACCAGCTTCCACAAAGACATGGTCCCCGTAAAGAGGACGAGCACGGCCGATACAATAAAGATAGCTTCTATTGCGTCAGCCAATTGTGGAGGAAGATGGGAGAGAAGCTCACGGACAGACATACCTCTCAGAGCTTGTCTCTGGTCCTGCAGTTTTGAATCCACTCCGCAGAAGCGGAGGGTCTCCTCGGCGCCGGCTACATTCCCGGGTTTCGGCACCAGTTGTCCTGCGCACCTCTCGCCAGCAAGAACCCACGCGGACACACGGATCCTTCTGCAGCAATGCGTTTATTGCATGATGAAAAGAGGAAGACTCCGGGGCCCCAGAATGGCGCTGCTATATAGCCCTGAGGCAGCGTGTCCTCCACTGATTGGCGCGCCCCGGGAGTGGGCGGTGATTAGTCATGTACACCCATAATGCGCTTCGGGGGTTTTCCCGCGCTATCCGTAAGTTTCCTTAGAGCGACAGCGGAGGTCAGCGCCATCTTGTAATGGCGAATATTCTAACCGCTCCCTACAGAACCTGATAGAAGAGCTTCGGAGATGTGTGGAAACCGACAAGCACCTCTTCATCTTCTCTGTGGCCCAACAGAGAGGATGCAACAAGCTGAAGGACATCCGGAAGGCCTGAAAGCACAGCCGGATGTTCTTTGGCAAAAACAAGGTGATGATGGTGGCCTTGGGTCGAAGCCCATCTGATGACCACAAAGACAACCTATATCACGTCAGCGAGAAGTTGAGAGGTGAAGTTGGGCTCCTTTTCACCAACTGCACGAAGGAAGAGGTGAAGGAGTGGCTCACAAAGTATACAGAAATGGATTTTGCTTGATTTGGGAACAAAGCAACTCTAACTGTGAACCTGGATCCAGGGCCCCTGAAGCAGTTCCCTCACTCCATGGAGCCACAGCTGAGACAGCTGAGTCTGCCCACTGCCCTCAAGAAAGGTGTGGTGATCCTGCTGTCTGACTATGAAGTATGCAAGGAGGGTGATGTGCTGACCCCAGAGCAAGCAGGTGACCTGAAACTGTTTGGGTATGAGATGGCTGAATTCAAAGTGACCATCAAATACATGTGGGATGCCCAGCCAGGAAGATTCCAGCAGGTGGATGATGACCTGCCTGAGAGTGCCTCTGAGTCTGAGGGAGAGTCTGAGGAGAAGGATGATGGATGACTCTGAGAGCCAGGACTAAGGCCTTCCAGCAAGTTCTTCATCTGCATCCGATCTTCATCGGATCCCCCCGGACAGCTGTCACCCCTCTCCAAAACCTACAAATCATACCTAACCCCTTTTCTTGGGGGCGACTCTGGTATCAACTGTGGCAGCACTGAGCACTTATCCTTAGTGTGATCTCCTTCCCCACATCCATCTGTTAATTTTCTTTGTATGTGAGTATCACAAATTTGTTGTCCTAAAGAGCTTTTTTTATTTTTTTGAGAATTTCATTCATGTACACAATGAAACATGAAGATATCTACTCCCCATTTCCCTCCTCCAACTCCCCCATATTCCAATGAAACAGTGCTCCCTCCCCTCCTCCCTCCCTCCCCTCCCCCCTCCCTCCCTCCTTCAGACCTTCCATCCTCCCCTCTTCTCCTCCCCTCCTTTCTTATCCACTAAGTCCAGTTAGTGCTGCCCACATGCACATCCACGTGGGACTGCCACATGGGAAACTTACCTGTGGACGTTGCTCAAAAGAATGATTCTCTGTCCCTCACCATCTACACATTGCCAAAAACTTCAGTAAGGAGTGGAGCCTAGAGATTACCTCCTCCATCTCTGCCGGGACTTTGGCTGGCTTGATCTTGTGGTCTTAAGCTGTGAGCTCATGATCCTAACAGCCATGTCATGCTCAGAAGTCAGCATTCCTATAGCACATCTGCATTTCCTGGCTCTTAGATGCCTTCCGTGATATTTCCTGAGTTGGTGGTAGTGGTGCTAATGCATATATCCCATTTAGGTCTGAGCTCCCAGTCTCTCAGTGCAGTGATACATCTCTGCATTGGCTGCTGTCTACTGTACGAAGAAGCTTCTCTGACTAAGGTTGAGAGGATCCCGGGCCTATTGGTATAAGCTACCAGTACCAGGAATTGCTAGTCAAGTCATGCGTTGTCTTTTTTCTTCACCTGGTGTTTATTATGTCCCAAATTTCTTAGGTAAGAACTGACCCCAAAGGTGATGGATGAGAGATGACTAGGTTATGTGAGTGGCTCCATCAGGAATGGGACTAACACTCCCAAAAAAGAAGCCCCAGAGAGCTGAAGATACAGGGAGGAGATGGCCATCTGTGAACCAGATACCCAATCTGTCAGCACCCTCATCTGAGACCTTCTAGCCTCCAGAACCATGGGTGATAGCTGTCTGTTGTTTGTGAGCACCCAGACTGTGGTAATTTGATAACCAAAATGACTAGCACAGTGAGTGGAGCTTTCTTTTTCAGGACGTGGGTTCTAGTTTTTCTTTTAAAACAATGTCTTCATGGGTTGGTCCTGATACCAAGCTTTTGTTGCTTACAAGTCATTATGAACATTTAATCCTAGCCCTGACTCGAGCCGAGCACCCTGAAATAGTCTATGTCTTTTCGCACCATCCACTTCAAAGCCATGGACCCTCTAATTTACTATAAGCATCCTACTAATACTGCCTTGATAAGGCAGTGACCTTCTCATTACCTAATCCAGAGGATGCTCGGTTCTCTAGCTAACTCTGTGGTGCCTCTCTCTGCTCGTTGGAAACTGCTAATCTCTCCTCCTACTGTGGGTCCCACAGCCCCTGTGTGGATCACATGCTCAGGCTGAAAGAAGATCATACCTGATAATTCTACATTCTCGTTCTTCTTTTTCTTTTCATTCATCACCAATGCTTTTTTAAACTTCATTATTCTTTTTAAAGATACCTTAAAAATATGTCAATGCTGTGGGATGCCCTCTTCCAGGAAAGAAAAAAGCACATATACATGAACATGCAGAGAGCAATGTCAGGAGGCTTCCTCGATCTGTTCTCCTCAGGCATGCTGGCCACTCTTACAGTAAACAGCAATCACTCTCCCAAATCCCAACACCGTACACCAAATTTAACTAAAAACTGTATCTGTCTGTCTCTAAGCATCATTGTTATGCTCAGTGTGTCAGAAAATATCCCAAATAGTCTCACAATCTCTGTTGACAGCCCACCTCAGATAACACTGTCATTCACCCCAGTCATCAAGGTGGGGAGACCTGCTCCTCTCAGCTCTTCTTCTTCTGCTTCTTTGGCTCCTGCATCCCAATCTCATACTGGGCTTGCTGGAGGAGCCATGTTTGGCGTGCCTGTCTCTTCCAGACCATCCTTTACACTGCAACAAAATACATCTTCATCATCTGTGTGTCAACACCATTCCTCATGGCAGTGCTTCACTGTCTTAGTCAGGGGTTCTAGTCCTGCACAAACAGCATGACCAAGATGCAAGTTGGGGAGGAAAGGGCTTATTTGGCTTACATTTCCATGCTGCTGTTCATCACAAAAGGAAGTCAAGACTGGAACTCAAGCAGGTCAGGGATCAGGAGCTGATGCAGAGGCCATGGAGGAATGCTGCTTACTGCCTTGCTTCCTCTGGCTTTGTCAGTCTGCTTTCTTATAGACCCCAAGACTACCAGCCCACAGATGGTACCACCCACAAGGGGCCCTCCCCCTTGATCACTGATTGAGAAAATGCCTTACCGCTGGATCTCATGGAGGCATTTTCTCAACTGAAACTCCTTTCTCTGGTAACTTCAGCTTGTGTCAAGTTGACACACAAAACTAGCCAGTACATTCACCAAGAGTGTTTCAGTAAATGAGCATATTTGCATGGTTAATGCACTTGGGGAAAAAGTAAAAGTTATGTTTAATTACATTTTAGAATCTCCCATATGCTAAAATACAGTTTGAAGCTTCAAATGTGATATATGAGATAAAGTCATAATCAAAATATTTGGCCAAACTCTTTCTAATGTACCTTTAAGTATATGTTGGGTGTGACTGGTCTGTGAGCTGAGGGCTGGCTCCCTTGTCCTTCCCTTCTCCTGACTGCAGTAGCTGCTGTGTGTAGCATGCGGTGATGAAGACAATGGGAAGAAGACATTAGGATAGAGTCCTGCACGGTTTAAGTCCAGCCCAGAACTTTGGTCTGATTACTAATTTCTCCGGAGTTGTGTGGGTAGTTTCTTGACCCTCAGGGATATGACCTCTGGACTGAGTATCCCAGGCTCCATTGTCTTCCAGTTTCAGTTGGGTTTGATCAACGGGAAGCAGAGATGGAAGATGAGACAGACATTGTTCAATTCAAGCCATCTCTCCATGTTGTAACCAGGCTGTGTACTGCTCTAAGTTACTTCATATAATATAAGACAGTAGATTTTTGAGGCTGTGAGACTTTGTTTTACAAACACCATTTGACTCCATTTTGAGTGCAAACACGGAATATGGTGCATCTCGGTGGGCATGTGAACAGTATTCTCTGTCCAGCATCACACATATGAAGTACCAATTGAAATCTTCCTAAAAGTGAAAATGGTATACTGCATGATGGCTATTCTTGGTTGTCAACTTGACACTCTTAGGAAGAAGAAACTTCAGGTGGTAAAGCCCCTCCATCAGACTGTCCATGGGGCATCTTTTAAATTGTTTACTGATGGAGGAGGGTCTAGCCCACTGAGGGTGGTGCCGCCCATGGGCAGGTGGTCCTGGGTTGTATAAGGCAGCTAGCTGAGCAGACACAGGAAGGTTTGGCCTCTATCTCTAGTTTGCTGCTTGAATTCCTTCAGTGATGGCCTGTGATGCAGAAATGTAAGCCAGGTAAACTCTGTCCTCTCCCAGGTTGTTTTTGGTTAATGTTTTAATACAGCAACAGAAGGACTAGGACATTCCATGTATTTATTAAAGTAGGGCTGGAAAGATGGCTTAGTGGTTAAGTGCTTACTGCTCTTGCAGGGGATCATGGTTCAAGTCCCAGCACCCCACATTAGGCAATCCACAACCACCTGTAACTCCAGTTCTGGAGACCCATTGCCTCTGACCTCCATTGGCACCTGTATGATTTGGTCCACATAAATGTAGCCTTACACACATATATATAAATAAATGTTTTTTAAAACTATCAAAGTAAATTCAGATTATATGAACATGTGGGTGTATTTAAATCATATCAGGAAGTCCAGACTTGAGAATTTATCAAACACATTGAGAAAAGATGAAACCACCTCACCTGGCCCCTACCTAGAGAGTCCCCAGTCACTGGCCTGTCACCTGATCATCTGCTATATGTGTATCAAGGAATCTACAGTTGACTTCCCCAGGGGTGTCAACTCAATTTGTTCCCTGATGGTAACACTGCCTATGTGAATCTGTGTCTGTCTGTCAGCTCATTTGTCCATCTAGACCTGGTTCTGCACATTGCCTCTATGGCATCCATCTCCACCTTGCCTGGGCAGCTCCACTGAGACTCGGTGACCAGACCTATTAGTTTGTTAACGTCTAACCACCTTCATGACCTCTCTGCTTCTGTATCTAACCTTGCCTAGTAAGACTTGCTTGGAAATTCCTCAAACTCTGCTGTGAACCCTAGCCATTCTCTCTGTGTGTATGTCTGTTATTCCATATATATATTATTAATATATTACTTAATATAAATATAAAATATTTGCATATTATAATTTGATTTGTATATTTTATTTTATTCATTGTTTTATATGTAATTTTATTACAATATATTATTTTATTTATAAATTTATTTTACATATTATTATATTGTTTAATTTATATATAAATATTTCATAATTAATATATTTCATATTTATATACAGTATATTTTAGATATTATTAAATGTTATATAATATAGTTATAGTAATACATGATATTATAAACTTTATATATTGTTATTATATATTACAGAATATATGTATTACAGATTATCTATAACTCTTCCTGTATATGTGTGTCTGTACACACACACATATGCACATTGTATGATAAGAGAATTCATTTTAGTAGTTAAGATTGGAATAAAAGAATCTGTTTGCTTGGACAGCTGTCAAGAAAAATAAGGACTACTTGGCAAATCATAGCCAACAAAACCTGTGTAGCTTATGGATTTATTGTTATTTAATAAACATTATAACATTTAATGACATTGTGGGAAGACATAAATGTCTGTCTTTGTTTCTGACAGTGCACTCCTCTCCCTGACTTCAGCTCTTGTCAGGTTTGGGTGGCTCTCACATCTTGTCCCTTCTAGTCTCAGAGATGCTAATGGCTTCCATCTGTCTCTAGTCCCAGAGGGGACTCATCAACTCTTGCTGGTGTTCTTTTAACTCTGCTCACACCTCCATCACCAGTCACTCTCTCACTTGAGTTCTCTGTAGACACCATCTGTTTCCTGCTGGGTCTCTGATGGATACAGGAGTTTAGTCTCCTTACAAAATGTGGATCATAACACCTAGGTTGGTTGAGAACATTCAGTGAGAAGCCACGAGGCTCAAAGTGCTGGACACAGCTACCGAAATGACAGACTGCCTCCTTGTCTGAGGCAGTCCTCAGACAATGACTGAACCTGTCTTCAAATATGCACATACTCGGCAATCTTTCTGCTCTCTTGCCCAGACTCAGGTAGACAGGGAAATCATGCCAAGCCTAGCATGATGAAGAGAAAAGGCTGTCATGGGGATGGAGTCTCTAGTCTAAGGCTGACTGGCAGATCCCATTCTAGGGCCCCAGAACAGAGAGTCCTAACAGGGACTGGAACAGCTGAGGACAGGGAGTTCGTGGGTTTGGAATTCCACTGGAAGAAAGCTGCCTCTGTGTGGTGCCCAGCTGCTCCGGCCCCCACACTGACCCCTTGTTTCCCAAGGAGGAAATCCTTTCAGTTCCAGAGACTCCTCAGTTCCCATTATTAAATCCCAGTGGCCTGGGGCGGAAGGGTGGTTTGGAAAGAGAGAATTTGAATTAGATTGTCAGTTCTTGCATAGCTAAGGGAAACTTGTGAGGGGTGGTGTCCTAGTTTAATTTCTGTTGCTGTGATAAAATACTCTAACAAAAGACAAATAAAGGATAAAAGATTCCCTTGTTTTACAATTCTAGGTTATAGCTAATCATTGTGGCAAAGTCCTGGTAAGAACTTCAAACAGCTAGTCACATCACGTTGACTGTCAAAAACAGAGAAGTGAATGCATACCTGTGCACCTGCCTGCTTGTGCTCAGCAGAGTTTCCCCATTCTTATACAGTTTAGGACACTGTGCCTAGGGAATAGTACTGCCAACAGTGGACTGGGTCTTCCCATATCAATTAATTTAATTAAGACATTCCCCACTGATACATTCACAGATCAACTTATTATAGATAATTTTTCCACCAGATGATTCAAGGTTGTTTCAAGTTGAAAAGGCTAACTATCACAGATGGTAATAGAAATGATATATTATGAAAATATGCTGATAGGTGAACTATTTATTGTGATCATTTGAACTTTACTCATACTGAGAGGTCTCCTAAAGGAAATTAATGTTTGACATGTTGAATAAGATAAACTAAACTGGGGCATTGTGGTGGTTTGAATGAGAATGGCTCCCATGGGCTCATATATTTAATTGTTTGCCCCACTCCCAGGGGACAGAACTGCTTGGGAAGGATGCAGAGATGTGGCCTTGTTGGAGGAGGTGTGCTGCTGTGGATGGGTAGCTACTGTGTTGAAAAGCTCATGTCTTTCCCAGTTAATGTGCTCTTTCTTGTTCTCTCTTGTTCTTTCTCTTGTTCCCTCTCTTGTTCTCTCTCTCTCTCTCTCTCTCTCTCTCTCTCTCTCTCTCTCTCTCCTCCCTCTCTTTCTCTGTCTTGTGTTTGTGGATCAAGATATAAGCTACCATATACTGCTCCAGTGCCAAGCCTGTCTGCCTACTGCTATGCTTCCCACCATGGTTGCCATGACTCAAACCCTCTGAAACTGTAAGCCCCAAACTCTTCTTTAAGTTGCTTTGGTCATGGTGTCTTAGAAAGGTAACTAAAACAGGCTTGTAGTTCTTTCTTTCTATCATCTCTTTAAATGCAAGCAACAGGAGAAAGTATCCCATTTATATATATATTTGGAAAATCAAGGAGTTCTTCTGGAAGAAGAAGAAGAAGAAGAAGAAGAAGAAGAAGAAGAAGAAGAAGAAGAAGAAGAAGAAGAAGAAGAAGAAGAAGAAGAAAAGGAGGAGGGGGAGGAGGAGGAAGAGAAGGAGGAGGAGGAAGAAGAGGAGGAGGAGGAGGAAGAAGAAGAGGAAGAAGAAAGAAGAGAAGAGAAAGACAGAGTCTCTCTATATAGCTCAAGCGGGTCTTGAACAAACAATCCTTTTGCCTTACCCTTCTGAGTAGCTCAGATTATAGGCATGCACCACTAAACTCAGCTTTGATCACATTTAAACCAACCAGACACAGTCTAATCTGGGGACAAAATGATCAGATTTCATGGGAAGCCTATCTTCTCACTTCAGAAGTTCTGAGGTCTGTAAATTATCTACCAGGATTAGGATTCACTCATAAAGAGCTACCAGCTACAAGAACCCCAAGTTCACCTCCCAACATCCTGATATTTAAAATGCAAACTTTTTTCTGCCATTGGGGACCCTCTGCATTGGTCTCCCATGAGCATGACCATGAGAAATGACTCACGAATCAAAGCAAAGACACAGATAAGGAAAGAGAGCTGTCAAGGAAGGTTAGAGTCTGCCTGGAATGTGAATGAACAGGGAAGGTTTTACGGCTATCTGCCTTGTCTCTAGACTTTCTGGAATGGGGCTGATGTCCTGGGAACCCTGGAAAAATCCCAGGGTGAAGGGATGCCAACTGTAAAAGGCACAAGATGCTTTCTGGCTGTCTATGTTGGATTCTATCCTTGATTATCCAGGGTAAACACAAGCTTGATAGTGTAGGGTCAGAAGGAGGCTGTAGACCAATCACCAAACTAAATGTCTTTGTCCACAGACCATCCTGTATGACTCTCTGTGGCATGATAAAGGGGCCGCAACGAATCTTAGAATCTTATTTTAAGAACTGCAGAGTTGGGGAAATGGCAAATCTAAGCAACTCTCTCCTGTGTCAAGTGAGAGCCCAGGTAGCTTGTGGCTAGAAGCCATTGGAAGGCTAGACTGTAAAGGAAACCCTTGGCTAAGGGCTCTAGGTATGTCTTCTGCTTTAACTTGAGAGGAAGAAGGTCAGAGCTCCTCCATTTGATTCCAGTGTTTTCTCTGTGCTGGGTCCCAGGTGTAGTGGGCAAGATAATGGCTCCTCAAAATTTCTAAGACTTTGACTGGGCATGGCAGTGCACACTTTCAATCCAAACATTCAAGAGGCAGAGGCAAGGGGACCTCTGTGACTTTGAGAATAGCCTAATCTACAAAGTGAGATCCTGTCCCCCCAAAATGTACAAGACTTTTAAATCAAGTTAATGTGTTAATGTTACCCACATGGTAAAGGAATCATGCAAGTGTGATTAAATTAAAATTTTTGAGTTGGGAAGATTTATTCTAGATGCTCTAGGTGCTCTAGGTAAGTTCCATGTAATCACAAAACTCTTTGTGTGTGTGTGTGTGTGTGTGTGTGTGTGTTGTTGCTGTTGTTGTTTGTTTGGGCTTTTTGAGACCTGTAGCCCCACCGACCTCAAACTTACTATGTAACCAAGAATGGCCTTGAATTCCTGATTCTCCTGCCTCAGCCTCCCAAGTGCTGGATTATAGGAATATATCACCATGGCAGGTTACAAGGGGCTTTACAAGGAAGCAGCAGAGTCAGAGAAGATCGTGTTAGTTACTTTTCTCTCATTACTGTGACAAAAACGGTTTCAATAAGGACTAGTTTATCTTGGCTCACAGTTTTAGGGGCTACAGTCGACCTAGCAGGAAAGGCGTGATGGTGGGATTGTACTGTAGCTGTACATTAAACCCAAAGTCAGGAAATGGAGTGGGTCCAGCTCACCCTTTCCTGGTTTTCTTCTTACTCAGTCTGGGATCCCAGCTCATGAAATGGTGCCATCGACCCAGTCTTTCCTACGCAGTTACATCTCTCTGAGAACACCCTCACAGATAGAGCCAAAGGTGCCTCGTTAGCACCTTATGTATTTCTTAATCTAGTCACATCTACTGTCAAAATTAATCATCACAGAGATGTATCAATAGAAACAGAGTCAGAGTGATGTGACTACTGGCTCTGAGCATGAAAGGAGGCCAAGAGCCAAGAGATGTGGGCAGCCTCTAGAATCTGGGCAAGCAAGAAAATTCCTCCAGGAAATCCCATGTCGGCTGCTAACTTAGGTTGACTATGTACAAGGCACGTCAATCTATCATTCAGTAGCATGCTTTTTAAAAAACTTTATATTGATTCTTTGTGAGTTTCACATCATGCATCCTAGTCCCATTCATCTCTCTATCTCCTCATATCTGCCTGCCCTTCACCCTTGCAACCTCCCCCCACAAAATAAAACACACAGAAACAAGCAGAAACAAAGCAAAGCAAACAACAGCAACAAAAAAACAAAGTATAGAAAACATATCATCGTGGAAGCTGTAGTTTGTCCCAGCGTGTCCTGTCTATACAAATGTTCATTGCGATGGGTCAATGGTTTGGTTTTCTCTGGCTTCTGTGACACCATTAGTATCGGATCCTCACTGGACCTCCTCCCAGTGGTTATCCTGCTGTTGCCCTGTGTCATGGAGGTCCTGCAGCTTTAGATCAGCAGGACTGACCTTTTATGCATCCCAACAATTTACAGATAATATAGATTTTGGCGTGGGCCAATTCAGAGCCATGGACCTGGGCCTGGGTGGTAGATGAAGTGGCCAGTGTGCCTGCTGTCCCTTATCCACACCAGCAGAGTAAGCTCTCCAGCACTGCTCCAGCTAGGCCACCTAATGCTGCCAACAGCAGGAGGCAGGGTCATCTCTCCTGCTCTCACACCCTTTGGGTCTAGCTCATTCGTACCCAAGCCTCCAGAGTCGGCTCCATGGTGCCTCCCAGTCAAGGCACATGGCCCATTCTTCCAAATGTTTGCAGCCTGCATGGGGCTGAGCCAGCTCTCCCACTCTCATACCATTGGGGCTGGCTCACCCATGCCTTCACCATCAGGGCCAGCTCCACTGTGTTGCCCAAGCAAGGTACAGGGACTGCTCTCCCAAGTGCTACAGCCCTTGAGGGGCAGGGCCAGCTCTTCCTACTTCTGTAGGTGGGTGGGGGAGGTATCACCCCTGCACCCACACCATCTCACAGCAGATGAGTGGCAGGGCCATCTCTCGCTCACTCTTGCTCTCGGGGCTAGCTCACCCATGCCCCTGTCATTAGGGTCAACCCTACTGTGCTGCCCAGGCAAGGTGCAGGGCCTGCCCTCCAGAGTGCTGAAGTTGGTGACAGCAGGGACAGTTCTTCCACACCATTGACCCCAGGGTCAACTCTCCCAACTGCTTCATTTGGCAAGGGGCAAGGGGCAGAGGGCAACTCTCCCAGGCCACCTCACACAAAAGAGTAGCTGGACCAGCTCTCCCTTGCTCATATCTTTTGAGTTGGGTCATCTGTGCCCCCCCCCTCAATGGGGCCTGATATACTTTTCTGTCCAGATGAGGTTCTGGGCCTGCTTTTCCAAGTCCTGTAGCTGGTGTGGGCCAACGATAGCTCTCCTGTGCTCCTGGCCCTACGGGCAGCTTTCCCAACTGCTGGAGGTGGAAAGGGGCAAGAGGGCATGACCACTGGACCCCATGGCAGATGAGTGGTAGGGACGGCCCTCTCACACCCATACCCTCGGGGCCAGATCACCTCCCTCCTCCCCCTTCATCCCCTCTCCCCTGCTCTAGGGCCAGATCTATTGTGCTGTTTGGTTGAGGTGCAGGGCATAGGTGAGTGAGAGGTGGAGCTAGTTCTCCAGAGTACCACAGCCAGTGAGGAGCAGGGCCAATTCTGTTTAGCCCCTGGGCACTTATATGGTCCTCAGTGACTGCCCTGACCAGGGATGCCCCCATGTTCTCTAATGGTAGCATGAGCCACAGATACCAACCACTGCTGACATGGCCCCCAGCAGCAGCTGGGGCTGGGACCTCAGCCATGACCCCAGGGCTGGCCGGTCACATCAGGCTCCTCCTCTCCAGTTCCATCTCTCTTCATAAGGCTCCAGCTGGGTTGTAGTCCAGCAGTCCTACAGAGTGTGTGTGTGAGGTTCTCACTTCATTCAGTCAGCATCACTGAGGGTAAAAAACTTCAATGTATGAATCAATGTAGACATTTTACTTTTTCCTTGGTCCCTCCCCACCTACCCCATCTGTTTCTCTGTGGCCTCTTTTTTTTCTAGGCCGACTGGGCAACAACCCTGGTGCTGGATTTAGCTTTACTTTGAGATGACAGTAATAAATGCCTGAGAAGTTTTCCAAAACAAATTGCTTTAAAGGGTGTGTCAGCTCAGATCTTCAAATTCTTTTCCCTTAGAGAGACTTCACACAGAGAATTATCCCCCATAGTGTATTTACCAGCTCCTGATGGATACGCAGACATTTTTAACTGGTAGTTGGTTATGGCTAGTGGGATTTCAAATAAGCAGGAGGGTAAGTGCTCACAGGCATGAGGAGTTGCTTTTTAAAAAGATTTATTTATTTTCACCTGCCCAGATGTATTATGTGCACCAAGTACATGCCTGGTACCCTCAGAGGTCAGAAGAGGCCATCAAAGTTACTATGTAGTTGTGAGCTGGGAACAGAACTCAGGTCTTCTGCAATAGGAGCCAATGTTTTGAGCCACTGAGCCATCTCTCCAGCCCTTGAGAAGATGCTTTTATTGGTGTACTGGTAATAGCCAAAGCCCTTACTTTACAAGCCTACAGTAATCTCTGCTCACTCACTCCAAGGGGGACAAGAAGGGTGGGTACTTTACCCAGAAAGCCCCAGCAACTATATCTTAAGATCAGATAAATAAATGGCTGCTCTGGATTTAAACGGATGCCATACTTTTCCCACTCTTTCTGTTGCAGGCTATTTGATCACACTGTGAACCCCAAGATTGCATTTACTGGAAAAACCTATTTCTAGTTGTGGTGTGGCTCAGCCCTAGCACTCATCTTTAATCTAAGAGCTTTTTCCTTATTGTAAACAGAATTAAATAAAGTCCACTATAGGTCAATAGGCAGAGCAAGCAACCAGTTGATAGGGACTGAACATAGGAAAAAAATCACAGAGATAAGGGGAAGACAGGAGGAGGGATAGCAAGATGCACAGGAAGTAGAAGGGAAGGGCATTCAACAGGAGGGGTTTTTGAGCCTTTGTGGAGGATTTCCTTTAGGGAAGTTAGCTGTGGAAGAAGGTCAGCTGGGTGCTTTCTCTGTCTCTCTGAGCTAGCAGGCTTTCACCATAGCATCTGGCTCCTGAATCTTCACTGGTAAAATTGAACGGTTAAGATTTTGTTAGAAATAACAAAAATTTAAATTGTTCTATACTGCATCTTCAATGCTACCCTAACCCCCATGGCTAGAATGGTTTGTGTGTCCTCCAGAGGACTAAGATATGTAGATACACATATGTCTACAATGTTACATTTTTATAAGTAACACATCTATTTGGGTATATTTGTCTGAAAAGATGCCTCAAAGGGATATATATATATATATATATATATATATATATATATATATATATATGGTTTGAGAAATAATGGTCTGATTTGTTGACCTCTTTATAATGTTTTTTAGCTTAATAATTAAAATTTGAGTCAAATGGGAAGGTGATTGTTTTCTGTTGTGTTCACGACTAGGATAATAATTCCTATGAAACCAGCCAGAAGTGTTCCACAGTTACAGCCCAGAAAAGTGAGAGTGAAATGAATAGCCCTGGTGACGTCATGACTAACGATGGTGGTGTTACTTACAATGGCTGGGGTTAGAGGGGCTAGAGAGTAGAGCCAGGTCTGGTGGCGCAATCCTGTCATTCCGGCTTCTCAGGTGGTGGGGAAAGTTCAAAGCCTGTCTGAGACAGAATTGAGACTGTCTCAAAACACACAAGGGTTGTATACAGTTCAGTGGTCAAGCACTTGCAGTATATGTGAGACTCTAGGTTTCGTGCCTGGTACCACAATAAATTACACCTGGATACACAGGGCACCTTTGCTTATGAGGTCCACAAAGTCTTAAGGCAGGGACTAAACTGTATTTGTTGCCAGGACTTTCTTGACCATGAGGTTCCTTGTATTCTCTTTAGTTGGCTCAAATAAAATCCTAAGACTAATGCATTAGCCCCTGTGTTCATGGGTATAACCTAAGAATCAATTGGTTGTCACTGACTGAATACACCTAGGAGCCCAACTTGGAATCTCTAAAGTAAAACACTTTGTAGCTTGAGTCCATTAATCAATCCTTAGAAGTAAAAGGTGAAGATATGTTCAAATCCCAGAGACTTAAAAACTTTGGGCCAGGGCACAGAGAGAAAAGAAATTTAAGGTTTACAGGACACCTGGGGTTTGCCATCATTGTCATGTAGATTCTGTTTTTATATGAGTTTGTCAAATTCCAAAGCCCACCATACCCCTGTTCATGTGTGTGATTAAGTATTCTAACACATGGGCCCCATCCTTGGTCATTATTTTTATCTTGAAAGTTAATTTTCACTTCACGTACTTTGAACATCGCAGGTACGCATGTGTTACTTAGGCAATGACCAAATGGGATAAAGGAGCCACTCTTCAAGGGTGGCTGAATGTTCTCCAAAAGGCCGAGATTAGAACCACGAATGAAGCGTTGTAGTTTTGTGCCGTTAGTGAGAAGGTAAGAGGTTAACAATTCTTCATGTTGCTCCAAGAGCCTCCTTTAGTTTTGTTTGCCATTTTATCAGCATATAGTCATTGCATATAGTGTTGGGTTTTCAGTAAGGGCACTTTCTTCTAAGTGTGGTGTACGCTTAATAGATTCACCCCTTCCACTCCTCTCCTAAGTTCTTCTTCCCCTTTTCCTGCTTCTTACCCCTTCCACTAGTCTTTTTCACCAATTTCCTTTCTACTCTACTGTAATATACATATATATGTAATACACACATATATATAGTAATATTCATATATATGTATATAATATTTATATATTAAAATCATGCAGGATTCACCTTTCTGTGTTTGAATTATTTCACTTAATATTATGGTCTCCCATTGCAGAAGTATATATATATATAATTATTTAATTCTTCTTTATGACTGAATAAGGCTTGGTCATGAATATGTACCAAACGTGTACTACATTTTCTTTATTGGTTCATCTGTTGATGAACACCTAGGGGGATTCATAACTCGGCTTTTGTGAACAGCACTCCAATAAACATGATGATCTCTGGCATGTATTGACTTAGAGTCTTTGAGATCTAGGCCAAAGGAATACAGCTGTCATATATATATAATAGTCATCATTTTAGATTTTTGAGAGGATTCCATGCTGACCTTCATCACTCCTGAACCAGTTTGCACTCCCACCAGTACGGAGTAGGAGTGCCGATTTCCCCACATCCTTGTCGCAGTCTTTGTTTGTTTTTCTAACGGCAGTCATTCTGGCTGCGGTGAGATGAGGCCTCAGTGTGGTTTTAATTTGCATTTCCAGATGACTAAGAACACTGAACATTTTTTCATATGTCTATTGGTCATCGTTAAGAATTCCCTCCTTGAATGACACAGAGATACTTACTTCAGCAAGAGCAACAGACTTCCAGTGGCTACACCGCTGAGGACTATGATTCCCTTGACCCCTAATTGCACTATATAGCTCCTCCCAGAGGGGTGGGTCCTGATGTGGTCCTCTCCCTCAGATGGAATGTTGATTGGCCCCATCTTTTGGAGTTTCTAGGCAGTTAACTACATGGGGCTCTGTTGTGGCTTTTGGAATATCCTTTAGGGTTTTTATTTTTTACTTTGTTGCCGAAACTAGTGTTTTCTACCATATCCGCCTCGTAGGTTCGCTGCAGTCCCCTGTCTTCAGTCTCCTCTCAAAAGATTCTAGCAGTCTGTGTCCTCCGGAATTTTTATCCTTTGACATTTTCAGGTCACTAGTCCCATGGTTGAGGACCAGTCAGTGCTATGATATGAGCGCCACCTACTGTTCATAGGCACAAATATATTTCATGGCCCCGCTTCAGTCCTCTTGAATTGTTTCTGAGTATTCTTTGCTGAAGACATCCTTCCCCTGAATTAAACTTATTTTTTTACCTTAAGATTTTCTTCAGTTTCCAGGTGGCCTTTGAACACACAATTAATTTATCAAATACTTCTGTATATTCTCTCTCCTTTAACTCAGAAGCCCTGATGATTTTTTAGTTACTCAAGTCTAACAATTTAAATTATTAATGTGGAAGGTTTTACATATTTAAAAAGCCTATGATCTAGACTATTTTAAAAGAAATGGATTCAAACTTTATTGATTACTCTATTTGTGCTAGGCATCAAGTATCAGGGAAACAATTTTTAAAAAAAAAATCTCAGTATAGAGTAAACAATAAACAGTAAAATGAAAATATAACTGTCCTGCATGAAGAAAAATTAGAGAGGAAAGTCCTCTGGGAGATCCTGAAGGGTGACTTGAGCTCCAGAGTCAGAATAAGGAAGAGCCTAATCATTTCATGTGTGCATACTACCGACGTATACACAAAGACAAATCACACAGGGTTCTTTTCCTAAACAAGCCTACAGCCTTGTACAGGGAGTGGATATACAGGCAAAATTTTTATTCCCACTCTTTTGATCTAAATCCAGGAAAAGAAATTAGTGAATTTGCACTGGAGCTGCAAACATCCAGGGACCCCGAAAGTCAAGGATGTAAGAGTAAACAGCCTGGGAGATAAACTGGGAGACATTGGAAGACATCAGGGGAAGCGGAGGACACCCACACCTCCCTCCTGTAGTAAATCGCAGTGTGAAATAGGAGTAACTTAACACCGCAGGAAATAAAACCCAGGTCAGTCTCAGGGCATTGGACTGGTGTGGGGAGCTCTCCTTTCCAGTGAGAGAAAGTGTGAACTAGAGAAGGTAGGACCGGTCGGTTATGATAGAGAGGCTTGGCACATCTTTATGGTAATTTTATAACTGATGTTTTAAAGAGAAAAAAAAAAAAGCTGGTCATTGGTGGTACATGCCTTTAATCCCAGCACTCAGGAGGATCTCTGTGAGTTCGAGGCCAGCCTGGTCTACAGAGTGAGTTCCAGGACAGCCAGGGTTATACAGAGAAACCCTGTTTCTCTTGGAAAAACCAGAAAGGGAGGAGGGGCAGGCAGACTAAAGGGGACAGCAGCACTGGGAAAGGGGACAGGAGAGATACTAGGAAAGTCCCTCTTCTGGGCACTTGGAAGTCCTAGGCACCATTTTTGAAAGATCTCTACTAAGTTGGCAGCTTAGGGAGTCCATTGCATGAACTGCACTGGTGACCCAAGCTTATAAAAAACTGTCTATGAGTGTGTCAGACATCTGAGGTATGGGAAGGATATCAAGTCCAGACTAGATCAAGTAAATGGTCTAGACTACACTCATACCCCCAGTTCACCCATCTCTCCCCTTCATAGTAACTCCTTGTTTTTCTTTAGTACCCACTGTCAATTTGACAGGCCAGCTCTGTCTTATGTCTCATCTCTCCCCTCTTGCAGAGAACCCAAGTCTGGTTCCCAGTACCTACATGGGCTCACCACAGCCTATAACTCCAGCTCTAGAGGATCCAATACCCCCTCTGACCTCTGCAAACACAAGGCACACATGTGGTACAGAGGCATACATGCACTCATACACATAAAATGAAAATAAATAAATCTCCTTTTTAAAAAGAAAGAAAGAAAGAAGTGTGGTGGATTGAATATGCTTGGCTCGTGAGAAGTGGCACTATTAGGACATGTGACCTTGTTGGAACAGGTGTGGCCTTGCTGGAGGAAGTATGACACTTTGTAGGTGGGCTTTGAGGTCTCCTAGTGCTTAAGTTCCACCAAGTGCAGAAGAGAACCTCCTATTAGCTGCCTGCAGAAGAGAATTTCTTTCTGCCTGCCTTCAGATCAAGATATAGAACCCTTGGCTCCCTCTCCAGCACTGTGTCTGCCTGGACGCTGCCATGCTTCTTATCATGATGATAATGAACTGAACCTCTGAAACTGTAAGCCAGCCCCAATTAAATGTTGTCCTTTATAAGAGTTGCGTTAATCACAGTGTTTGTTCACATCAACAAACCCTAATTAAGACGAGGAGGTAAAGAGATGGCTTAGAGATGCTCTTCCAGAGGGCACGAGTTCACTTCCCAGCACCCCCACATGGTGGCTCACAACTACAGTAACTCCAGCTCCAACACCTTCTTCTGGCTTCCAGAGATATTCTCTCACATGTAGTGCGCACACGAGCGCGCACACAGACACACAGACACACACAATCTTTTTAGTTAAATTAAAAATAAAATAGGATCCATCTACAGATTCAATGCAATCCCATCAAAATTCCAACACAATTTTTTATAGACTTTGAAAGAACAATTCTCACCTTCCTATGGAAAAATAAAAAACCCAGGATAGCCAAAACAATCCTGAACAATAAAAGAACTTCGGGAGGAAACACCATCCCTGAACTCAAGCTGTACTACAGAGCAACAGTGATTAAAACTGCTTGGTATTATTACAGAGACAGATATGTTGATCAATGGAATCGAATCGAAGACCCAGAAATAAACCCACACGCCTATGGACACTTGATTTTTGATAAAGAAGTAAAAAACATACAATGGAAAAAAGAAAGCATCTTCAACAAACGGTGCTGGTCTAACCGGATGTCTACATGTGGAAGAATGAAAATAGATTCATATCACCCTGCATAAAACTCAAGTTCAAGTGAATCAAGGACCTCAACATAAAACCAGATACACTAACCTCATAGAAGAGAAAGTGGGAAAATAGCCTTGAACTCATTGGTACAGGAGACAATTTCCTGAACAGAACACCAATGGCTCAGGCTCTAAGATCAACAATTGATAAATGGGACCTCATGAAACCACAAAGCTTCTGTAAAGCAAAGGACACTGTCAATAGGACAAAACAGCAGCCTACAGATTGGGAAATAATCTTCATCAGCCCTACATCTGATAGAGGGCTAATATCCAGAATTTATAAAGAACTCAAGAAGTTAGACACCAACAAACCAAATAACCCAATTAAAAATGAGGTACAGTGTTAAACAGAGAATTCTCAACAGAGGAATCTTGAATGGCTGAAAAGTGCTTCAAGAAATGTTCAAAGTCTTTAGTCATCAGGGAAATGCACATCAAAACAACTCTGAGGTTCTATCTTATACCCATCAGAATGGCTAAGATCAAAAACTCAAGAGATAGCACATGGGGCGAGGATGTGGAGCAAGGGGAACTCTCCTTCACTGCTGGTGGGAGTGAAAACTTGTACAATCACTTTGGAAATCCATTTGGCAGAAAACTGGGAATAGTTCTACCTCAAGTCCTAGGTATAACAGTATGCATACACCCAAAAGATGCTAAACCATTCCACAAAGACACTTGCTCAACTATGTTCATAGCTCAACTATATTCATAATAGTCAAAAACTAGAAAAAACCTAGATGTCCGTCAGTTGAAGAATGGTTAAAAAAAAAAATGTGGTATTTCCACACAATGAAATACCATTCAACTATTAAAAACAAAGATATTATGAGTTTTGCAGGCAAATGGATGGATCTTGAGAATATTGTCTTGTGTGAGGAAGCCCAGTCCCAAAAGGACATGCATGATCTGTACTCACTTATAAGTAGATAGTAGCCATAAAATACAAGATACCCATGCTACAGTCCACAGACCCAAAGACGCTAAACAAGAAGGAAGGCCCAAGTGGAGATGCTTGAATCTCACTTAGAAGGGGGAATAAAATAGTCATAAGAGATAGATAGGAGCTGGAGAGATGGTTCAGCAGTTAAGAGGTCATGAGTTCAATTCCCAGCAACCACATGGTGGCTCACATCCATCTGTAATGGGATCTGATGCCCTCTTCTGGTGTGTCTGAAGACAGTGACTGGTGTGTCTGAAGATAGTGGTGGTGTACTCGAATACATAAAATGAATAAGTAAATCTTAAAAAAAGAAAGAGAGACAGATAGAGGGAGGGATCTGGGAGGGGGAGGGGATGAGGAGAGGAGTTGGGGGGTTCAGGATCAGGTGAGGGGAGGAACAGGAGAGATGGCCAGATGGCCATGAGAATGAATGGAAATCTGCAACTGACCATGGTAGGGACAGCATCTCCAGGGTGAGACAGAGACCTAGGATAAGTGAGGCCCAAGAATCAACAGGGCTGTCCATAGCTGTGACTCACAGCATTCTGGATATGGAACCTGAACAAAACACTTCCTGTAGCCAGACAGGAACCCCAATGGAGCGATAGTGTACTGGTTGGCTTTGTGTGTCAACTTGACACAAGCTGCACTTATCACAGAGAAAGGAGCCTCTCTTGAGGAAATGCCTCCATGAGATCCAGGTGTAAGACATTTTTTCAATTAGTGATCAAGAGTGGGAGGGCCCATTGTGAGTGGGACCATCCCTGGGCTGGTAGTCCTGGGTTCTATAAGAAAGCCAGCTGAGCAAGCCAGGGAAGCAAGTCAGTAGGTAACATCCCCCCATGGCCTCTGCATCAGCTCCTGCTTCCTGACCTGCTTGAGTTCCAGTCCTGACTTCCTTTGGTGATGAACAGCAATGTGGAAGTGTAAACCCTTTCCTCCCTAACTTGCTTCTTGGTCTTGATGTTCGTGTAGGAATAGAAACCCTAAGACAGATAGGGACACCAATCCACCCACAAAACTTTCAACCCAAAATGTATCCTGTCTACAAGAAATGCAGGAGCGAGGGATTGAGCAGAGATGGCAGGAATGGCCAACCAATAACCTGCCCAACTTTAGATCCATGGGCAAGCACCAATCCCTGACACTATTAATGATACTCTGTTATGCTTGCAGACAGGAGTCTAGCATGTTGTCCTCTGAGAGGCTCCACCCAGTAACTGACTCAGACAAATGTAGACACCCACAGCCAAACAATTCTGTGGAGAAATGTTCTTGAGCTCTTGAAGATATATCACCTTGAGGCAAATTTTAAAAATTAAGAGTAAATATGGAAAATGCAAGAATATCCCTTGGTACTCTCCATTTTTAAATGTTTAAAAACAATTGTTTTAATGTTCTATGTGCTCTTTCAATTATTCTCTGACTTTGAGGATTATAATGAATACTTATAATATGATTAATATCCCATTCTTTACAGAATTAAAAAAAATTACCAGGCTGGAGAGATGGCTCAGCAGTTAAGAGCTGCTCTTCCAGGGGTCCTGAGTTCAATTCCTAGCAACCACCTAGTGGCTCACAACCAACTGTAATGGGATCTGATGCCCTCTTCTGGTGTGTCTGAAGACAGCTACAGTGTACTCATATACATAAAATAAATAAATCTTTAAAAAAAAAAACTTTAAAAACTTACCACTATCGCCTGGTCCATTGTTAGTTTTTCTGGAAGAAGTACTCCCATAACGGCAAAAGTTCATGTAAGAGCACACTGAAGCAAAATGAGTGCTATCCACAGCTCTGGGGTTAGCTCTAGCTACGTGACTATAGTAGTTGGCTTATTTCCCTCTGCCCACAACAGGAGCAGAATCTGAAACAATATATAAGGGCTTATGAATTAACTATAATAAATTAATCAAAGTGGCCAAGTCTATTAGTTGGGCCGAGGAAAAAGAAGAATTAACAGATTAATAACTATCTGGACCATGAATCCCTCCCTCTACCACTCTATGAGCCATTAATAAGATACATATCTGCCTGCCAAATGAGAGATGGTTAGAAAATTTTGTGACCATAAATTCAGTTCATGACAGAAAAATCCCATAGTTTTCTGGCTGGACAATGATTTTCTATTCTTCCATAGTAACCTGCAAATGAAACATGAAAATCCCTAGGATTCTGCAAAGTTCTCTAAAAATCATTAGTAGGTAAGGGTAAAATAATAGAGCAAAGATCAAACCCATATTAACTGTTGACATCAGGTCCGCTCCTGATTCACTAATTGAGCAAGAAGAGTAAGGTAAACACTTGGTATCTTATGCTCTTACGGTGTAAACAGGTCATTCCAAAGGTTTGCCCTCTTGTGCTATAATACTTGAAGGACACAGTGCAGTGTGGAAAAGAAGAAAGGTTAAAGACAGTAAAGATCCACACGATACACAGATGCCTTTTAGTCTGGATTCAAATACATGTGGCCTTGAGTAGCAGCTCCTAATGAAAGAATAGATGGATTACAATCTGAAGCTGGCACAAATGTTACTAGTTTGGGATGGAACCCTCTCATTCTGTGCATTCACTTGTAAGGGCAACAGACAACTCGCTGCACCAACCATTGGAGCAGCTTTTTATCAGCAATAGCCATAGCTGGTCCTGGTTTTCCTCCTAAGCAGGTTTTTTTTTTTTTTCTGTGTTATCTAGAGACAGAGGTGCCAGCAATTCAGTACCCCTGTCATGTTTTAATAGGATTTGAATTTTTTTTTATTTACCGTTTATTTTTAAGGCGTGGAAATTCAGTTGCAGGAGCACACTAAGCCTTTTTCCCCCTTTTCTCTCTCTTTCTTTCATTTCTCTCTTTTACTTCTGTCTCTAAGCTACTCTTGTCGCATCCATTCCAACTTCCTGTTTACTAGACTCCATCCTCCAGGGCTTTACTCTAAATGTTTATTTCCATAATGCCCTTTCTGCATTCATGACCTGTCTGCAACATTCACCTTCTCTGAATTAGGCGGGTTCCATTCTCAGGAAATCTCTCTCCTTCCTGTGCTAGTTTATATCTGAAGTCAGTTAAGCCTCAGTCTTTCTTAGTTATACCCATTTTGGATAAGGATGTGCAAACCGGGGTTGCAAAGCTGCCCATTGTGACCAGAAGACTCTGATTCTTACCTAGTCCACCCAATAAACTGTCTGCCATCTGAATATAAATAAACTGCAGAGTCAGTTAAAATATTCACCCAACCCCTGCAGGTTCCTGTCTTGGCAACCAGGAAATATGAGCTGGCTGTGGAGTCCATTCTGCCTTCCTTGCCAAGATGTGTCCAGCAGAATTGTTTTTAATGTGGCGGTATTGGTCAAAATGGAAACACTCAGCTGACGTCTGTCTTAAGCAGCCCAGGCTTCTAAAGCAGCAGCTTTGCTCTATGCTTGTCGGTCCCCAGATCCGTTCCCTTTGTACTTGTTTTTCAATGGCATCTTTGAGTCTCCCCCATGAGATCAACATGAGGCTCAAAGGAACCTTGGAGACTTTTTATTTAACTAGAAACAGTATTTTCACAGGCTCTCTTAAATCCTTACACCTGCACAGGGGAAATCTCTTTATCTTCCTTAAGTATTTCCAAGAGGCCCAAAATAGAGCAGGGATTTCTCTTCCCTTTTTATATGCCTCTTAAATATTCTTTTGGACTTTTATCCATACGTCTTTATCTAAAGTTCCTTCTTCTGGAAACCAGGGCTTGCAATCACAAACAACCCGCAAGCAATCTAATGTGGTTTTGCTACTTGTGCATCTCCTTTCTTTAAGAAACGGTGTTCAAGCTTGACGTAAGACAACTCTTTCACTGGTCTCTGTGTCCTTGTGCTCATTCCCCTCCTTCTGGGAGGGTCCCCACTTGCTTATTTTCTAGTCAACTTCAAGTCTCTGTTTGGGCACCACTTATTGCCATTTGGGAGGGTGGAGCCTAAATACAAGGCAGACTAAAGTCTCATGCAATAACCATCTTTATTCAGGGTTCTGGGGGTTACGAAAGTCACATGAGCAAAGTTCACTTGAGTTCAAGCTGTATACAGTCACCACAGCAATCTCATGTTAGTTTAGACTGCATGCGGCCTCAGGGCAACTCATGCTTGGGAACGTCATTCTGAATAATAATGGGTGATCTACAGCAAAACCCATTCTTATTTATTACACCTGGGAAGCACACCCCAAGAACAGTCTCTGTTATAGAGGAACAGGGGTCACCTGACTCTTGTCTTGTTTGTTTAGTTTTCTCACAAGCTCTCAGAAGTCTCCTCACACAGCTTCATTCATGGACCATGTTCTGATAACACACAATAAAGAAAAACACTTCACAACAGTTAAGGGAATGATCCATCAAGATGGCATTAACAATTTATACAGCGAGTGATTCCAATACCACATTTCCCCCAATAAATGGAGGATTCCAATTTCTGTTTTTTAAAGGCAGATAGATTTCTAGGTTAAATGGTTTCTGCATTTTGAGGCCAGCCTGGTCTACAGAGGGAGTTCCAGGACAGCCAGGGCTACACAGAGAAACCCTGTTTCAAAAAAAAAAAGCAAACAAAACAAAACAAAACAAAACAAAAGTCAGAGCAAAATTAATAAAAATAAAATGGGAGAGCTTGGGCCACAGGGCCCCACAGCTAATCAGCGCCGGACAAAGATCCCTCTCAAGACATCGCACGACCCAGCAGAGGGCCAAAGACACGCCCCACAGCTCACCAGGTACTGCCCCGAACCCGCGAGACACAGGGACCGAGGTAGGCGGGCCTAGAAACCCCCCTGGATCCCAAAAGC
>CM052702.1:92437933-92448285 GCA_028551405.1 Uromys caudimaculatus
TTGGAGAAAAGTCTGAAGGAGCGGAGGGAATTGGCAGCCCCATGGAGAGAGCAAGAGCGTCAATGGGCCTGACCCTCCCCCTGGTCGTCCTCTAGTTCAGACCACTAACCAAAGAATACACATCTATTGACCCATGATTTGGACTACATATGAGGCAGAAGAATCACCTCGATGGCCACCAGGGAGAAAGGAGAGGACTCTGGGCCTGAGGGGGCTAGTGACCCCAGTAAAAGGGAATGTCAAGGTGGGAATATGGGAATGGGTGGGCGGGTAGGCGGGAGGAGGAATTCCCTCACAGAGGCGGGGAGGGGGAGGGGACACGGGGTTTCCAAAGAAAAGGGGAATCATTGGAAATGTAAATAAAGTATCAAAATAAATAAAAAAAATAAAATAAAATAAAATGGGAAAAAAAATAAAGAATCAATGAAGCCACGAATTGGGTCTTTGTAAGGACAAACAAGATGGAAAAACCTTAGCCAAACTCAGCAAAAAAAAAAAAAAAAAAAGAGAAGACCTACACTAATACAACTGGAGATGAAGAGGGAGAGAGCACAACAGAGACCAATGCATGTCAGAAAATCATCAGGACATAACTTACACAATTATAATCCACTAAAAGAGAAAGCCTAAAAGAAAGTGATGAATTTTTAGAAGCATATAAAATTAAGCCAAAATGAGATTTAAAAATTTAAACAAGGTGATAAAAATCAATAAAATTAAAGCATTAAAAAAATTTAAAATCTCCTAATATAAAAAGGCCAGCTTCAGTTGGATTCAATGTTAAATGCCATGAGATATTTCAAGCAGTAATAAGACCAATGCTTCTCAAATTGTTTCATAAAAACAGAAAAGGAAAAAATTCTACCAAATTCTTTTTGAAACTAGTTTTACCCTGGTACCTAAACCAGATAAACACACACACACACACACACACACACACACACACACACACACACACACACACACACACACACTCTCACACACGAGAGGGGGGGCATGAACACACATGTGCACACATGCAAACAATTCTATAGGCCAACCTCCATGCTGAACATAAATGAAAAAATTCTCAATAAGATATTTGTAAACTGAATTCAAGAACAGTGAAAAAGATCTGTCAACACGATTAAACTAGAGATGAGAGATCATTTAACATAACCAAATCAACTGACGTGACTCAGGGCAGAAATCAAAATGTTGACAACATGTAACATCCCATCATATGAAAGCCCTGAAGTTCCAGGTCTGGGGGCGCACACTTTTAACCCCAGCACTGAGGAGACAGAGGCAAGTGGGACTCTGTGAACCTCACCTGGTCTGCATAGCAAGCTCCAGGTCAACTAGATAGTGAGATGTTGTTTTAAAGGAAAAACACACAAACCCTGTAAAGACTAGGAATATATCTCAATATAACAAAGATTTTTATAGAAAGCTGTAGCCAACATTATTCTAGATGGGAAAACCTTACAGCATGCCCATTAGAACCACGAACAAGACAAGGGTGTCCATGTTCTCTACTCTCATCCAATATAGAACTTAAAGTCTTAGCTGGAGCAATAAGGTGAGAGAAAGAAACAAAAGGGATAATAATAAAAATATTCCACTAGAAAGCTCTTAGGTCCAATAACACTTAACAGGGTGGCAGGATATACAAATAGCATGCTTAACTTTCTCGCTGCTGGGATAAGACGCCCTGACAAAAGGAACTTACGGGAGGAAGGATTTATTTTGGCTCACAGTTCCAGAGTACAGTCCACCATGGCTAGGAAATCAAGGCGGCAGCAGAGCAGAGCATCTCACATTGCATCCTCACTAGAAAGAAGGGAGGGCCAGGTGTGGTGGGCACACCTTTAATCCCAGCACTCAGGCAGAGGCAGGCAGATCTCTGTGAGTCTGAGGCCAGCCTGGTCTACAGAGCCAGGTCCAGGACAGTCAGGGCTACAAAAAGAAACTCTGTCTGGGGGAAAAAAAGAAAGGAAGGAAGGAAGGAGGAAGGAAGGAAAGAAGGAAGGAGGGAGGAAGGGAGGGAGGAAGGAAGGAAGGGAGAGGGAGAGGGAGAGGGAGAGGGAGAAGGAGAGGGACAGGGACAGGGACAGGGACAGGGAAGAGGAATGAATGCTAGTGCGGAGCAGACCTTCTCCTTTTTGTGCCTTCCAGGTCCCAAGCCTGGGGACTGCACCAGTGTCGGACTTTTTGAGTAGAACATTCCACCTCAGTTATCCCAATTGAGAGAGTCTCTCACAGGCATGTATAGAAGCTAAGCCTCTAAATCACCCCTCTCAAGTGAGCCTGGAGGCTTGTCTCCCACGTGATTCCAGACCCTGTCAGACTGACAATCAACGCTGATGTCACAACCTTCCTATACACAAATAGCAAGCATGCTGTGAAAGAAATCATGGAACAATCCCATTCACAATTGCAACAATGACAACATATCTGGAGAGAGAATTATCTTACGTCTGTATGGATGTGGCACCTGTCAATAATAAATCTGATGGCCTATGGCTTAGGCTTCAAGAAATAGAAGATGGGATATCTGGAAAGCAGAAAGAATTCTGGGATAGGGCCAGGTGGGAGATCGCCAGGAATATGTGAGAAGATGGATGCATGGTACCTGAGCACAGGTAACCAGCCATGTGGCAGAATGTAGGTTAAAATAATTGGGTTATCTAAGTTATGATCTAGCCAGGATAGAGCTGAACTATATGGCCAAGGTATTTGTAAATATATTTTGAGTCTGAGTCTTATTTCTGAGAACAGGGGACTGGGAGATAGAACCAGACATAACCTCTACACACATCATACAAAGAAACAAAATCTTGGAATATTCTTAAGTGAAGAAGTGAAAGGTCTGTACTTCAAAATTTTCAAAATGCTAAAGAAAGTAGATGAAGAAAGCACTAGAAGATTGGAAGACCTCCTATGTTCATGGACCAGAAGAAGTGATATTGTGAAAATAGCTTTACTCCCAAAAGCCATCTGTCTTAGTCAGGGTTTCTACTCCTGAACAAACTTCATGACCAAGAAGCAAGTTGGGGAGGAAAGGGTTTATTGGGCTTACACTTTTATGCTGCTGTTTATCACCAAAGGAAGTCAGGACTGGAACTCAAGCAGGGCAGGAAGCAGGTGCTGATGCAGAGGCATGGAGGGATGTAACTTACTGGCTTGCTTGCTTCTCCTGGCTTGCTCAGCCTGCTTTCTTATAGAGCCCAAGACTACCAGCCCAGGGATGGTACCACTCACAAGGGGCCCTCCCTCCCCCTTGATCACTAATTGAGAAAATGCCTTACCGCTGGATCTCATGGAGGCATTTTCTCAACTGAAACTCCTTTCTCTGTGATAACTCCAGCTTGTGTCAAGTTGGCACACAAAACTAGCCAGGACACCATCTATACAAAACCCTAAGAAAATTCCAATGGCACTCTTCACAGAAATAGAAAAAAATCTTAAAATTCATACAGAAGCACAAAATACCATCCTTGGATATTCAAAGTAATCTTGAGCAAGAAGAATAATTCTGGAATGTCACTGTACCTTATTTCAAACTGTAAAGACCTTAAACTCTGAAGCTGCCAGAGGAAAGAGTCAGAGAAACCTTTTAACAGACAAGTTAAAGCAAGGGCTCTCTGAGTAAAACTGTATAATTGATGAAGGAAAGCTCGTGACATCAAAAAGCGTCTGCATAGTGAAGAAAATCAAGTAAAAATGCAGCCCACAGAATGGGAGTAAATCTTTTCTACTGAGAGGGGATTAGCATCGAGAGTATTCAAAGAACTCAGAAAACTAAACAACAATAAACCAAATAACCCAACTGATATATGGGCTAATAAAATAGAGGGGTCTCAAATGCCGAGTGAGAAACAGCCAATGCACACACGAAAATACAGTCAACCCACTAGCAACCAGAGAAATATAAACAGCAGACATTAAGAAAATAAGACCAAATGCTGGTAAGGATGTGGACAAAAGGGAAGTCATAGATGATGACGGGGAATATAAACTATTCTAGGCACTATGGAAGTCACTATGGAGGATTACCAAAAGCTAAAATCAGATCTACCCTATGAACCAGCTATACCACTCCTTTGTTTACCCAAAGGACTTCAGACCAACGTATCACAGAGACAATTCCATACCAATGTTTACTGAAGGGCAATCCACAACAGCTAACTTATGGAACCAATCTAGCAGTCTTATAACAGGAAAGTAAATAATAAAGATGTGGTATATATGCGTAATGGATTTTTTTCAGCAACAAACAGAAATGAAATTATGTTGTTTGCAGAATAATAGATGGAACTGGAGATAACCATTCTTAGATTTTTGTATAGATACATGAAATCACCTATGTCTAGGCAAAATGGAACAAAAGAAGGGAGGGGTATAGGGGGGAATAAACCCAGCATACAAAGCATATTTGGATGAAAATCTCCATGTGTGACTAAGTCAGGGTTTCTATTCCTGCACAAACATCATGACCTGACCAAGAAGCAAGTTGGGGAGGAAAGGGTTTATTCGGCTTACTCTTCCACATCGCCATTCATCACGAAAGGAAGTCAGGACTGGAACTCAAGCAGATCAGGAAGCAGGAGCTGATGCAGAGGCCATGGAGGCATGTTATCTACTGGCTTGCTTCCCTGGCTTGCTCAGCTTGCTTTCTTATAGAACCCAGGACTACCAGACCAGGGATGGCACCATCCACAATGGGCCCTCCCACTCTTGATCACTAATTGAGAAAATGCCTTACAGCTGGATCTTATGGAGGCATTTCCTCAAGAGAGGCTCCTTTCTCTGTGATAACTGCAGCTTGTGTCAAGGTGACACACAAAACCAGCCAGTACAGTGACATAGTTCCATTCATATAAACAGTGAAAATTTATGAAACAAATAAGCAACAATAACAACAGAGCAGAGACCTTGATATTTATACACAAAGAACTCAACAACTCTCTGCTGGGCTGAGTGAGTACAGTGAGAGATCACCATGTAAAGATGCTGTAATGGACCGCAATCTCAGTGAGGCCTTCTTTTGCTGGAATATTAGTTTTTTCAGGGTATAGCATTTTCTTATTAATCTGACGGCCTCCAGATTTCCAACAGTGAGTCTAGAAAGCAGTGGCCCACCAAAGCTGAAGTGTAGTCAAAGGAAGGATAGACTCACAAGAAGATTGAATTGGTTAGTTAAATGTAGACAGAGTCTTCCAGGGTAACAGTGGAGATAAAACTGGGAGAAAAGAAGCCAAGAAACAATTCTGAGCAAAGAAATTCATATGGAGAGACCCTGAGTATTTGAGAAATTAACATAACTCAAGTAGTTTGGTCTGTTTGAAGAGTAGCCCTGGAAGAGAGATATAATTTTTATTGGCATCAACCTGAGAGAATCTAGACTCACCTGGGAGAATGGTTTCTGGGCATGCCTATGGGGGGTTATCTTGGAAGACCTGCCCACTGTGGGTGGAACCATTCTCTGAGCTGAGAAAATAAACCAAAGATCAGCTTGAATTGCCCCTCTCTGTTTCCCAAATACAGATGCAATGTGACCAACAAGCTCCTGCTTCCTTGACTCTCCTGCCATGATGTACTTGAACTGTGAGCTAAAAAATGCCTTTTCTCCTTTAATTTGCTTTAGTTAAAGTATTTTGGAATAGCCATAGACAAAGAAACGAAGAAAAGGGGAGTGTAGTTCACTGGACTGAATAAATGGGAATAAGCCTAGGTCTTGGGCCTGCTGCCATACAGAGGGGTTAGGACAGTACAGGGTACAGATGTGTGTTTAGAAAGACGACTCTTATGGCACTAGAGAGGAAGAATCAGAATGGGAATACTGAAGTAGGGAAAGTCAAGTGAAGACTAAACTAATGCCGTGAAGACAGGTCCCAAAGACTTTTGTGATGCCTGCTTTGTGATGTATAATGGCGGTCCTGAAGTTATCTTGCTAGATATCTAGAATGACTTAACACAGCCATCCCTGCAAAGGTACAGGACAAGGAAAGGTGTGTGCTTTGGCCTTGGCTGAGGAGAAGGGTTTTTTTTTTTTTTTTAATAAAATAGTTTTACTGATGCTTTGAGAATTTAAAACATATATGCAATGCATTTTAACCACACACACCCCACTTCTCCCCCTAACTCCTCCTAGATACTCTGTGTCTCTTAAAAAAGAAAATAACCTACTGAATGCAATTCATGTTGCCCAGACATTTCATGAGTGTGGAGCCATCCGTGGGGTGTGGTTACTCAACCAGGAATGTACATGTTACCACAGTGAGTAGAGATCCAGGAATGTACATGTTACCACAGTGAGTAGAGATCCAGGAATGTACATGTTACCACAGTGAGTAGAGATCCATCCATTATGAATAAGCTTTGAAAATGTCTGAAACTCCTTTTGCTTTGTCATATTTTTTCCCTTTTGTGGTAATTCTACTTTTACAAGCAAACTAGAGCTAAGTCTGTGTTGCCTAAATGTTTGGTATGATTGTTTAAAATGACCTGTGAAAGATTATAATTACTCTCTAGGAAGGACGAGTGCTTAGAGACAGTGCTGCCTGCTCCTGTCCGATGATCTCAAACTCACATAGAAGACTAAAATTTTATTATGGCCTGGGTCTGCTTTGCCTCTGTGAGAGCATTTTGATTATGCAGATGCATTATTTCTCAACATTTTATGTTCTTTCTCTTGCAATTGTTAAAATGCTGGCCAGAAATAAAATACTATCCAGAAGATTTTAGTACTCTGTGTGAAGCCTGGCTTATTTCAACAGTTTATGGTCCCCTGACTTGGAGTTATTTTGTTTAAAAGATGCAAAGCTGGAAGGAACACCAATGTTGCTGACCAAACCCAAGGTCCTTTGAATCACTCCTAGTGACCTTCCGTGGAGAGCAGCCTTCTGCTTAAAGATCTGCCAGGTTGATTTGTAAGCTAGAAAGTCTTAAGAAATGACATTTAAAGTTAGGGGAAAATGCAATAAGGGTAACTCCATTACTAATAAGGGGGCTGGGGCCCTCTGCTGTACCCAGACAGAAATAGTAAGTAGGCCAAAAAAACCCAAAAAACCAAAAACCAAAAACCAACCAAGCAAACAAAAACTCTTAAGTGCTGGGTTTGGCCTCTGTTGGGTCCTGTCTAAGGGTTTTTATTGATGTGAAGAGATGCCATGTTCACAATAACTTTTTTTTTCTTTAAAAAAAAAAAAAAGCTTTTATTGATTCTTTGTGTATTTTCCATCATGCACCCCAACCCCACTCATCTCTCCACCCCTTCATATCTGCCCTCCGCCCTTGTAACTTCCCTCCCCAAAAGAACACAAAAAGTAAAGAGAAATAAAACAAAAATCTCACTGTGGAAGCTGAGGTGTGTCATGGTATGTCACACACTATACCCTTTTGCCCAAACAGATTTACTTGCAAATGTTCATTTCAATAAATCATGGGTCTGGTTTGAGGCCTCTAGTTTCTGCTACACCATCAATACTGGACCGTCATCGAGACTCCTCTCAGATCTCCTGTTGTTGATTTGTGTCATGAAGACACTGCAGCTTTGGTTCTGTAGGACTAGTACCTCTATGTGCTCCATTCACAGGTGGGGTAGATGTTGGGATGGGCCAGCTCAAAGCCCTAGATCTGGCCCTGCATGGTAGCTAAGTTGGTCAGCCTACCAGCTCTCCTGCACCTGCAGCTGTGCTGCCAGGGACAGCTCTCCAGCTTTGCCCAGTTGAGAGGAGGGGCCAGCTCTCCCACACCCACACCACCAGATCCAGGTCTCCAGCACTTCCTCAGCAAGGGCAGATCCAGCTCACCCAAGTGCCACAGCTACAACCAGCAAGGGGCAGAGCCATCCCCCCCTGCTCCCATGCCCTCAGGCTGGCTGTCCCATTCCCAATTCCATATCCACATTACCAGGGCCAGCCCTCCCATGCTAACAGGGTCAGTTCTCCCATGCTGCCCAGGCAGGGGTTGGGGGGAAGCTCTCCCATGCTCATGGCCTCTGGACAGCTCTACCAAGTGCTATACCAGGGATGGGCCAGTTCTGCACAGCCTTTCGATATCAAGATGGCCCCAGGAGGAAGCCCAGTCTAGTGAAATCTACATGGCCTTTAGTGGTAACATGGGCCACGGACATCGACACAGACCTCTGCTGCCGCAGGGCATGGACTCAGACATGGCCCTTGGAGGCAGCAGCACTGCCTGGGACATCACCATGACCTCAAGTGGCAGTGCAGGCTACTCACACCATAAGGCTGTTTCTCTCCATCCTTACATCTCAAGTTCCACCTCTCCTCATAGTACACAAACCATGCTGCACATGTGGTGCGGTAGCTGGTGGGAGCCTCTCCACAGTAAGTCCTAAAGGAAAACGTTTCATTGGGGCTGGCTTACAGTTCAGAGGTTTAGTCCATTATCATCATGGCAGAAAACATGATGGTATTCAGGCAGACAAGGTGCTAGAGAGGTAGCTGAGAGTCCTACATCTTGATCCACTCGCAGCAGAAGGAGACTGTGTGCCACACTGGGCATAGTTTGAACATAGCATAGACCTTAAACCTCACTCCCACAGTGATACACTTTATCCTACAAGAATACACCTACTCCAACAAGGCCACAGGTCCTAATAGTGCCACTCCCTATTGGCCTAGCATTCAAATACATGTGTCTGTGGGGGCCATTCCTATTCAAGCTACCACAGATCCCTCAGCATTTGATGGCAGTTAGTGGTGGTAGCAAGCAGTCAAGAACAGCAGAAGGTGGTGCTTTCTAGTGTTAAGGCTGTCATCCAAGCTTCTAGTATGAGGACCTTTAGTTCCGAAAACGTTCCAGCTCTTATCTAGATCCAGTGCAACCAGAGCCTTAGACCTGTGTGTGTTACAGCTCTTGTGTAGATCTAGGAAGCTGAGATTCCCCAGCCATCGACTCCAGCTGGTTTGGGTTTCCTGCATCATCTATTCTTTGGCTTCTGCTGTCTGGCTTCTCTTGTCATCTCTTCTGCTATTCTTCCATCTTGGATGTCTGAACCTGTTCAGCTGTTGCTTCTTCAACTGTTGGGCAGCTAGCCATGCTGCCATGTTTGTAGCTTGGCCAAACATCTGTTCTCTTATGATGCTTCCTTTGTTTCAAGATCATTACGGAACATGGAGTGGGGTTAGAGCCAATTAAAAAAAGCCTTGGGGGGGGGGAACCTAATATTGTAATATCAGAGAGACCACCAGCTGACTCTCTGAGTAGGCCTGGGTAGCCTGCTGGTATGGTCCAAGGAGGGCCATTTGGACCAATCACAGCATACCTCACATGCAAACTGAGGTTTGGTTTTGCACCAATGTAGCCATGCCTCTTCAGCACAAATCACAGAAGTTTGTCTGTAGCCCTCCAGGGAAAGTTTATCCCTCTTGTCCTGTGTGACAATGGTTACAATGTCATCTAGAGTTTACAAAGGCTTTTGAAGCAAAATGTCTACAGGAGAGCTGTAACACACACAGGTCTAAGGCTCTGGTTGTGCTGGATCTAGGTAAGAGCTGGAACATTTGAGGAACTAAAGGTCCTGGTACCAGACGCTTGCAAGACAGCCTTAACAACAGAAAGCACAGCTGCTGCTGTTCTTGTCAGCTCGATGATTGGCGCTGTACCTTCAGCTCCTGGGATCATTGTGCAGTTTCCTCAAGGCCTCTGCGGTGTGTTCACAATGGACAGTGCTGGCTGCTTGACTGGCAATCCTTTTGCTCTAGGCAGCCAGGGCAGCCAAGGGAGATTCCAGCGCTTCCAATTTGGAAGCCAAGTTGCCCTCACCCCGGAGTCTTTTCTCATCACAGGAAAATAAGCATTAGAAGAAATGCTTACAATAAGAAATTAAGAACCCATCATTTTAAAAATTTAATCTTTTTATTTATTCACTTTACATCCTGCTCACTGACCCCCTCCTGATCATCCTACCTCCCCTTCTCCTCTGAGTGGGTGGGGACCTCCTGGGTATTCCCCAACCCTGGCACTTTGAGTTTCTGCGAGTCTAGGCACTTTCTTTCCCACTGAGGCCAGACAAGGCAGCCCAACTAGAAGAATATAGCCCATGTACAGGAGAGAACCTATCACTTTTAACACTGATTTTAACTGATTTTTATTAGAGTTTAACTGAGGGAGAGAGAGTTTCTCCTGTCTGTCACATTTCCTTACACAAATGGGGATGTAAGCACACAGGGCTGTGCAAAGATCCAAAGCAGTAGATCAAAACCAGTTTCAGCAAGTCAATTGTTTTGACTTCTTCCAGAATCCCATTGCCAGCCATCCCTGTCTACTCCAGGAGGATTTTGAAGATGAGGATCTGAAAGGTTTGTTGTTCACACTGAAAAGGCCTTAAGCTAAGAACA
>CM052702.1:92448385-92474191 GCA_028551405.1 Uromys caudimaculatus
GGTTTGGGTTTGGGTTAGGGTTAGGGTTAGGGTTAGGGTTAGGGTTAGGGTTAGGGTTAGGGTTAGGGTTAGGGTTAGGGTTAGGGTTAGGGTTAGGGTTAGGGTTAGGGTTAGGGTTAGGGTTAGGGTTAGGCAGCCTTTCCACCACTGGGACAAGTGCCCAAGAGAAACAGAGTGGGAGAGGAGGTGTTCGTGTAGTCCCACAGTGTCACTGATTTTAGTCCCTGGCTGCCTGATTCCATTATTTTGGACATGGGCTGAAGCAGGACATATCGCCACAGTGGAGGCCTGGACACTTGCCTCACAGTGGCCAGAAAGCAGAGTCTAAGAGCAAGTCCACTCCAGCCGACTTCTTCCCTCCTGCTTCTGTTTTATCTGTAACCCCAGACCATCGGATGGTGCTCCGCACATCGAGGGGCAGCTTTTCTTCCCTTAGCTGCTACACTACAAATATCCTCACAGAATCGCCCAGAAGTGTCCTTTACTATCCTTCTAGGCTTCTTTAGTCCAAACAAATCAACATTAGAGATTAGCCATTATCCCTGGGTAAACAAATGCTATCACGTGTCTGGAGAGATGGCTCAGCAGTTAAAGAGCATTGGCTGCTCTTCTGGACGTTCAGTTCTCAGCACTCACATGGCAGCTCACAACTATCAGTAACTCAAGTTCCAGGGACTCTGAAGCTCTTTTTTGGCCTTTGTGGGCATATATATATAGTATATATACACATACATACAAACACATACATACATTTATATATATATATACTCATACATATAAAAATAAATGTTTTTAAAGGAGCTAAAACATATAAATTAATGTATACATAATTGCCAATTAATAAATATTAGAAATTAGTTTACCACAAGTAATTTGGGACAATCTTAGATATGCATGTACAATCATCTCAGGTAAGAGGACACACCAAGGAGTCTCAGTGGGTTGGAGTTTTTAATATATAAGGAACAATAAACATTTGTAAGGAGATCTGGAATTTTAAAGTTCAGTCCAAGGCTGGAGAGATGGCCCAGGGGTTAAGAGCACTTGCTGTTCTTGCAGAGGACCTGCATTCAGTTCCCAGAACCACAGTGTGGCTCACAGCCATCTGTAACTCCAGGTCTAGGGCATCAGACTCCCTTTTCTGGCCTCCAAGGATACCAGGCACATGTGTTGCACTTACACACATGTGGGCAATATATCCACACACATTTAAAAAATTAATAGAAAAAGTAAATCTTTAAAAAATAAGAAGTCCAGCCCAAAGTTTTTCAGCAAAATCAAGTAGTTAGCCTCCCGTGATTACCCTTTCTGTTTCAACTGACTGAAAGAGATTAAAGAGCAATCAAGAGATGACAGAAATTATTATACATTTTGTTGCAAAACGATGGGAAAATTTAAAGAACATAATTATAAGCAAATGTTAACATGTTAGTAAACTCCTTTTACATATGAATAATTGAAACAGTATGACCTCAAAGCCATGCGATTTATGCAAATGTTTTGGAAATGAACTTAAAGATGGATTTGAATGCCTCAAGATCTCAAAAGTAACCATTTAGAAGCAGCCAAATAAAACCCTTAATTGAAAACATAAATCTTCCATAGATAAAGGCATACAAACTAAATCCAAATCTCAGAATTTTATATGAAGTAGTTAAGTTTAGTGAGATTAGAAAGAAAATCTGAGGCTGAAGAAATGGCTTAGTGGTTAAGCACACTGGCTGCTCTTCCAGAGAGCTCAAGTTTGATTCCCACACCAACATGTCAGTCCACAACCACCTGTAGCTCCCGTTCTAAAGGATCAAATTCTTTCGTCTGGCATTAGTGGGCACCAAATTGGTACACAGGCATGTATGCAGACAAAACACCCATACACGTAAAATAAAAAAGTAAAAGAGGAAAATCTATTGTAAAAGTAAGCTTTCAAGAATAGGCCAGACTCGCCTTTAATCCCGCACTTGGGAGGCAATGGCAGGCAGATTTCTGAGTTTGCGGCCAGCCTGGTCTACAGAGATAGTTCCAGGACAGCCAGGGCTACTATACAGGAAAAATCTGTCTCAAAAAAACAAAAGCAAACAAACAAAAAAGAATAAATGTTAATTAAAACATTTTGTTCATGTGTGTGTACATGAGTGTGGAGATCAGAGGACAACTGTAGGAGTTGGCCCCTCTCCTTCTGCCATGTGGGTTCCAGGTTCCAGGTCTTCACTTTTGCTGGCAAACACCTTTACCAGCTGACACATCTTTTAAAAATTAATGTAAGTTTTAATTAAAATTGTAATTAATTAAATGTAATGTAAAATTAAATATAATTCAATGCAATTTAAAATGTAAGTTTATGGCTCACATCTTCAGAGAAAATGTGAAATTGGATGCACAAATAGGGTTTGTTTACTTTTTTGCAGTGATTAAAAGCTGAAGCGGCTACCCTGTTCTGTGACTGTACTGAACTATTTAAGGCAAACCTGCGTACAGCTGGAACGTGTAGCTCACCTCCCTGTGTCTTACATATCTGTTCTGGACCACAGATGAAAGTGTAGAACAGACCATGGACTAGCATACTTATCATCGTGGTTAGCTATAACTGTCAAATGAAAGGGAGTCTCAACTATGGGTTGCCCAGATCAGATTGACCTGTGGGCATGTGTGTTGGGGACTGCCTCGGTTATTAATTGATGTAGGATGACCCAGCCTGCTCTGCGTGCTGGCACTATTTCCTAGGGAGGTGGTCCTGGGCTGCCTGAGAAAGCTAGTTAGCATGAGACAGAAAGCAAGCTAGCAAGCACATTCCTCCATGGCTGCCACCCTGACCTCCCTCAACCATCAACCTTTCCTCCTCCAAGTTGCTTTTGGTCAGAGTGCTTTTATCAAAGCAACAGGATGGAGGTAGAACAGTTAGTTTTCTCTTAGATAAGCTGCAAGATAAAAACAAGTTAAGGAAGGAGGGTTTTATTCTAGTGCGCAGTTCGAGGGTGCAGTCCATCATGGAGGGAAGCCAAGGCAGCTGAGTATGGCTCCGGTCACTCCATGGTGCAGTGGCCACACTGAGCTCACATGAAGCAGAGCGGTGAGTGATGGCGCTCAGCTGCTGCCTTCTCTTTCCTTTTCATCCAGCCTGGGACTCTAGAGTGGGGGCTGCAGAAGAATTTGCTGTAAGAATAGGTCACACATTCAGGGGTGGTTTCACACCAAGGCTTACACAAAACCTAACTTCAAGATATTTGACCTGAAAGAAAAATATGTCACGATGACCAACACATTCCCATGATAAAACTAACCGATAAAGGTGGACCTGGAATTTTCCAAAAAGCAAGGAAGGATGTTATATTAAAAAATATTAAAATAATCTATAATCTACTTTAAACAGAGTTCCCTATAGTTAAATTATAGCTATTTTTTGTGTAAAAGTGAAATAAAAATTATACTTAATAAAAACAAGATTATAGAAAGCCATGAGTCAAAAGAAAATAAGAATTTAATTTCTCTTCAAATATCCACTGCTTAATTAAACTCTACTCAGAAAAGGAAAATAATATTGCCAAAATTGAATTGTAGGACTCCTTTATATGATCCAAAGGCTGAGAGGGTCCTAATGATGCTGAAAGCCAAGACTTCTTTCCTATGAAATATAAATAGGCTGCTGAGACTTCCTACAACGCCCTCAACCTCACCCACCTACCGGACATTCATCCACTACTTTGTCACCAAACATCAAGATACAAGGCAGAGCATTCCCTCCAAAGCCCTGGGAGGACCTCCCCCTTGATACTGGGGCTGGAGCCTTAAAAAAAAAAAAAAAATCAAAATTCTGAAGCTAAATGGATTTTACCATTCAAAAGGGACTTTGATATTCAAAGCGATTCCTTTTGTTAAGATTTAGTTCTTTGAGGGTGATTTGATCACTATTTTTAAGTGCACACGTGTGTGCTTGAGTGTATGTACGTGCACCATGGGCCTGCAGGGGCCTGTAGAGGTTAGAGGAGCATGGGACCCCCCAACCTCCCCCGGCACTAGAGTTATTAGTGGGTACTGAGAACTGAACCTAGGTTCTCTGCAAGGATGGCCAGTGTTCCTAACTGTTGAGAGTTCCTAACTCCAGACCCTTGCTCAGGTGCTTTGAAGTTAGTTGCGTTTATTAAAAATGCTTGATGAAGGTCAAGGGCTTACAGGGTCTTCCTTAATTTATAGCCAGTAGGTTGAAAGAATTCAACTCAACCCAAAATAGCCCTCCTATTGAGTCTATTTGCTCTATTTCTAGGATGTGAAATACAAAAACAATCCAAGCCACATACAGAGGGTTTTATCCTTTCTTTCTTTCTTTCTTTCTTTCTTTCTTTCTTTCTTTCTTTCTTTCTTTCTTTCTTTCTTTCTTTCTTTCTTTCTTTCTTTCTTTTACTTTTTACAAAGTTGTCTCTTTTTTTGGTTACATATATGTGTATATGATTTAAAGGACCAAGATGTTTTTGACAAGAATCCCCATTCTCCAGGGTAATCACTGACAACTTCTGGCTGATTCTTTGGCATTTTATCTAAATATGGTGGAGGTGTTTATTTTATTTCTAGGTGGTGATGTTTTTGTCATTATCTTTCCAATGTGGACGATGAAAGCTAAGTTCTTTCTCGTGAGCTAGAATCTCTCTGCGTAGTCCTGGCTGTCCTGGAACTCACTATGTAGACCAGGCTATCCTTGAACTCACAGAGATCTGCTTGCCTCTGCCTCTCAAGTGTTAACATAAAAGGCATATGTCAGCGTTCCCAGCCCCATTTACCTTTTGCACGTTCTTCAGAACCTCCAGCGTGAAAGTTTACGTCAGTGCTTTAAGCCTCTTATACAGCTACACTGTGATTTGTTTATTCTACCCAAGTAAGAAAAATCACTGATGTAATGAGACAATGTGATGCTCTGCAAGATGTCTAGAAGGTCTGGGTCTCTTCTGGCTATTTCATGAGAGACAGCAGGAGCACCATTAGGAAAACCCTAGGACCCAACTGCGAATGTGCCCTTTTCTATGTTTCGTGAAATTGCCAACTGGTTCAGATCCTTGCTTATGTTTGGAATAAATAATAATAATAAATAAAAAACACATTCACCAAAATCAATGATGCATACAAATACCCGAGGCTGTTATGAATCTGCTCTAGAAAATACCCAACATCTGGCACAGCAGCTGCATTCTGACCTACTAATAAAGTGAGCTTGCAGTAATCTTCTGTCAGTCTTCGTCATCTCCATATATTGTTTGTAGGGCCAGATTGTGAATTACATGGGAATATGCTCTGCAGGTCTGCTTCCTTCTGATTCATATGGGTGGCCCTAATTCCCGCCATTCCCTCCTGAAAAAGAAAATTACTTGTTTTTCTGTATATTCAAATCTGTTTGTGACAGTATTTGTGAGTCTCCTTGAGGTAGTTTATTGTTTTGGTTCTGTTGGGCTGCTGTAATGAAACTACAGACTAGGTGGTTTATAAACAAGAGAAATGTGTTTATGATGGTGTTTGATGGCCGGAAGTCCAACATCAAGTCACCAGGAGCTCCAATATTTGGTGAGGGGCTGCTTCCTTGTTGAATGCTTGTATGGGAAAGGGACAAAGACATCCTCGACACTCTCTTTTTAAAGGACAGTTTATCCCATTCCTAAATAGCTTCCAAGGAACTTACCTCCAGTGTTACACTGGGAATTAGGTGTTACCATATGAACTACTTTGGAGGGACACATACATAGTCTGTATTAGATGAGGTTATGAATGGGCCTGTCGTGACGGTGTGTGTGTGTGTGTGTGTGTGTGTGTGTGTGTGTGTGACAGTGTCTCACTATATAGTTTGGAGTATCTCTAGTTTATGATCCTCCTGCCTCAGTCTTCTGAGTGCTAGGATTACAGATATGTACCACCATCCACAGTCAATTATTATAATTTTAAAAATATTGTAAATTCCTTGAGAACGACATACAATATATTTTGATCACATTCACACCCTACTCCTCCTAGCTCCCCTCCCACTTCCCTAAGCTCCAACTTTGTGCCTTCTCCCTTTTGAAACTCTTTTAAAATGACACATCAATTCCAGTCTCTACTGCCCATATACTCCCAGGTATGAGGTCAACTTACTAGGGGTCACATTTTTAAAGAAAACCATCTCTCCCTTCCCTAAGAAGCCATCAACTGTCCATAGCCCTTAGTTAAATGTGGAAGTTTGTGAATAGTTTCCTACTTCATGCTTACATTTTTGTAAAACGAGGAAGATGAATCGAGTTCTCTTTCTACACATATACATCTAGGACAGGCCACAGTGGTCATATGTTGCAGGATATTTGATCACATTGGAAACCCCAAGATTGTGAACTAGACAATCTTGTTGTGGTGTGGCTCAGCCCTAGCATACACTTTTAACCCAAGAGCTTTCTGTAAACAAGAGCTAAATAAAGTCAAGAGGTCAAGCAACCAGTGTTAGCATTCTGTCTAAACTCCACCCCACAGTTGCCTGGCAACAGCCAGGTGGGCCTGGCCCACTATAAAAGGGGATGCTTGTCCCTCCTCTCTCTCTTACTCCTCTTCTCTCCCTTGCATCTCTTATCCCTTACCTCTCCCCATTCCTTCCCCCCTCCACGTGGTCATGACCGGCCTCCACCTCTCCACTTCTCTACTCTCTCCCATTCTCTGCTTTTCTCTGCCTCTACTACCCTCTTAACTCCCCTCCCCATGCCCTGAATAAACTCTTTCTATACTATACCTTCGTGTGTGGCTGGTCCCTCAGGAGGAAGGGATGCCTGGGCTTGGGCCTGCTGAGGCATACCCTTCCCCCACACCTTCCTCCCCTACACCCATATAACAGATATCTTATCACATTTTTATAAACACATCAACCAGGCCACAGGAAGTGAACATAAGGAAACAGAAAGGAGGGATATTGAGAAGAAGGATTTTTAAGACAGTGTGGAGAAGGAGAAGAAGGAGAAGGAGGAGAAGGAGGAGGAGAAGGAACTTTTTTCTTCTGGGACATTGGTGGAATAAGAAGGTCAGCTGGTGCCTTTTCTGTTTCTCTGAGCTAGCAGGTTTTCACCCCAGCACCTGGCTCCTGAGTCTTCATTGGTTGTATGGAACATTTGGGATTTTGTTTCATAATTAACAGTGATATGCTAGAAAAAACTCACCAACACATGATCATAGATTCCCTGTCTCTTGAACCATTAGAGACAACTATTATTTAAACCATTCTGTATACTTTGTAATAGTGGCCTGAGCTAAAACACTGTACCGTGTTTGGCTGGAGACAGAAGGCAGTTCAAAGTCTTCTGCTTAGAACTCCCACCATGACAGCCTGTTTTTTGGTTTTTGTTTTTTTAACTCCCGGGGTTGTGCTGTGGTTGGCACAAGCATCCTTACTATAGCCCCTAGTATATAGCCTTGTTATTCAGCTCATTTTTGAGTCACCTGGATGATACAGTCCTGTGGAGCTTCCTGGTGTTGCACCATTAATCATATTGAAAAATCTTACTCTGTAGACCGGACCAGGCTGGCCTCAAACACAAAGAGATCCGCTTCCCTTTACCTACCAAGTGCTGAGATTAAAAGGACACACTATCATTGCCCAGCAAAACACCTCTCAATGCTCTGAGCATGCTTGCTTTACATCTGTGTCTTTGGTAGAGTAGGCTGTGCCTCTAACACAGAAAGGAGAGAGAGCAGCGGAGCAGGAACAGTGATAATTGGTAGCAGCAGGAGTGGCTACGACATTGAGGAGGTGGCTGGAGAAATCTAGAGAGTGACTTCTGCAGGGAGCAGAGGCAATAGAAGCAAGGAAGGATGGGAGAGCCAGAGATGAGGAATTGCAAGCTGCAGTCTCCAGATGAGCTCAGAGAGCTGCCAACCCTTCAGACCTAAGAGCTGTAACACAGGCCACCATGGGAACTGAGGGTCCTATTTCCTGCAGGCAATCCAATGGTTCTTAACGCTACTAGGTGCTGCTTTGTGGTTGCCTATTATTGGAAGTTGAAGATCATATAGCTTCATAGTGCTGGGCCCACTGATTGTTAAAATCTATAGTTATACGCCTCCAATCTGAGTATTTAGAACCCTATTTGGCATCTTGATCCTGGGGCATAAGCTACCAGGGCTTGCTCTAGGTCTGGCAGGTGTGTCTGTAGGCTTTGGGCACTCAGGGGGCCCATTCTGCCAATACTAGCTTGTCATTCTTACCTGGTAGCTGGCTGATGGGTCATAAGCCCGTTAACTTACTGGTCTCTGTGCTTTCATGCTAATGGAAATCCGGATGCTTCTGGTCTCTGGACGTCAGTGTTAGTTCGGACTCTATATCTTCCACCCCTTGAAATATTCAGCCATAGCCATTTCCTTAGGATAAAGTTACCCAAGTAAATGGCCAAAGATCCCTTTTGTTAGGCCCAAAGGAAACTCCAATTCGGCAAACTTCAAAGGCAGTCTAATGAGCTGAACCTTGGCTATAGGAAGATATCTGGTGGTTAAGTAAAAGCCAACATTCCTCAGGAACTTGTGAAACTGGTTTCTATCTACCAAAAGAAGTGACTTCCCTTACCTTTGGTACAAGGTACACATGACTACAGGTGGCACCTATCAGCATATCAAAGTACACACCGGCCTCCAAGCTCCTCAGTATCACTAGTACCTGTTTTCACATTTCAAAGTCCGAGTTAGCATCCTGCCCTTCTCACCTCCTCCTCTACCCTAGACTCCCTCCTGCTGACAGGCTTCCTTCTCCTCAGCTACTCATTGTCCTTGTCACCCTGCTATTCTTGATATGTTTGCTCTCTTTGTCTCTGCTTTTCTTTCACCACTCTTTCTCTATCCTTATTCTCCTTTCTGTCACAGATAGCCCTGGCCATGTCCAGTGGGCTGCTCATAGTCTACCTCTTTCTCTCCCTGCTCTAGACTTTTCCAGATACCTCTGGATGTTCTCTATCTAAAATAAAAACCTTCATCTTAACCATACAACAAAGCAATCATGTCATCACTTTATATACCTTTAAGAAAGAACTGGGGTGTTGGGGTTTCCGTTTGTGGGATAAAACCCACCTCGACCAAAAGCAACTTGGGGAGGGAAGTATTTATTTCAGCTTACAGTTTATACTCAATCCGTTCTGAAAGGAAGTCAGAGCAGGAACCTTGAGGCAGAAAACACGGAGTAACATTATTTACTTGCCTGCTCCTCATGGCTTATTCAGCTTGTTTTGTTTGAGACAAGGTCTCACTACAGAGCCCTGGCTGGCTTGAGACATTTCAATCAATGAATTCTAGTACAGGCTCAGGACTGTAAACATAGCAATCCATGATTTTGTGGATGACAGACTCCAGCATAGCGGCCATCTGTGGTACAATTTCTTAATGATGTGGAGGGCTTATCCTACTCAGGGTGGTGCCAATGCTGGGCAGTTGGTCCTGAGTTGTACAAGAAAATATGCTGAGCAAGCTAGGTGGAACAAGCTAATAAACATTACTCTTCCCTGGCTTCTGACTCCATTCCTGTCTCCAGGTTCCTGCACTGCTTGAATTCCTGTCTTGACTTCTTCAGTGACCGGCCATTACCTAGATGTGTAAGATGAAATAAACTCTTTCCTCTCGAAGATGCCTTTAGTTGTTTTTGTCGCAGGATTTTCTCTGTCCAATTACATTAGGGCAGTGGGAGGTCTGTGATTGGACAGGGAAAAGGGAGGCGGAGCTAAGAGTTGCAGAGATAGGGAGCATCTCAGGGGAGAAAGAAAAAAAGGAAGATGGCGGCAGATGTGAACCAGCATGGTTTAACCAGCCACAGGTAACTGTAATATCATAAGGTTAGAATAATTGGGATAAAGCTTTTATCATTATCAATTGGCTCTGAAATGATTGAATTGGCTTCTTGTAAATTAAGAATTTATTAATACATAAATCTGATGGGTTAATTATAAGGTGCAAGAGTTTTGATTTACTTGGTTTCTGGAATGTGGGACCTCGATGGCAGAGAGGGAACTAGCGGCTCTACTTCGAGGATGGGGTGGTAGGGCGGGGCTGGGGAGCTAGCTGGAGAGAGTAGCAGGCGGCAGGAGAGTTGACAGGTTCATTTTTAAGTATTTCCTGCAACATGTTTTATTATAGCAACAGAAATTCTAAGACATAAATTGGTGCCAGGATTGGGGTACTGCTGTGACAGACCCCATCATGTTTTGGGGAGACTGTAGAAGGACTTTGGAACTTTGGGCCAGAAAGGACATTGGGTTCAGAACTCAGCTATTACTGCAGTAATTTCAAAGAGAATGCTAAAAGCAGTGTAAATGTAAATGAGGCCTGGCATGTAAAGTTTCAGAGGGAAGTTTTTAGAGAATTTGGTGGGACCGTTCAATATTTTGAACAAAGAATCTGTTGTTGTGGTCAGCTAGGGTTGAAGAATTAGCTCTGATTAAGAGGCAGGCATCATTGAGGCAAAATATCCTGGGAACTGTTTCATTAGGATTAGCACAGAGAACCTATGATCCAGAGGGGTCGAAGGCTGTTGTACCTTGTGCTGGTGCTGAATTTGGCAATGTATAAGAGTTTCTCAGCTTTTATTGATTTTGAAGGTCATGGATAGAAGTTAAGGCTTGAAACCAAGAGAAACCAGGAAAAGCCATTGGTGAAGGTACAACCTCAACAGTAGTAGGATTTCCACGATTGGATCACAGACAGCACATCTCCATAACTACCACAGGGGGCAAATGAACTCCAGAAAATTCACTTTTCTTTTTTCTTGTTTTGAAGATTTATTTATTATATGTAAGTACACTGTAGCTGTCTTCAGACACTTTTTCATTCTCTCTTTGGCCCCGCTTGCTGTAGCTGTCTTCAGACACCCCAGAAGAGGGCATCAGATTACAGATGGTTGTGAGCCATCATGTGGTTGCTTGGATTTGAACTCAGGACCTTTGGGAGAGCAGTCAGTACTCTTAACCGCTGAGCCATCTCTCCAGCCTGAAAATTCACTTTTCAAAGAATCAAAAGAGGTCCTTATTCCATTTTTTTCTTTCACCTTCTGGGAAACCACTAGTTGTTTTTATTTTTAGATACGGTTTAAAAAAAGATAGCAAAGAATGCTAATTGTCCCTCTTATTATTTTTGGAAGAGCATGTAGTCTCCCAGAATAAAGTTATGATCTAAATATTGTTACTATAAACTATATAGAAGACTAATAGCTTCAGATGGTCAGATCTCAAAGAAATTTAAAGTTAGTTTGGCTAACCAGGTGGAGTTTGACAGTATCTCTGTTAGTTCAAAAATGTGGCACTGTAGTATATTGCACAGGAGAACAACCTAAGACTGATTTATATAATTAATTCTAGCTTTGTCTCTTGTGTATTTGGTAGCTCTGTTTGGTCTTTGCCTCCTTAGTAAAATAGGCAACTTCGTCTTTTTTTTTTCTTTTGGTTTTTTCGAGACAGGGTTTCTCTGTGTAGCCCTGGCTGTCCTGGAACTTATACTCTGTAGACCAGGCTGGCCTCAAACTCAGAAGTCCACCTGCCTCTGCCTCCCAAGTGCTGGGATTAAAGGTGTGCGCCACCACTGCCCGGCTAACTTTGTCTTTTAAAAAAATTATTGTATGAATGTGAGCACAGGCACATCCTGTGGCACGTGTGTCATCTGAAGACAACTTTTGGAAGTAGGATTTATCCTTCTACTGTGGGCTTCAGGGTTGTTTGGCTTCATGGAAAGCACTTTTACCTACTGGACCATGGCGGCTGCTCTTCTCTGCCTCCTTTTTTGAGACAGGGTCTCACTATGTAATCAAGACGGGCTGTGACTCATGACTCTCTTGACTAAGCCTTTCAAGTGTCTGCATAACAGGAGCACACCACAACATCGGTATCTTAATATGCAAAGGCGTGCCAGTCCATTGAATCCCTGGCAGTTCTCCTGCCCGGGCCTCCTTGGTGAGGTGTCCCAGGTGTGCACCAGTGTACCTGATGCGACTCCTACCAACATAGCGTTTCCACTCTCACCGTATTTCAAGTCACCATTCAGTCCTTGACTCTGAATTAGTGGATCTTCTTGCTTGTGCCCTGAGGTCCAGTCTTCTCCATCACAAGTTATGTTATAAGCACTGCTACCTACTAGTTCCAACTATTCAATGGTACTCAGCGAATTTAATCAGAGCTCTGACCAGACAGAAAGGGGAATTATGGGAACATATAGGCAGGGAAGAGAGCCCCTTTGTCAGCCTATGATGGCTGAGAATTCCAACCCATTTGCTGTAGGCTGCCTACAGAGTGATATTTGTATAAAGATATTTAATGCTAAAGTAACAATGACCCAGGCTCAAGGCTGGAGGTAGAGCCTCATTCCTCTCCTTAGACATCACCAAAGAATCTTAAATGAACTGTTAGCTTTGTTTTCTCACCTCTTAGTATCTCTGTAGGCTAGATATTTACTTTACCTACCCCAATCCTGTCAGGAGCCTCCTAGAAACCATTCACCGGTCTCATTATAGGCTTCTTAGAAATCCTTTAAAAATAGAAACTCTGAAATCCTATAAATGACTATTGTTTTTTGTTTAAAAAAAAAAAAAAACCAAAATGTTGTGATTGTCCCTTGAGTTTGTACCCACACCTGGACAGGTCTCTCTGGGATTCTTCCTCTACAGCCATGTTTCTATATCTTATCTTTCCTAACTCCTACATTAAAGTACCTTTAAACACCAAATCTGCTTCACAAACTGGCCAGTCTGAAAATGAGTTTCTGTAACTAAGCCACGAATTTCAGTATGGACTGAGTGAAGGTCCCTAAAAGTTGACAGGAACTCTTCAGGCTGCCATGACCCTGGAGAGATGTGCCTCCTGCTTGTCCCCACAAATGCCCATTTCACTCCCATTCCTACAGACTTGCTTAGTCTCCCTATTCTCCAAGCATCCTGACCTCAAGCTTCCTGGTGCTATGGACACGTGCACCTCTTCTCTCCCACAAATGGACCTTCCCTCCATCCCTTTCAAAGTGCATTCCTGGAGCTGTCTGCTGAAGCGGCAAGTCTTCTACATTATCCTATCGAAACCACCAAACTGTTACCTTTTAATCTACCACTTACACTATTTCAAATCACCAGTTTAATTTCAGTCTCCTGTAGACTGTAAATCAAGGAGTACATTTCATTCACTCATTATCCCTACCATCCTGAAAACAGTGTAACAGAGCATTAAACAGGGCAACACACACGGTGGGCACTAAACAGGGCAACACACACAGGAGGCACTAAACAGGGCAAAACACGCGGTGGGCATTAAACAGGGCAACACACACGGTGGGAATTTAAAAAACAAAACCAAACCCCACTTGAACGGATTTGTACTGAGTTCTCATCAACTGCAGCACCGCACTGTGAGATCATCTCACAAAAGATATAGCATACAGAACCAAACCCTCAAACCAGGTGAGACCGTGCGGCTGCCTGTGGGTCATTCGGTACCGGCTCGCGCCAGAACCCGTTGAAGCTCCAGCCGCGAGACGAGCCTGAGAACTAAAACCCTTGCGCAGCCTGCGTGAGAGGGTAGAAGGACCCGAGGCTCTGAGGCGTTCGGCTGTGCACTGTCTAGCTAAGGCAGTGCTTATTCTTATCGGACAGCTTGGGATTGGATGGACCGCGGCTTCATCAGCAAACTGGACACCCGGCAGGAGCCGAGCAGCTAGCAAGCTCGTCAGCCATTTTCCGAGCGTCTTTGGTAACTCTTCCGGAAAGCGCACGCCAGGGAAAAAAAAGAAAAAAAACAAGAGGCGGGCCTGCACCAGGGCCTTGGTCCAGAAGCCACACCCTCCGGGGTCCCCACCTCCCAATGCTAACAAAACGTAAAGCGGAACTCTAACCGCCGGCAGAGAAAGCGCGCACTGGAGCGCCAATGAGCTTGGAAAGAGCCGCTCCGGGACGCCGTATGCCCTCCCAAAATTGGCTGGGCCTCGTTCCTTGTACTTTTTTTATTGGTCAGACTATCTTCTCTGCCCGCTAATTGGTTTTTTGTATAGGTACTTTTTGATTGGTTCTTCCTGGTAGGGTGGAGGAATGAGGTTTTGGAAATTGTTCATCCTGGATTGGCGCATTTGAGCACCTGAGGAAGGGGCTTGTCCCAGTCACTCCCTGTCCCATCTCCCGACCCGTAAGCTCCCTCCCCTTCAACTCGGGAGTACTAATGTTTAAAAAGAATTAAAAAAAAAAAAAAAAAAAAAAAAAAAAAAAAAAGAGGGCGTGAGCGAGACTCCTGCGCGCCAGCCCGGCCTCCTGCGCAGCGCGCGCCTCTGCGAGGACCCGCGTGAGCTGCCCGCGCCGCTGCCTGCGCTGTTTAAACTGCAGAACCCGTTAGGCCCGGGAGGAACTACCGTTCCAGCTGGTTCCGGAGCCGAGCGTGCCGGGGGCGAGGGGCGGTCGCGCGGCGGCTCGCGCCTTTCGCGCCTCTGCAACGTGGAGAGGAGAACCGGCACTTTCCGTGGACGCCACCTCCAGCCGCGACGCTGGCGCGGGCGGGGGTTCACTCGCGGGGGTCCTGAGACTGAGGAAAACGCGCCAAGTTCCCCTCGGCGGCAGAGCGGGGACCCTGCGGCTCGGGAGCGCCGCGACCGCTGTGCGCCCGTAGCCTTCCCGGCCGGGCTGCGCCGGGGATGTAGTGGGGCCGCGGCGGGCAGGACCGAGCGGCGGCCCGGCTCCCGCTCCGCGGACGAATGGTCACTCCCCCGCGGGAGGCGCCCACCAGCGATCCCACTCCCGGGACGGCGGCGGGGCTCACCTGTCGCGCCCGCACTCTGCCCGGCTGGTCTCCCCGGCGGCGGCGCCGCGGACTCGCTCAGGGCCATGACCGGGTAAGGAGGGCCGGGGTTCCGGGCCCTCGACTGCGGGGCAGGTGCCGACCGTGGGGAGGGCCCCTCCGGCTCGGGCTGCGCTGCGGGGGACTGTCGGCGGGCGTGGCGACCCCCGGTGTGGCTCACCGGGAACCCAAGTGCCCCTCTGCCCACGCCTTTCGTAACGGGAGAGGCTGGCCGGGAGAAGAGATGTTTTGATCGCAGTGTCGTGGGTTGGGGCTTGCGAAATTTTACCGCGCATTTTCTTGACTTACAGTTTCTCCAGAAGTGTGTACGGCGCCACGTGTCTTAACCCTGCGCTCAAGAGCTTGTTTTTATTGTTTCACGTTTTTCTTGAAAAAAAAAAAAAAAAGTTGAATCCTATCATTGTACATAGATTTGAAAAGTAATGGGACTGGGGATTCACGGTGTCATTTGGTCAAGAAGGCTTACGGTTAAGTTCATTGTGTGAAGCTTGGTTTATAGTTCTGGAGAGGCTTTTTTGACCGAAAGCTCTTAGAAGGGACGTGGAGAGCATAAAATTGGGTACCTGGGAAAGTGACCATCAGTGCTGGCTGTCTGTTTAGAGGGACCCAGAGGGGATGGCTGGCCGAGATGACGGCCCGCTATTTCAGCTGGCTGACGACTTTTTTTCTCATTGGCTCCCAGGAAGACACCTTTCTGGAGTCAGTTTTTCGAAGGCTGGTTTATCATTCCTAACAGGACATTTCATCAAGAACTTTAAGTGGCCAGGAGACAAAATTTCGGCCAAGATGTGAAAATTTGTCAGTTGTCCAGTTTTTCCTGAGTTGGTTCCCAAAAATGGTTTCACTGCAATGAGCTTCTGGAATGAAATGTTTAGGTGTAGAAATTGAATGAATTTGTGTGTACCTCAACTTACTACACGGGTACCTACATTTGAAACTCATTCATATATTGGAATATTGGAATAGAAGGATTATTTTTCTTCGAGATGTCCCAAATAAAAAATAGATTTCTATAAAGTATCACAAATATTGCCGTATTCCTCCTTTTTCCCCTTCCATTTTAAAGTTTTACCTTGAAACGAGTAGAAAATTCTTTTTCAGCAGCTTATAGTCTCATAGCTTAGAAACAATTGAAGCTGGGTGTGGACCACAGGACTTTTCATGCCAGTACTGGGGAGAAGAGGCTGGCAGGTAGATCTCTTGAGTTCCAGGACAGCCAGGGCTACACAGGGAGACCCTGTCTCGAAACAAAACATAATTGGCAAACTTGAGTATATTGTAATTTTTAGCACACATGAGACACAGCAAGTTTTTCCGACCTCTGTCCCAGCTTTGTTTGTGTAGTATATTCACACTGACTACAAGTGGCCTTGGAAGGACTCTAGTCTCCATGACTACTTTCTCATTCATTCCTGATTTTTACCATTGTTCAGTTACTTTTTTTTTTTTTTAATAAAAAATGATATTTTGCTTAAGCCTATTGTTTTAAAGCCCTCTTGTTTGTGTGTTTATGGATGTGCACAGGAAGTTCAGAGGACACCCTTGAGAAGTTGAGTTCCTGGGGTCAAGCTCAAGTTGTTAGTTAGGTTTAGCAGCAAGTGCCCTTAACCACTGGGCCATCTCACTAGCCCAGAGTTTTTGCTTCTTCATTCCATAATTTTATTATATGAATGATTTTAGTAAATGGGTATTTTTGTGACATGGCCCTTAATGCATGTATATATATACACATACCCATATATATGCATATGTATTCACATTCAGGTAATAAGAATTTAGTAGAATTTTAAAGTTAGACTGTGTGTGTGTGTATGTATGTGTGTATGTGTGTATTGTGCATATATATATCGTTGGCATTTAAGCCAGTGGTTCTCAACCTGTGGGTCAAGACCCCCCCCCCCCCCCCGGGGTTGTGTCAAACAACCCTTTCACAGGGGTTTCATATACAGCATATCAGATACTTACATTAGGATTCATAACAGGAAAATTACAGTTACGAAGTAGCAACAATTTTATGGTTGGGGTTTACTACAACATGAGGAACTGTATTAAAGGGTCACAGCCTTAGGAAGGTTGAGAGCCATTAATCTAAGCAATAAACTCTTGTCTACTGTCAGGCATTAGGTTTTGAAATAAGATGTCCTGATTTGTACCATTCTTTTGGTAAATCTTTTCACATTTGCAAATTTTGTCACATCTGATAGCTGAGGACTAATGAAATCTTTTTGTGATTAACAGATTTAATTGGTGATTACAGCTTCCTTCAATAAGTTAATTCTCGTCAACTCCTTGCAATTTTGAAAGAAAATGCCTGGCGTCATACCTAGTGAAAGTAGAGGCAGTCCATCCAAGAAAAACAGACTGTCTTTGAAGTTTTTTCAGAAAAAGGAAACTAAAAGAGCCTTAGACTTTACTGATTCTCAAGAAAATGAAGAAAAAACTTCAGAATATAGAGGATCTGAGATGTATGTATTTTATTTTAAATGTATTTCTGTACTTTATTCTGAATCAGTGAAAGAGCATTAAACTTGGGTTGATCTGTACTTACCTGACAGTTCACAGAGGTTAAAAGGAAGTACACATGGATTTGCATTTATCGAGATAAGAATTAAAGTTTATGGTAGGAACTAGGTGGTGATGGCACACCCCTTTAATCCTAGCACTTGGGAGACATAGGCAGGTGGATCTCTGAGTTCAAGGACAGCCTGGTCTACTCAGAGAAACCTTGTCTTGGAAAAAAAGACAAACCAAACCAAAAAAGTGTGTAGTAGGAAAGGGTAAACAGTGCTTGATATTTTTGCAGTGTAGTGTGTGTAAAAACTTTTTTTTTTTTTTAAATACTCCAGAACTACTTATATCTGCCAGAGGTAAGACAGTTGCAATTTATTTTGAAACTAGATTTTAAAGATGAATGTTTTTAATGCACGTACATTCTTTAGTCACTAAGAAGAAGGGTAATGAGGGAAGGAATGCACATAAAGTACCAGTGTGTCCAGGCACAGGAGAGGATACAGATCTTATTGTTTTTCTAGCCTAAACTCTCGCCCTGCCCGCCTCTGTATGGTAGATAGGTGCCCAAAACTAATTGAGAGTAGATGGATGAAGCTGTACCTGGAACTCCGTGGCTTCAGAGTAGCTGTCCTGTAGAGACTGGACAGGGGCTTGAGTGGCTAGGGTAATCTAGCTGCATGATGGCTTTACTTGTGAATTCATTACAACAGTGATTTTTATATTAAAAAAAAAATAGAGAATAAAAGTGAATATTCCAAATTGCTCCAGCTGGAGTCTATGATTGGGCTTTGTTCAACAAATGGGCAGTCTGTTGAGTAACTAAAAGTGGATCTTATCCCATGTGTGTTTCACCAGTAATTGTCTAGGGTTGGTTATATAGCTCAGTGAAAATATTAAGTTTAGGGAAGTAGTATTTCCACTTTAAGTTGCTTTATCTTTAGACTTTTTCTTCCCTCTATATTAACAGTGATCAAGTTGTTCCTGCTGCTCAGTCCTCACCAATAAGCTGTGAGAAGAGAGAAAACTTGTTACCATTTGTGGGACTGAATAACCTTGGCAATACTTGTTATCTGAATAGTATTCTTCAGGTAATGTGATGTAATAATGTTTCTGAAAATAATAGATTATTGAATGGCTTTGTCCATACTTTGTCATAAATTGTAAATAAATCAAAATAGACTATGATAATACTCAAAACTGCACATTACTTCCTTTAGGTAAGAAAAAAATAATAAAGGTAAGATACTGAAATTGGGTATATTGATTAAGGAGAAGATGCCAAACTTTTTTCTTTTACTGCTTGATTCCTGGTACTATGTCCACTTAAAAACTTTTATTATTTTGTGTGCTATTAAAATTTTGTGGTTTTTGTCCTGGTAATCTTTTTTTTTTTTTTTTTTTTTGGTTTTTGGTTTTTCGAGACAGGGTTTCTCTGTGTAGCCCTGGCTGTCCTGGAACTCACTCTGTAGACCAGGCTGGCCTCGAACTCAGAAATCCGCCCGCCTCTGCCTCCCAAGTGCTGGGATTAAAGGCGTGCGCCACCACCGCCCGGCCTGTCTTGGTAATCTTAATCTGTACTAATATTGCCTAGACTCAGAAATACTGCTGCTGAGGGATCGGGGGTTACTACTGGTAGGGGAGAGAACTTGTTTCATGAGGTCTTAGCGTCAGGTTTAGGTAATTTACATTAAATGTGCCCTACAGAAGACATTAGTGATTTTAGGTGTGTTGTTTGCTCAGTACTAAAACAATGTCCTTTTTGTAGGTGTTATATTTTTGTCCTGGCTTTAAGACTGGAGTGAAGCACTTATTTAATATTATTTCAAGGAAGAAAGAAGCTCTGAAGGATGACTCTAATCAGAAGGATAAGGTAAAAAGATTAAGAAAATAAAAAGCAAAATAATCTAGAGAGAAGGCCATGCATGGTAGTGCATTTAATCCCAGCACTAGGGTGGCAGCTAGGCTTTGCTTGTCTCCATAGTGATTTCTTGGCTAGATAGGACTACACATTGAAACCCTGTCTCAACAACCCCCACACCCTCAACACACACGCAACAAGAAACTAATGGGAGGAATTACATTTATTTGTTAAATAAAAAGGTAATAGATTCTCAGGAAAGATCAGGACAATGGTTGATAGATTATTTCTGTTAAGTTTTTCAGAATATATTATATATTGTCCAGATTATTCATAGCCTTGTATAGTGTTTTATGCATTGTTAACTAGACTTGTCACTTGTCCCTCACAATCATGTCTCACTGGAGTACCAGGTTATTGTCCGCTCTATGGTAACTGACATTAATGTTTTTTGGACGCTGAATTTATAGTCTAACATATACAAGTGAGACTCTACCACTAGCCGTATCCCTAGCCCCAATTGCAAGTATATAAGTTAGCAAGTATATAAGTTAAAAGAGAACTGATTAGAAAATCATTGTCCATATAGAAAGCAACTAAAAAAAAAACAAAAACAAAAACTGAAGAAAAATATTGACTTGTATGATTAATAGAATTTTTGCTGTACTGAAATTAAATTTAGAAAGACTATATTGTTCAGTAAAACCAAGAAGGAAAGAGGCACTTATTTAATGTTTATAAATTAAATTTTGTTTTGTTTTTTTTCTTGATAGGGAAGCTGCAAAGAAGATCCTTTGGCAAGTTATGAGCTTATATGCAGTTTACAGTCCTTAATAATTTCAGTTGAACAGCTTCAGGCTAGTTTTCTCTTAAATCCAGAGAAATACACAGATGAACTTGCTACACAGCCAAGGCGACTGCTTAACACACTCAGGTATAGGCGTTAATACAGTTTTACAGTCTTTATCTGTTTGCTCCGTCTTTAGAGGAGAGTGATCTGTGAACAAATAGGAGTAAATGGCAGGACAACTGAAGCTCCAGCTCAGGGCCTTTTGTACCAGAGGCTTTCAAAGCTGCTTTTTAAAATTAAAGGATACTAAAATTAGATTGAAATTTATATTAGCCTATTTATATTCTTTACTCATAGTCTTCCTGATGTGAAATAATACATTTTCTATCAAAGACTTACGTTTGATTAGAGTACTGGCCTATATATAGATGATTCATACTTTTGCTTACTTATGTGCCATACTGCACTCTTTTAAAAAAATAGTTATATGGGCTTTACACCAAATCAGTCTCTGGCGTAAAGCCCAGGTATTAACATATTTATTCATTTTTATGATACTGAGGATTGAACCCCCCAGACTTGTACATGCTAGGGCACAAGTGTGTTTCTGAACATGAGTGTAAGATACAAAAGAAATCAAAAGTTAAAATAAATTGGTTAAGGCCTACCCCTAAGCATTCTTTTCAAGTTCTGTAGGCTGGGGAAAATAACAACAAACCAGTGCTCCAAAGGACAAGCTCAAGGAAATGAGTGTGATCTTGAAGGGGACTTGGGAAAGTTTGAAACAGTTTCCACTTCAGTACCCCATAGACTGAGAATTTCTACAAACATGTCCTAAGGAATTTCAGATTACAACTTGTAGATCTGTGTACAAAATATGTCATGTATAAAACCTGCAGGTTCCAAATACCTGTGTGTGCCTGAAAATAAACATGTACACGCATGGGAGCCCTTGTGAATGCTTGAGCGCGCGCGCACACACACACACACATAATAGTAAACGTTTTCGTGAAGTCTTATAAGAAAGTCTTTTAATTCAGTTTTTGAATAGATACAGGACAGGACATTTATCTATCTTTGTTAAGAGACATTATAAAAATGTGGCCAGGAGCTGATTTTGGACCCTTATTTTACATCTTAACTAGCTTTCTTTATGACCCTGTTAGTAAGTTATTTAACCTTGTAGCATCTGTCAGTAGTTCTGGTAATGACCATTATAGAGAGGAATACACCACAGCATTTTTAATAAAACCTCGTATATGGTAAAACACCGTCAGCATTAGTTACAATATGTAGAAGAGGGTGATGGTATTAAATGATAATACTGCAAATAATGGTAAAATTTGTTTTTACTTTCAACTGTAAATTTTTGTAAGAGGTTTCAAATTAGTAGAATGCTTTGGATATTTAAAATAGTTAACAGAAAAATTTTCTTTGTTACTAAACAAAACTAGAATTAGCTAAAATGAGCCTTTTTATTCATAGGGAACTCAACCCTATGTATGAAGGATATCTACAGCATGATGCACAGGAAGTGCTACAGTGTATTCTGGGAAACATTCAAGAAACATGCCAACTCCTAAAAAAAGAAGAAATAAAAAACTTGGCTGAATTATCCAGCAAGGTTGAAGAAAAATCTCTTCAGAAAGAGGAAACAAGTGAAATTAACAGCACAGAGACTGACAGTAGGAGAGATCTGGAGGACTTTAAAGAACAGCTCCCAAAAGGAAACTGGAAAAGAAAAAGTGACAGTGAGTCGGGTAACATGAAGAAAAAGGTTAAATTGTCCAGGGAATCCCAGCCATTGGAAGAAAACCAGAGACAAACCAGATCAAAAAGAAAAGCTACTGGAGACACACTAGAGGTTTCTTCTAAAATCATCCCCAAGCGTGTTTCTGAAAGTGAGAGTGCAAAGCCCTCACAGAAGAAATCAAAAGTTAAAATAAATTGGTTAAAGCCGGCCAGTAAGCAACCCAGCATTCTTTCCAAGTTCTGTAGTCTTGGGAAAATAACAAGCAACCAGCGCTCCAAAGGACAACCTAAAGAAAATGAGGGTGATCTTGAAGAGGACTTGGAGAAGTACAGAAGTGACAGCACACTTAATGGTGGCCCCGAGTCTCCAGGAAGTAGCGTCACACCTGTGGACAGTAGTAGTGAAACTAAGTCCGTCAACAAAGGTCAGTGTAGTCACCAGGGTGACTAGCGAGGAGGGCATTAGCTTCGGAAATAAGGCAGGGTTTAAGATTTTGTTTTGAGAAGTTAATTTACCATTGAATGTCACTGTAGTGTTTACAGCATTGTACGTGAGTTTGTGAACATGTATTATGCAGTGCTATTATTAATGTTAGGGTAATTTTTCTGAAATGGTTTTTTTTTTTTTCTCGAGACAGGGTTTCTCTGTGTAGCCCTGGCAGTCCTGGAACTCACTCTGTAGACCAGGCTGGCCTCGAACTCAGAAATCCGCCTGTCTCTGCCTCCCGAGTGCTGGGATTAAAGGCGTGCGCCACCACCGCCCGGCCTGAAATGGTTTCTAAACTTGGGAAGTTCAAAACATTTTTAATGGGAAAGCTATGTTTTTTGTTTTTCTTTCTGTCGCTTATCTATACAGTATGACATGAACTCAAGGGAAACTGAGTTCAGTGAATCTTACACCTAAGATAACTGCTTTGCTTGGTTTTGTTTACACATGTATTCATTCGTTTTAGGGAAAATCTGTAGTCAATATGGCTGATGGTTGCTCCAAAAGTTTTGTTTCTCTGGGGCAGTTTTATAAGGACATCTCTTTAGGAAGCAAGTTAAAGACACAGTTGACTTTTTTCTAAAGATAATAATTCATATTGAAACAATTTTGGTAGGAACTTTATATTTGATGAATAAAGCACTGCTTAATAAGATATGAAAACAGGTTTTGTGTTCAGTGGGAAATTGATGCGTTGGGCTATACTGAAAAGCAAATCTGTATAAGCATTTTCGCATTTTAATTTTAGGTGCTGAGCAGATTGGTTTTGAGCTAGTAGAGAAGTTGTTTCAAGGTCAGCTAGTATTAAGGACTCGTTGTTTGGAATGTGAAAGCTTAACAGAAAGAAGAGAAGATTTTCAGGATATTAGTGTTCCAGTACAAGAAGATGAGCTTTCCAAAGTCGAGGAGAGCTCTGAAAGTAAGCAGATGGGGCCTGTGTGGACTGGAGGGAAGGGGGGTAGTGAGAGAGTCTTTCCTGTTCTCAGCACCACTTGTTAATTCTACTTATGAAATTGTAATGGAAAAATGAAATACTTTAACATTTGAGACCTTAATATTTTATTAACTGAAGTCATTTTAAATTACTACTTGAACTACTGTTGTGTCCAGTGTAAATCATAAATAGTATGGAAATGTCCTGAGGAATCATGAGGCTGGTGACTGACAGGAAATTGGGCTTATTTGGCTTTTGGTGTCACTGTCTGTCTGTCTGTGTCTCTTTCTCTCTCTCTCTGTGTTTATACTGAGTATTTAGATGTTGGGGATCAGTTATTTGAAACTGAATGATATTGCACATGAAACCTGATTTAAATTTTCAGTGTCAGAAAGATATTTATGAGTGAACAATTCTGTTTTACAGTTTCTCCAGAGCCAAAAACAGAAATGAAGACCTTGAGATGGGCAATTTCACAGTTTGCTTCAGTGGAGAGAATTGTAGGAGAGGATAAATATTTCTGTGAAAATTGCCATCATTATACGGAAGCAGAGCGAAGTCTCTTGTTTGATAAGATGCCTGAAGTTATCACTATTCATCTGAAGTGCTTTGCTGCTAGTGGCCTGGAGTGAGTATTGTGAATTAACCCGAGGGAGACAGCAGCTTTGTCTGCAGTAGCTGACTCTGTGCTCTTAGTAAGCAGGCTCTTTGGGCATACATACACAATATGCTCTTGTGGAGCTGGTGATACAGCTCAGTGTGCTTGTCTAGCAAAGATAAGGTTCTGGGTTTGAATTACAGCACCAAAAAACCCTAGAAAACCCAGTACAGTTCTCAAATATCTTTTCATAGTCATTCTGTAGATGCTAGTATAATTCTGCTTCAGTGGAACTGACTGAAATGGAGTAATCTTTTTAATTTTTAAATTTTATTTCTAAGACAGTTTCTCTGTGTAGACCAGGCTGGCCTTGAACTCAAAGATTCACTTGCCTCTGCCTCCTAAGTGCTGGGATTAAAGGCCTGTGCTACCATGCCCAGCTGAGAAATCTATAATTTATTCCTCCCCCTCCTTCCTTCTCTCAGATAGATGGGGTTTCACTGTTAAAGACATAGCTGGCCTCCTGTCTCAGACTCAAGCAAGGATACAGGTGTGAGCTACAGTGCCTGACTTTTGGGGGATGGGTGGGATGGAAAAGCAAAATTTTCAGTTTTAAGGAAAGTTAGGAAATCCAACTCATCTTTGAAAACTTTGGGAAATTTTATAGTTGAGAATTTGTCCAAAAGGTTTTATATATATATATATCTGTTTTGAATAATCTGTCTTTTCTGACATGCTATTGTATACTTCATGGTTTCCACATTTGTTGACTTGTTTGAAATTACCAGGAGAGCCTTCTCGTAGTTCTCATATATTGTCATCAAAGTGATATATGGTCTTTTCTTTAGTCATTTTAAAATATATTATTTAGACCAAAAATAAAATAACGTATGGAGGATTTTGGCTTCAAATGTTTGGTCTTTTAAAAATGCCAATTTCCTAGTGTACAAATCTAATAAAGGAATAAAGAAAATATACTTTCCACAGAAACACCCAAATACCAGTTTTTGGGTTTTTTTAAGAGTGCCTCACTGAGTAGCCCTGGATGGCCTGGAATTTGCTATGTAGATAAGGTTGGCTTTGAACTCGAGATCCACCTACCTCTGCCTCTCAAGTGCCAGGATTAAATATGTGCACTGTTATGCCTAGGTTCTATTTTAATATTTTTTGTGTATGAATTTTTCTCAAAATTGAAGTCTTATTCTGCTTTTTTGCTCATAACTAAACATTAAGGACTTATTACTTGGTTTCATTTTGTGTGTAAAAATTTACATTTAAAACAGAATTACAGGAAACCTTTTTTTCCTTCCAAAGGTTTGATTGTTATGGTGGTGGACTTTCCAAGATCAACACTCCTTTATTGACACCTCTTAAACTGTCACTAGAAGAATGGAGCACAAAGCCGACTAATGACAGCTATGGACTGTTTGCTGTTGTGATGCACAGTGGCATTACTATTAGTAGTGGGCACTATACTGCATCTGTTAAAGTCACTGACCTTAACAGTCTAGAACTCGATAAGGGGAATTTTGTGGTTGACCAGATGTGTGAAATAGGTAAGCCAGAGCCATTGAATGAGGAGGAAGCAAGGGGGACGGCTGAAAATTATGACGATGACATATCAATTAGAGTTGGTGGAAATGCCCAGCCAAGTAAAGTCTTGAACAAAAAAAATGTAGAAGGTATTGGACTTCTTGGAGGACAAAAGAGCAAAGCCGATTATGAGCTGTACAACAAAGCGTCTAATCCTGATAAGGTGGTCGGGACACCATTCACTGACAATAGAAATTCTGAAACTAATGATACTAATGGGACCCACGAATCTGACAGGAACAAGGAAGCCAGTGACCAAACAGGCATTAACATGAATGGACTTGAGAACAAAATTTCCTATGTAGTGCAAAGCTTAAAGGAGTACGAGGGGAAGTGGTTACTTTTTGATGATTCTGAAGTAAAAGTTACAGAAGAGAAAGACTTTCTGAATTCTCTTTCCCCTTCTACATCTCCCACATCTACTCCCTACTTGCTATTTTATAAAAAATTATAGTGAGTAAATTTTCCTTGTAAATATTAAACAGATCTGGACAGACGTTGGT
>CM052702.1:92474691-92504399 GCA_028551405.1 Uromys caudimaculatus
GGTTACTTTTTGATGATTCTGAAGTAAAAGTTACAGAAGAGAAAGACTTTCTGAATTCTCTTTCCCCTTCTACATCTCCCACATCTACTCCCTACTTGCTATTTTATAAAAAATTATAGTGAGTAAATTTTCCTTGTAAATATTAAACAGATCTGGACAGACGTTGGTAAAGTTGATTCCATCTAAGAGTCTTTAGTTTGTCTTTTGAAGCTATTGGATATTATTGGTCTCTCTAGGCTTTTATATAAATAGTGAGATTTTAAATACTGAAAACCATGTTAATTTTTAGAATCATTTTCCTTAGTAGAGACTAGTGATGGATAAGCTGGGAACAAACTTGTGTAGATACTAAATGATCCAAAATGGAAGCTTGGACAGTTAACACTTTTCGATTTACATGATCTTTTGTGTTTGCTTTTTAAAATAAAGTGCTTGTATTTGTATTCTCCATATTTTGGAGTAATTATCTACTTGATGTTTATAGGTCGGCTTTTTCACCCAAGAAACAATCTCATATTTAGTTTTATAATAGTCATGAAGCCAAATCTTTGGGCTGTGTCAGAGGCACAAAGTCTAGAATATGTATACTCACAATGGTGTGTATTTTGTGCCTTGAATAACTTTGGAAAGTGTCTCAGAAAACCTGGCAATCCCCTCTATCTTCATAAGAATTTTATATGTATTTATGAAGATGATTCTGCACTCTAGTCAATCTTTTGGCATGACTAATTTGTATCTCTTCATACTCATTCTGCACGATCTGTACATAGTACATCAACTTAGAGGTGTGACCTTTAACTTTTTTTAAAAACTGGGAGGTCAATAAAATTTAAGCTGTTTAACAACCCTGTATACAAATGTGTGATTTTTTTTTTTTTAAATGTATATTTTTATCAAGGTGGAGTTCTTAAATTAGTGTGTATGTACAAGAGAGTAATCGAGCATAAATTACCTTTAATACTCAGCAATGGAGCAGAGGTGAAAAACTTTAATATACAGAGGAGAAATGACTTTAATATATCCTTACTTAATTTTAAGTCATTTGTTTTAGGACTTGTAAAGGGACACTCACCTGAATAAACAGACAAATGCTTCTGGGGTAACATGGAAAGATTGCTTATTAACATTTCCTCACAGATGGTGTTATGGGAATTAGATCATGCATCTTGGTATGTTCCCTTTAGTTTAGAATCACTGATAAAACTGTTAAAAATAACCATCCTGTGCTATCTGTTAGAGCTGTAGAGATTCCTGAGGCAAGAAAGGTTGTGTTTTTAGAAAACATGGTCAGGAAGTATAACAAGATGGTGTAAGAAATCTCCGTTGCAACTCATGAGAAAACAACCGGTATTTCATAACTATATAATACTTACCTAACTCTTAAAAGTCCTTCATACTATCACTGAGATGTCAGAGTTCAGGTAACCAAATGAGACATGACAGGTGTTCACTTAGTGTTTTCTCCCTGATGGTTTCCTCCTTTGCCACCCCACAGCCCGCCTAAAGGGGGAAGAATGCCATCTCAAGGGACTCTAGAGGTCAGGAGTGTCGAGTATCATTGTTGCTGTTCTGTAAGCCACAGTATCACAAAAACTTCAGACATTTCAGAGAACATGGATATTCAGGGGGATTGTGCCAAGAGTGGAAAGCATTAACTTTTTTCTGTGTACCTTTTTCACATTGAAGTTAATTATTTTGATGATAGCAACTAATTTATGTAAAACTGTGACTTCTCATTTAATTGGTAGATTAAAATCAATGAAACCCCAGCTTGGTGTTACTTTTAGTGATATCAAGTAGCCTTAAAGCAAATTCCTAGTTAGTGGTTCAGTCAGTAAACACGTGATAGATTAATCTGAGGCACAGGAATTAGTTCAAACTGTTGATTCATGAAGTTGGCACTATGAAATGACTCATGAAAATCAAACTGCTGTCACTTGCATGTCACTGGAATTAGGTTCTGGTGTATAACCATTTATAGGAGTGTCGTATTAAATACTGTTTTTGGCAATTCTTAACAGGTCTTGTTTTTTTTTTGGGGGGGTGTTATCTGCCACCATTACCTAATTTGGGGCAGTTTGATGCCAGTTTAGAACCAGCTTTTGAATAATTCATTTTTTTCCCACTGTAATAAATTAAAACCCCACTCATTAAAATTAGTGTAAACATTCACATTTTTAATAGTACCTTTAAAATAAGCATTACTACATTTAAAATGGTTCAAAAATGAATGAATCTATAAATGGTAATATAAATTAAAAAAGAACTTAAAAGTAAATAAATTTAACATTAGCTATGGTATAAATAATTGTAAATGTTTACTGTACCTTTGAATCATTAAAACGTTTTGTTTTTAAGAAGACAGCATGTTACCACAAGGTTAAAAACCACAGCCACAAGCCTCAAATGTAACAGCCTGCATCTGGGAGCACATTCGTCAGAGAGTCAATCCATGCTGTTGCTTCCAGAATGACATCCAAGTCCTGTTTTTCAATAGACCTCACACTCTGTTGAATACACGGCTCTTTTCAAATGACTAGAACAAATGTGTATTTCAGAGTTCCATTTTTCGAAGGCTCATTCGGCTGAAGGAATCTCTGAGGAAAAGAAGAGGGTATAGTTAAGAACAACTTTTAAAATGTAGCAGTTTTTGTTTTTTTTTAAAAATCTTTTAAGGTTTGTTTTTCCTGCCATCTTACATATGTTGTCATATTCTGGCTTCAGATTTATCTATAGATTAGAGGTATGTGATAGCAGCCACTTTACCAGGCCTATTGATTATTTGTGCTTTAACTGCCATGGGAAAGATTTCTGGAATACTATGGTAAGAAGCAAGTATTTCTCTAATCATAAATTTGGAATCAAGTAGTTCTCAAACTACAAAATACTTTATGTGGGATTATATATTGCTATTTACCATATTTGAAATTAAATGAACATTTTTAAGTTATTTTACAAAGTAATTGTTACATTTTATTACAATAATTTGCAAGGGCCAGGCACTTGTTACTCACCCACCTTTAATTTCAGCACTCAGGAGGCAGAGAGAGGTGGATCTCTTGAGTTTGAGGCTAGCCAGGGCCAAAACAAAATGCAGAAACATTCCAAAAGAGTAGCACTCATTTGTAGTGTCTAGCTTAATAATAGAAGGCCTAAATTCTCCAACCTGCTTCTACAGCCAATCATTTACAAAAGTCTACAGAAAAGTCCATTCTACACATATGAAGGCAGGAAGGTGGACAAAGTCAAGGTCCCAGATCACATTTTGACAATCAAAATCCTAAGAAATTTCTATCTCCTAAGTTCTATAGACTTGAAGATTTTATTCATGAAATGTTTTTATAGATTATTTTTTTCTTCATAAACTGGTTTCTTTTGCTCATCCTTCCTGATAGTTAAGTAAGTACCTCAGGTTTAGGGAAGGTAAAAGCAGTTATAAAGAGAATGGCATTTAGCTTTGCACTTGGAAGACTGCTCTTTTGGTTCCAGGGGAAGGTTCTTAAAGGTGGATACACGATTCATCAAGAAGAGGAATATTTCAGCTGGAGTGACGGCTGAGTGGTTAAGAGTGCTGACTGCCCTTGTAGAGGGACCCAGATTAGGCTCTGCACACCACGGCTCACAACCTTCTGCCACTCCCCCCAACGGCATCTTCATGCACATTTGGTACACATAAACTTCTGTAGTTAAACAGCTGAATGCGTGTCTAGCATGCACCAAGCCCTGGTTAGTCTCCCAGCACTACATAATCCTTACAATGAAAGCACTTTGGAAGAGGAAGCAGGAGGATCAGAAGTTCCAGGTCATTCTTTACATATTAAATTCAAGGCCAGTCTGAGCTACAGGAGACACTGTTTCAAAAAGGATATATTTTGTTTTTTAAAAAAGGAAAGAGACAATGGGCAGTGGTGGCACACACATTTAGTCCCAGTACTTGGAAGCCAGAGGCGGGAGGATCTCTGAGGCCTGATTGAGTTCCACGACAGACAGGGTTACACAGAGAAACCTTGTCTTGACACCCACCCCTCCAAAATAACAACAACAACAACAATAAATAAAAATAGAAAAGAGTTTCCCAGATCTGGGCTCGGTGATGCATGCCTGGAGACAAATGCAGGGATGTGGCTAAAGACCAACCTGGTTTAAGTAGCAACACTCCAAAAAACTGCCACCTCCTAAATAAAACCACCAAACCAAACAACAAAAAAAGCAAAAAACTCCTCAGAGAACCAAATATTAAATGTCTATATTAAGAGACGTTCGGAGGGCTAGACGAGGGAGATGAGGGTCCTCCAGGAAGGACGGCCTTGGCACAGGAAAGCATGTAGAAGAAACGGTGGAGAATTTGCCAAGTGCTTCATTACTGGATACCTTGCACTTTTGTCCCCTCGACCTGCTGGGGCTGATGATGGAGTCAGGTGCATGTAGCTAGAGATTTCAAAAAGACCGAAGGGAAAATGGAAAGTTGCTTACTTCCCTGCTGGGAACTCTGAAAGGAACTCAGCCATAGGTGTGGGGTAAGAGAAGCATGTATTTTACCACAAGTGAATAATATTCTTTGTACTTCCCCAGTTCCTGTAGCTTGTGGGCGAGACAGATCTCCCTGGAGGCTGAGACATAGAGCAGGCTCTTGGCCCATTTCTTCTTTTTTTAAGGCAGTATTTGTCTAAGTGGCCAAGACTCTCCTTGAATTTACAACCCTGCTTCTGCCTCTAATGCTGGGATGACAGGGTGTACAGTTGAAGGTGTTTTTGAATGAATGTGTGAATTTGTTTCATACATTTACAAGTATAAAATGACTAGGCCATTAGGAGCAAAGGCTAAGTTTCTGCTGTTGACAGCGCAGTTTCCTTTTTCACTCCATATTCAAACAGCTTCTCAAATGTTAATTTATCATACAACTTAATTGGTTTATTAGTTTATCATTCCAAAGAAAAGGGTGATAAAACACCTGCCACAATAATCCAATAGGTAGATGGAGCCAGGCTTCCAGGGCTCAGGCACTTCAGAGTGGGTGCCAGGTGCCACCCACCGTGGGCTCTTTGCATCTGCAGTGGCACCTTCACAGTCTCCTTGGCGTATCTGTATTACACATGAGGCATGCACTGCTCATGTGTAGCTCAGATTCACTTGTAGAAAACACCTTTTCTGACTTATCAAAAAGAGAAAATGACTGCAGCATCCTGGACAGTCAGGGTACCTGCTCTGGTCTGTGCAGCTCTAGGTTACGTGGATACTGATGACTCAGGGAGGTGGGGGGAGTAGGCCTCGCTCAAGAAATTCTAGTGAATTCTCTCCCGGGAGTGCCAGAAGCTGGGACAGGGCTTTGAATGGGAGAGTTTAGGAGAGGTTTATGAAGCCAGACTTAGTACTGTTTCAGTTAGCCTGCCCTGCACAGAAAAGGTAAGTGGTGAAAGCTTAGACTAGTTGAATTTGTTAGATTTGTGGGGAACTGCTGGGAACTCTGAAAGGAACTCACCCATAGGTTCCTTTCAGAACAACACCCGAACTTTTATACTAAGCTGTAAAACTATTTAAATCGAGCAATTTTCCTAAAAAGCTCTGTGGAGGAAGCACTTAGCATACCTGTGGCAAGTGACAGGCAACACAGCCTTGTACAGCTGAGGGATTTTTCTGTTTATCAGTGGCTGCAGAGCCTCTTTAAGGCGATGATAATTTCTCTCCAGTTCTCTTTGATACTCCTTTTGATCTGGCCCAATTAAGCTCTTATTTTTTCTTAAGGCATCCTCACACCTAGGGGCAAAGAAAATACATGCTTAGACATTTTTCTTCCTTTAGAAATTTGTAATCCTAAATACACTCACTCTCTCTCTCTCTCTCTCTCTCTCTCTCTCTCTCTCTCTCTCTCTCTCTCTCTCTCCACTCAGTTGATGGTAAATGATTATCTTGTTTTAGGTTTAATGTGCTGTTATGGTTTAGGTGTAATATGTCCTCACAGACTTCATGTGTCGAAGGCTTTGTCCCAGCTCATGGGACTGGGAGGTGACTGGATCACGAGATGCTAACTTCAGTGGGTTATTAGGAGGGTGGTCTGGATACTGAAGGAGGTCAGTCGTGGTGTACCTCTGAAGGTATACTGTGTCTGTGGCTAGGTGCTCTCTGCTTCCTGTCTGTGGTGCAACAGCCATCTGAGTTTCTTTTAAAATCTGATAAACACTTCTTGTACTCATTAAGTTGAAAATATATTTTATTAATTTGTAGCCTGGGCTGGCCCAGAACTTGTGATTCTTCTGCTTCTGCTTTCTGAGTACTGGGAAGTATGTGCTACTACTTATCTTTCACAGTGCTGAGAGATCAAATCCAGGCAAGGACTGGATGTCACTGAACTGTCATGCTGACTCTGAAGCCACCCTCCACCCCATCGTACTGTTTCTAGATCAGAGATTCTTTAGGAGTTCCGTAACTCATCTGTGTAACACTGCCATCATTGTTTTCCCCCATGTCGAAATAAAAGGTTTGGTTTAATAAAAGAGAATGATCATTATCCAATTTATTCAAATAGTCAAGAAAAAGACATTTTACAAAGTAATATACAGGTCTGGAGTGGTGGCACATGCCTATAATCCTACCAGCTGAGAGGTTGAAGCAGAACAGCAAGTTCAAGGCTTACATGGGCTGTCTCAACACAACAAGCCATATCTACATATGTATAGCTAAATATCCCCTTGCTTGTGCACGTAGCTCAAATGATGCTTAGAGAAATGCATAGCTTTAAATGCTTATATTACATTAGAAAAGGCCACCAAGCTTGACCACCTGATCCCAGAGACCCACATGGCAGAAAGAGAGAACTGACTCCTACACAAGCAGGCCCAGACCATTTAGATGTGCATGCACACACACATATAAAAACAATTTTAAAAATTAAAAAAGTGTCAATATTAAAAAGCAATGTGAATAGAATACTCATATTCTGAGTTCATATATTTTGGAAAAAGTATGCTATCACCTAAATGTAGATGAGCATATGAAGCCAGAGCACTATATTCAGGTACACATCTGTTCACATGTGGCTTCAGTTCAGACATTCTTCTATGCACATGTTTTATATGTATACGCTTTGCAATAGCAACACAGTCAGGAGTCTCTAACTATAACCACAGTATAGCAGCTGGAGAAAAGAAACATATATTCATACAATGGAACACACAGATATTAGCTAAAGCAACACTTATAGACATGATCACCGGATGCAGCAGCTGACAAAAACAGTACATTCTAAAAATAATGTAAAACAGTACATCACTCAGAGATTCAGTGATTTCTGATAAAACTACAAAGACAAAATGAATAAGAAAACAGAAATTCAGGACACTGCTTCTGGGAGGAGAGCAGGAGCATGGCATTCAAGTATAGAAATTATTATTTAATTCAAGATTTAATGAGTTTAAGTTTTACAAGACAAAACCTCAGACCAAAAGTAAGTACGCAGAAAGTATTATTTTTGGTAATTAAAAACAAACTGAAGTGTCACTCAAAACTGATCAGAAGACATACTATTTATGTGTTATATGACAAAGCAGGGCACGGACACTAGTGTGTCTGCATTTCTTAGCATTATTAATACTGCAGACATTTGGGGTGTACACTGTACACAATAGAAATGTTATGGCTCATTGATTTCATGATGCAAAGTTTAACTCAACAAAAGAAAGAAGACACAAATTCAGACAGAAAAACAGAAGTCAGAATACCAAAGCAGTTAAATTGATTAAACAATATCACCATTTACATAATGGTTCTACGTTTAACTGAAATAGAGACTGTAGAGAGCTCAGCAGTTAAGAGGTCCTGAGTTCAATTCCCAGCAACCACATGGTGGCTCACAACCATTTGTAATGGGATCCGATGTCTTTTCTGGTGTGTCTGAAGATAGCAACAGTGTGCTCACATACATAAAGTAAAAAAAATAATTTAAAAAATGTTCTCTTGTAATTTAAGATTATATGTAAACTATGAACTATGGTGGTGGTGTGTGTGTTAGTTGAAAAGGCACAGCTAATATAGCCAAATAAAAATGGAGTATTAACTCTAACTTTTTTCTTCCCTTGCACTCTTCCACTCATTTTTTCTTGCTTTGAAACAAGGGTTCACTCTGAAGCCCAACTGGGCTGGATCTCACTGCGTAACTCAGGCTGACTTTAAATTCATAGCAGTCCTCCTGTTTTAGCCTCCAAATGGGCTTATGGGCGTGTGGTAGCACACTAGCTATGTAACTTTCTCTGTAAGCTTTATATTATGAAGCATTTAAAAATGTTTGGGCCTTTTTTATAATTGAAAAGGAGAAAGTCCTTTGTCCTGGCAGCAACACTGAAGACCTGTTGACTACAAGAGTTCATTCCTCTGAACAAAATCTGTTCGGGCTTAGCATACAGCTAAGTAGTCCTGTGCATGCCTTACTTGTGTGAAGTCAAAAAGAAACAGAAAAAGCAAAAAAAAAAAAAGAAGTATATTAAAAAAGACAACTGTTTACAATTGCAGTCATGGTAAAATATCCCAAACAGCAAGAAGAAAATTATCTGATTGTCTACTACTAAATGTCAATGGCCCAGTGAGACCTGGATTGTCCCATGATCACCTGGCCCAAAACAAGTAGGGCTTATTCTGTTGTAGTAACCCTCTCAATTAATGAAATGACCGTTGGACCCTGTAGTTCCAGAAGTCTCCGTATGTGTATCTGCCAGGAAGTGGAGGAAGTGGCACAGCTCATGGTAGGAACTGGCTTCCTGCTGCTTCCCAAAACCAATCCCTTGAGGCCATCTAGCCAAATGATTACTTTATAGGAAAACACCAAACTAAAGAGCTTCTTATAGCAACTTCAGGAATAACCAGAGTAAAAGAACAACCTATACATCTGCAAAAATATGTGCAAAATATACACGTGAGGTAGGACGAATATCCAGGGCACATGAGGAACTCAGATGTAGAAGTCCAACCATGCAACAAGATACAGATACCAATCTCAAAAGTTATGCAAAGGACAATACACAAAATGTCAACATCAGAAAAATGCAAATAAAACTACCCCCTCCTAGTTAGAGTGGCTATTATCAAGAGACACCAAGTAGCAAGTGATGGTAAGATGTGGGGAAAGGGCAGCCCCTCTGCACCCAGCAGGAGGTAGTATGTAGCCCCACAAGTACCAGATGTGGGGGCTGGAGAGAGCCTCAGCGTCTGTCCAAGCACTGGACACTCTTGAAAGGCCCCGGGGTTGGCTCCTAGCACACACATGGCGGCTCACACACATGGTGCCTCACAACTGTATGCAACTCCAGTGCTTGTAACGCCTTTCTCCGGCCTCTGTAGGCATCAGGGACATACATGATACACTTGCACACACACAGGCACCAGGGACATACATACATGATACCCTGTACACACACAGGCACCAGGGACATACATACATGATACCCTGTACACACACAGGCACCAGGGACATACATACATGATGCACTGTACATACACAGGCACCAGGGACATACATACATGATACACTGTACACACAAAGGCACCAGGGACATACATACATGATACACTGTACACACACAGGCACCAGGGACATACATACATGATACCCTGTACACACACAGACACCAGGGACAAACATAAGACACTTGTACATACACAGGCAAAACACTCATATGCATAAAAAAAAAGCTTAAAAAACCAAAATAGAATTACCAAATGGCACAGCCAGGAATATACACGAAGGAAACAAAGTCAGTCTGTTAGCTCAGAGAGACATTTACACTCCCACCCCCATCCTCTTCCCTGCAGCACGACTCACAAAGCCAAGAGCAGGAACAGCCTATGCCGTCTATCAAATGATGGATGGGGTTAAGAGGGGTGGGCAGGAGATGAGAGAGGGTGGAGGGTGAGGTAACTCTGAATACATTACATAAATGTATCAAACAATCACAGAACAAATTTAATAACAAAGGGGGAAAAGATGGTTTATTTGGGGATGGGGTGCGGTGGCTTAGTTGGTAAAGTGCTTGCTGCCCAAGCACGATGAAACCCCAATCCCCTAGCACACATGTAAATAAACAAACACCAAAACAAAACAAAATGACCCAGGTGGGTTTTATGAACATGTTAATCTCAATGGTGGGTGGGTAGAAAGGAGGCAGGAGACAGGAGGGTCCCTGGGGCTCACTAGTCAGCCAGTCTAGTTTGCTTAGGGAGAGACTCTTTCAAAATATAAGAGAGAAAATGAATAAGGAAGTGACCCAATGTTAACGTCTGATCTCCCCATGCATGCATACTCAAACATATATATGGTGCATATATACAATATATGTCTTAGCCATAACAATAGGTAAGAAAATGGGCACTGTAAAAGTGAAACAAGCCTAGTGCAGGAAGACAGGTGTTGCACGTTTGTGATCTAAAACTGTGATTCTCATAGAAGTGGGGAGCAGAATGGTAGTCACCAGATGCAGGGAGAAGGGCGGGGCAACGGGCAAAGGATACTCAGCTACGTCAGTCTGGAACGAGACGCCCCGGCATGCTACTACAGAGTAGGGTAACCACGGACAACAGTCTTACATAGTTAGAAGAGAGGATTTTGAACCTGTTCACTATTAAGAAATGGTAACTTTCTTAGGAGATATATTTGCTCCTGATTTGAACATTATATAGTATATTCACATATCATTTTATCAATGTATCAGTTAAAATAAATTTAAATTTAAAAATCACAAAATTTCAGATAATGAATTATGTTTGTTTAGTTTCTGTGACAGAGGCTGATTCAGTCCACCTTGGCCTCAAGCTTGCTGAACTTCTGATCTTCGTGTGTGTACCCCTCAAGGGCTGAGATTATAGGTGTGTGCTAACAATTGTATATCGTCTAGGGATCAAACCTAGAAGGACTTCACGCATGCCACACAAACACTCTACCACCTGAGCTGCGCCCTCCACACCCTGATGAAGCTTTTTAAATTGAAATTTGAATGTCTGCAAAGCTCAGGTGGAAGGAACGGAGAATTTTGTAAAGCTAATGCAATAAAAAGGGAAGAGCTACCGTTCCAGCTACCTAAGCAAGGAAGCACCACCCATATTTGCTGATTATGAAAAATCAATGGCCAGCCAGTGATGGTGGCGCACGCCTTCAATCCCAGCACTCGGGGGGCAGAGGCAGTGGGATCTCTGTGAATTCAAGGCCAGCCTGGTCTACAGAGTGAGTTCTAGGACAGCCAATGCTACACAGAAAACCCTGTCTCAAACAAACGAAGACCCCCTCCCAAAAAAAAAAACCCAGGAAAAAAAGCAAAATAACAAAACAAAAATCAATGTACAATAACATTATTTTTATCTTAATAAACACATTCAGTAAGTGACTGGACAAGATGAAACCGTGCTAAGAGGTACAAGACTGGGTGCTCTGGTTCGGTTCTGTGGCTCTCTTAGCTGGGCCTCAGTCAGTCACTTGGTCCAGGGGTTCTTTTAGAAACACTTTTGGTAGTGTAGGGGACAAGGCAAGTGCTCTGCCCCTGAACTATATATAGCTCTTCTTTCCCTTTCCCAGGTGTTCTCAGACTTTTATCCCCATGGCTTGATAGTTTCAAAATCTCTGGATTACTGACTGATCCTACACAGATACAGAAGCCATGTTTTTTCCTGTTTCATACATTCTTTTCCCTTTTATGTCAAGAATTAACTCTTCAAGTTCCACATTAAATGTGTGGAATCTTTCGTGACACTGCCAAGTTGTATTAATCAATTCTCCCTCTGTGATCATACTGTTAGTAAACAAAATTAGGAATTAGAGAGTTGATAAAGACTGTTTTCCCTTGTTACAAAACCTAAGATTTATTGAGTATTATGTGCCAAATATTAGTCTAGTAGTTTTTTTAAGTTGATTTTGTGCTGTGGGAGTTAAGACTAACCACCAAGCCTGCTGTCCTTAGAAGGGTATTACAACGCCAGCTCCTGGTCTCCAGATTTGGGCAGGGCTCACAGTTCCAGATACTATGGTGATATCCGCCTTCCTCCTGTGAGTCCAGTGTTTTAGTATGGCCTCCCCAAAGAGTCCCACAAAGGCTGTTACAGTTTATTGCTGGAGTACAGCCTGTGTCTGCGCTTTCTTCTGTATGCTCCTCCCCTTGCTGACTCTACTTTGTATTTTTCAAGTGCAACAAGTCACAGAATCAGAACAGTCACAAGCCGAGTCCTCTGAGTCTTCCTAATAATCCACCGAGAGCCCAGACACCTAGGTATTATATAACCTGCTTTGTAAGCCTCTCTCTGAGAGGGAGATTACATTATCTTTCATTTGTTTTGAGGATCACAAAGACTAAGTGACTGGACAGGGACATACATACACTGATAAGATTAGGATTTCAACATTTTCTGTTTCAGTTTCTTAAGGGAGGGAAAATGTGCTGCATGCTGCGGAATAATACTAAATTTTTGGTATAAATAGTAGCTTTCAAGTAAAAAGAGTCGTGGTATGGAAGGGTGCAGGTCTATGCTAGTAAAGAACAGTAAATGTGGACTGGAGAGATGGCTCAGTGGTTAAGAGCACTGACTGCTCTTCCAGAGGTCCTGAGTTCAATTCCCAGCAACCACATGATGGCTCACAACCATCTGTAATGGAATCGATGCCTTTTCCTGGTGTGTGTCTGAAGACAGCTACAGTGTACTCATAAATAAAAATAAATTAAGTCTTAAAAACAACAACAACAACAACAACAACAAAAACAGTAAATACCACACAGGTTGCTTCACATGGTGAACCAATTCCTATTTTCTGTTTTCAACAATTCCTTGTGGCTCTCATCTCACACGGTGGTATTGGCCACTCTTAATTTGAAGTTCTTTTTGCAAGAAGCCTCACTTACCTTTTAGTGAAGTCCTTGAAGCAAAGGCGCAGCTTGTTGTGATGTCTGAAGAGCTTAGGGTCCCCAGGTATTTCAGACAGGAAGACCTGGGCAACCTCCAGAGGTCCCTGAAAGACAAAAGGAAGCAATGAGGTGTTCTTGTTCTTTAGTCACGGAGTTTACCCATAGCACTGACCACAGCACTGACAGGGCTGCCTGTCTCTCAGGACGCTTCAGAGACAGCCTGCCCCAGATACTCCAGACATCTTATCTACATTCTTGCCTTCTACAGACAGATTCATTTCGTACTGGTTCATCCAAAGAATTGAATAGGCCTTTGAGGACTGACTACTGACTTTATCAATGCACTTTGCCATGTATTTTTTTTTTTTTAATGATTCTTGAAGCATAAGTTTTAATGCATCTCTAATCCACTGGCTATTGCACTTGATTTTACAAAAGCAACTTCTCTCAGCACTGTAAAAGTTATTCCTGATGCAGCAAATTAAACAAAGAGTCTCTTAAATTATGTGAAGAAAAGAATCAAGCATCACATGTGTTCGGGCACCAAGGCCTCGCTTCAGTCACATCCTACAGCATTTCTTGGTATTGCTCTCTAATCCGAAAGGTAGTAAAGACACACTATGTAAAACATGACTAATGGTTTTCTTGATGCTCTTAACTGGGGGTATTCTTTAAGATTGGGGCCATGCCTAAAATCATGAGAACGACTTTCTCAGCAAACCAACTACAGGGGATATTATGATGACTTCCAATATGTATGAAAACCACTAGTGCTGTCTTATATGAAAATATTATTATAATTTCCCAAATAGTTCCACATTATTTATTCCACAAAGCTCATTGTGAAGAAGCTCTGGAGAAGGAAACATCATCGAGAAACTAAGAGCAGAGGTTCACATGTGTTAAGTACAGCTCTGGAAACCAGTCTTTTTTGAATCATGTATGTATGTATGTATGTATGTATGTATGTATGTATGTGTATATATATATATATATATATATATATATATATATATATATATATATATATATATATATATATATATATTTTTTTTTTTTTTTTTTTGGTTTTTCGAGTCAGGGTTTCTCTGTGTAGCCCTGGCTGTCCTGGAACTCACTCTGTAGACCAGGCTGGCCTCGAACTCAGAAACCCACCTGCCTCTGCCTCCCAAGTGCTGGGATTAAAGGCATGCACCACCACTGCCTGGCCATGTATATTTTTTTTTAATGAAAGAATTTTGTTTTGTTGTATGAGACAGGGTCTCATTATGTAGTCTCAGCTGGCCTGAAACTTACTACATAGATGAGGCTGGCCTTGAACTTAGAGAGAATCTGCCTGCCTCTGCCTCTCCAACATGGGTTTAAGAGCATATGTTACCACAACCATCTAGCAAAGACTATTTTAAGTGACCAAATTTCTATAATATAAGCAGAGGCATAGGAGAAGGCAGGTATGAAAACTGTAATGGAGATGTTACTAAACTTCCATTTTTCCATTTACTTCCATTTATACTTCACTACCATGTGACTAATTCGATATGTACTTTTTCCACCTAATTTGCATGATTCTGTCATTCTGTAAACATTACAATGTTTCTTCAAGTGCAGTATGTAAGCCAAGGGCACACCCTCAGCAGGAAGCACGAACCTGGTTCACAGTTGTTCCTACAGACCCCTGGAGGACCATTTGAAGCATTTTGGGGTCTGCTGGATCCTGATGGGTTGCAAATGCCAATTCCTGTGTCTTTTTTTGCATGTCTTCGATAGCAACTTCAATTGGTGTTAAGATTATCTGAGTAGAACAGTAGCAATCGGGTCAGTGTGCTGACTGAAAACTACCTACTGAGCTTTAAATAAGGAAGTCAGAAGAAATGGGGACCCACGATAAGCTTTCATGTAACAAAATCTAAACCTCGATCCCTAAATTAATAAACATAAAAATCAATAAATACTTTTAAAAACATAAACTGAGGATGAATTAGCAACTTAGAAGATAACTAAAAATGAATGAGCAACAATGGTAAAATCCTCGTATGCAAAGAGGGTGGGGTACATCTTCTGCTAAAACCACATATAAATTCACAGTGTGAATGTACTAGTTTTGTGAGTTATTTTCCTCCATTATGGAGTTACCTCTTCTTTGTGAGTGACATTGACCCTTGTTTTAATGTAAGGAAAGGCATGGGATGTTGTCAGAATGGTCTTCCGCTTGAACTGCTCATGAAGTTCCCCATGAGCACGGCCATCCAAAGTGAAGGGTGTACAGTACATGAAACGGCGGAGATTATAATTTTTGTCAAAATAAGTGATTCTGTCCTTCATCTCGTAGGTGTCGAAGAATGGTTCCACGTAGGTAATCTGAATGTATGCCTGAAAAGGGAAAGGTTCATATTCACCAACAGTAATCTGTCACCTAGTATGTGTCAAGCAAAACAACGTGGAAATCTTCAAAGGCACAATCACATATCATTATAATGTAATCAACCTACCTTGTTTGGATCTAATTTACACTTGTCTACAGGATTAGAGTCCTTGATTACTTCAAGCACATCCTCTCCAAATCTTTCTCCATAAAATCCCTGTAATGAAGAGGAGGAAGTCTTTGACATGACTTTCCTAGTGAACTGGAGTAGGCCCCTGAGGAGACTCCTCAGCAAGACTAGGAGATTGGCAGGTTTGTTCTAGCCATGCCATTTCCATCCATGCAATTAAATAACAGCCAAGTTTTTTTCTCCAATAAAAGCTCAGGTTGTTAGAAGGGTACCTCAAGAGCTGCAGCTCGGACAATGGTTCAGAAGAAAAACTAAGACAGTAAAGGAGCTGACCTTTAATGCAGCTATCCAGGAGGACCGCCAGAAATTATCCTCGCACCTTCCACGAAGGGGCTTTGCAGGATAAAGTCTGGGTAACACGATCTCGGTATTTCTCAAGACTCATAAAAGTAAGAAGTCATAGTCTGAACCAGTTATGGAACCCAAAGCCAGTAAAGTCACCTGTAAGAGTCAACACCCGCTGAGAGTGGAAGCCAGCCTAGAGCCCTGCTTCCCAAACTGCTGTGTGTGCACAAGTCTCTTAGGGATCTTGTCAAAATGTAGGCTTTGATTTAGAAAGTCAGGGGCTGGATCTGGGATTCTCCTTGGTGACACTAATGCACCTGAGGCACGAGCCACGCTCGAGCAGGAAAAGAAGGTTGGTTCAGAAGAGCGACCGGAAGGAAGAAATGTAAATATAAAGTAAATCTAAAGCAGTCATCTGTGAGAAGCGAGGAGTCCTCAGAGCTACTTCAGTGATCTCTGGGTGAGGCCCCAGTGTTTCACCTCTGATGACATCTCACTGGACTCTTGTGAGTCATGACTTCCTGGGCTTCTGCTTCCAATCTCATTACACACTGCTACTTAACTTCTCATCTCTTACTCAAGCGCAGACAAGTCAGAGTAATTCTGATGGATAAAGGAGCTTAGAAAATATGTGTGAAAATAAGTCCTCAAAAGTATAGCAAATAATAATTTACTGTTGTCCTAAAAGATTTAAAGGCTTTGAAAGGGTGCCATTGTACTCTCAAAAATTCTTATATAGCACAGAAGTCGTTTATCTGACTTACTTAATTAAAACTGATGTGAAAATCTACTTTCTATAGAAACATGACATTCATGAACTACCACGGCATTCACCTCCAATCTGTGAGAAATCTCTGCGAGTTTGGTTATTGCAGGCTCCTTGTAAACAAATTCCTGTTCATCCAAATCCCCGAACTTGGTTCCATAAAAACCAACACGGAAATAGGTGCCAAACATCCGCTTACCATCCTAGGTTTAGGAAAATGAGAAAATTTAATACAAAGACTTTGTTTTTTCATATTATGCTTAGATTGCTATATTATAAAATTTCCAAAACACTGCAAAAAATTAGCTCAAAATTATGTTTATTTTTAAATAAGGGTAAAAACAAATAAAATGGTCTTTCTTCATTATTTCTAACAAGGATTATGCAAATTATGTATCTTATCAAATGGAACAAAATGGTCTTTGTTTCTAAATCTATACAGTCGGGCTATATTACTTACTTTACTTATTGAACCAAAGGGTCTTAATAAAAAAGTTAATTAAAACACATCACTAATACATCTTCAAGTCAACACAATCCTTCTCTTAGTCTCTTTGAGTATATTAAAAAGAGACCATAGAAGTTAAGAGCCAAGGATAGCATCCGGCATAGTGTACAAAATCAGCAAAACATCAAGACCCTTCAGAAGTACTAATGTAAAAATTCTTTAATCAGTATCATTGTTAATAAAAATATTTGTATGTAGAAGAGTATTAATGAAACAGAAAGGAAAAAATCTGGGTACAAGGTAATAATAACATTTTGAGAGGAGTTGTATTTTAAAGACTGACAAACTTCCCAATGCCCTGTCTATGTATTAGAATTACTACTCTGCTTCTGTTTTATGGTCTTTTCAGGGATATCCTCTATGACCACCCAGAAACACACGCTTCTGTGGTGTGACTCAGCACAGTTCTGTGGTGTGACTCAACATTAACTGTACAGCATGTACAAGGACAGAAAATCATCCCAATTCTCACACAAGTTCAGTGAGAACCAATTCTTTCACTAAGGACAGCATCTGGGCACTTCCCATGCGGACGGACCCAAGGCCGTTTCAGAAGGCTTCTGCAGTGACTCACATACAACCACACAAAGCATGAAGTTCCTCTCAATTCTCCTGAAGCCTGAATTGCTTTATATTTATCTTTGCTATATAGAAAAGGCCAGATGATATATACATTTAAAAAATGAACAATAAATGTTACAGGTAATTAAGCAAAATGAGAAACTTTGATCCTTAATTTACCAGCTTTATAATACCAAAGCAAGAAAAATTAAGATAACCCCATATTCTCATCCACAATAAGAAAAATATCTTTGGAGCTAAAAAAGTAAAAATTCTAACTTAAAAACATTTTTTCATTTTAAAATGTAACATAAGTATTTACTGATTCTTACAGTAAATGAAATCTCTGGGTGAATTAAATAAATTTCACAACAATTTTTATTGGACCCAGCAGTAGGCAACAGTACTACTTTGACAATCAAGGCAAGACGCCATTGCATGGAACACAAGCGAAAGCCCTGAGATGACTGCTTACAAATCTGTGATTGTTAGCTTTCAAACTGTTTCATACATGAAAAACTTTCCTTCTGAAAACCAAAAATATTAGGATATTCTATTCTAGCTGTATGGCTTAAGAGGCTTCCAGGTTAAAATATTATTTTTAAATCCTTAATATTTGAAGACAGTGATTAGGATTCGCTTCCCTTAGCTAAGCTTTCCAACCCTCAATCATGGAATAATACTAATTACTATCTTGCTTTGATTTTATTGGTCTCTCCAGAGACACTCCATACTGTGTATGATCCCAAAATATACACAATCTTGTGCTGTGACCTAACGGGGAAGGTACCATGACTCACTGCTTAAATATGACTAAAACTTAACTACCTTTGTTAACATACTTTTTGTATTGATATTGTTACGTTAGCTATTATTTATCTTCATTGACAGAATAAAAATAAGACTTGCTCCTCAAAAGAATTATATGAAATCAAATAATACAATTTAAATTAGTACATACTGTAATGAGTACTATCAAGAATAGAAGATTAATTTTTTTGGAGTCAAACCACAGTTAGGGTTCTAGCCATCCATGGGGGGGAGGGGGCAAGTCGACAGAGGAAAAAGGAGGGGACATTCCAGTTGATATAGAAGAAAAAAAGTTAGATTTAATCATAAAAGGGAGCAGATGTGAAGGAAACCCTCCAACCACCCACTCAAGTACTGAATGCCAAAGGTATGTCAGGCATCACAGCATGAGACTTTACCAGAGGAGGTGGGGGTCTCATCAGGCAAGTGACAGCTGAGGAAAGAGGTACAAAGCTATTCATATTGATTTCTAGGGAAAATATACTCCAGCCAGAGGAAAAGGCAGTGCAGTGGCTCCGAGGCAAGAGCCCACCTGATGTATTTGAGGAACAGGATGGAGAACAGCGTGGGTGGAGCAGAGAAAATCAATTGAAACCCAGGAGACAAGAGCATCAGAGAGATAACAAGGAGTCTCTGGATGGTGCCTGCATGCCATGTGCACACACGCATGTGCTGTAGAGGGTGAGCACAGGCAAGGAGAGGCTAATGGTCTGAGTAATGATATTCTGACTTAGGATTCTCTACTGCTCACTAAAGGCCAATACCCAGCTTTCAAAGCATAGTCATGTAGCTTCACGTGCGGCACAAAAATTCCTCCAACTTAATTTTCTTTTGTTTTGATACCTGCTTTTGTTTTGAATAACTTTCCTATAAGTTAGCATTATTTCCTTTACTGTTTAGAATTCATTCTGAATTTCACACCACTCCCACACAATATAGAGCTTATTCTTCACAAGCGGTTTTACTTACAGTTTTCTTGACTCTGTAGATTAAGATGAAACTATGTACCAGCAAAGAAAACTACGTCCCATGTCAAGCGTATTTACCTCTGTGCTAGCTTTGCTTTCTTTGCTAAGGAAGGAGCCTGATGGGCTAGTGCCCGCACCAGGACACTCGGCTGTTTCCTACACCGTCTGACGTCCACACAGGCGTGTCAGTTGGACACTGTGCTCACCTCCTTTCCTTTCGTTAGGCCTCTTCTTTCTAAAGACTATTTGTCAGGTTCTTCAGGCCATGATTTCTACTTGGGAACACATGGCATGGAACATCTTATTAACCGAGTTTTTTGAGGGGCTGATCCATGCCTTGGCAAGCACTCTAGCAATAGATGGCATCTCACCCCTTTTTCTTTTTTGTTTTCTACGTTGAGATAAGACTTTGCTAAAATTTCCAGATTGGCCTCGAACATGCGATCCTTTTGCCCCCTCTTCTGAAATGGTGGGATTATAGGATATGCTATTGTACCTGGCCTTTTTGCTTAAATCTTATGTTAAGATTTCAGCAGGAGCTGGGGATAGCTCAGCACTCTAGCATTTGTCTGGATTCCATGAAGTCTGTGGGTCTGATCCCTATTATAGCAGCATCATCAACAAAGCCAGCAGATTTTAAGTGAGAATAATGGCAATGTCCATAGTGTAAACACAGCAGCGATAAAAGTGATCTCCAACATGTCTGAGTATTTGCTGTGTTATAAACACTTTCTATATATTACATTAACTTTTTCTTTTTAGCTTTTTAGCTTACGCTGGCCTTGAACTCCCAATCATCCTGCTTCAGTCTACAGAGAGCTGAACCCACAGACGTGCGACAGCATGCCCAGCCTACATGTATTACATTAATATTTGGCAGATTCTGTGACTGGTACCACTATTTTGATCCTCATCTTACAAATGAAACAAAACAAAACAAAATAAAAAAACCCAATTTCTGGCATTTTTATGTGATACCCAAATCAAAACTTTACTTCAGCTACATTTTTCCCACAGTCTACTCACAAACAGAAACCCTAGGACTCAAGAATGGCCTTTGAGTTGTCTCCACTTCTCTGGTGTTTTTCTTAAAAATTCCTGTGAAGTTCTTTAAGTAATTCAACTTCTTTTTAACTTATTTTTTGTTTGTTTTGTTCCAGGTTTTTAAATTTTTTTTTTTTTTAAGATTTATTTTATTTATATGAGTACCCTGTAGCTGTTTTCATGCACACCAGAAGAAGCAGAAGAGGGCATCAGATTCCATCAAAGATGGTTGTGAGCCACCATGTGGTTGCTGGGAATTGAACTCAGGACCTCTGGAAGAACAGTCAGTGCTTTTTTTTTTTTTTTTTTTTTGGTTTTTTCGAGACAGGGTTTCTCTGTGTAGCCCTGGCTGTCCTGGAACTCACTCTGTAGACCAGGCTGGCCTCGAACTCAGAAATCCGCCTGCCTCTGCCTCCCAAGTGCTGGGATTAAAGGCGTGCGCCACCACCGCCCGACCAGCCTGTGCTCTTAACTGCGGAGCCATCTCTCCAGCCTGTTTTGTTCCAGTTTTAAAGGAGGGTTTCATGTAGTCCAGGGTAATCTAGAACTTCCTACCTAGCTAAGACTAGCCTTGAACCCTTGCTCTTCCAACCTTAGTCTCCTGGGTCCTGGGATTAAGAGCACATTCCACCATGCCCGCTGAGTGATTCAGTACAGAATTACCTCCCCTTCTGTTTACTTTAGCTCTTCTATAGTACAGTGCCATCCTCTGCCACAACTGTTTCTGCATTTTGCAGGTCTTTCTTGCATAATCCAATGTCAAAATCAAGTGGTAGCTTAACAGACATCTTAGATTCAGCCTAACCAGCTTCTAATCTGAAGTTCAATTCTAATCATTACATGTCTCTATCCCCAGAAAAAAATGTCATATCTAATATCATCTATAGTTTGCTGACCACAGAGCTAGCAGAGGAGGCAAAACAAAACAGTATAGCAAGGTCCAACTAGATCCACCTTCCAGTCAGCCACCAGGGAGACAGCAACTCTACAAAGCACTTCTGAGGATGCACAGTTCTTCCCACTTGATGGTCCTGTAGCCAGCATACCTAGTGTCTTGTTCCAGAGTTAAAGGCCCATGAGCGCTTTCTACCCATTCTCTCTCCAGCTGTATCACGCATCCTTCCCCCCAACCTAAAAGTATCCTATGCTCCATCCTTGAAACAAAACAAACAAAACAAAACAAACAAAAACACTCCTCTTTTAGGTTCATTCCTCTCGCCCACTGTAATTTGCTGTTTCTAATTCTGCATTTGTTTTATTTACTTGGATGAATTACAATATTTAACTCAACATTAGTGCAGAAGCCAGAACTGTAGTCAGTGTTTCTGAGCACACAAAACCAGGGCATTAACTCACATTTATGTTTATCCAATTCAGTAATGAATTTAAGGCAATCATTTTAGATGCTTCTAGGTCAAAGAATAGGCGATATGTATATCTTTAGTGATGCATCAGAGTTTATCTTTAGAAAGTTAACTTTACTTTCTAGCTGTTCTGGATACCAAAAGATACATGGAGTCAAGAATGGTAACCTCTTTAAAGGAAGAGGATGTAATTTTTTTTTTTAAATAGAGAGATGTCATGTGACTATGTTATCAATATTTGAATAGAGTTGTTTTGAAAAACAGATTGATAGCTATTTGGCAAATGAAATACATCTTTCAAAAATAAATGGATGTACACAAAATGTGAAATGGTCATCAGATTTTCACCCAGAAATGAATTTTTTCTTTTAAAAATATTTTAAATGCGCCATAGGAAATGATTTATTTCATATTAGAGAACAATAAATGGGCTTTGGGAAAAATGATATTAAGAAATAAAACGTGGTAGTCAACAGGTTCTTGAGAGTTTCATAACGTGTCACTTGTAAACACTTTAGCAAACTGCTAAACATGGTCAAGAGTTCTCTCTCTCTCTCTCTCTCTCTCTCTCTTTCTCCCTCTGTCTCCAAAAACTTTGGCAAGTCAAATAATTTCTATGGAATCAAGAACAGCATGTAAAATGAGGAACAATGCAGACTTAAGGAACCTTATACTGTATGTAAATTGTTCTTACTAGGTATCAATCCATGAGTGTTCTACAAAAATACTAAGAAATTAGCTAAGAAACAGTTTTCAGAAAAAATGAAATCACTGAAGCTGTCAGAGTTAAACAGGAAAATATTCACAAGATAGGAACTTACCACAATAGACAATAGTAAAAGTAGGGAGTAGGTCAGCAACCAGGGGCAAGAGAGAGAAAACAGAAAGCATTTTAATTAGGGGAATTTCAAAACATTTAAGCAGCAAATGGTAGCAAACACATTTTTAAAATGCAAGCATCCACTTAAGTTTAACAAGTACAGCAAAAACACACGTGCACCAAGTTCAGATGCTATGAAGCTGAGAATCCAGCACAGGCAGTGACAAGGATGCAAATGAGGAAGCAAGGCCTGTGCAACCTTTACCATGCAGCACACGATGGGAGGGTGACGGTGTTAGTGTCAGAACCAGCAGAGGAGATCGTCCAGGGGTCGATTTAGCATCAGTCACACTAGCAAAAACTGCTCAGAGGTTTTAATATAGTCTTAATTGTGTGTCTAGTTTTCAGCTAATTCTGTTTCATGTTACAATATCCATGAGGAATGGCTGTGCCAAGACTCTGCATATATCTATATGAAGCCACAGAAATGATATTTTAGGTATTAATGAGGTCATTCACATTTAATCTGGAGGACGAAGGTGGATGTAAATGCGACAGCTCATGTAAAGATAAGTAGAGGCAGGCGCTATTTCAGATAGGAAGACACCCGTTGGTGACATCTTTCTGGGTCTCCAAACAAGGATTGTAAGGAATCAAATAGAGAAGCCTACTCTATTCAGCCAACATAAGTTGAGAGGCAAAGTCAGAACTCTTACCACACACCTAGCCCAAGACTGTATTCACTATTAGAGCGTAATTTAGAGAATTTTCTCCTTTACAGAAAGATGAAAAATTCAATTTCAGAGAAGATTTATTTTATATTTAACATTTCCAAATTTAACTATCACATAAAAGGAAGCAAATGTCTTCATTATACAGGAATAAACACTATCAGAATATGAAGTCAAATTTTTAAATGCTAAGTTTTCTCAATTTCTCTATCTTGCTCCCCAACTAAATTTAAGTGACCAAAATGAAATTTTTCCCTGGGGTGAGGGCTATACCCAGGGCAAAGTGATTCATGATCAAATTAAGCACGGTTCATCAATTCTAGCATGCCCACTTTCCACCCGCGTTTCATTATCTCCACCGTCTGCATCCACCTTTACTGACAGGGTGCCAGTACAATACACAGATGATTTTTCTCTTATACAAAGGCACAGAAAATAGCTTGTCCTCTGACTGACAGCAGCAGACAAATACAATATTTTTTATTTATACCTCTGAGCAATAACATATAAATCGACCTCTGTGAGTGAGTGAAACATGGTTAAAAAAGAAATCTGTGTCTAAGTGTTGATGACAGAAACGCGTCAAAGGATAAAAACAAACTGGAGTGGTAACACAGTGGCTCATTTACCAAAGAATCTCGTTAGTGAAACGGGTTCCATGCACTGCCTAGAACCTCTATTTCAAACAGTTCTTAAAGTAACTTACAGTATTTTAACATTTCTTTGGTTAATGAATTCAGTTGATAAGCAGACAGCAACAGAATGCCCACAGCTAGCACATGTGGGCAAAGCATTGGCATAAGAAATCTGGTCAAATCCATCTATTAGTGTCTTGAACTAACTAAAGCATTACCTACCTCCCAGCCAGTACTCTGTGTAATAAAAAGTAAAAAAGGGCAAGTCATAAAAAAACTGTTCAAAAGAACAAAGAGGCCAAAGGAAGGTCAGTTATACGGCACCATACCACAAATTCTTCTCCTCAGAGGATGACAAAATATTTTAAACAGAACATATTCTATCATCTAAGACCGACAGAAATTTTATAACACAGTTGTTCAAAACTCAATTCCTGAAAATTTGCCTTTGAAATGCTAAGCTTTAAGAGTAAAAGTACTTTTTAAGTCTAAGTACACATTTTAGGGAAAAAATTATTCTGTCTGAAATTATTCTGCCACTTATCCTATCTCTGTGTCTAACTCAGGTCTCTGATCACCAGGAGCTTGATTCCACTAAATTATCCAAGGTAAACAGTACACACACTGCAGTTTTGCCAAATGACAGGAACTGAATCAAATGGACGGAACTTTCTAGAAAACCACTAGTAGTTGACATGTTGCAGACTGGATATGTTTAGTTTGCATCATAGAGCTCTCAAGGCAGATGAAGCTCCTCAGAGCGTGTGCATAATTGATTATAAACAGTACCTGTTACCACCATGAAACCTAACCAACCTTTTGCAACTTCAATATTTTTGAAGATTACAATAGAGTTCTGGCTTAACAGGACCAACCTACTTCGTTTCCAGATTCTGTCTATTCATCTGTAACAGCCTGGCCCTGGTGGGCAGGCTAGGAAACAGTCAAACTGTTCTAGAGCTGCAGGCAGGAGTGGGCAGTCAGTCACTCTTCCACTGCCTCGTGGAGGTCGTGCGTGTGAAGGGAGCAAAATCATGCACGAGGGGGAGAAAGAGGAGGAGAAGGAGGCCCAACGGGAAAACTTCAGTGGAGCCAGTGACTTAGTCAGAAGGCACCAACTACTAATAGTCTATTTCATTTTCTAACAAAGTTTAATTAATTCTGATTTTGGTGAAGTAAAGTACTAAAATCACTCTATAAATTCCATAAGAACTTGTTTCAGTCATTATTTTTGTATTAGAAATACTGGGTGAGAGTGCAGGTGTAGGAGAAACACAGTTACAGCAGTAAAAATACTAGGATTTCATTACATTTTCATATCATTCAACAAAAAAGTTAATTTACACATAAAAACTTTTTAGCAGCAAAGAAACAGGTGTTAATTTAAATATCAAACCCATAATTACAATCTATAGTGTAATAAAGAAATAAAATTTCAAAACATTGCTAAATAGTAATAATTCAAAAATTTGACAAAGAAAAAAGTCATTTGGGGAGTTTCTAATAGTCAAGACCACTTTAGATAAATTCATTCCTTTTTTTTGTTTGTTCGTTAATAAATCTGGTCTTAACTATGAACTATCTTTTAACCCAAGTAAAATGGCCATTCCATGGGATTTGGTTAGGCGTGAGCACGGCAGTGTTAAGATCTGTAGACACTCCTCCCTGCTAATAAGGTCAGGAGGGGACTGTTACCTGATGAACGATTTTGCTGAATGCTTCCTGGAGTTTGCCATGGATTGTGGAGAGCTTCTTTGCATCCCGATTAGCTTCATGGATAGGGATGAGTACTTTGTAAACCTCATTAACTGCTTCGTACATGCCTGCCTACAAAAATAATGTCTGTGAGATACCGCTTTCTTTTAGATCAACAAAAGGTAAGATAATTAGAATTCGTAAATTCACCATTTTTTTATTAAGATAATACTACGGAAGCTTTCCCAATAGGTCTAATTTTTAAGCGTATTAAAACTTAAAAGCCAATTTTATGTAATGTATCATTTCTAATGAAAGGACTCAGGTGGGTGTGTACTATGCTCTCTACATCCATGGATACCTATGCTGATGTGTAATTCTACATCCATGGATACCTATGCTGATGTGTAATTCGGACTGGACATCCTGTTCCTGCCTTTCCTATAGTGACTTCACTAAGGTAAACACGGATATGTGCATATAAGCTCTTGAAAACTAATTCTGAGAACTGCAAGAAATTCAATTATTACATAAGTAACACATCTCCTATTCTCTTACAATCAGAGCATCTGTAGCCTCTGGAAAAACCTAAATCATTTACCTTTCCAAAATTCTAAGTAGGCACTGGAAGCTGCTTACTAGAAATTCTTGGGAAGTCTTTAAAAAAATGATCTTTAAGGGCATACAAGGTTTGGTGTGTTGGCACTAGGGCTGCACTTTCTCCCAGCAGACAGCACTGGAGCGGGAGGAGAGCAGCTCTCCCAGGGGCCACAGATCAGCACATGTGCTTTCCCGAGGGTAAGACTTCCATAATCTTATAGGTCAGATCACAGGAGGGTCTTTGAGCAATAATGTAGCTTCAATGGAGAAATAAATTTAGCATAACTAAAATTCTCTGGTAAGGATCTTAATTAAATTAAAAACTTAAAGAGAATTAATATATTAATACTATATATAAACAAAAGAATTTCTGCACAACAAACTAGTCTTTAATCTAAATGTACTTCTGTGAATTACTGAAACTACACATATATTCAGACACAGAAAATTTACTAAATTACTGTCAATAGCAAAAAACCCCTCCAGACTATGACAAAAATGGAATGATCATGGTTCTTAGAAATAGGACATTTTTGAAAGGACTAAAGTCTGAAAAAATATTTTTAAGAGCTTGAAAATCATCATACTTAAACATGTGGGTTCTAAGGACCAGCAAGGATAAAGATGGTAATAATGCCAGTGCACCAGCACCGACTAAAGAATGAGCACTCTCTACTCCTTCTTTACCCCTTCCATGCCAACCCAAGGTACAAATTATTAGATGTGTTTAACAGTTAAGAAAAGTGAGACATGAATAGAATGAATAACTTGTGTCTGAAATAACAAAGCTGCTAAATCCGGAGCTCAGACTCGACACACTTAACCAATATGCTGCAGAACAGAGGGGCGAGGCCTAGAGAAGAAACTGAGTCTCTAGGGGAGCAGAGCAGCTCTGGACATCATCTCAAGCTTTGCTCTCACCCTTTCATGGTCCCAACTGGTGCTGGGACACTAAGCAGCAAAATCAAAGCAAACAGGCACTCAGTCTATCATAGAAGCTCAAGGTTAGGGAGGTAAGGCTATGTTCCTTCTATAAATGCCTGCCCTGGATTCCCCCTGGCAGCTTCGGCTTCAATTCTTCACATACAGATGAGAGGGAACAAGGACTCCAGTTATCCAAGCAGGGCAGGCAGGTTAGGGATGCAGGATGAACTCTGACAGGCGAGAGCCAGTCCTCCAAAACCTACTCAGGAAGGTTCACTGCTCAAGCACAGCTCAACACAGAGGGGAAAATTATCTCCAATTCACCTGAGAGACACACTGCAAAAGTGTGCTAATCTGCTCAGATAGAGCTTAAAAGCTCAGAGAAGTTTTATTTTGTTCTTTCTTTTTTAAAATTTAAAGGTTTCAGAAAATATTTTGTAAACCAAGAAAATAACTGTTGCAGCTTAACACTGGTTCATAAACAAGTGAATGAGAACACCCAGGACAGCCACAGGTCGCTAGGATACACGCAAAGGGAGCGGCAGTGGCCGAGCTGGAAGGACAGCTCTTACGGTGCCTGGAGCAAATGCTTTCAAAGGCAAGGCAAGGGTACAAGGCAGAGACACTGACTTAGGTGTCATTTATGGACTAGGAAACTGTGTGGGACAGAGTGAACAAAGTCACCTACCATAGAGAAGGAAGCAGCTGCTTGTTCCAGCAAACCCACGAGTCCTGACTCAGTGAAGTACTTTCCAGAGCAAATGCCTTCTTCATCTGGAGATACCACATCATCTGAGACAGCAGACTCTTCTAATACATTAGATGAAATATTCTAGGGAAAAATATTGAAGAGGTATTGGCAATGAATCACTTTCCTAGCATGAAAAATGGACATGAAGTAAGTGACAACTAGATGTCACATTAGCTCAGGTTAAGAAGAGAAGCTGGAAGTGGGGGGAGGGGTAGAGCTTCAGTAGCAGAGCCCATGCTCAGCTGAGAGACCCTGGAGTCAGCCCTACGCAGATCCACACAATGGAAGGGAGAGATCTCTAAAAACACGCTCTACTTTACGATGATGATAACATCACAACACTGTTGCTTCCCCCAACAGCAAATCAGAGAAAAAACGATCTTCTGATCTCACACTTGTACCAAAGCACATCACGAACATATGCAATTAAAACATCTGTAGGAAAGAAAATCAAGATGGCTCAGCCGTTAAGAACACTGGCTGTTCTTCCAGAGGACCTAGGATGGAAGCCCTGTTTCAATTCCCAATTAAAAATCAGGTTCTCTTTAATAGGGCTGGAGATCTATCTCAGTGGTGGTGTACATGCCCTGATTACATTCTCAGAACAGCATGTAAAACAAAGAGTGCAATCTAAGAGTGCACTGCCATTCACCTTGCCTTGTCTGGCCTTACTTCTTGCTTTCTTTACCCACCAAAAGATTCCATATTACCAAAGTAAAAACCAAAGGACATACCTTGATCTCACACACACAGCAGATCCCTACCTGGAATGTTACACATCCAACAGGAAGGTACTTCCGGTCTTCCAGCATGCTCAGATACTCAGCAACAAGGGCTGCCGAGTGGACCAGGCACTGAGCAGCTTCGGCATGATTGCTGCGTTCAGAGTGCTTGCCAGCCATGTTCTGTAGCCAGGTCAGGCGCAGGTCTGGAGACGTCTGGTAGCCCTTAGCGATTCTAATCAGACGAGAAATGATTCTCAGTAGCTGGCAGCTTCCCAAACTGGGAGTTCAGAGGGCTCCTAAGATTTACCTAGACAAGTTCTTGCTAGTGCACCAACCTGTTAGGACAAGTGTTTAAGTGGCTGGAAAATGTCACTGTGTGCGGATAGGGAAGCCATGTGCCCCTGAAATGGACGCTGTCACTGTGTGTGGATAGAGAAGCCACTGTGCCCCTGAAATGGACACTGTCACAGTGTGTAGATAGAGAAGTCACTGTGCCCCTGAAATGGATGCTGTCACTGTGTGCGGATAGAGAAGCCATGTGGTCCTGAAATGGATGCTGTCACTGTGTGTGGATAGAGAAGTCACTGTGTGCGGATAGAGAAGCCACTGTGCCCCTGAAATGGACGCTGTCACTGTGTGCGGATAGAGAAGTCACTGTGGTCCTGAAATGGACGCTGTCACTGTGTGCAGATAGAGAAGCCACTGTGCCCCTGATATGGACGCTGTCACTGTGTGCAGATAGAGAAGTCACTGTGTATGGATAGAGAAGTCACTGTCCTCCTGATATGGACGCTGTCACTGTGTGCGGATAGAGAAGTCACTGTGTACGGATAGAGAAGTCACTGTCCTCCTGATATGGACTCTGTCACTGTGTGCGGATAGAGAAGTCACTGTGGTCCTGAAATGGACGCTGTCACTGTGTGCAGATAGAGAAGCCACTGTGTGTGGATAGAGAAGTCACTGTCCTCCTGATATGGACGCTGTCACTGTGTGCGGATAGAGAAGTCACTGTGGTCCTGAAATGGACGCTGTCACTGTGTGCAGATAGAGAAGCCACTGTGTGTGGATAGAGAAGTCACTGTCCTCCTGATATGGACGCT
>CM052702.1:92504499-92519323 GCA_028551405.1 Uromys caudimaculatus
CTGTCACTGTGTGCGGATAGAGAAGTCACTGTGGTCCTGAAATGGACGCTGTCACTGTGTGCAGATAGAGAAGTCACTGTGGTCCTGAAATGGACGCTGTCACTGTGTGCAGATAGAGAAGTCACTGTGCCCCTGATATGGACGCTGTCACTGTGTGTGGATAGAGAAGTCACTGTGTGCGGATAGAGAAGTCACTGTCCTCCTGATATGGACACTGTCACTTTGGGAAAAGAGACATGCTGCTTGGCTGCTAAGATGATGATCATATTTAAATTTAAAAATATATAATAAATATTTATCTGTTTATGAATATACAAGGAAAAATAGAAGAATATACATCTTTATTTGAAGAGTTTTTTATTTGTGTGTCTTTTGCTTTGTGTGTCTTATGATGGACAAAACTGTGAAAGAGAGAGCCACACAGAAAACTCCGAGTTTTGTTTCTGTGTCTAACAAGATATAGTGGCAATGACAAATTTTTCAAAATCTGTATCTAGAAATACTATCTCTAATCATAACCACAATTTGAAATTATGACAATTCATATTACATTAAACATTCACATACTTTTTTTTTTAAAAAGATTTCTTTTACATTTAAAATGTGGGCTTAAGGCTTTTCTAAGAAGTTCGAGATCTAGGACACCAAATTTATGTTTTAAAAATTCTTTTTTTTTGATAAGCAATAAACATACTGTATTCTGAGGCTCTATCTTTGAACCCTTGTAGCACTGCAAAACCCACAACATAGCAGCAAGCTGACGTTAATTTTTTAATTATGGCAGATGGCTCTCAAAACTGAACCTGGGTCCTCTGCAGGAGCAGAGGATGCTCTTAACTGCTCAGAATCTCTCCAGTCCAAACTGAATCGTGTAAAAGCACTGACAAAAGTAGCCTCAGAAAAGCAGTCTTTGCCTTCTACAGACACCAGGCACACAAGCAGTGCAGACACACGTGCAAGCAAAGTACCTACACACACAAATACATCTGTCTTAGAAAGTCACTTAAATATTTTTTTACATTTCTTCTCATTAAATGTTGCCCAAGTGTCTTTCTAATGCAAAGAGTGGGGGAATCATGTGGAGACTACCTGTACATGAGATCAATCAGCATTTCTGGATCCTCCTGATGCTCCTTCATCTTAACAGTGTCAGAAAGGATCATATGAAGATTGAAAACCAAATCTTGGACCTGCAGTAGAGAATCATATAAACATTTTCTATCATTCATTTCCAATAACTGAATGAGTCTGGAAGCTATTTTTGAGAAGCTTCTAGAACTTTGAAAACAAGTTATAGCGAGTATGTGAGTGTGGCAAAGGAAGAGCATTCTTCAGTTGACTGCACTGTAAGTGGGATGAGGTACAGCAAAATGAGGACTGCAGGAGCACAGGAGGAAACTTTCTCTCCCTGTGCTAACAGTCAGCTTGGGGAAACTAGTTTTCTCAAAGGCAAGCTAATACTTGAATAACAGGCAGGAACTGCCTACATCTACTGCTACAAATGAGCAGAATTCCACAACCAGATTAACTATTTTCAGAACAGGGGGCTGTGGAAATGGCTGGGTCTGTCCTTAGCATCCACAGGCCAGGTGTGGCGGTTGGCATTTCATATAATTCCAGCACATATTAAGGCAAAGACAGGAGGGTCCTTGGGCCTCACTGTCAGCATCCTAGCCAAACCAGGGTCAGTGACAGAGGGTGGGAAAGTGACTGAGGAATGACAGCTGACTTTGATCTCTGGGCCTTCACATGTATGAACACATACATGTGCACAGAAACACACATGCGGTCGCGCACGCGCACCCACACCCACACACAGAGTAGCATTTCTCACCTGATCAGGAAATGTGGTTTCCCTCAATTCTAGATCTTCTTCAGCATATGTCAAAATAGTTTTTAGAGAGCGTCTTAAGAATTCTTCATTAAAATTCTGAGACGTGCCCACCAAAGAGGACAGTGACATTGTGACTTGCATTTTCACTCTAGCAAAGTTCTGTGAGAGGGAAATTGTCAGCAATTAAGACTACCAAAATAAAAGATGCTTTTGTTTCCGTGCAAAAGGAAAGGGCTAGAACCATGGCTCAGTGCTAGTGCTTGCTTAGCTTGTGTGAGGTCCTAGGTTTGATCTAAATACTGCAAATAAAACAAAATCAAAGTTTGGTGGGAAAAAAAATGCAATTCTGAAACTTTTTTTTTTTTTTTTTTAAGTAATGAACTATTTGCAATGCAGTCTGATTTTTAAAAGGACGCTATGGAGTCCAGGGCTAAGCAGGGTCTCTCCCGCAGCCTTCCTCCTTACACCCTATCCCTCGGCCTCACTCTAGGACCGCTGCTCGTGCATGGGATCGATCAGCTAAGTGGTTTTCACTCTCTTGCCTGCCCATCCACCAAGTCCAATGCCCTAGTCTTACCCCAGCTTTGTAGCAGACCCACTGCTGTGTCTCTCCTTCCTGTCTGGCCTCCCGCCCAGGGAACTAAGCAGATTTTCTCTTACAGACTGCCTTCTTACCTATCCCTTTGTCTTAGCCACCAACACCAGGACACTCTCTCTAGAAACCCACTGGTGGCCAGAAAATCAGGTCCTCCAGGGAACCAAATCTTTGAGGCAGACCTGCTTGCTTTCTTCCTGTGTACCTCCCTCCTCAGTGCCCTTCCCATTCCAGCCCATCCCCATTCCTGCGAGTAGCTCTAGATACCTAGAAACAAGTCTACTTGGGAACCACAGTGCCCATACACAGGTGCTCAGAAGTACCTCCAAGCAGGCAACCCACTGGCGCTACATGGGCCTAAGATCCACAGAGGGCAACAGAAACCAAGGAATGGAAAATCCAACAAAGACCAGATAACAAGACCCAGAATTACAATCATCCCAAACCTAGATGCCAGCATAAAAACACAAGCAATAACAGCCAGGAAGATGCAGGACAATATGTCTTCATTAGAGTCTGGGAACCCTATCTCAACAGGCTCCAAGTATTCCAATACAGCTGAAGCACAAGACAAATGCTTCAAAATAGCTATTATGAATTTAATCAAGGACCTTAAAGAGGATCTGAATCTACTAATAAAATCTATGAAAACACAGTGGAATAAAAATTGAAAAAAAAAAAAAAAAAAAAAACAAAGTTCAGAACATGAAAGTAAAAATGGAATCACTAAAAACCAAACTGAGGTAAAATTAGAAATGAAAAATTTAGGAACTCAAATAGGAAACTCAGAGCCAGGCCATATCAACAGAATATGAGACAAGATAGAAGAAATGGATACTTTAGTAAAAGAAAGTATTAAAACCAACCAACCAACCAAACAAACAAACAAAAACCAAACCAAATCAAACCAACAAACAAAAACCTCCTGGCATGAAGAATCCAGAAAATCTTGGAAATTATGAAAAGACCAAATCTAAGACTAATAGGGACAGAGAAAGCAGCAGCCCAGGTCAAAGGCAGAGAAAAGATGTTCTACAAATTCATAGAAGAAAATTTCCTCACCAAAAGAAGGAAGTGCCTATTAAAGTACAAGAAGCATACAGAATACCAAAAAAACTGGTCCAGAAATGACATTCCCCATGAGGCATAATAATAAAAAACACTAAATGTACGGAACAAAAAAAGAATATTAAAAGGTGCACAGGAAAAAGACCAAGTAACATATACAGGCAGATCTTTTAGAGTAATGCCTGTTTTTTCAGTGGAGCCTTCTAAAAGGCAGAAGGGCCTGGACAGATGTTCTACAAACTCTCAGAGAAACCAGAAGCCAGCCCAGATTACTATACCCAGCAAAACCTTCCGTCACAATAGATGGAGAAAGAAAGACAATCAACAATGAAACCAAATTTAAGCAATATCTATCTATTCCAGCTCTAAGAAGGTACTAGAAACTTCAACATGAAAATGTTAACCACACTCAAGAAAACACAAAGAATAAATAATCTCAGAACAGCAAATCAATATAGGGGGAAAAAATCTCATACCACCACAACAAAATTACAGGAATTAATAAACACGGTACATTAATAACCCCCAATATCAATGGCCTCAATGATCCAATAAGGAGACACTGATTAACAGATCACATTATGAAACAAGATCTATTCTTTTGATGCATCCAAGAAACACAACCATTTTTTTAGTTAATGATTTATTTGTTTATGTATATGGGTATTTTATCTGCATGTATGTCTGTACACCAGTAGAGGGCATCAGATCCCATGGGACTACAGTTGTAAGTGACTATGAGCTATCATGTTGATGCTGGGAACTGAACTCAAGAACTGTGGAAGAAGAGCCAGTGCTCTTAATTGCTAAGCCATTTCTCCAGCCTCAAGAAATATATCTGGACAGTAAATGAACCCAAGCAACAAGCCAGAGTAGCCATTTTAATATCTGACAATATAGTCTTTAGATCAAAATTAATCATAACAGATGGGGAAATGATACTACATACTCATTACATTAAAAATGCATCAAGAAAATATTGCAATTCTAAACACTTATGCACCAAACACAAGGGCACCCAAATTGCTAAAAGAATACAACTACAGCAAAAATCACATATTGACTCTCACATATTGACAGGGGGTGACCAACAGATTGCTCACCCAGATAAAAACTAAACACAGAAAGGCTGGAGCTGACATCATAAACCAAAAAGATCTACTAATATTTATAGATCATTTCACCTAAACACAAAAGAATATACCTTCTTCTTAGCACCTCCAAAATTGACCACATACTTGGCCACAAAGGAAGCCTCAATACATAAAAAGAAAACTGAAAAAACCCTGCATCCTATTTATCCACTGAAGATTAAAGCTGGAGATCAACAGCAAGGGAAGCAGCAGAGAGCTTACAAATTCCCAGAAACTGAACAACTCACTACTGAGTGAACATTTCTTGAAAGAAATGAAAACCTTTTTAGAACAGAATGAAAATGAAAGTACAACATATCCAAACTTATGGATACACGAAAGGCAGTTCTCAGAGGCAGGTCCACAGCACTAAGTGCCTGCATAAAAAAATTAGAAAATATCCTCTTAGTAACTTAACAGCAAACATTCTACAAGAAAGAGAAGAAATCACACCCAAGGAGATGGCAAGAAATAAACAAATTCAGGCTGAAATCAATAAAACATACACAAACAAAGAATCAACAAAATAAAGAGTTGGTTCTTTGAGAAAATCAGCAAGATTGATAAACTCTTAACCAAATGAACTAAAAAACATCAAAATAAAAAAGGCATCACCAACAAAATTCCAACATAAATTCTTCAACAGAAATTGAAAGGACAATTTTCAGTTTTATATGGAAACACAATAAATCCAGGATTGCTAAAACACTCCTAAGGATAAAAGAACTGCTGGAGGTATTGCTATCCCTGACTTCAAATTGAACTACCAAGCTATCATATAAAAACAGTATGATATCAGCATAAAGAGATACACTGAGAAATGGAATTGAAATGAAGACCCGGACATAAATCTACAAACCTATGGACACACCTATAGTCTTTGATAAAGAAACCAGAAATGCTGATATCACAAAACTCTTCAGCTTAGGGCATCAAGTATGCCAAGTCTACACTCTACCACTATGCTATGTTCTGACCTCCAGATCCACAGTCTGAGTGGAGTATTTAACTCTAGCTTACTAGGTCCATGCCATGATGAAACTTCGCTAAGACAGACATACCATGCATAAAGAACGGCATAACAGACTCTTTTACAGTGATGGTTTTAAGAGTTTTTAGCTTATCTTCTTTTTGTTTTCACAGTATAAATTCATTGCTGCTCCATTATTCCCTATTATGAAACCACTCTTAAAATTATGTCTTTTTTTGATATTTTCTACTTCACACTTGTGTGTATTCACAGTACACTGGCCATTCTCTCCTTGGAAGCTCCTGATTTATGTTTTCCATCTAAACATAAAGTTTTCTCATTTTTTGTCAGTTTTACTGCCAGGGACTGAACTTATGGCATCAGTACAGCAAGACAAGTGCTCCTGACATTGAGCTAAATTCCCAGATCATTTTATTAAAGAATAATTTAATCTACTTCTTTTCTATCTTCTTTATTCCTTTGTTCTTTATTGTAAACACAAATTGTGATGGCTAGTGTTATCGCATAGGAGATGAGCCTTCAGGCGTGTCTGTGAGGGATTGTTCTGACTCAACTTCTAAGAATGTCTGCAATGATTCTCTTGATTACACTGGTGTGGGAGCACACATTTTAATTTTGGTTAGTCTATTCCCTGGACACAGGACCCTAAACTACAGAAACAGAGAAAGAGACCAGAGCAGCCATAATAAATTGAACCTTGAGCTATGAGTGAAAAAAACCCTGTTCTCCCTTCAGTTGCTTCTGTCATGGTTTTTATCCAACAAGAGGAAAAGAAACTAAAACACCAATGCTTCCTATTTTTGTCAAACATTCCTTCACACTCGACAGGCACTAACTAGCTTCAGAGAAGCCTTTCCTCCAACTAACACAGATACTTGTTGGTCTTCAGATCACATTACTCTGCAGAGCTCACAGCCACTGTTTTACTGAACAGTGCCATCTGGATGTTGCGTGGATTACCTGAACTCAGTATATCCAGTGTACCTCGTTTCCTGTTGACCTTCTCAGGTCGGCCTACGCTCACCCTTCTCTTCATAGGACGAACCTTCTCCAGTCCCTGCTGCCTTTAAACTGTTACTTTTTCATTCCTAAACCGTGACTTTCGTCAACAGCCCACCCGTTTCTGCAATAACTTCCTGGTTAATCACCTGACTGGTTTGTAGGCCCGCCCTCCATCTTCTCCGCCGTACTACAATACTAAACGCCCACCACTCACTCCTTTATAATACGCCAGTGGCTCCCACAGTGCGAGCAATAAAACTCAAGTATCTGAGGGAATAAATATATTACACTATGTAGTGGGGACTGAAAAGGTAGGAGTGAAGAACAAAGTTAGCATTGCTGCCAGTTTTAAATTACTTATTTCTAGTCAAAGATGCTAATCTATAAACACTAATCTATAAATTGTCCTTTTTTCCTAAACAGGAAAAAAAAATTCCCAGGACAACAGAAAATGCTATCAAGAACAAGTTTCAAGAAATTCCATGTGTAGTCAAATGTTAGTGACTTTAAAAAACTAAATGTAACTTATAATGCAACTAGAATCTTTTGTTTTAGGCTATGAGAATCTGGCACCCAACGGAAAGAGAGTAGTATGGGTCTGTATTACCCACCACGCACCCACGCATACACACACTTTCGTAAGACACCCATAGGATGGGAATAAAGACATTCTAAGTTCTTAATACCTGTCTATTGAAGCTGTATTTCATTATGAACCCTGACCACTTTCATGGCAGACACTTACATTCCCGATCTCAAAGTTCTGCCTCATGAGGAGGTAAAGGGAGGCACTAGCGTGAGACCGGATTGTACTGATGCTGCTGCTGCAATGTCGGAGAAGCCGGAGGCACAGATCTGCACACTGCTCTGTCTCTTCCTCAAACAAGAGCTCAGGAAACTGTAAAAACCAGAAAGATATATGTTAATACAGCCTGACTTAAAAATCTGATAGGTTAGTCCAGAAATTAAAATGAAAGGTTAAGAGACAGTATTAGTTAAGGTCAACAGTGCAGACCACAGTCAGACAGGTAGACTGAAATACTGGTGATGTCACTAGTTAGGCAGCGGTGAGACCCTGGGCAAGTTTCATTTTTCCATGTGGAAGGCTCAGTAACATTACCTACACAAACTGTTGTGGCTTCAGGTGTGTATTATGAAGAACACTGTAAGAGCACAACATAAACAAAACCAAATGCACATGTTTCAGGGGTGAGGAGAGGACAACAAACAGGAAATAACTGGCAGAGCAGAGCAGGCGACACCTTTACACAGCAAGGGCAGTGCTGCCCATACATTTAATTCTTAGTAGATGAGTTGAAGAGAAAGATAGATACATGGTGGGAGCCAGAGCTTGTTGCAGGATTTTCCCTGTCCAATTACATTAGGGCAACAGGATCCCTGTGATTGGACAGGGAACAGGGAGGCGGAGCTAAGAGTTGCACAGGAGAGAGGTCTTGGAGGAGAGAAGGAAGATGGCAGCCCACGTGAACTGGTGTAACGCCACCACCGATGGTTATGTTATCATGAAGGTTAGAAGTTTGGAATAAGTTGTCTAATCTAGGTGGGCAGCTTCTATCATTATCAATTGGCTCTGAAATTATTGTATTGGCATCTTGTAAATTGTGTTTTTATTGATACATAAATCTGGTTGGTTAACTATATGCTTAAGAGTTTTGATTCTATGGGGTAATTGGGTGCTGAGATGGCTGACCGTGGGGCAGGGAGTCACAGGGTAAGCCTGGCGGCAGAGATCCGCCAAGGGACTCGGCTCAGGAGAGTTGGCGGGCTGAGAGAGTGAGATCACCCGGCAGGAGATCTGCTGTGGCCCACCGGTTGCTGGCCTGAGCACAGGAACGAGCAGGCTCTCTCATATTTTTAACACTTCCTGCAACAAGAGCTCAGTCAAAGACTGCTCGCATCGTGTGTCTGAGGGCCTAGGCTCAATTTCTAGCACCACAAAACCCAGTGGAACAAGAAAAAAAAGGAGGACAGCCTGCACTCCGTCAGCTACTGATCTCAGGTTCTTCTCAAAACAAAATGATTTTAGACAGGAAGCTGATTATCAATAAATCAGGTCAATATAAGTTCTGAAAACAGAATAAGAGTCAGAGGCCTAAGGGTATTATGTGTTTAAAATTAATTTATAATATATTGACCAGTGAGTGTGGCAGATGATAGTGCTAAAGAAGAAAGTGAAGTCACATAAGAGCACAGGTAAAATAACTCACCTTGGAGACCAGGGCTCTCTGCGTGGCAAAGCAGTGTTGCAGATACACTGCACTTTGGTTGCAGGCCATGCTCTGCAGTAGCACTTTCAGCACGCCTCCCAGAATGCTCTCTTTGGATTCTGTTACAGACACAGTCTGCAATTTAAAGATAAAAAAGGAAAATAGACATGCATCTATAATGTGGCTAGGTAAGTAAAACATGTATGAAAACGCAAACACTTACAAGATAGGAGAATGGTAAAAGGTAGAAGGAGTTCAAGAGAAGCTGCCATGCAGTGTTTGCATGGAAGAATAAAAGGCGTGAAAAGGCTAGACAGAATTCAAGCCACGGTGGGGACGGGAGCACGGACACAGTGGAGGGAGAACACGAAGTACATTCTAGGAAGTTTGTAAATAAACTTGGACATCTGACTTGAACCACTTGCAGAAGTGCAGATAACATCTGTTATAAATTGAAAGTAAGTTTTTCTCTTTTCTCCTTTAAGAAAAGGAGTCCTGACTTTTGTCTGGGGACTTGGAACTAGTCTAAAAGGAAGTGTGAACTAAAGACAAGTTCCTCTGTCAGGCGTGCCCTTAGAAACACACGGGGATCCTCTGCCCAGTGAAATGTAGTGTGGTGAGGGGTGAAGGCTGAGCAAGCGCCTTGCAGAATCCATCTTAGAAAATATTTATACTTCCAGGAAGGGGGTCGACATTTGAAATGTGAATAAAGTAATAAAAATATTTATACTATTTCTTTTTTTCTAGTAGTTTAGACCTAGTCCAACCAATAAATCATCAAAATATAAAGCCTTTTAAAGTCTGAAGAATTCCCCATTTTTGTCATTAAGCAGTCAAGAAATAGAGAATTTTAAAAACTATTTAGTATTTTGTCATCTTGTGTGTTTGTCTACATGTTGTACATGTATGTATATGCAGCCAGAAGAGGGTGGTGAGTGTCTTCTACCATGCTCTGACTCTTTCTTTGAGGCTGGGTCTCTCTGAACCTTGGGCTCATTCCTCCTGGCTAGGCTAGAACCCAGCAAGCCTCAGTAACCCTGTCTTAGTGTCCTTTGCAACTGGACTACATGCATATGCGAGAAGCCAGGCTTTGTCATGTAGGCGCTAGAATCTGGTCTGTGGTCTTCACAACTACACACCAAGTGCTCCTAATACTGAGTCATCTTTCTAGTTCCAAGAAATATTGAAAGTTTTATGCTTTGAAATTTTCAATCAGGATAGCAGCCAGTAAAATAGAAGAATAACCCTAAGGAAGTGAACAGAACAGACTACAAAGAGAATACAGAATGCTATGAAGCAGGAAGCGTTACAAAAGCACTGAGCTAAGACCCTGAGAGTGACAGCAGTGGAAAGGGACTGCCGGAAACAGGTGACCTATTTACTAAAACAACTGGAGCATCCTGCTAATGAATTCACAGCCTGGTTCTTCTACTTTCTTCCTGTGTGACCATGGGACACTGTGGAACATCTCTGTGGCTAACTACTGTCACCTATGAGATCAGGACAGCATTTATTTCAACAGTCTCTTTCTTATGAAGACCACGTAAGTTAATACTTGTGAAATGCTTAAGATATTGTTTGAACACTTCTGTTTCAAGGTACTACTGTCTAGAAAGTGACTGATAAAGCAGTTTACAGTTATATAAAATTAACAAATAGGGTCATTACACATAAAACCCTAAACTACTGCTTAATATGTAGAGGATACAGAATAAACCAGCATATCTCTATGCTGCATGTTAAATATATTACAGAGGGATATCTCATTATCAGAAACACAAGACAAGGCCTTGAATAAGACAAACAGATGTAGATTTTTATAAGCACCCTCAAAGAATAAACATTTGAAAACTTGGGAAGAAATAGAATTTATAACTAGAGAATCGCCAACTACTTAGAACTACTAATGTCTGAGCATCACTGTGTGGCTCAAACTGATTGTCCAATCTCTGTCTGCCAAATCTCTGCTTAACTTCTTGCCCACCTTTACCTGGACAATGACCTCTAGAGTGTCCAAGATGATGAGGTTTGCTTCAGTAGCCAGGTTCCCATCAATCAGTGCTTCGTGTTCTAGCTCCGCTCTTGACCTGATACAAAATATTGTAAGAAATTTTACTATCTTTCCAAAAAGCCAGAAATAAAAAAAAAAAAAAAATGACTTAAAGATTCATTAAAACAAAAACCTTGAAACTATTTGCTTCAAGGAAAACTTACAAGAAGATTCAGTATTTACTGTATTAAATGTTCTGCTTCCCTCATCCTGCTGACTATACAGCAACATATACTTCCTTCTTTGTTTTGAGACAGGTTCTCACTGTATATCCCTGACTGGCCTGGAACTTGTTATGTAGACCAGGCTGTCCTCTGATTTAGAAATCCGCTTGCCTCTGCTTCCCCAGTGAGACCACACCAAGCAATGTATCCATCTGTCCCCCACCAAATGCCACAGAGGGCATGCATGTCTGCTTTGCCTTTCAGGCCTACAGCGCTCTTCTTCACAGCGGTTACCACAGACACTAGGTGGTGCTATGTATACACACTGCTGTATGTAAGGCAGTGTTCACAAGCCAAACATTTTCAATGTATTTATCAACAACAATAAAAGCATGACATTTTTCTAAGATTTTATCTAATTTCCTCTTTGCTATTCATACAAATATTCCCAGACAGTAATTTAATCTTAAATAAGACTGGGTAGAATCATACATTAGAAACAAAACTTTAAAAAAATGGCAATAGATACTGCTAACAAACCTGATTATAATCATTACAAAAGTATATATACATACTAAAACTCACATTGTATAGTATAAATACATTTCTTGCCAATTATAACTCAATAAAGAGAGGAAAAACAAGCAAAACAAAACAATTTGATGCTGAACTCACTTGCAAAATGCATGTTCCATGGAGGATTAGGTGGGTAAATGAGCTTGCTTTATTTATTTTTAAATCAGTTTTTAAATATGCAATATATTTTACTATAACATATAGTTATTTTCTCAGTTTTTAACTTAAAACTTAAAAATCAAACATAAACACTTATCTTCTAAGATATGAATGCCTAATAAAAATGAAAACCTAAATGATTTGCTTTGTGTTTAAGATCTAGGCAGTCCATTAACACACTAGAAATCATATTACTTATCAAGTTTCTCTGTGTTCTGACGCCAGTGGGTCATATCCTTTCTCCACCGCAGGTTTTCTTGGCTCCCAAAGGCACTTCCAGATGGGCTCCTCTCTGTCAAACCAATTTCAAATGGTATTTCAGTTGGACCATATATATACATTTGACAACACAGAAGAAATAGTGGGTATTCTTGATTGTATAAATAGCCATTTCTTTCAGTTTAAGTGGAAGAACTGGGCAGTAATGATTTTTGTTTAAAAGTTTTCATAATAACTAAGGAGAAAATATTTTCTATATAGGATATATCTTGGGAAAAAAACTTACCCTTTTAAATAAGCAAAGAAAGGCTCTAACATGTGCTGTGTTATGAGGCCAAATGGAACGGCCTCATTCCCGAGAGAGCTGGGATGTGTTTACTCATTGTACTTCGTGCTCTCTCCCTGCAGGGATGGGTAGGCTGAAGAGTCTCACTGCACATGCTCCTGATTTAGGATGTACACAATGGCTACTCAGTTTTATTTGATAGGTTTGCTCATCAACTTCTACTGGTTAAGCAATCATCCACCACCTCTTTGGGAACCTTCCCCAACCCTCCAAGAAATCCTTGCCTAAGTATTTGCTTTGCTTTTTGTTCATAACATTAATTACTAATTTTTAATGAGACACAGTCTCACTCTGTAGCCAAGGCTAGCCTGGAATATACTATGTAGCCAAAGCTGATCATGAATTTAACACAATCCTTTTGTCTCAGTCTGACAAGTGCTGGAATTACAGATGTGAGCACCTCGTAGGCCCTATAACATTTATTCATATAAGACCATGTTATCTGACAGAGGTGATGTCCCCTTTGTTCAGCATTTAATAATAAAGTATCTGGAATATACTGAGTACACAATAAATTCATGTTCATAAAAAAGCATAATAGGGACTAGGGAGATGGCCCCATGAATAAAGTGTTTGCCATGTAAACAAGAGAATAGGAATTCAGATTCCAAGAACCCACACACATGCTAGGCAGATGTCATAGCCTGCTTGTAATTTTAGCCATGGGAGGCAGACATGGGTCCTTTGGAACAAGATGGTCATATCATAGCACTTTGGGTTAACAACAAGGCCTTGCCTCAAAGAATAAGGAGGAATGACTGAAGAAGTCTCTCACATTAACCGTAGGTCTCCACACATGCATGCAATGCACCATACATGCACATGCACATATACAAGCATGCAGAGAAACATACATCACACACACAAAAAGATAAAACACCTGTAACACAAGTTCTTTTTTAAAAAGATATTCTTTGTGTACATATGAGAGAGAGAGAGAGAGAGTGAGAGAGAGAGAGACAGAGATAGAGACACTTGACATAAGTGCTAAGAACTAAACTTCTGTCCTCTACAGGAGCAGTCTACAATTGCTTCCTTTGGTCTACTTCCTGGTTCTACAGGAAAAGGGGTGAGGGGCACTTCCTCCTTGAGGAATTTAGGTTTGAAGGCAGACTGGATGGCATGGGGAGCCTTTTAACAGGCACCAGAAATTTATCCTGACTGGACAATGCACCCGGGGCAGGTGGAGGAATCCACAGGCATGTGATGGAATTAGATTTCAAGCTTCCAACTAGAAAATGAAAAGTCCACTTCTGAAAACAGTGGGACTTAAAACTGTTTGACAGGAAGAAGGAACAATGAAGGGAAAAGTTTGGAGTTCACATAGGAATTTTTAAAGTATTAAGAAACAGAGATCACTTTATGTAATAACAGATAAATCTCTATGCTTTCCTATTGTTTTCCTTTCTGAACTTTTTTTTTTGTTTTTTTTAAAGATTTATTTATTTAATATATGTAAGTACACTGTAGCTGTCTTCAGACACCCCAGCAGAGGGCATCAGATCTCATTATGGATGGTTGTGAGCCACCATGTGGTTGCTGGGATTTGAACTCAGGACCTTCGGAAGAGCAGTCAGTGCTCTTACCTGCTGAGCCATCTCTCCAGCCCCCCTTTCTGAACTTTTATATTTGAAATATTTTCTTGTAAGGAGCGGTTAGAGTATTCGCCATTACCAGATGGCGCTGTTACTTTAAGGAAACTTGTGGATAGCGCGGGGTGGCTCGCCCGAAGCGCCTGCGCATTAAGGGTGTACATGACTAATCACCGCCCACTCCCGGGGCGCGCCAATCAGTGGAGGACATGCTGCCTCAGGGGCTATATAACAGCGCCATTTTGGGGCCCCGGGGTTCTTCCTTTTCTATCAATGGCTAAATAAAGCTGAACTACAGACGAAGCCTGCGTGTCGCGCGTCTTCTTGCTGGCGAGAGGTGCGCAGGACAACTGGTGCCGAAACCCGGGACGCCGGGAGCCTTTTCACACCGAGGAGAACCCCCCGCCCAACGGACGGGGAAGCTTCGCAAATCTGCAGTGGTAGGTGAGCTCTCTCAGATATGCTGGATTCTAAATTTCTGATGGGGTCGTTTGCGGGTGATACACTGCTAGGACTTCTCTTGACATTTGTGATTGCTGCCCGCTTCCTTCTGGTCTCTGGTAAAAGGGAGACAGCTAACGGCCAGGAGGCATTAGAAGACATTCGGGACAGTTTATCTGAGTCAGAGCGGGACCATAGGTTAAGAGCTCGACCAAAACGGAGAGATACATCTAAGGAAACAGACCTCCCCAAAAAAAGAGATACAAAGGGGAAGATAAGAGGGGGAAAGGATGCCCCGGGAGAGAGAAAGAGAGGCCAAGAGGGCCTGGGAGAGAGAAAGAGAGGCCAAGAGGGCCTGGGAGAGAAAAGGAGAAAGGAGGAAAAAAGACAAACAAAAGAGAAGGGGAAGGGCCATATGGTCTCTGG
>CM052702.1:92519823-92539124 GCA_028551405.1 Uromys caudimaculatus
AAAAACCAAAAAAAAAAAAAAAAAAAAAGATAGGGTAAGCTTTAAGACAAAATGCTACATGGTAGGATGGAAAATTATAAATTTTTCTCACAAAGAATCAAAGAAAAATTAGTTTATTTTCCTTTTTTTAAAAATATTTTTTATAAGATTTATTTATTTATTTTATGAGTATACTATAGCTATCTTCAGACACACCAGAAGAGGGCATCTGATCCCATTACAGATGGTTGAGAGCCACCATGTGGTTGCTGGGTATTGAACTCAGAACCTCTGGAAGAGCAGTCAGTGCTCTTAACCACTGAGCCATCTCTCCAGCTCATGCCTACTGTATTTTAATAAATATCCATAAACTAATACACACAACTGTTTCTTGTATTACTAGAAAAATGCTATGGCATCAAGCATGATATACTACCATCTGTGTCGATAAATCTCAAATTCAGAGGAGATTAAATAAAATATAAATGCCATTCCTGAAAGTAATCAGTACAGAAATAATAAGCATATGGATCTTGGAGAATGAAGAAGCAGGGAATAGAATTAATTAAAATCTTAGCAGGATCAGTCCCACCGTCCAAACCCAACAGACTTCCTCCAGTGTGAAACAGGGGTACTCACCCTTCAGCATCGGGGTCTAAAATGAGTGCAAGCTCTGTCAGCACAAGGCCTGCCAGGTAATGCTGCTGGCGGAAGGGTAAGGACAATTCAAACATATTTGCGATCTTCTGGTCCTGCACATTGGTGGAAAATCCAGAGCTCTGTTGGGGGATAAGGGAGAATGCAACTGTTGATAGCTATGCAGCAAACACCCTACAGCCGTGGCACTGCAGCCGCTGAAATGCGCCGTTACGATGTCAGACAAAAGTTACCCCAGAGAGTTCACAGAGAAGTAACTGCTCTTACTTTAGGTATAAAACACTATGATGATTTCTTCATTTTTGTTAACAAACACAGAAGATTGATCTAGCCCAGGAATCCTACTTGGGGATTACAGACCTTAGGAAGAGGACTCAAAAGTGCACAAAATCAACTGTGACTTCAGACAGAAAGTGCTTAGGAAAGTAGCTTGCTCAACTCATGATCCTATGGCCTCAATCTTTCAAATAGTTTATTAATTTTATTACTGAAATTTATTAAAACATTTAATTTTGATTTTTTTCATATTGAGATTTTCTATTTGTTTTCACCTTTTTTTCTTTTAATCACTCACCTACTATTTCAGTAACCCTCTGAAGGGGAGAAATGTTATAAATGCCCTCACCCTAAAGTACAAGAGAAATGTTCATAATCATGGTACTCAGTTTCTAGAGAAATTTCAGATATCACCTAAGCTACTTTTCAGAGAATGTACTGTATTTGGAATCTGTGGACCGTCTTATGGTCTCTCACCAAATCTTCAGAAGTTGTAGTCCTGAAAACACTTATATCCCCCAAGATACATTCCACATTCAGGGCTGCCCACATATACGTGCGTGCGTGCGTGCGTGTGTGTGTGTGTGTGTGTGTGTGTGTGTGTGTGTACATCTCCAGCATTAGATTTCCTATTTCTGTAGAGAAAACTAAGTATAAAGAATATTTTCTGCCCCTCCCCAAAAGTATGTCTATGCTACCTACTAAAATATGAAAATTACACAGTTAAACAAGAAAGTGAACAAGATAATTCAAGAAATTCTATAAGGATTTCACAGGTAAATACCATGTAATAGGGAAATTTCAGGAAAGGCTCCCAAAGGAGATGTCTATTGTGGTGATCTGAATAGGAGGTGCGCCCCAACAGACCCATGTGTTTGAACGCTTGGCCCATAGTGAGTACCACTATTAGGAGGTGTGGCTTTGTCGGAGGAAGTGTGTCATTCAGGGGTGTGCTTTGAGTTCTCTTATGCTCAAGCTATGCCCAGTGTAGCACACAGTCTCCTTCTGCTTCCTGCAAATCAAAATATAGAACTCTTAGTTCCTTCCCCAGCACCATGTCTGTCTGCACGCTACAATGCTCACTGTTATGACAATAATGGACTAAATCTGAAACTGTAAGACAGCCCCAATTAAATGTTTTCCTTTATAAGAGTTGCCATGGTCATGATGTCTTACCACAGCAGTGAAACCCTAACTAAGATATCTATGTTAGTCACTAAAATCTGAAAATTACACAGTTAAATAAGAAAGTGAACCAGATAACTCAAGAAATTCTATGAAATTTCATAGGTAAATGCCATGCAGTAAAGAGGCTTTAGGAAAGGCTCCTATGACTCATTTGTCTCTGGCCATAAGGCCACATCTTTAAAAGAAGACAGAGCAAGGACGCCAAAGGCTGCATGCATCCTTTAGGGAGGCCGAGGTGTGTGACAGTAGGCTGATGCAGGAGGCGTACTGAAGACAGGGAGTGAAAAGCTGGGGCTGGCTCTCTAATACTTTCCATTTTTCCAGTTTATGTAAGTAAGGTTTAATTTTTTTAAAACAAACATGTAAGACTGTTTTACCTAGAGAACTGCATCTGGGCACTCTACACCGTAGAAACAGGATTAGGAAGTGGATAAGATCAACTCTGACTTCAGACATTAGGAGCTACTATGCAAATAGCTTGTGTAACTTATGGTGAATATAAAAAGAGCATTTTATTAGAGAGGAGAAAATCTTGGCTTCCATAATGCTATAACTATAAAAATATTAATCTTTCTGAATCTCCAAAGAAACTGCTAGCTGTGTAAGTCAGGTGCAACTATTAATGTACATTGAGTTTCTGTCCGTGAGTGATCCAGGCTGAGCTTGGCAGGCTGGCACTACAGCCTGACTCTTCCCCCTGTTTCCTTTCACAGGTATTTACCCCAAACTTGGTCTATATATCTGCTTTAAGAAAACTCGATTTGTGGAAACATCAAAAAAAAAAAAAAATGAGTTTACATAGGTGAGCTCACTCATATGTACATACATGAGTAAAAAAGCTCAGGACCATGCTTAAACCTGGCTCTGGAATAAAGCCTTGGCCACAGCCTCCCCTGACACTTCTTACTTTCTATGTTTCTGATTTGGAGGTATCCAATATGGATTATAACAAAACTCCTAGAGTTGTTCTGATAATTAGATGAGCTAATATTTATAAAGCACTCAGAAGTGAGCCTATTCCTAATTAGTCATCCATTTGTATAAGTATGAACATATGTATGTAGAACCTTTGTATATAAGTATGAACATATGTATGTAGAACCTTTGTATATAAGTATGAACATATGTATGTAGAACCCTTGTATATAAGTATGAACATATGTATGTAGAATCCTTGTATATAAGTATAAACATATATATGTAGAATCCTTGTATATAAGTATGAACATATGTATGCCCTCACACTTTGCATACCTGCGATGTTGCAGAAGAAACAGAAGGTGATGGAGATGCAGGCGGGGTGAGCAAGCTGCAGGGTAAGTTTAATGTAACGTAGTGCTCATGGCTGCAGATGATACGCAGAAAGTCCAACCTCAGGGACACCAGGGCACTTGGATTTGGCAGGGAATAGAGCTTCGCTGACACCTTGAAAGCAGTGTGTAAATAAGAGAACATCAATTGATATATTTTTTTCTTCCACAGTAATACACCACAACAGTATTTGGGGTTCTGTGGCTTATATGACAATATCTTCTTTCCCAAAATTATAGCAAACACTACAGACGTGAACCCACAAGTCTACAGTATAAATCCACTTGACTAACCTAAAGTCAAATTCTTTTATTGCTAATGCTGCATTAACAGTTCCACTTCTCAAAAATGTACCTTATGAGGGAAAAGCATATGCCAAAAGATTTCTTTTTAACACTTCTGTTTAATGCATTTATAACTGTCTATTTTTCCCAACTCGAGGAGACATACTGTCAGCTAACTTAATAGGTATAGTTGTCCCTGAATCAACCTCAATGGTTGGCAAGTATAAGAGGGCAATAAGCCAGAATAAGTTTTGATAGTAATAAAATATAAATTTTGGGGGAAAAGAACAGTGTTTTGAAAATATCTCTAAGTGAGTCAGTACTCATGCATAGATAATTTTTATTACTATAAATGAAAAAAAAATCCAACTGAATAAACCTTCAAAATTTTAACAATTAGATTGACAAATAGAATTCTGTTTAAAAATTTTATTTTATTTTATGTGGATGAGTGTTTTGCCTGCATGTACATTTGTACACTATGTATATGCCTGGCACATACAGACGCCAGAAGAGATCACTGGATTCCCTGGAATTGGAGTTACAGACTGTTGTGAGCTGCCACGTGGGTGCTGAGAATTAAACCCAGGTTCTCAGGAAGAGTGGCTACTGCTTTTAACTACTAAGCTAGCTATCCAGTCCCTTAGAATTATTGATCAATAGCTCTCTAAAACTAATCCTTGGGCCAGCTAGGAAGGGCTTCATAAGTTTTACTCTTCAACTGTATTCAAACACCTCAACAATTTGAGATGAAACCCAAAGATTTTGTTTTCCAATGCTTTGATAACTCTGCCGTGACTACAACATTTAAAGGGGCCAATCCAGAGACAAGAGTCAGTATTTTCCAAAAGGCAAGACATTAATAGTCAGCTGATAACATTTTAAAAACATAACTGTGGCTTGTGGGAAAAGTGTAGGCTGTTTGTAGTTTACTATTAGCAAGATAATGTACAATATTTTGAACTCCAGTAAATATCTGACCACGAGTCCAAACTCTAATAGTAGTAATAACTCTGAGAGAGTGCTCCCACCCCCAGGGGTATGAGGTGAAGGACTCTGGAAGGTGCAACTATAAGGGGGAGAAACATCTGGAATGTAAATAAAATAATTAATTAATTAAAAATAGTAGTAATGAAAACCAACTGTTTACTTTAAGGGCCACTCAAAAGTTGGCATAGTGGCTCACACTCATAAGCACAGGATGCAGGAAGTAGACCAGGAGTTCAAGATTACCTTCAGCTAACAGTGAGTTTAGAGATGGCCTAGGTTATGTGAAACCCTATCTCAAATAAATAAATATCAAGGATAGGGAAAGTTCAGTTAACTGTGCACTCAACATAAATGCTGCTCTTGCACAGCACTCAAAGGCTGCATCCCATCACTATCTGAGTAGCTTTAAATAGGAAGGAAGAAACACTGAGCGGGGGACAGTAGCTATTCTGGGATCCACGTGGTATAGTACCATGGACTTTCACCACAGTGTTAACAACACAAACTCTACTGCGTTTTCATTTTAGTGTCAGTATGTGCTCTTGAAGCTCCAGCCCTGAAACTAGCTACCACAGTCTTTCAGTTACTCAATTACTAAGTATTAATTACCTGTTTGTAGCAGGACTTTATAAGGCTAAAGACAAAGCCTCTGTCCATAACCGACAGCAGATCATTGAGAAAGAAGGCAAGGCTTGTATTGAGTCTCTCAACCATTTCTGTATCCTAGGAGACAGAGTATAAGCAATAATGATGATGATGATGAAAAAAAGCACAGCAGTTTACTCTCGGCTCATAAGAGACATACATGGGAAGTCATTATCACCTTCTGAAACCGTGACACAACATCGCCAGCAATTGTGCTAACCAGGGCAGCAATATCATCCATAAAACGTTCTGGAAAACGACTTTTCCTCGGAGCGTCGAGCTTATCATTAAAGTACAAGTGGTATACCATGCTCTTTACCTGTAAAGGATATATACCATTATCTGTGTTGTTGTTTTGCTTTTTTTTTTTTTTTTTAATGACAGTATCTTGCAATATAACCTAGATTAACCATGAGTTCTCAATTCTCCTGTCTTAGCTTCTCAGGACTTAAGATTATATGTATGCTCTACTACCTGGCTTAACTTTAAGTAAATTATAACGGCTCTAAATATTCTAGCTACTTTAAAAATATACCATGTAGTTTAGCAGTCAACTGAAATAGTTTTTGATTTCTCAATGTTTTGAAAATGTTCCTTAAATATTTTCTATATGCCAATGAAATGTCAAACATAACAAAACTTCACCTTTACTCTCATATATTATTCTGTCATAACTTCACAGTGTAAGAACAATTTTAATTCAGAAATTTTAAGACTCACTCAATTTTTCACCCTACTGCCCCTAACTTAAAAGCCTCCAGTGGTTAGAAAGCCTGCCTTCACTGTAGTCATCAACAGTTATTACATAAAGTATCAGTTGATCATTTTAAATGACTTCAGTTTACAGAATGCTTTTAGATACATTTTCATTATAACACTAGTAATGGTAATAAAGAATGTAAGCATTTACATTTAAGGAGAGCTAATGTGTTGATAGCATGCAGCACAGTCTTTGTTGAAGTGACAAATGAGCACAAGGCATTGCATGATGGGCAAGAACTCCACCACCTATCTGTATCCCAGTCCCCCAGCCCCAGTCCACTTTTAAAACAGGGTTTTATTATGTATCTCTGGCTAGCCAGGAATTCTCTATGCTGTCCCAACTGGCTTCAAAGTCAAGAGATGTGCCTGCCTGCCACTGCCAATGTGCACCACGACTCCCAGCAGCTAGGCTTCTTTCTAAAAGGCCTTGGGATGAGAAGTGTGTGCCACCAAGCCCAGCTATAGCCAACTCTTCAACTGTAATCTCTGGACTCATATTTAAGAAATCTGAACACACATGGAAGACTTTTGTGAAAGCCAAAATTGCAATTCCTATCTTACAATAAAAGTATGTGAGCTATAAATTTGATATTGATATTCTAAGAGAAAATGAGCTATTGGACACATATATTCCCAGGTTTACCTTCTCTGTAGATCAGTAAACCTGTAGGGAAAAATGTTTTGTATCTCAAATACAGGTAACAGTCAAGGCTGTTGAACTGTATCTTGTATTCTAAAAGTCCCTTCAACTTCCTTCTCTCCTCCCTCCCTCTCGTTCCCTGTCCTCATTTGTTTGTTTTGGCTTTTGTCTTGCTCCTTATTTATTAAATATTATTTTTGTTGAAATAAAATGATCCCATGATTTCTAGTCCTAAGGGAGAAGACTAGAGGAAGATCCCTAGAGCTAGAATGTCAGGACTTGAATTATAAGCTTGCTACCTACAGGATGTATATACTAAAATGTCACTTAGCCTCTCCCAGTCTCAGTAACAGGCCTGCATAGTCACCTGATAAGCACTTACTGTTTTGGGTCATTAAGAGCTTTGCATGTATGTAAGTATAGCCATGTTTTATATGACATGAAAAAAATTAATCGGTTTGTGTATCATTTATTGAAGTAAGCAAAAAGTGTTTCTCAAATTGACTGTAATTGTATTTCCCTGTGCGCTGGGCACCTATAATAACAGGGTGTATTTATAAAGCTCAGAATAATTGTTACAACATCTACAGCACTAACTGTATTAACTTGCACAGACTAGCAAAGAATGTCACAAGTTTCCCTGTGTAGTCAAGAAGAACAAAAGAAAATCAAAAGCAGACATGAAGCACACCTCACATGCTACAACTTTACCTATATTGTGTTGGTGCTCATGGTGTATATTTAGAAACAAATATGTATAATTATGCTTGGGGGTGAACATGGGGAAGTAATTTCTAAAATAAAAGAGAAATGAGCTAATACAAAATCGCTTATTGAGTTAGAAAGTATTAAAGAACATGTTCAGTTTGCTTACCATCAACTCAAAAAAGAACCATGCTTGCTGCAAAGCTGATTCCCGAACGCTGCCACTGCAAACAACCCACTGCAAAGCCAGTTCCTCATGAAAAAGCTATCCAGAAATAAATCACGGTTATTACCAAAGTCAGACCTGCTGATGACATAAACCAAATGATAACACAGGGACAAATGAAGGCGCAATGGGAATAAGCTCAACAGGGCACATGAACACTGGATGATGCCGTGGACACACCCATTAACGAAACGACTACTTATGCATGAGCACAGTGTGGCATGTTCAAAGCTGAAAAATTACATGTTATCTTAGAGTAAAATGTAATTTTAAAAGGACAGGCAGGAAACAACTTCCTAAATTGCACTTGCAAACAAAAAACTAAACCAAAACCTCACAGCTACAAATTCGATTTTGTTTGTATTTTAAATATATATTTGAACATACAGTTATCAACTTTGCTGGTACAATTTAGGAAATACCATTACAAATTTAAACTTTTCTGTATGCTATTAAGTTCCAGGTGTTTAGATGTATTTTTAAAAAGCAGAAGCTTTCTTATAATGGATATGCATACAAAGCGCTTGCAAAGTAGCACGGATTGCTATGAAAGGCCTAATGGGGCTGTACACGGGGCAAGTCAGCATCGCTTACTAAGAGTGATAACTTTTCTAACTCATCTTCCTTCCCCTGGAGATTTAAAACAAAACAGAAGTAGTTATAGAAACAGAATTAAGAGCTCATATATTTTTCGGGTATTAAAATTTTGTTATCTTATTTGAATTACCATATTCTACAATCAATTCTAAAAATAGAAACATCATCTTAATGAAAACAAACCCTGAACAACAGTGGCATGGCCCAGAGGCTCCAGACCAGCACTGCTTGTTCAAATGTAATTTTAGACACAACAAATTATTTTACTATCTCACACTGGTTGTGTAAGGAAACTTTACAAGTTTTTAATTGTTGGAATTATTTCCCCCTCTGTCTTCTTATGAATCTACCTTTTTAGTTGGTAAGCGTCCCGTTAATGTTTGTAAGAAACTTGACGTCTCTGTGTGCGAAGACATACGATTACAACTTCGATCCATAGCCTATGGGTGAGGGTGAACGAATGGCGAGAGAACGTTAACACTGCTGTGGGGACTCGGAAGTCACGGGCTACACTCAGTTCCAAACATTTAGATCATTTCTGATTGCACTGCCTTATTTTAAGCTGCTTTAAAAGCAGTATGAGAACTGCTTCTATTTTTTTGTCTTTAAGATTAATTACCTTAGTGATGACAATACAGACAGTGCTGCAAAGAATGAAACTTATCTGTGTAATCTACACATGCACATATCTAGCGAAACATATAAAAAGCAAAAACATACTTCTCAACTGCTGTCTGACAAAAAAATAGAAATCAAGAATTTTGTACTCAATAAGAGAAATTAAAACTTTCAAAACATTACTTTTTAAATTAAAAATACACCATTTAAGTTTGTCATAAACTGTATATAATATAAATCAGTTATAATCTTAAATGGGAATTTAGAAACTTTACCTTTTTCTATTAAAAATATACCCCTTAAGTTTGTCATAAACTATATGTAATATAAATCAGTTCTCCTCTTAAATGGAGAATTGGGTTCTTTTTTAGGAATTAGAGAATTTTCCTTCAAAGTCAATACACAGATAAGAAGTATATTTTAATGCATCATGCAGTTAGTTATCAAGCAACTAGTCTTAAAATATATGTTATAACTATAATAAATTTCATACTTTGCAACACATTACAAATTAAACAGTTTTTCTTAGAGCATAACATTTATATTTAACTTCAACTTACTACCAATCTTTCTACTTGGTGATTATGAAAAAGAGAAGGTAATAAAGGCCACAGGAAATGATATATTTAGATTTACTTTAAATCAAATGGAAAATTGTTCAGTATTTTCTACATAAACATTTCCTAGTAAAGAGGTGCAAGCCCTGAAGAGAACCTGTTACAAAGCTCTCGGTGCATAAACAGCAGGCACGAAGACGCTGATATGATGTGTAAGGAGGAGGCAGGAGGAGACAGAAAAACAGGACAGCATTACTGGGCAGCTGGTGGATTCATGCACAGTAGTGGGGAGTTTGCTACGTAAAATACACACTTATAACGATTAAATAAGAGCAAGCCACTGGCACACAGCATGTACTAAAAGGCAATGTTCTAAAGGGAGACATCAGCAGCCAACAAAGGAACCTATGACGCAAACACCACCTGTGTTGACTCTGCACTTGCACTGGGGCTGGGTCCCCATGGGGCAGCTTTTGGACCAGTGTTAACCCAGGAATTGGAGCGATCTAAACCCTAAGCACATAACAGAGAGCAGTTGGAAAGGAGAGAAAGGTTACATGGTGCATGCTATGAATTATCCGTAAAGAAGCCCAGTCCTCCCAACGCAAACGTGGTCTTCATTAGTACTGTTAAACAACCCAGGAGACCTCAGTACACAGAGGGTATTAGTTCGTCCACATCATCTTATCATATAGGAGAATACTTTAAAGAAGAGAACATTGAGTATAGCATTTAAAGGTCATTTCAATGGAAAGTGATTGCCTTAAAGTACAAACCACAGACATTTCTACAGCATTACACTTAAAATGCTTCCTAAATATGGTACAAACTCTTAACTGAACTGAGTCTGGGGGGGCAGTTGAGGAAAAGAACAAGCCCTCTGCAGTTCTTACGAGCCGGGAGCTCTGCCACAGAGAACTCCACAGCTCTGCCGACCTCGCCTCTTACATGAGGGAAACCATTAGTAAAGGAAAGCTCAACCTGTCCCTTCCTAATAACAAGGCTGACAGTGAAGCTGTGCTTCTTTTTATTAATAGTGGTCATTTAGATATATGGGGTTCTATCTCACAGAAATACATAAGAAAACATTATGACTCTCTCTAGGAACTATATTTTTATCATCACTGTCATCACATTTTAATGTGTTAGTTATTATTAATGAATATACTAGCAGCAAGTTATTGAAAGGAATCACTGGTCCCTGATGAAGTCAGCTGAGGCCTGGCTTCAATTTCCCAAGCCTAAGACTATTAGAATCATGTAAGGTTGCTTTATAAAATTCATATTCTGTTCTCTATCTGCCAACTTCCTGATTTCAAACTCACCTAAGGGGAGAGAACCTGCTAAATGGAGTTGGAGCAAGTTGTAATGGGTGTTTAAGGGCAGGGATTACAAAGACAACCGAAAGAAACCTGATTAAAAATACTAAAGCCACGAATGTACCGGAACCAGGAACTACCAAAGGTAAGACTGCATGAAAAGGAAGCCATGTTGGCACACTGACCACTAGCTCTGCTTAGACAAAACTGACTTTAGGGGGAATATTTTCTCTGCTTTTTTTCTTCCCAAACACAGAACAGTTGAAGTAACTAATATTAATTAATCATACATTTTCCTTCACTGACTGCCTAAGATGGGAGATAAGGTTCATATGGACTTTTCTGCTTGCTAATTTAAAAATCTAAAATAAATGACTTTTTATTCATTTTCTTATCTACAAAGTAGAAATAATAATGATAGTCTTCATCATGTTTTAAGAAGGGTTGAAGGGCAATGCCTTGAATATGTCAGATACCAGAAGTTGTTTATACAAAAATTTTCCAGAAGCTAAAATTTTGTATTTGAATTAATTAATTTGTAACAAGAGTATACTGCCTGTATTAATGTAATATAACCTTGCTTAATAATTTCTTTTTAAAATAATGTTTATGGAAATTAATATCAATAAAATATCAGTTTGCTGCCAATTATATTTCATAAACACAACATTGATGCTTGAATAGTTATAATTGCACATCAAAAGCTAAATAAAGTTAGGACAGCCAGGGCTACACAGAGAAACACTCCATCCTCTCTCTCTAAAACAAAAAAACAAACAAAAAAGCTAAAGGCAATATGTAGCCTATTAATTTGTGAGGCAAATAACTTTCATAACTCAAGTGTTATAAAACTGAATATATACATATACATATATAAAACCAGTCCTTAAACAAATTCATTACCAATAGATATTAATGTAACAACTTTCTAGGTGTTCAAGAAACAAGTTAAAGGTAAAATGTACCCAGATGTGTGTGTGTTTTTGCTTAACGCCAATACTATTATTTTGTCTTATCTTGTAGGTAGACAAACCTTTGAGGGGTGAAAGCAGAGCTTACTGAGCTACCCTGGGGGTGGGGTACCAATTCTACAAGGAATGCAGAAAGTGGCAGCCCTGGCTATGCCTCTGAGAAGATCTGAGCTGGGGGGCCATTCATGGATATTTTGCTCAAGAACCTAGTTTCATATTGCCTGTGTCCTGAGAACAGGAGTAAAGTTAAATCTAAAGCTAATGGACTAATTAATTTGTATGGCACAGGAAATGTCAAGGTAGAAACAGTCAACTGCTGATAAGAAAACAGTCATTAATGAGATCAGCACTACTAAAGAGAAACCAAAGCAGCACTAAGACATCTTGAAGGCAATGTTGTACTCTAAAGAGGCTCCAACTTGTGAAGACCAAAATTCACTTAAAGAATAACACTTAAGTTGATGGGTTCACCAGTTCTCAAAAGCAATTGCCTAGGAGAATGTCTCCCTGGGATCAGCACACTGAAGCTGAGACAGCTATATCCCAAGGAACCCAGGCTACATCTTGAGGTCATCTCCCTGACCACTGTTTTTCAAGGCATGAAACTTGCAGGACTGAGAGGGTCATGGAAAGCCATGCAATGATAGGGTTGCAGTCCTTAGAGTAGGCCCTACGAGATCACTGTGTAAATCTATGAAGGTAAAGCCTACATTTCAATGAAGACCTCAAGATATTAGAGATGTCAAAACCATGAATCAAGAGTTGTGGGCATAGAAGAATCTGGCCTAAGAGAGATTCTAAGTGTTCCAAGGGCACCAGAGATGATGGGTGAGAGTTACTCAAGCCTTTTGGAACCCAGCTGACTATACCCTAAGTGCAGATGACAGACATGGAGCTGCAGGCTTTGGTGGTTGCCCTTACGGATTCTGGTTTTGCTTTGGTGTGATTGTTTCTCGCTATATCCCAGTTTTTCCATTTGGGGATGGGAGTATTTCTCCTGTGTCATTATATGTGGGAGTTATTTAACCTGTGATGTGGAATTTTGAAGTATAGGAACTGCTAATTACTGTGAGGATTTTTAAAGCTGGAGTGAATGCATTTTATATTATAACTTGGTCACAGCCTACAGGGTCAAAGGGTAGTAGAATATGGTTTAAAAGTGATTTGTTTGGGTGTCAACTAGCAACGGATAGACTTGTGATAATTAGTATTAAGTGTCTACTTGACAGAATCAAGAATCACCTGGGAGATGGCCTTCTGAGCACACCTGTGGGGTTGTCTTGACTGCACTAATTGATATGTGGAGACTCATATGAATTGTAGGCAGGTCCATTCTCGGGGCAGAAGATCCTGAACTGTATGAAAATGAAGAAAATGGGCTGAGACCTGCATGCAGTCCTCCCTCTCAGCTTCCTTATTAAAGATACCAGGAGGCCAGGGTCCTGCCATTCCTGCCACTGTGACCTCCCCTACAGACATGATGGACACAACCTGCAAGTGTGAACTAATGCTAGCACTTCCTCCCTCTACTTGCTTCTGTCATGGCATTTTATCAGAGCAGTGAAGAGACTAAAACACTACTCATAAATAGAATCTTAGACATCACTAGGAAAGTGGCCTTCTAAGGAAAATCCTAAATGATTTCAGAGAGCTACTCATAGGAAGCTCATGCTTAGAGACATGACAAAAATTGACTCAACTTCTTTTGTGTATCTTAACTTGTAAAGCAACACTCTAGATATCATGTTGTGAACAGAAGGTAAAGTAACAGCTGGGTATCATCTCAAGCTCATCACATTAGTTCAGAGAAACATACTGCCATCTCACACTAAGATGGCAGAGATGGTAAGAAGGCCTAGGAAAAGCCTTCAAATCAATCTCCAGCTCCAAGGGTGGGGGTGGGGGAAGAAAGAAATGAAAAAGGAAACTCAACCAAACAGAAAACCCTAAGCCTCTCCGTTTCACACATGTGCAATTTGAAAAAGGATTTAGGAAAACAGGGAAGTGGAATTCCTGAGAGAGATCTATACTGAAAAGTAAGGAGAGGGATGATTAACCTAACATTTATAAAAGCTCTTAATAAAACACAAGACTTGCACAGTAAGAAATAATCAGAAAAGGAAGAACTTAGAAGAATATGAAAAGATAGAAACAGTAAACTCTGAAGAACATTAAGACAATATAGAGTCTCAGAAGCCAAGCAAACTGAACAAAAGAAAACCAAAAATTTATGTCAAAGATCCTGGCGACTGAAACAGAGGCTCAGAGCACGGCTGCCCTTGTACAGGCTGTGTGCTGGGTTCCCAGTCAGACAGCTCACAATGCCTGCAACTCCAGCCACAGGGAATCTGATGTTCTTGCCAGGGGCATCTGCACTCACTTGCATATACCATACACAAAAACACATAAAAATGTAAGTTAAGATGAAAGAAATAATTCTAAAATCCAAGTTTGGACACACAACTGTTGAACTGAGCTCAATGGAGAACAACAGTAATATTAACAGGTGCAGTGTGGGTGGGAGACAGAAGGAAAGTTAATTAAAGAACACAGCAAGAGGAAAAGAACTGAAGATACAAACTATACAAGGTAAAAGAACCAAGGCACAGAGTATAATGGGCTCTGTTTTAAGAGACAGGAGAGCTGGCATAATGGCACATACCTTTAATCCCAGCACTGGGTCCAGGACAGCGCCTAGTCCCCTCACCCCCCAATAGCAGAAAATAGTGTACAAAGTAGCAGCAGGAACACTAGGGAGAATTTTTTTTTGATATTTTATTTGCATTTCAAGTGTTTCCATCTTTCTAGGTCTCCCCTTTGGAACCCCCCTATCGCCTTCCCTCTCCCCCTGCCTCTATGAGGGTATTCCCCCACCCACCCAAACACTCACTCTCGTTTTCTCTCCTTGGTATTCCCCTATACTGGGGCATCTAACACCCTCAGGCGCTAGGGCCTCTCCTCCCATTGATGACTGACAAGGCCCTCCTCTGCACATATGTGGCCAGCACCATAGGTCCCTCCATGTGTATTCTTTGGTTGGTGATTTAGTCTCCGGGAGCATGGGGGATGGGGGTCAGACCAGTTGACACTGTTGCTCCCTCCATGGGGCTGCAAACTCCCTCAGTTCCTTCAGTCCCTTCTCCAACTCCTCCATCTGGGACCTCATGCTCAGCCCAACAGTTGCTGTGAAGTGAATCTTGGGTACTCTGAACTTTTGGGCTAATATCCACGTTTCAATGAGTACATACCGTGTTTTATGACTGAGTTATCTCACTCAGGATGATATTTTCAAGTTTCATCCATTTGCCTGTGAATTTCATGAAGTCATTGTTTTTAATAGCTGAGTAGTATTCCACTGTGTAAATGTACCACATTTTTTGTATCCATTCCTCTGATGAGGGACATCTGGGTTGTTTCCAACTTACAGGTTGGACCATCTTCTGGGTATATGCCGAGGAGTGGTATAGATGGGTCCTCAGGTAGTATTATGTCCAATTTTCTGAGGATCCACCAACTGATTTCCAGAGTGGTTGTACCAGCTTGCAATCCCACCAGCAATGGAGGAGTATTCCTCTTTCTCCACATACTCGCCAGCATCTGCTGTCACCTGAGTTTTTGATCTTAGCCATTCTGACTGGTGTGAGGTGGAACCTCAGGGTTGTTTTGATTTGCATTTCCCTGATGACTTAGGATGTTGAACATTTCTTTAGATGCTTCTCAGCCCCACGAGATTCCTCAGTTGAGAATTCTCTGTTTAGCGCTGTTCCCCATTTTTTGATAGGGTTATTTGGTTCTCTGGAGTCTAACTTAATGAGTTCTTTGTATATATTGGATATTAGCCTTCTATCGGATGTAGGATTGGTAAAGATCTTTTCCAAATCTGTTGGTTACCGTTTTGTCCTATTGACAGTGTCCTTTGCCTTACAGAAGCTTTGCAATTTCAAGAGGACCCATTTGTCAATTCTTGATCTTAGAGCATAGGCCCCTGGTGTTCTGTTCAGGAACTTTTCCCCCGTACCCAGGTGATCGAGAGTTTTCCCCACTTTCTCTTCTATTAGATTCAGTGTAACTGGTTTTATGTGGAGGTCCTTAATCCACTTGGATTTGAGCTTTGTACAAGGAGATAGGAATGGATCAATTTGCATTCTTCTACATGTAGACCGCCAGTTGAACTAGCACCATTTGTTGAAAATGCTGTCTTTTTTCCACCAGGTAGTTTTAGCTCCTTTGTCAAAGATCAAGTGACCATAGGTGTGTGGGTTGACTTCTGGGTCTTCAATTCTATTCCACTGATCTACCTGCCTGTCACTGTACCAATACCATGCAGTTCTTATCACTACTGCTCTGTAGTACAGCTTGAGGTCAGGAATGCTGATTCCCCCAGAAGTTCTTTTGTTGTTGAGAATAGCTTCTGCTATCCTGGGTTTTTTGTTGTTCCAAATGAATTTGAGAATTGCTCTTTCTAAATCTATGAAGAATTGAGTTGGAATTTTGATGGGGATTGCATTGAATCTGTAGATTGCTTTTGGCAGGATGGCCATTTTTACTATATTAATCCTGCCAATTCATGAGCATGGGAGATCTTTCCATCTTCTGAGGTCTTCTTCAATTTCTTTCTTCAGAGACTTGACGTTCTTGTCATACAGATCTTTCACTTGTTTGGTTAGAGTCACACCAAGATACTTTATATTGTTTGTGACAATTGTGAAAGGTGTCATTTACATAATTTCTTTCTCAGCCTGTTTATCCTTTGAGTATAGGAAGGCTACTGATTTGTTTGAGTTAATTTTGTATCCGGGAACTTTGCTCAAGTTGTTTATCAGCTGTAGCAGTTCTCTCGTGGAGTTTTTCGGGTCACTTAAGTATACCATCATATCATCTGCAAATAGTGATAGTTTGATTTCTTCCTTTCCAATTTGTATCCCTCCTTTTGTTGTCTAATTGCTCCAGCTAGAATTTCAATTACTATATTGAACAGATAGGGAGAGAGAGGGCAGCCTTGTCTAGTCCTTGATTTTAGTGGGATTGCTTCGAGTTTCCCTCCATTTAATTTGATGTTGGCCACTGGTTTGCTGTATATTGCTTTTACTATGTTTAGTATGGTCCTTGAATTCCTGATCTTTCCAAGACTTTTATCATGAAGGGATGTTGAATTTTGTCAAATGCTTTTTCAGCATCTAATGAAATGACCATGTGGTTTTTTCTTTGAGTTTGTTTATGTAGTGGATTACATTGATGGATTTCTGGGTATTGAACCATCCCTGAATCCCTGGGATGAAGCCTATTCGATCGTGGTGAATGACTGTTTTGATTTGTTCTTGGATTCTGTTTGCAAGAATTTTATTGAGTATTTTGCATCGATATTCATAAGGGAAACTGGTCTGAAGTTTTCTTTGCTGTGTCTTTGTGAGGTTTTGGTAACAGAAGGAATTGGGTAGTGTTCCTTCTGTTTCTATTTTGTGGAATAGATTGAAGAGTATTGGTATTAGTTCTTCTTTGAAGGTCTGATAGAATTCTGGACTGAACCCATCTGGTCCTGGGCTTTTTTTGGTTGGGAGACTTTTAATGACTGCTTCTATTTCTTTAGGTGTTAAAGAAATATTGAGATAGTTTAAGTGATCCTGACTTAACTTTGGTATTTGGTATCTGTCTAGAAACTTGTCCACTTCATCCAGATTTTCCAATTTTGTTGAGTATAGGCTTTTGTAGTAGGATCTGATGATTTTTTGAATTTCCTGAGAATCTTGTTATATCTCCCTTTCATTTCTAATTTTGTTAATTTGGATTCTGTCTCTGTGCCCTCTGGTTAGTCTGGCTAAGGGTTTATCTATCTTGTTGATTTTGTCAAAGAACCAGCTCCTGGTTTTGCTGATTCCTTGTATAGTTATTTAAGTTTCTACTTGGTTGATTTCAGCCCTTAATTTGATTATTTCCTACGTTCTACTCCTCTTGAGTGTATTAGCTTCTTTTTGTTCTAGAGCTTTCAGGTGTGTTGTTAAGCTGCTATTATATGCTGTCAGAGGTTTGGAGGCACTCAGAGGTTTGAGTTTTTTTCTTAACACTGCTTTCATTGTGTCTCATAACTTTGGGTATGTTGCACTTTCATTTTTGTTAAATTCTAGGAAGTCTTTTATTTCTTTCTTTATTTCTTCCTTGACCAAGTTATCATTGAGACGAGCATTGTTCAGCTTCCATGTGTATGTGGGCTTTCTGTTGTTGTTGTTGCCATTGAAGACCAGCCTTAATCCGTAGTGATCTGATAGGAGGCATGGGATTATTTCAATCTTCTTCTGTCTGTTGAGGTTTGTTTTGTGACTGATTATATGATCAATTTTGGAGAAGGTATCATGAGGTGCTGAGAAGAAGGTATATTCTTTTGATTTAGGATGAAATGTTCTATAGATATCTGTTAAATCCATTTGGTCCATAACATCTGTTAGTTTCACTGTGTCTCTGTTTAGTTTGTGATTCCAAGATCTGTCCATTGATGATAATGGGGTGTTGAAGTCTCCTACTATTATTGTGTGAGGTGCAATGTGTGCTTTGAGCTTTAGTAAAGTTTCTTTTATGAATGTGGGTGCCCTTGCATTTGGGGCACAGAAGTTCAGAATTGAGAGTTCTTCTTGGTAGATTTTTTCTTTGATGAGTATGAAGTGTGCTTCCTTATCTTTTTTGATGACTTTTGGGTGAAAGCCGATTTTATCCAATATTAGAATGGCTACTCCAGCCTGTTTCTTGGGACCATTTGCCTGGAAACATGTTTTCCAGCCCTTTACTCTGAGGTAGTGTTTGTCTTTAACACAGAGGTGCATTTCCTGTATGCAGCAAAATGTTGGGTCCTGTTTATGGATCCAGTCTATCAGTCTATGTGTTTTTATTGGGGAATTAGATCTATTGATGTTAAGAGATATTAAGGAATAGTGATTGTTGCTTCCTGTTATTTTCGATGTTATTTTTATGTTTGTGTGGCTATCTTCTTTTGAGTTTGTTGAAAGATTACTTTCTTGCTTTTTCTAGGGTGTAGTTTCCCTTTTTGAGTTGAAGTTTACCATCTATTATCCTTTGTAGGGCTGGGTTTGTGGAAACATATTGTGTAAATTTGGTTTTGTCGTAGAATATTTTGGTTTCATCATCTATGATAATTGAGAGTTTTGTTGGGTATAGCAGCCTGGGCTGGCAGTTGTGTTCTCTTAGGGTATGTATGAGATCTGCCCAAGATCTTCTAGCTTTCATAGTCTCTGGTGAGAAGTCTGGTGTAATTCTGATAGGTCTGCCTTTATATGTTAGTTCACCTTTTTCCCTTACTGCTTTTAATATTCTTTCCTAGTTTTGTATATTTGGTGTTTTGACTATAATGTGACGGGACGAATTTCTTTTCTGGTCCAATCTATTTGGAGTTCTGTAGGCTTCTTGTATATTTATGTTCATCTCTTTCTTTAGGTTAGGCAAGTTTTCTTCTATAATTTTGTTGAAGATATTTACTGGTCCTTTAAGTTGGGGATCTTCACTCTCTTCTATACCTATTATCCTTAGGTTCTGTCTTCTGGATATCCTGGATGTTTTGGGTTAGGAGCTT
>CM052702.1:92539224-92553075 GCA_028551405.1 Uromys caudimaculatus
CTGTTGTGTCAATGTTTTCTATGGTATCTTGTGCACCTGAGATTCTCTCTTCTATCTCTCTTCTATGCTTGCATCTATGACTTCTGATCTCTTACTCTTAGGTTTTCTAACTCCAGAGTTGTCTCCCTTTGTGATTTCTTTATTGTTTCTATTACTATTTTTAGTTCCTGGATGGTTTTGTTCATTTCCTTTGTCTGTTTGATTATGTTTTCCTATAATTCTTTAAGGGATTTTTGTGTTTCCTCTTTAAGGGCTTCTAGTTCTTTACCTGTGTTCTCTTGTATTTCTTTAAGGGCACTATTTTTTTCCTTCTTAAAATCTTCTATCATCATCATGAGATGTGATTTTAAATCTCAGTCTTGCTTTTCTGGTGTGTTGGGGTATCCAGTGCTTTCTGTGGTGGGAGAGCTGGGTTCTGATGATGCCAAGTAGCCTTGGTTTCTGTTCCTTATGTTCTTGCCCTTGCCTTTCACCATCTGGTTATCTCTGGTGTTAGCTGGTCTTACTCTCTCTGACTGTGTCTTGTCTCTCTGCAAGCCTCGGTGTCAATACTCCTTGAAGGCCAGCTCTGAGAGGAATTTGGGTTTGGAGCGCTGTGGTACAGGTTCAGCTCTGGGGTACAGACAGAAACCAGAAGGATCTTGTCCCCAGCTGTCCCTTGGTTCCTGTATCCTGATGGCTCTGCAAGGGTCCCTCTTGATCCAGTGAATTTGAACAGAAATAGTGGTCTTGCCTGTGCTTGAAGGTGTGTCGGCACTCCTGGGATACAAGCTCTCTCCTGGCAGTATTTGAGTATGGAGTCCTGTGTCACAGGATCCGCTCCCGGCCACCAAAAGAAACCAGAAGACCACACCTCAGTCTCTGTGTCCTGGGGATTCCAGGTGGGTCCCTCTGAGCAGACAGGCTTGCCCACACTCCTGGGAGTCTAGCTTCCTCCCGGCACTATTTGGCTATGGAGTCCTGGTAGCCCAGGCAGAGGTCTCCCGCCACAGATGGAAACTGGAAGGCTCCTGTCCCCGGCTGTTCCTCAGTCCCTGTGTCTCAAGCTTTTTTAAAGTAAGGAATAACATATCTGTCTGTGGATGAAAATAATTAGGTATATAGGAAGGAACTGATCATGCAGGACAAGAGAGCAAAGAACTCCTAGACTAAGAATCGTGAGCCATCGAGAAAAGGATGAGTCATAGACAAGAAGAAGCAGTAAACTGTAAGCAAAGGAGGTTCATCTCCCTTAAACAGGAGACAAAAGCTGGAGGACACGTTGGTCAACATCCAGGAGAGGAAAGTATTAGGTGGTCTGTGGCAATAACCTATGGCAGAATGAAATGGTGAAAAAACACAGAATGACTGACAGCACCAGGGATTTCAGGTGAGGCGAGCTGCCATTTTCAAGACATAGAAGAGCCAGTCAGTTGTTTCTAACGATGGTTTTAAGTTTGAGAAGAAAAGAGATATTGAAGTTTGATTGTGACAAGAATTATATCACTGGTCCTGACTAGTTACGATGACTAAGGAGGAAGACAGAACATTTGGAAACTCCTCCCTCTTTCCTCCTGAGAAAAACACGATTAAGTGACTAGAAGCTGAAAAGGCATGCAAACTCCCAGAGTTGGGACACTAGAAAGACATATGGATAATGGGTGGATAACAAAATGAATGAAATGAAACCCTGAAGGTTAAGTTACTGGTCCTGAGGGAAGACCACGATTAAGACAAAAGATGCCATCTCGAAAGGGACAGAGTTATGGCAGCATAACCTGGACAATAAAGTAAGAATAATTAAGAATAGGCATACAAAAAATTCAGATCTCTTACATTTTTATGAGATAAAAGTATGTTATTAACATTAAGGAAAAATTTGAAAGTAATTACCATTTTTCTAATGAAATTGAAAAATGTAAAACTACTTAAAATAAAACTTAATTAGATCCGGGTTGGCAGCACATACCTGTTATCACAGCACTTGGGAGGCTGAAGCAAGAGGAGTAGGAGTTCAAAGATAGCCTGGGCTATAGAATGAGGCAGTGTCTCAAAGAAAGATAATTTAATTAAGACATGCTGTGATGACATTTTTTTTTTTAAATAAAGAAATTAGTATATACACCCACATGTACATGTGTATACTAATTTCATATATATTTGGACAAATTGTTACTATGTTCCATTTAATGATTGTTTTAAAAAGCAAAGCTAATACCAATTAATATAGACTTCCTTGTTCTAAATCTTGAAGTTATATAATTGTTATAGGAGGCACAATGTATAAAAATTAAGAAATATTTTTAAGGTAGAATCTCAAGGAATATGCTATCTACAGTCCTTGGACAATACTTGTAGTTCCCAAACATGACTCATTATACTGATTATAAACTTTGTAGTATACAACTGCCAAGTACTTCCCTCTACTAAATAAAAAAAAAAAAAAAATATTGAGGATAAAAATAAGGTTAAAAAAAAAATCTTAGGTACTTTTTTTCCCCGAAGTTTAAACTCAGAGTTATCTTTGAATTGTATATGTAGAAAAATAATTTTCCCAAATATTTTTGGTGTGATAATAATGGGGTCTCTCAATAAAGTATAGGTGGGTCTTATCCTAGTTGGCTTCCCTCTTGTCTAGGTTAATGACTAAGCATGGTTAACTAATCACACTTCCTCGTCCTAGTGCGGTTTGCCCAGGCTCATAGGAAATGTAACTCTTTTCCCAGCCAAGCCCAGAAACTACTCTGGATGCTCTCCTGAAGGAGGGGCTCACGCAGGGCATCACTGAAGCCCATCCCTTGAACACATCCCTCACACAGGCCCTCCCCCTGCTAGAGAACCAATCTAAAAATTCTTCACACGAGGAGATATTAAGTCATATGTGATGAATTATCCTGAAAAAATTTTAGAATTTGGCAGATTTATTTTTTAAATGCACAATGTACAGACCAGTTTATAACAGCAAACATATTTAATAGAAATGTGAAAAGTATTTACTGACAGAATAGGAATATTTTGCTTTTTTCTAACTCAAATGAAATGAAAAAAAATTCCATACTTACTTTGAACTTAAATACATCTTAAAATTAAGAATAAATTAAATACTTCAATAAGTATCATAAATGGATAGCATGTCCTCGGTTTACCTTACTGCCAATGATTGACCGAACTTCATCATCTGGGGATGTGGGAGTCCCAGATATATCTGGATTACTGTTGCTAAGGCTTCGAGAACGGTTTAAGTTAAGGCTTGCAGGTCTTACTGCAGACCGAGCCATTGTGGCATAATGCACTGATCCTCCCAAACCCCCGGGACCTAGAGAGGCAGTAAACAGCACATAATTAGTAAGAGAGGACCCCTAAAAAATAACCAAGCACTTTACAAAATTCCACCAAAATTATAAATTGCTTTAGTTTCTAAATGAAAACTAACACATGTTCTTTTTTTAAAAAAGAAATACTTAGAAATAAAACCACTCAAGAACCAGTGGCAGCTCTGTGAAGTTCTTCTTTATAGCAGTTTACACAAACCATATGGATTATAACTAAAGATCATTGTCTTAAATGTTTGAATATTTCATGAGCAATAAAAAAATAAAACAAATAAGAAACACACATACACCACCTTTACTCAAACACAGTGTCTTGGACAAAAAATGTGGCAGCTGGTACCGCTTCTGTTCCCTTTTGGCCTACGCCTTCTGCTCTGCCCCTTGATATATGGTCACTATAGGGGCATCCAATTTACCATCATCACTTAAATCAAAGGATGTTTTTAATTTCTCTATCTTCATTAAGTGATGTGAAAAATAAAAAAATAGCATCTTTGTTTTACAACACACACACACACACATACTCTCTCTCTCTCTCTCCTAAAGATAATTCTAAGAGCTTAGGTTATAAAAACAAATAATTCCTTTGTCTGAAGAAAATCAAGCATTATCTATAAAAGCAAAACTAGTCAGTGATTATATTCCTTATCTGCATCTTTTTTGTGCATGTGTACACATGTATATTCTGTGAGTATGTGTGTGTGTGTGTGTGTGTGTGTGTGTGTGTGTGTGTGTGTGTGTATGTTTGGCTTCTTAACATTGGTTTTGAAGTCAAACTCAGGTCTTCACGATTGTATGATAATCATTTTACAGAATAAGCCATCTCCCCAGGTCTATCTATGTCTTTGAATTGTAGAATATTTTACAATGTGTTATTGAAAATGATACAAATCTGCAACTAATTAGTGTGTACACTTTTTTTAGGTCAGGGCAGGAAAAAGGTTACATGTAAAATGTGTGAAATCTTACTCCTGAACTAAACAAAAAGGCAGATGGAGAAGCACTCTGGGTACTGTGCTCTGGGTACACCACTGTCACTCCCAAGCTCAGGTTCTCACGTTAGACAGCCTAAAGTCAAGACAGTAAATTATGGGTCAGCATAGAAGACCCATTATTTTCCTCTTTTCACAACAAAGGAAAGAAATTCTAGGCTAAAGCTTAAGTCAGTAATGCTGCCAATGGCTGCAAAGGGGCACATACCATCATCACTAGAGATGAGTGATTGTTTATACAGCAAACAGGTAAGCAGTTTCCAAAGCTCAATAATTAACTAACAAACTAAATGGAAACTCAACTATCCCTCACAAACACCACTATCACCAACGTCAGACAGAAGACAAGAAACTACTTGAGGTGTTAATATTCAGCAAGCTTATGTTATTTTACTGGTCATGAAGAAATAGGAATTTTTCTAGACAACCATTTTATATTACTACAGACCTTTTAAAGTTAATAAAAAATTAGTGTACAATGTGTTTCCTTAAATGTCCAAAAGCACTCTGAATGATAAATAAAATAATAAGACTATTAATTTTAATAAGAAATGATAAAGTGCTTTCAGAGATGGATGAAGTGACTGTGAAGTTCACTTCCAACAATTGATTTAGCCAACTCTCCAATCAACTTAAAGAAGATGCATATAAATGAGGTTTTAAAAGGAAACACACCTCCAGTGACTGACACAGTGAGTGCTTCTTAGAGAGTGAATAAATGTTACGAATGTGTGTGAGTCACACCATGGACTACCTGAGTACTTCAGGCTTGGCAAGAACACTTCATGAAAGAGAATTTAACACTAAAAGGAATAAAGTACCTGGCGATGGTGAATTAGGGTAAGTATTTGGCAGGCGGAACACATAGTAGATATACGATGCGAGAAGGCCGTTTCTACCATGCTGGTCGTGAGTCCCTTCTAAGGTTTTGTGAAGCCGGTTTATAATTGATGCCATAGCTTCAAAAGATGCTTGCCCTAGATTAACTTTTCAAAAAGAAGAAAATATTTTTGTAATGTCTTTAGACTTGCAGTTCCACAGGAAAGAAGGCTCTGTCCCTTTTACACAAGGCTGTAAGCAGAGTGATAAGACACCATAAGTGTGTAAGACATAAAATTATTGTACTGATTTTGAATTTTGTACTAGCTCAAGAAAAAGTACTCTTGAAAACAAAAGGAAAAATAACACATTCTAAAAAATTTAATTTTAAAACTGTATGGGGTGGATTAATTAAAACAAAAACTCCCAACAGGAAAAAAAAAAAACTATTTTGAGAAGTAATACAAAGCAACAGAGAAATCCATCGTATACACAACCTCGAGAATTAACTTCTCATTTTAAAGATGATTCTAAAAACCTAAACAGTGTACAATGTGCACCTATTATTTAAAGAAATTTAAAATAAAGAAATATGAAAATAAACTATTAAAAACAATAATATGAAAAGAGATTAATGGGTAACAACTTGATTGAAATTATTCACTCTGTGAAAGAATTAGAAGGGGAGGGGCTGTAAAACCAGAGGACAGCAAAGCCCCTGAACAACCTGCAAAACAACCCCGACTCCATCCACCATGTCGGCGCACCACAATGATTCTTTAAAACCAGGGGATTCTGACAGCACCCTGAAGAACTAGGTGAGCAGGAGGCCACCTGAACAAGGGTGTCAGTTCTGTGATTATTCATTTAATCATGACAGAAAATTATGAACAGCTAAATGAAACCAGGCAAGTTTCTTGCCGGTTAAATAATCAAGTAAAATGGCCGTTTACAATATAATGAATGTGTACTGTGCTAAGAGGGCAAGAGCACAGAGACAGAATCTTGAGAGGGTTTAGCAACTTCCTGGTTCCTGGGTAAGTCCTTTACTTCTTTCCCCTCATAGTAACTATTCCAAATCAACAGAATCCTCTCCCTATCAGGTCCAGGGGCTGGAGAGGTGGCCCAGGAGTTAAAAGCACCGACCATTCTTCCCAAGGACCAAATACTGATTCCTTCAACCCATATGGTAGCTCACGACCAACTGTTAACTGCGGTTCCAGGGCATCTGATACCCTCTTCTGACCTCCACAGCTACCAGGCATGCATGAGGTACCCATACATATACATACATTCAGGCCATACACTCATACGCATAAAATAACAATTACATTAAAAAATTCATCTTGCTCACTAGCAGTTCTTACCTTCTGTATCACTCAGAACATGCACAAAGCATGAAAGGTCTCAAATTTACCTACAAACCTAATAGACAGTAATGCTCCTCTCAGTTTCCAGGTAAGGCAGTACCCTTCCCCTCGAGAGGTCTAACTTCACTCGCATTTCCCGAACTGGCTTCAGTGGTTAAATCGTTTCTCACTCCGTTATCTCGTTGTTTTCTCCTATCTTGTAAATGATTTACCTCAGCAGGTAAACATGCTCACATTAACTTTTTCACTTTTAGCTTATGTGTATGGATGTTTTGCCTGCATGTATGTCTATGTATTATTTGCATGCCTGGTACCTGTAGAGGACAGGAGAGGGTGTTGGATCCTCTAACTGGAGTTAGAGGTGGCTGTAAGTCTCCATGAGAACGCTAGGAATTGAACCTGGATCCTCTGGAAGAGTCACACGTGCTCTTAACTGCTCCACCATCTCTCAGTAGCTTCCAATCTATTCTTATGCTCCACTCAACTCAGCTTTCCCTTCTAATCAAACTTCTCATGTTTCTTCCCTCATTAAACTAAACTGTTCTTAAAGTCTTTATCAGTGGACAATTGTCGGGTATGAGATATACTCTAGCGCAAGTTGCTTGGGCTAAATTTTGACTGTGGTAATGATAGCTGAGTGACTTTAAGCAAAACTTTTAAGCATGTTTGCCACTGTACTCATCTGGGAGTGGTGGTCTGAATAAGAAGGGCCCCCATGTGAGTGTCTGCTCCACAGCTGACGGACTGTTAGCAAGGATTAGGAGCTTTGCTGGAGGGTGTGTGCCACTGGCCCTGCACCTACACCACTCTCAGCTCTCGTGACTGTGGGTCAGGTCAGCTCTCAGCTACTGCTCCAGCAACGTGCCTGCCTGTCTGCTGTCAAGCTCCCTGCCTTGGTCACAGTGAAGAGTAACTAAGACAGGACTACTCAAGCAGGCTGAGAGGATTTCATTAAAAGTGAAAATAAAACACACAGTACAATTTTAACCAATTGCCTTGCAATGTATTCTTATTATTTTATTTCTATAACCCTAAACAAGTAATAACTTTCTTTTCTTAAAAGCCATTCTAAAGTAACCATCCCCTTTTCTTTGTGCTATTCTCTCTTGCCTTAGTATCAGGGGTAAGGAGCTGTATATGACTTCATGCCTGTCTTTGCTTTAGATCTTTCCACCTTCTACCACATAGCGTCTTTTGTGTATGCACTCATGTGAATGCTGGTGCACGGGAGTCACAGCAGTTATGAAGGGTGCACATGTGCCAACAGCATGTGTGAGGTCAGAAGTTAACTGTTTGGGTTTTTTTTTTGGGGGGGGGAGATAGGGTTTCTCTATATAACCCTGGCTGTCCTGGAATTCACTCTAGACCCGGCTGGCCTCAAACTTATTGATTCACCTGCCTCTGCCTCCTGACGGCTGGGATTTAAAGCCAGTGCCTGGTTGGGTTTGTTTGTTTGTTTGTTTGTTTGTTTGTTTGTTTGTTTCCTTCTCCCTTGTTTTGAGTCAGGGTTTGTTTGTTGTTTTTCTTCTGAGTATTCCAGAGTAGCTGGCCCATGAGCTTCCGGAAAGTCGCTTTTCTCCAACTTCCCCTTCCCACAGTGATACAGGCATTGCAGACACTCACTCTATGCATTTGGCTTGTGTATGAGGTCTTAGAAATTTGCACTCAGGTCTTTCACACATGCACACCTTTACCCACTAAGACATCTCCCCAGCCCCTGCACAGTGTGCCTTTAAAAGTAAAATTTGGTCATGTTGCTTTCTTAATTGGAGACATATCTCTCAAAGGCTAATGTTTCCTAGTTTCCTAAAGTGTGGTAGAAAAGCCTAGCACTATCTCCCCTCTCGTACATCACCTCTAGCTACCAACCCTCTACTGTGAAGCTCGTTCCTTACACGTCGTCCCATGGTTTCCCAAGTCCTTTGCGTCTGTTACATCAGCGTGCCTCCGTTTCCTCAAAGAGTACTTATGAAACACTCCTATTCACCTTTGAATATTTAAACTAAGGCCTTCCTCCACTCACAAGTATCCCTAGAAGAATATATATCTCAGGATGCTGAGCAGACATCTCCTTAGTGCCATCAGTTAACAGATGTCAATAACACTGTAGCTTGTGTTTCTTTCCGGCTCGGTTTCTTCCCAAGACTTTTATTTGGAAAGGGTGAAAATGAGAAACATTTCTATTTTTAAGAGGACAAAAGAGAATAAATACAGTGATTTTGGGAAAACAAAGAGAAAAGCTATAGGAAATAGAGGACAAGGAACGGATGAAGATGCTGAATGGATACACTGTATGCTCTAGAAAATGTAATAGGATTATTTTTTGGCTGCTTTTCTTAACGACTCTGTAAGAACTAAGTAGCAGGGACTAAGCTTTGGACAGTGTCAATGAATATCTGATTCATCAGAAGTGCTTAATAACTATATGGTGACTGAATATTAATTTGTTTTGACAGTTTGAGTAAAAGTCTATAAATACATTATCATTTCTTGGCACATACAAGTCAATAGTGCCTCCTACCCCCTCCCACAACGAGCACAGCAAACAGAAATCAGGATTCTTCTTAAATCTAAGTTAGAAATGCAAAATTATAAATTATAAATTTAAGGATTCATCCCATGTAAATGTAGTTACCTATTTGGCCAGCAATCACAGGAGGTCTAACAACTAAAAGTATGAGTTTATCAAGCAGAAGATGAAGAAACCGGACTACTGGTTCTAGCTGTGAGGAATTCAAGGCTGAAATGCTGCTCTTCAGTTCACTCTCTAAGTTGTTTTCCATGATCCGCATGTCCCCAATTCGGACCGGGAACATGTGTTCATCCAGAGCATTGACAAGAGCAAAGAATTTGTCAAGATAAGGGTCCTAAAACAAAGAACAAAGACAGAACTAAACAATTTTAACCATATCAATTCCCAAACTCTCAAGAACTACAGAACACTAATATCTCAGATTAACTGATAATGCAAAAAGTCACGTACAAGTACACACACTGTGTGAAGTGTAACAGACCCCTTCTCACTCGTCACTGTGACACAGCTGTCTCAAATCCATCAGCTACTCAAGGGATCTCTGAGTGATGGAGACCTCACTTGTTTGAGTTGGCATAATTTTTGGAGTTCAGTTCTCATGGCAGGTACTTTAGCAAGCGGTGCCTGTTACTAACTCACTGTCTCATGGCTCCTACCCCACCTTCCTTCTCACACGGTGCAATACAGGAGCTAAATCCTCCCACCCATGCTACTCCCTTGTCAGCTGTCGTCGGCTGGGGCTTGATAACTTGGAAGGTTCCTTCCTATATTCCTGGGGGCCCTCGAGGGGAAGGGTGTGCAGCAGGGCAGTGGTGGCCCTGTACTCCTACGGTAGGCGGTCGCCACCAGGTTTCTCGGACACCACAGAACGCTGAGCTACATGTTCTTGCAGCAACGGGTCCTCTCCACAGAGTCTGACTGTCAGTCTTTAGGAGCTTCCTTTGGCCTTCTAAGATCCTTTGTTGATACTTCTCTGTTGGCTATCTGTTATTATCATAGAATTCTTTTAACATTCATTTAATACCAAGTCATCTTTAACATTTTGAACAAGTCTGCATTATAAAATGTTATTAATTCAAATTGCTGGTGGATTTATCTCCTAACTGAATCTGTCAGCTGTTATACAATGCCCCTCCTTACTGCTAACAGACTCTAAAACCTGGACCAACTGATCTTTAAAAACTCCGAGATACCTGACTGACTTAAAATGAGCTCGCAAGAGCTTTTCTACTCTATTTTGCCATGTACCAGAAATTAAGAACAAGAAAAAGACACATAATTGTTCAAAATATATCAATTACATTTAAAAGACAAAGTATTTAATGGCATTTAATGAAAAAGAATGTCTAAATCTGTTTTTAACTAACATATATTCCTAAAGTCTGGCAAAACAACAGAACTGCCATAAGTGAGGTAATATGTTCAATTCATCTAAGTGAAATCTGATTATAAAGAAATACTAGCCGGGCAGTGGTGGTGCACGCCTTTAATCCCAGCACTTGGGAGGCAGAGGCAGGTGGATTTCTGAGTTCGAGGCCAGCCTGGTCTACAGAGTGAATTCCAGGACAGCCAGGGCTACACAGAGAAACCCTGTCTTGAAGAAGAAGAAGAAAAAAAAAAAAATACTAAAACTCACTTGTGTATGGATGGATGAGACAGTAATGACTTCAACATTAAATACTCCTTTGTGGTTGTCCACCCACTTCATACCAGGTAGAGGAACCTATAAGACACCAAGCAGAGCGTGCACAGGCTTACAAAGGTTTTATGACTAAAAGTACTTTGGAAATACCTATTTTTATTTATTCTTTGAGAATTCCATACATGTACCAATGCATTTTGATTATATCTATCTTCCATTCCCAACTCTCCTGGGGCCCTCAATACAAGCAAGTATATACACTGGACTTCTGCTACACTAGCTAAAACTCTGGTAAAATTAACAAAGTGAACACAAAGACTTTAAAAGGTGAAAGGAAAGACAGGCTGGCAAACTCAGCAAGCAAAGACCCAAAAGCAGGTTTCTTGTATTTATTTATGCTTTAAAAATCCAGGACTGAATGTCAGAGAAAGGCACTCCAAAGAGCCAAAGAGGGAACTCTGCCGTAGCTAGCAAAGCCAACCATACTTCAGCCATCAGCCAACGACCACCCTTGAGACAGATGAAATCCACACAGCCTTGAAGTCTTGCCAAAACAAGAGAATATATGAGGGACACACCCCCTGCTCAGCTGTCCTTTTATATGTAGAAAGAAAACCTAGTCCAGCTGGTAGTCCCATTTCAAATTCCCACATGAAGGGGGAGATTCAATTCTGCTACTGAGTCAAATAATAAAGGTTTGGAACCCAGCTTTATTTTTCAAAAATATTTTCCCCTTTAAAAATATTCAGGCAAAATATATAACATACTTATAAATTCAACAGGTCTACAGTCTGAGAATTGGTAGCATAAATATCTGGGCACTTGTAAAAAATGTTATGTACATTTTTATCATGATCTTTTAAAAACTGCTAATTTAATGTAATGTGAAAGCAAATAAATATGGAATAGGGGAGATGATAAATGATGTACGTTATTAACATTCCAGCTCTTGGATCAATAGATTTAAATAGCAATTATATTATAAATAAATATTTTATATAAATATTATTTTATAAATAAAATAATAAATCAGAAGCCATCCCTGTCCATCTGTCATGCAACCACTATTAAATTTAAAACATCCAGTATTCAGATCTCACAATAGTGCAAATACATCTCTAAGATAAGCATACAGAAGTATAAATCATGAGGTAATACAAATGTATTTTCATTTAACATCGATCAGGCATAAACAAACAAAACTGGTTTAAGGTCCAGGTAATAATGATAAATAGTCTAGACAAAGTTTTACCCTTCTACAAAGAGAAAAAAGAACTCAGCTCCAGATTGAAACACTTCTATCTCCTAGGAATTTGTTCCCTAGAGCCCAACAAATGGGGCTTCTGGGGCATGCACCAGATGCCTCCACTCTGCTGGGGCACATTAGTGACTAAGGTCTTCTCCTCATTCTGAGGTTCTAACAGTACCCAACAAAAATGAGACCAATTTGGGACATTCTGATTTGAGTATCTATGGTATCTCTAATGAAGGTATCACTAGGCACGCACAGCTCACTGTAGGGGTCAAGAGCACGGCTGTGGTTTGGGTAGAGAGAGTGCCCCAAAGGCTTGGATACAAGTGATGGGCACCTGGGGAGTGACTGGGGCAGAGGTTTCTGTCTTCTTGAGCAGCCTGCTCCCTTGCTGGGTCCAGGAGAAGACAGCATTATTATGAGGTGGTGGAATCTAGGAAGCAGAACCAAGTTGGATGCGGTTGTCACTGTGGGCCCTCCCTACTGCTGTGCCCCCCCCTTGGAATGCCATGATGTTCTTCTGCCTTCTCACAACTTCAGAGAACCAGGCACACAAACTGTAAGCCACTATAGTCTTTACTTCTTTCACATTGTCTCTCTCGGGTATTTGCCACAGAGGTGCGAAGCCGACTCAGCTTTGGGAGTGGTAGCCACAAACAGTGCGTTCAGGATGAGGAACACGTGTGTTTAAAGGAAAACTGTCAAGACTGACAAGATGAAGAGTAATAAAGCTACATCAAGAAAACATTTTAAGACATTTGAACAGTAATTACCAGAAATAATTAAAGAAATAGTTTTGTTAGAAAAATCGGTTTCTTAGTACTTAAGCATGGTTACACGTAAAGTTCCGCATTAAGACTTAATAAAACAGGAAGTTTAAATTCATCAAACGGACTGGGGGTTCTGCTCAATGGGAGTACACTTGTCTAGGATGAAAAAAGCCCTGAGTACCATACCCAGCACAGGAAGGGAGGGAGGAAACGACAGGAGAATGGAGGGAGGGAGAGAGAGAGGGAGGGAGGGAGGGAGGGAGGGAGGGAGGGAGGGAGGGGGGGGGGGCGAGGTATTAGGTGTCATATTTTCAAGCAGAATGTTTCAGTTGGTTCTCTCCAGCCAGCGGCCTCACCACTGTGCACGCCTGTCAGTCCACCCCACACATTCCCTCCCACAATCCTCAGCAAGTCTTTTTATCCTCTCTTGGTCCCTTTCTGAGTTTTTAAGCTTTAACCTGTATTTACTTCCACTGAAATACATACACACACACACACACACACACACAATCTGCATATGCGAGAGAACATTTGGTGCTTATCTTTCTGAGTTTGGCTCACCTCAAGAAATACACTTTCAGTCGGGCCGTGGTGGTGCACACCTTTAATCCCAGCACCCGGGAGGCAGAGGCAAGCGGATTTCTGAGTTCGAGGCCAGCCTGGTCTACAGAGTGAGTTCCAGGACAGCCAGAGCTATACAGAGAAACCCTGTTTGAAAAACCAAAAAAAAAAAAAAAAAAAAGAAATACACTTTCCAGACTCTTTAAAACTAAAATGCTTACCATCACAATTTAAAAAGTTTAAATTTTCAGGAATTCTGGTATACAAAGTAATAGGTTTCATCATGGCATCTTTATATGTATGTGTCACCATAAAACTTTTATTCTTATTTTAAAAAAATCTATTATGTACTGTTATATGTATGGGTGTTTTGTTTGTATGTATGTCTGTGCATCATATCTGTACAGTCCCCATGGAGGCCAGAAGAGGGTCTGATCTCCTGTGACAGCAATTGCAGACAGTGACTAACTGCTACATGGGTCTGAGACTCAATCCTAAATTCTCTGGAAGAGGAGGCTCTTAACTGCTGAGCCATCGATTCAGTCCTGATTGTCTGGCTCGTGCATGCTATCCACAAATGCAGACAGTTAGCATGCACTTG
>CM052702.1:92553175-92637957 GCA_028551405.1 Uromys caudimaculatus
ATGCACTTGTGTGAGCGTTTGAACCTACAGATGGTCTGCATGCACTTGTGTGAGCGTTTGAACCTACAGATGGTCTGCATGCACTTGTGTGCGCGTTTGAACCTACAGATGGTTTGCATGCACTTGTGTGAGCGTTTGAACCTACAGATGGTCTGCATGCACTTGTGTGAGCGTTTGGACCTACAGATGGTCTGCATGCACTTGTGTGAGCGTTTGAACCTACAGATGGTCTGCATGCACTTGTGTGAGCGTTTGAACCACAGTTCCTACAAGAAAACTATTGGTCTTACTTCGGAAACTGGCTTTGCACTTTAAATTATTTCAGTAAAAACAAATCCATAATTAATTTCCATAAAAAATAGACTTTCTTATATAAATTTCCTCTGAAATATGATTTGTTTAAAACAGCAAATAAAGAGTAAGCAGTATCTAACCTTAGGAGAAAGGCCATGCTTGTGCATAACAATGCCATACAAACTGAGAAGGAGCCTGGAGACCAGACAGAAGGCGGGGGGTAGAAAGCACGCATGTTTCATAGATGTTCACAAGGGACTACCATAAGCTAAGCACCACTGTGAACACACACAGATATCCTACACTTGCAAAAGTTATACCTGTAGACAGTCAGCAGATAAACATTAAGCTAACAGCCAATGGCAAAAAGTACAAGGAGATAAAAGACAAAGTAAGGTCAGGAGGTGGTGGCTGCCTCTTAGGCAGAACAATCACAGAGGACTTCTCTGAAGAGGTGTTTGAGTGACTGACGAAAATGAAAAGCAGACCCTGAGATGCAGCACTGGCAGCCGAGGGAAGTGCACAGGCCTCAGGAAGAACAGGGCTATGCAATGGAGAGAGCAGAGTGAGTGACAGAACATGGTAGAGGGTCAAAGCGATAGCTGGTGGGTTGTTATGTATATGTCTATTTGAAAGTCTTGAGCTACAATCTATAAACAAATGCCAAGTTTATACATTCACAATGTAGTCCAGGCTAGCTTCAAACTGTGTCAATCCTCCTTAGCTATGTAGGAACTAGTTTGCTACCATACTTTAGAAAGAAAAATTGTAATTATCAATGAAAAATACTCTATTATGTGCATTCACATAGAAGACACAGCAAATCTTTGTTTGGTAAACATCTTTAGATCAAAATCTTTTTTTATTCAGTCTGGAGAGCTAAACATGCTGAGCAGCACTGACCTCGGGAGAAAGCACTGAATAGGCCTGCGGTGGTTTTTCCAAGGAGACCGGCAGGCAGAACTGCCCTGTCCTCAACCGACCGTTCTGCAGCACTGGTATCCACTGTAAATGAAAGAAGCATGGGTCTGTTATAGAAACCATTATGTGCTTTAAGAATGTGACACAGCCAACTTCCTCTCACAGCAACAGACATCAGGTGTTTAACTACCTAAGTGGCGATGAGCCTTCAGCACTCCACTTCCCTGACGAGATTTAATTCAGGAAAATTCCCAAACTGATTATTTTAACATGAAATATTTAGTACATGGCCTTATTATCCAAGGAAGAATCAGTTCTAGAAGAGGCTACAAAATCAATTTAAAAACAATAGTTTCAGTTTAAACAGAGAAAACCTTGAATACTGGAAATAAAAGTATAAATATAATTTATTTCCTAGCAGTTACTGTAATTTTTCACAAACACGAGACAAAAAATATTCAATCAAATATAAATTTAAGTTGAAGGATAAATTCTACAACAAGATTGTATGACAGCGCCTTACGTTGACCTTCCTGTGTGTTAACCTTGGCAATATGACTATAATTAGTTTTTTAAAAAATATCCAAAGGCTTTCATTTCTTGTCTATGAATTTCTTTGATTCATTCAAATCATTCTCTGATTAAATCTATTATGTTTATACTGCATCTTAGGAAAACACCCAACAATCAGAACCAACACCTAAGCCTTTATGAAAGTTACTAACTAGCTAAGGACATTAGTGAGCATCTGTGGTGAGGCTCCTTCCTTAACGTTACCGTTTCCGTTACAGAGAGTCACATGGGCAGCACTCCAACACTAGGAACCATCTATGGAGTACTACATTCATAAATGTTTTCAGACATTTACAATCCCTTAGCGTAAATGTAATACAATAACAGAAAGACTCACTGTGTATCCAACTGGGGTTTCAAGAGGAGTGTTTTGTTTCTGTTGACAACTAACATGATAAAAAGTAAAGAGCAAGTGGTGATGATCGGTTAGCGTAGCGGGGAGTTTGACCTTGACTTCCTCGTGAAAATCAGGGGACCTTAATACAAAGAAATAAAAACAAAAATCAATAGTAATTTGTTTAAAATGAATAATGACTGCATTTGCTTATCTGACTGGTCTTAAGATTAACTTAGGTTCATGCATAGTTTTTTTCTCTACTCCAGGGAATTTTTTTCACCATTCTCATTTCTAAATAATTAACTTCTACTTCCAGATGAAGGAGCAAACATTGTTTCTGAAATTATTCATAATGCTTTTATGAATGAGCTGAGGCATCCTACTATTTGAAAATTTATTAATAATTAGCACCTAGATAATGAGACCTCCATTACACTGGACACTGAACTACATTTATGAACCAAATTTGGCACCTAGTACACAGAAAAGTCAAACAAGTATTTTGGGTATATATTTTTAAGTCATACCATACGGAAACATTTTCCTTTTGCTGAGGTCCAATCCCTCTTTGGGAGGGCAATCTCTAAAGATTCCTAAACATTAAGTTAGGCTCTCTGGGGAATGCTTTCAATTGTTCCATTGTTAAAAGGAATAAATAATGTTAGCAAACAGACTACTGCTGACACAAGAAAATAAAGACAAAATCAGAGAAAGTCTGCGAACTGAACTAGCCCAACAGCATGGAAGTGCTCCTAACATTTCACTAATAATATAAAGAATGCCACGCTTGACGGCCGTGAAGCTGCTTCTCAACAGAAGGGGTTGTCTCAGGGGCACTTCAACAGAAGGGGTTGTCTCAAGGGACACTTTAATAGAATCCTGGCTGCTTTTCTTGCTATACAAACAAAAAATAGAACTCAATGGAGGCATCTTACTTTTCTATTCTCAGCATCTTTCAGAATTATACTCAGTGCAAATACAGCTAAGCCATATGGTTCCAACCACCTTTAAAGTGAAGGCTGTCCATCCTGCCAGGTAAGTTTCTTTCTCAGATGTCGGTCAGTCAATACTCTTCTTATTCAAATAAGCCTCAAAACTACATTGGCAGGTGTGGATTTGATCACAGAAACACTAAATGGAATTAGGCCTTAAATAAGGTAACAAGAAAGAGCTAATGCTAGCTGAGTGTTTGATGCCTGGTGAACATTTTCAAAAGCGCATATCTTGTTACTAAGCTCACCAACCATCACTGAATTATAAAAACCTGACTTTATAAGCAATATCAGGCAGTACTGCCATTTCATTTCCACTAATAATTAAAATAATAATAATAATGATCCAGCCAAACTGAGAAACTTTTAGAAATTGTTGTTTTTATAGAAAAATATTTCCAACATTTGGGTTCTTCATTTCTCCCTGAAATCACATTATAGGTGTCTGTAAGAATTACTGATTTCAATATGTTAGTTTGTCATATTTGGACTAAATTTTTATTTTTGGAGTTATTTTAAAAATAAATAAGACAACAATTACCCTTAAAGCTATATAACTTAGTAGGAATATGAATTGGACAGAGATGTCAAAAGGTACAAGGGTTGGCAGATGTTCACAGGCCAAGCCCAGTACACTACCTAGTTTTATATTCCTGAAGATCAGGAATGGGTTTCATATTTTTAAGTGGTTTTGAAAAGTCTGAATAATAATATTTCTTGATATGAAATTGAAATTTCAGGGTCCACAATAAACTTTTATTAGACCACAGCCATAGCACACTACTGTTAACATGACTGACTGACTATTGTGCTTTAGTTATATAGTAGCAGATCTGTGACTGCAAGAGATGGTATGTAGCCATAGGCTTAGATCATACATTGTCTAGTCCTTCATAGAAAATGGTTTCCTCATGGAGAACACATAGGTTAAGTACTTCAAGAACAAAGTTAAACCGACTATTTCCAGTCAAAAATATGATATTTGATACAGGCCTGAAAGAGTGTATAGAGTTTAGTAAACACAGGTTCAAGAAAGGCCCAGAACCAGAGAACACAAAAAACTGGAAGATATTGAGACTTACATTTTTGATTAGAGTCCAGAGAACAGAAGGAGAATGTCATAGATGTCAAATTCTGAACCAGAAAAATGGTAGTAGCATTATTAAAACCAGAGAGTGTTGTAAAGACAAACATGGAAACCAGTGTGTCATCGGTCAGTGAAAAGGTACATGAGCACAAAAAGTCAGGATTGGAAATGATTTGGAAGTGTTCCATATAAATGTTAAAATGGAAGTGCTTTCATTGAATGCAGCGGAGAGATATCACTTAGAAACAGACACAGAATTGTAAGCAAAGATTTAGTATTTTGTATGACGTCACTATGGATAGAAAAATCTCAAAAGGTAGACAGAGCTGAAACATGGCTGCAAAATAAAGGTGAGAGAGACCAAAGTTTAAAGGAGAGCAGAAGGCACACATCACAAGGGTACCAGGGAGCGCTCAGGGCTTGTCATAAGTGAAACATGAGCTTCACTTTGAAGGTAAGGATGGAGCCAAGGAACAACTATGATGGGCAAGAGACAGGAGCTGAGCATATTCTGAAGAAGTGGAATGGGACTGGGAGCAGATGTGAATGAGGCGTGCCGAGAGGAGGGGGCCATTGCTACTACTAAAAGAGAAAGAAAGGCAGACAAATGTGGAGATAATTGTGAGAATAGAGGAATAGATCTCAAATTTGACAACCATAATCAATAAGCTAGAAATGCAGAAAAGTAGAAGCTGCAGGAAACTCCCATAGTTATTGCTTCATGAGAGAAAAAATACAAAATAAAACCAAACCAAAATGATCACAAGAAGATTGTAAAAGAGGGCTAACAGAAGACAAGTGAATAACTGTGGCCCCTACATGTGATACACAACTCTGCCACAGCTCACCCAATAGGACAATTTTGTGATTTTTTTCCCCCTTAAATAATTCAATATCCCTCTACATACACACAGAAAGAAGAAAACATAAGCTAGACAAGGTCAACAATTTCTCACAAAACTAACCCCAGAGAGCTACTAACTCGAAGGATCATAGGGTGGTGAACACATCGCCTTGCAAGGAGCTTGAGCAGAGCAGAAGTCAACAAAATGAGGACGTATCTGAGGCAAACAATAAGGCAGAGGTCAAAGGCTCAGAGTCCCACACTAATCAATAACTATACAGGAAGAAACGGAAGTTTAAAAAGATGTTCTTGTCTAAAGCCTGGTATCTGACATGTCTACAAAGAAGAGCTGCGAATCTACAGACTGAAAATTGTCATTCTGATGTCAGTCGTGAATTTGGCACGTTCAGTGCAGCAAAGCATTTGGTAAACATACTAATGTGAGTGCTAACAATGCCACTAAGAAGTGAGTAACTTTGAAAGAAATATTTTAATTCAGTACCTGTTATGATATACTACGGCTGTATAGGCTTCCTTTGAAAATTCTGAACAGCTAGATTTACCAAAGATTACCTGTAACAAATAACAGCATGTTGAAACTTGGTTGTAGTAAATGCTGGATGGTTCACATCTATGTAAGAATTGTATGCTTTAATAACTACTTGAGAAAATGGGCAAAATCGGCCCAGTGAAGAACAATGTGCCTACTTATAAAAGCTCAACTGCTTAACTATCTTCTCAATGATAGTCCCATCTAACATTCAACCATTCAGAAAGCTTCTACAGTATATTTCTATCCACTGAGTAATGATACACTTTGTCCTCTTCCCTGCTTTCTTAAGACAGGGCTTCATGTAACCAAAGGTGACCTTGACCTTCCTGTGTAGCTGAGGACTGCCTTGACTCTAAGGCTGGGCCGGAGGCACGCACCACTGTGCCTAGCTTTACGCACCCAGGGCGTCTGCATGCTAGGCTACGTCTCTAGCAACTGAACTACATCGTCAGCCCTCTTTCCTTTTTCTTAAAGGGAGTGAATGTTCAGGGAATAACATCACTTTGAACTTAAAATAAGAAAGTTACCCCAGCATGGTGGCATCAATATACAACGTGGTGGCTTTACTAAAACATGAGAGTCATTCTGAAGATCGAATATCAATTGTTTATAAATGATACTGAGTACTATTTTCACGTTATGCTGTTTATCTTTTACTTCTCACAAACCCTGCAAGGTACTTCATAATGGAGTGCTCCACTTTAGACTTATGCATGTGTGTTAGTTTTAAAATCCACCACATATAAAACATGTACGGTATTTACACAAAATTGAGCCTGCAACACAGCTAGAGACTGATGTCATCGTCATCACTATTATGACCACTATGACAGTACAGTTTAGAAATGCCACAAATTAAACACTTTAAATCTCACAGCTATCTTTACTTACCATGTCAGTACACTTGGATTATCAGACTGTAAAACAATTCAGTTTATTCCTTTTGTAAAGGAGGTAATTGACATTTGTTTCTCTTTCTCTTTCTAAAACTTCAAGCAGGTGATTTTATTTTAAATGAGTAGCAAATATAGTAATATTTACTCCCTTTTATAGGCTCTATTTAATCAGTTTTCAAATGCTTTAGTGTGCTTCTGATTGATTATTTTTGTTCTTATTTCAATTTGAGATAGAGTCCCACTATGTAGCCCAGGTTGGACTTGAATTTGATATGTAGTCCAGGCTGGTTTTAAATTCTCAATCTTCCTGTATCAGCATCCCAAGTACTGGGATTAAATGCAAGTACCACCATACCTAGTTACCTTACTATGCTTTTAAAAATGTTTATTTCTGCACCATAATTACAAATGTTACAATTTTGTCTTACTGACAATTATATAATCAAAAATTATATGGAGACCCCTAGAATATTCATAGTCTAAAACATAAACATATGCATTAAGCTTATGTATATATTTTTTCATATCTGCCATTTACACTAAGATAAAAGCATTATATTCTCATATAAATAATAATACACAGGTGAAAGGAACATAGCATCTTTTTTTCTTTAGAAACTACCTCTTTTCACAAAGCAAAATATTTATGCAACCAGAAGAGAACAAAATGGAATGTGTTCACTTTTGATCATCATACATGTAGTCTGCTTCTCAGCGACACGGGATGAACAGTAATTAAATGCCAAGCACTATGACAGCATCAAGATACAGAGATGTGCGAGGCAGGGTCCCTGCTCTCAAGGAGCTCACAATCTAATGCACATAATAAATAAGCAGGCAAGCATATTGTGTAAAGTATTAGAAAATTCTATCCTAACACCAAAGAGGGCGGGTCTAAATGCCGATGTGGGTGGGATGTACCCAGTGCTGTGTGCTAAGACATGGAAGATTCTGGAAAGTAAACAATGCAACATTCTTCAACATATACAACATCTTCCATAAAGCTCAAACCTACATGGCAATTCATATACAGTATCTGCTTTGACAATATATTACTTCAACCAAAATAGAACATTTATTCACTTAGCCAAAATAAGGATCCAGTAAAGAAAAAAATGCTAGTTTCAGGCTTCAGAAATAAATCCCATGACTATTCAGCAAATATTTATTCAACTTAACATGTTTTATGTTAAGTTCTGAACTAGCTGCTGCAAGAGAATGCAAAGATGAATCATGGTGCTCACTGGTGTGAAGGAGATCTACATGTGGATGCAAGTGTGGCGGCAGGGAAGAAGAAAACACCTTTCTCGGTGAGTAGGGAATCTAAAGAACCTGATCAAAAGAGATTTGAAAAGCCATGCTCAGCCAAGCCTTTCCATTACATTGCACTGTCTGAGACTAAGTCATACGCCCTAGCATACACCTGCTCTGTGTTTCCACCTTCAAGTCCCCCAAAATCTCAACTGTCACAGAACTTGAATTCATTAGCACTGGCAGTTGTGGCAGTCAAGCATCACCTCAGGCTAGCCACAACAGACTTCTAACTTATCTTAGTACTCATGACTCTCAGGGACAGTCCTGTACTTCCCTTGCTCCTCTTTCCAGACTCACTGCCATAACCATTTCACATTAGAACAGGGAGAGGGGAATTCTTGGTAAGATGCTGACTCATTATCTCATCAGGCATCCTCTCCCACCCTGAACACCTTCTGGTTGATTCTGTGTCAGTCTTTCATAAAGTACATCATGATTCTAAAGGTTTTTTCTTTAAATTGCTACTTAGCTTAGAGCTACAGAGATGAGTAAATTCCGGCAAGATTCAGCCTAGGCACTGGACGTTTTAACAACTCCCTAGATATATCTAATATGTACCCACAATTTGTCTTTAGGAGCCATCTGCAAAGGACAGCACCTCCTATAGCCCTCACCTGCTATTCTAATTGGGGGCCGAGGAAAATCAGAATCACAAGTGCCAAATGTAAAGCAAAGCCACCTACTACCTGAGAGAGTTCCCTAGACAGACGTAGCTGCAGTCTCGCTGTACTGCAGTCTCGCTGTACTGCAGTCTCGCTGTACTGCAGCCTCGCTGTACTGCAGTCTCGCTGTACTGCAGTCTCGCTGTACTGCAGTCTCGCTGTACTGCAGCCTCGCTGTACTGCAGTCTCGCTGTACTGCAGCCTCGCTGTACTGCAGTCTCGCTGTACTGCAGCCTCGCTGTACTGCAGTCTCGCTGTACTGCAGCCTCGCTGTACTGCAGTCTCGCTGTACTGCAGCCTTGCTGTACTGCAGTCTCTAGATTACGAGACTTATTCATGTTTGCATCTCTGGGAGTGCTTCACATATGCCACGTACTCATGAATAACTAGAATTAAGCATATTACTATCCACTCAGGAAGTGATGCAGTCAGAAATAGGGTTTAAAAGAATACATTAAATTGCAGTTTAGAGCTTCCAATCAGAGATATAAAACAAAACAAAACTCATCCATTTGAATAAAGTATAAGAGAGGAACAGTGAGAGCAGCTCTTACCGGCATTGCATTGCTCGGGTCTTCCCCGTACATAAACTGGACTTTCACTGTGATGTTTCTAGCAGAACCTTGACGGTTGGCAAAATTAAGACTTTGCGGGTAAATGTAGAGAAGATTTCTGTAAAACCAAGAAGTATAAATAACAGTGAGTGCATACCACAGAATATTGTGGGTATGAGCTCTAATGTATGCATATCTAAGAACATTGTATGACTTTCACTAAATATCACAAGACACAAATGAAAAAGCACTCAATTACTATTTGCCAGTACCTGTGCTGAATATTTTCATGTACGTGATCCTTGGAGCAATATTCAAATACAAAGCAATCAAATATATCCTGATTTTACAAATGAACTGAAATCCAAAAATTTTACTGGTTTTCATATGCAAATTAAACACCAAAGCTGAAGACAGACCATAAACCAGTCAGACTTCAAACATTTTCTTTCTTCTATAAGAGGCTTCTGAGAATTAAGTATGAGCCAAAACATTACCAAGAACTTAAATGACACTTTTGATTCTATTTTAGCTCCTCCAAGCAGATACAAACAAAACAAACTTCACAAATGCAGTTTTTGTATGGTTCTAATCAAGAACTAATGAGAAACAATATGCCACATTTTAATTCAAAACTATATTGTAGAAACCACAGAAATAGCTCATTAGTAAAGTACTGGCCATGCAAACAAGGGGACCTCAGTTCAAGCCCCAGAACCGACACAAAAGCCAAAGACATGCCAGTAATACCAGCACTGGTAGGCAGAGACAGGAGGCCCTCAGGCCCTACTCAACATTCAATCTAGGCTAATCATTTGAGCTTTAGGCTCAGTGTGAAATCCTGTCTCAAAAAATAAGTTGGATACCAACTTGTATGAACATGTACACACATGTACATATAAATGTATGCATGTTATAATACAATACAACAGAGTCAGGTAGTTACCAAAAAATAATTATATTCTACCCTGCATGTATCAGGCATCTTTCTAGTTCCTAACCATACATCTTACACGATTTAATAGTTCCTGCTGTCAATATAAAGAAGAGAAATAATTCAACCAAAAGCACATGAATAATTATAATTCAACCAAACGCATATGAATAAAGGGTTAAAAATGAGAATTACACAGGGGAGATGGCCAGATGGCCATGAGAATGAATGGAGCCTGCAGCTGCTGGGGGTTGGGGGGGCATCTCCAGTACATGCAGAAACATAGGGTGGGAGAGGCTCCCAAGAACCAATGGGAGTGACCTTAGCTGAGACTCACAGAACCTGAAGAGGCCACCTCTTATAGATAGGTATACCCAGTGGAGCAATAGAGACACCAACCCACCCACAAAACTTGACCCAAAATGTATCCTGTCTACATGAAATGCAGGGATGGGGGATGGAGCAGAGACTGAGGGAATGGTCCATCAATAACCAGTCCAACTAGAGACCCATCCCATGGGCAAGCACCAGTCCTGACACTATTAATCATACTCTGTTATGCTTGCAGACATGGCTGTTCTCTGAGAGGCTGGCTCCACCCAGCAGCTGACTCAGACAGATGCAGAGACCCACAGCCAAACAGTGGATGGAGCTTGGGGACTCTTACGGAAGAGTTGGAGGAAGGACTGAGGGCCCCAAAAGGGATAAGATCTCCACAGGAAATCCAAAAGAGTCAACTAACCTGGACCCTTGGGGGCTCTCAGAGACTGAACCATCAACAAAGAGCATACACAGGCTGGACCTAGGTCTCCTGCACATATGTGGCAGATTTGCAGCTTAGTCAGGAACAACAGGAGCAGGGCCTATCCTAAAACCTGTTGCCTTCTGTGGAACCCATTCCCCTAACTCAGCTGTCTTGTTTGGCCTCGGTGAGAAAAGAAGTATCTTGCCCTAAAGAGACTTGATGTGCCAGGCTGGGGGGGGGGGGGGGGGTACTCAAGGAGGATCCCACTCTCTCACAGGAGAAGGGGAGGGAGGATGGGGGGCTGTGGGGGACTAGGAGGGGGCATGGCAATCAGAATATAAAGTGAATAAATTCTAAACATAAGAAAATAGAAGCAGAAAATGAAAAAGCTAAATGAGTTAGAGAGAGAGAGAGAGAGAGAGAGAGAGAGAGAGAGAGAGAGAGAGAGAGAGAGAGACTGAAACTTTAATATGAAGACCATTGCTTAGGGCTGATGAACAAAATTTTAATACCAACAAGCCCCTGAAAACCAACTGCTAGGGCAGAGTGGTATGGTGATAGGTAACTTCTTTAAAAATATGTCTTTGATTCAACAAATTTACTTCTAGTTTAAGAAGAGAATTATACATAGGAATTGATAAATCTGGTGAAAGTAATTCATTACAATATTTTTCTAATCAAGAATAATTAAAATAACTATAAAGAGACATACTGTTCACCAAGATGTTAAGCATCCCAAATAAAACTAAAGTTTGAAATATTCCTAAGCCTAAACCCTTTAAAAAGAGATTATATTTACTCTGAGCATGTTTAACTTTTAGATTTTATTTTTATTTTATTTTTTGAGACAGGATATTACTATGTAGCACTGGGTGGTTTGGAACTCCCTACGTAAACCAAGCCTACCTCAAACACACAGAGAACTGCCAGGCCCTGCCTCTGCATTTGTCTCAAAATTAAAGGTGTATAGGACTATGCCTAGTGCTTTGTTTTGTTTGTATGTTTTTTAAATGAAACTTCCCAAGTCCTGACATCATACAACAAATCTGACGGTTCAGTGTACACAAGCTTTTTTTTTTTTAAATACAATGTATTGTTTCAAATATTGCATAAATTTCCTTCACACACTATGTATATGAACCACAAATGAATTCCATACTTAGACTTAGGTTCCAGGGCCCAAGATAGTTTAGAAGATACACAAATATTCTAAAGAATCTCAAACTATCAAATAGTTATAGTCTCAAGCATTCTGGGTAAAGGATATTCAATCTATTGGATTGATTAATTACTATGGAATCCCTTAACAATGTGCAGGAGTATTTACTGATGGAAGAGGAGCAAAGCAGGGTGGGGGTGGGGAGATCGACTCCAGAGCAGGGATGTGGAGTGGCATTGTCATGCCAATGGGAAATTCTTGTGTGGGGGGGTGGGGGGTGGGGGGGCGATAAGGAAGGGAGAAGCAAGAAAGAGGGGGCAGGCAAAACTGTATTTCTTAAATATTAACACACGTGGATTTAGGGTTTTTAAAATACCTTTCTACTTTAAATATTTTTAATAGTGAAAAACCATAAAATTTTCAATAAGGGATAAGAATGTCTTTTTGAAAAAAAGCATTCATCCACAAATACTAATGAAATGGAGAAGAGTACTCAAAACACAAGGGCACAAGGCAGTTTAAAGAGTGTTAACTAGTTAACCTGCTAACATGGTCCATATAGCATAGTTTTATTAATCTACTCATTAAAAAAAGGAGAAATCTAAGATGATTATAACTAGCCACTTGAAATTTTTATTGATTGCCCCATAAATATTATACAGAATGTTAAACAACAGGGAATCAAAGAAAGATTTGGAGCTCTGAGATGGCTCAGCAGGAAACACTCCTGGCGCTAAGCCTGGCGACCATAGGTGGAAGGAGTATAGACTGCTACTGATAGCTGCCCTCTAACCTGCAACGTGCTGTGAGTACACACACAGAGAGACCACACCACACACACACACTCTCCTCTCTCTCTCTCTCTCTCTCTCTTACTCAACCCATAAATATTTAATGTTTCTATAAGGCACAAGGCAAAGTACAAAGGAGCTAGGATATAAATTAATAATCATTTACAAAAAAATGTATAGTGTAATAGAGTAGAGAGATTGGCTCATCACGCACCTCAACTAGGTGGATGGCATTCCGAGGTCAATAGTTTTAAACCACAAAAGCTGACAGCTTAGTTAAGAAAAGTTTCGAAATATGCCCTGCATGACCAAGGATCACTAAGTCGTCCATGAAAGGAGAAAATGTGACCGTTCACTTTAGCTCAAATACACTTTAATATGAAACTGACTCGCTTTTGTGTTTATGAGTGGAGGTATACGTACATGTTTATTATGTCAGCCAAAAGTATTTATATAATTCTGTAATGCATACTTAAGGAAATGTATACAGAGTGGGCTGCAGAAGTGCTCAGTGGGAAAGTGCTTGCCTTGTATGCTAAGGTTTTAGGTTCAAGTCCCACTACCACCCACATACATATCCCCAAAAGAGAAAGTATTCACACACATATAGGCTAATCAAAATATACAATTTCTAACCAATATTCAAGAGAACAAACTCTTAAAGCCTAAATATCAGAAAATGTCAATGTCTACACAATCTTAACATTAATCTTCACCAATAAATTCTATGAGTGCAACTATATTGTTTCTAATTACAAGGACAGTTGACATACATTATGTAGTGCCTATTAGAGAGCAAGAAAGATTCCAGTGATTTGAAAATACTAACTTCAACCTTTCACAACCTAAATAAAGTATTATCTCCACTGGGCAAAAGCGGAAACAGAGAAAGTACGTAATGCGACCAAGGGTGGAGGAGCTGAAGAACAGCTGGCTGGGATGCATGGCAAGTGGTCCTGCTCCAGAACCATGTTCACAACCATACTTAACTGGCATCGCTAAAGAAACCATCACAGTCAAACCTGTAATACTTAATCAATCAACAGGGAACTTCCATTTTATGACAGGAAAGGGAATTTATCAATTGAATTTTAGAAATGGTGCAGTTTGTAAAATTTTGCCTGACAACTTAATTTAAAATGTTTTATATTGATTTTTTTTCTTTGCAAAAAAAAAAAAAAAAGCTAGCTATACACACGAGGGCTGGAAAGGTGTTCAGCAGATATGAGCACAGGCTGCTCTCTAACGGACCAGGGCTTGACTCCCAGCACCCACATGGTGGCTCACGATCCTCTGTAACTCCAGGGGATCCAGTGTCATCATCTTACCTCTATCATGGCACACGCACATACACGAAGACAAAACTCCCATACACATAAAATAATTTTATTTAGCTATGGACTTGATCTCAATGCATGGTGGTAAATGCCCATAATCCCAGCACTCGAGTAAGAGAATCACCACAAATCTGAGGTCAGCCTGGGCTACATACGTAACAGGACTGTCTTAAAACAAAACAAAATAAAGCTACAAATTACATAGTGCAGTTATCCTAATAAATGAGGAAAGTGACGAATGGGGAAATTAAGTAATTGTTTAAAGCCAAAACACTAGAGCTATCTTTTAGAACCAGACAATTGTGTGATTCCAGAAGTCACACTCTGAGTAATCATGTTAATTTCCCCAAATGTCTTGTATTAATACTAAGGATAACACCCATAACTTAAGTTCTTAGAATTTTTACTTCTAACATCAATTGAGGAAAATGGAATATTTACTCTTAAATAAACTATTAATCTTTACTTTTGTTAAATTTTTTAAAATTTATAGTAAGAAAATTGTTACTAAGCTCACAAGCTTCAGGAAATGATGGTCAAATCTCTGCTACTGGAAGCACTGGGATTTAATTTTAGTTTATACTCAAATGATCACATGTCTACTGCTACTTCACGTGTGTGCGTTCACCTATCTACATACAAACGTATGTAATAGAGACATGAAAAGCATGGAAAGGGGGAAATAACTTTATTGACACTATGTCTGGAATCTCGTGATAACATACAAGAATGGTAAAGACATGTGAAATAAGGACATTAAGCAATAGTTCTAGAAACAAATAATAAATATATAATTATATGCTGGCTTATACAGACTACAGAAACATAAGCTACAGCAATGAGAACCACAACACTACCTCAAGAACGTGGAAAGGCTTCACACAAGACTTGGGGGATGGTGGCTGTTTACAGGATAAACAAATTACAACTAGGGGTACAGATCATTGTTCCTCAGTTTTAATGGCAAACTTAAATCTATCAAAAATTAAGGTTCATTTGTAAATCTCTTATAGTAAGAAAAAATTAAAATGAAATTTAAAAAATGGGTAGATACCTTAATACTGAAAGTATAATTGTCAATAGAGCAAATTTAACTAAATAATTTTTAAAATTACCTCCTGTTAGTTGCTCATTTCCTTGATTTCAGTTGCCATTGATCTAACTCAACATGGAGGAGGGTTACATTCGTGCAAGTTAGCACAGCTTAATGGTTAACTCCATAAACCTGCCAACCTTGTGTGCATGCAGCAAATAGCTGAGTATATAAAGTCAAGAGGTCCTGGTCTCCTTATAGGAGGGAGAAGTTCCAAATTGCTTGAAATTGAATAATTGGGACAAAAAATGCACACAATTAAACTATTCCTTTTTGTTGTTCCTCTAGTAATTGCGTCCAGAGTTGATCCAGACCTTTCATCATTTGATTCTGTACCCTCAGAGCCAAAATCAAGATTTGCTATGTTGGATGATGTCAAAATTTTAGCCAATGGCCTCCTGCAGCTGGGACATGGTCTTAAAGATTTTGTCCATAAGACTAAGGGACAAATTAACGACATATTTCAGAAGCTCAACATATTTGATCAGTCTTTTTATGACCTATCACTTCGAACCAATGAAATCAAAGAAGAGGAAAAGGAGCTAAGAAGAACCACATCTAAACTACAAGTTAAAAACGAAGAAGTGAAGAATATGTCACTCGAACTGAACTCAAAGCTCGAAAGTCTACTGGAAGAGAAGACAGTGCTTCAACACAAGGTCAGAGCTTTGGAGGAGCAGCTAACCAACTTAATCCAAAACCCACCTGGGGCTCAGGAGCACCCAGAAGTAACATCACTTAAAGTAAGTAGAAATCACAGCATTCTGATTGTTTTCAATGTAGACTTTTTAAAATACATTTTTAAGACATACTATTTTAAATACTCTGCTAGATTATTAACATACTTATTTTTTTCCAAGAAAAACTTTTTTTCAAGAATTAAATTATCTACTGGAACTTCAGTTCAGGTTTTGCTTCCCTAACATTATATTTGAAAAGAGCTACAATTTATATTTCATACAATTAAATAACTTCGTAACATTCAACTATTATGCTACTAATAACTACTAGAGGTGAAATTTTTTTTAAAAAAATTAAAACTATTTTTCCATGAACAAATATAGATTAACATAGTAAATGGCATATTCTAACTCCTTTGAAACATTGTTTCTTTTACTTTAAATAAAATTCAGAAACTTTTAGATATGGCAATTTTTAAATTCAGTAACAAACGTGTATATTATTTGAAAAAAAGCATAGGACAATGGCAGTTAATGTTCACTTTTCTAACCCACTACTAGTTTAAAAATTAGATGATTGTTACAAGTAAATAAAAACGTGAACAAAAACGAAAGAAGACATTTTAAACAAACTACAATCTTGTGCAGAGTTTTGTAGAACAGCAAGATAACAGCATAAGAGAACTCCTGCAGAGTGTGGAAGAACAATACAAACAATTAAGTCAACAGCATATTCAGATAAAAGAAATAGAAAATCAGGTAAGTAGTCTAATGCTGTCAGACTGTTGCACCAGTTGACGTAAACGCGGGCTAAGACAGTGCTTCCCAGCTAACCATCTGCTTGCAAAACTTTCTGTACAACTAAGCAACTAACCTATGACATGCAGCTTCCTCACACATCCTACCAGGAAAACAGCAGAGTCTGTCTTGTGGAACTGCGAGAAAAGGTGATCCATAACTGATTCCATTACCATGATCTTATTAAATGTGAAATCAGGCCATGAGTCTGCTCTGCTCAAAGCCTTCTCACGGCTTCCCACCTTGCTCACAGTCACTCTTAGGACCTTCATTATCTCCCTGGCGTCCCTGCCATTCCTCAGCTACATCAAACGCTCCCCAGGCCTCCTTCTGTGTGGTCTCTCTCTGGAATCCTGTTTCTCCCCCCTAGTATCTGCACTTCCTATATACTTTTATCAAATACAAAATGCTCAATAAAGCTGTCCCAGGCCAATAAATAAAAAAATTAAAGGTCTCCCCCACAGCCACTACATTGCTTCTCCCCTCTGTAATATCTTTATATTTAGCATATACAGAAAGCTATTTCTTCCCTATTCCTGAATTAAACAGGAAGATCTGTGAACCTACAATTCTTTTTCTATTACTTTAATTACTAAAACCCTTTATACAGAATACTGCATATTCTTCATACAGAATATTGTATAAACACATTGTAGGAACTCAATATTTTGGAACTGACCATTACAATAGCACATTCAGCAAACACAAATTAATAAAATTAGCTAAGACTGTAATCTTGAAGAGAGAATATATTCAATATTTTAAGCAAAGCATACAGCTTTACTGGTTCTTTTCCCTTTAATCAGTGTCTCTCTTGTTTCGTTTGCTTCGCTGTTTTAATTTTATTATTCATTAAATAATGCTCTTGATTCAATGTCTCAAGAATAGAATGTCTGTCCATGCTAGGAAGCGCTGTTTAGTCCTCTTTGCTTGCTTCTAGAACCGGGTCGGGGCTTTGCACATGCTCAGCAAGCACTCTGCCACTGAACTGTACTGTTGATGTACTTACCCAGCATTCCCTAATTATATATACAGTAGCATTTTTAAAAGCAGATTTATATTCTTTCATCAGCTCAGAAAGACTGGTATTCAAGAACCCACAGAAAATTCTCTTTCTTCTAAATCAAGAACACCAAGAACTACTCCCCCTCTTCATCTGAGCGAAACAAAAAATATAGAACAAGATGGTAAGAAAATTTAGCCAGTTTTCTCTACAAAATTCCCTGTTCTTAAGACCTGATCTGATCTAGATAAGAGTAAAAAGCTACATATACCAAATGTCATCACGGAATGTCAATTTAATTGGATCCTGGTTTGTTATTTTTCTTTTTCTTTCTTGCTTTTTTACATTTTAACAATATAAATGACATTGTTAAGATATGAAGCTGATATAGAAACATGGAATAATTATTAATTTCATAGATATAAAATGATACTGCAGGTGTAGAAAAGAAATAAGCTCATGCTTATAGGACATATGGAGAGCCACAAGGTAATATTTAAAAATTACTTTCTAGTCGCCGCACGGTGGCTCACAGCTGTAATCCCAGCAGTGAGAGGGTAAGGTAGGAGAACCTGTGTGAGTTTGAGAGCAGCCTAGCTACAGTTAGTTCCAGGTTAGCTTGATGTGAGACTTCAAAAAAATAACAAAGCAAAACAAAATCTATTTAAAAAATTACTTTCTAAAGCAACAAACAAGATATATTCATGTGTATAAAGAAAACATGCACTTCTAAAACCTGAAAGATCATGGAGTTCTCCTCAAAGATTCTATTTTCCTATTTGCATAAAATCTTTCACAGGTAAAATAAAAGTTCCAGAAAACAAAATCACTATTTTCAGCCAAACTGCTGCAAAATGATACATTCCCAACAGTTTTTTGTCTCTGTACCTCGCACAGGAGGACTGCCGATCAGCACTCTTCCTGTACAGACAGTTTCCACACATCTGTTGCTTCTACTAATGAACCAAACCCTGTACTAAGCTTCTGCTCCTCAGTACTCTCACTAAGCCTAACAAGATAATGCTTTTTAAAATTCTCATTTTCTTCTGCAATAAATAAGTTGGAAATGCTATTTTAATGTTATTTGGATAGTTTCTTGCCCAATAAACATTCACATCAGTTCCACAAAGTAGTAAAACTGCAAGCTCCAAAGATACTTCTATTCCTAAATATTACATAATGTCTGTTAATTCTAGACCTTCCTGCTGACTGCTCTGCCATTTATAACAGAGGTGAACATACAAGTGGCGTGTATACTATTAGACCAAGCAACTCTCAAGTGTTTAATGTCTACTGTGATACCCAATCAGGTAAACCCACCTAAGCAGAAAATGGGTTGGAGTGAATTCAAGATACTCATTACCTATTACCAAAATTAAGCCTGTTATCAACCCACAGAATATGATTATGCATGCAAATCTGGGATCATAATAAATGATAAAAAACATATTACCTTAATATATTAATATATTATATATAATATTAATATATAAGTTAATAAATCAACTCACAAAGCCAAAGTTAAAACCAAACTCAGAAGAGGTTAGTTACTTTTCTTGTCAACTTTAGTCTACTAAAAATAACTACATTCATTCCCACTCTCCAGGCAGTCCATGGACATTAATTCAGCACCGGAAAGATGGCTCACAAAACTTCAATGAAACGTGGGAAAACTACAAAAAGGGTTTTGGGAGGCTTGATGGTAAAGTGATTTCCTTGCATTATTCATTTATCTGTTGAATTAACAGTATTAGCTGGGTGTGCTGACATGGGCCTGAGATCATAGTACTTTGGAGGCGGGGGGTGTGGGGGGTACACAGCAGGTGGATTGAAAGCTCAAGGTCAGTCTGGGCCACACATTGAGACCCATTCTTAAAAGAAAGAATCATAAATTAAGAAATAATTATAAAATGGGCTGTGGAAATGTAACAATAAACAAAAACAAACCCCAGTCTTCATAAAACTGACTGGTAAATATTATACATGTTAGCAATTACAATTATCTTAATTGTACTTATCACTATTACAAGTCTGCTCCTCCTACGTATGCTTGTTGAAATTTAATTCTATAGTTCATGATTATCATAATGGCTATGGAGGAAAACAGTACATGCCATCGGCTCTAGTGAGGAGTAACGCTACAAATGAGCCACAAAGATAGCATTACAGTACACTTTCATTGATATCTTAAGTATAAAGTAACACAGGTTAAATGCAGCTGGAGGTATGTGTTACAGCACAGCACTGGGACCGATCCCCAGCAGCACAAAGAAAGTAATAAAAACACAAAATAAAAGAGCTAGAAGGAACAGGGTCACTGTCAGAGAGACGCTATCTAACTACTTAAATAATAATTGTATTATTCAATATTATAAACATATACTTCAGAACTGTGGTTCTCTGAATGTTCTAGACTATGATATTCTATTTTGGTCGTTAAACAAAACTATAAAAATAAGCAAAAGAATAAAAAATGAACAGATACTTAAAATCAAAAAAGCATATTATAGATATTTGTGAATGTGTAGTATTCACTTATAAAGTAGAAGTCATCTGCTATTATATCAAAAAAAAAATTTTAAAACTCAGTACTACTTGATTATTTTTAAAATTCTCTATTCATGGTACTACTTAAATCCCTAAAGAGATGGCATATTCGGTGGCATTTTGCAGTTCTAATTCTTCTGGGATTGAGTTTAACACTAAAATAAAGGACTTATTTCTAATTAGAAACTAATTATTCCATTTATAATCCCTAAGTGATGTTTCCTAACTCAATAGCAATGATATTTATTCTTGACATTAAATACTTCAATATAGGTTGTATTATGATCTACTTATATTACTATTGTTTTTAATCCCAAATAGTTTTAATTATAGAGAAAAATACTATGAATAGAACATTCAAATCTCATTTTAAAATTTATTAGATTCTTTTTCTATGAAAAAAATTTATATTTGTGAAAAATGCTATCACTATTATCTAAAACTGGACATATAAAAGCATTCTCTTGACTGAATGTGGATATATTAATGAACAGCTGATGGTAAAGTGGTCTACAAACATAAGGAGGTACAAGAGAGATATTACTCTATCAATGACCAAACCTAAAAATATCTGTAATGATTTAATGTGTCATATATAAAACATTTTGAATAACATATTTTTGAAATAAAGTTGGGTTAACCAAGACAAGATTTTAATACAGACTTAAACAAATGGCTTAAAATTAACATTAAGGGAGAAAAAGTCACACTTAAACAATGCTGGAGATATAGTTCAGTGGGAAAGTCTTCCTCAGCACACGCATGAGGTCAGATTCAGTCGCCAGAACTCAAAGAAAAGAAGATAAACAGACAGACAGATCAAAAATAGAGGGAGATAGAACAGGAGGGACAGTGCATATATCCAGACACAGGCATGAGTTTGACAAAACTCTGTATTAATGTAAGTTTTAGAAAGGATTTGTTTTGGGTTTTTGAGATAGGATCCTATGTCCGGGATGGACTTACACAGCTCTGTGTAGTGGAAGACTTTTTAAACAACAATCCTTTCTGTCTCGACCTCCCAAGTATTAGCACTGCAAGCACACGCCAAAACAGCAATAATATACAAGATTTCAAAGTAACCCAGGAATCAGAACTAAACTCATTTACATCAACAAACTGAAAATAATGATAAAAACTGGCCAAGGAAAGTGGTTGTACATACTTGTAATTACAGCACTTTGGCAGGAAGATATCAACCAGCCTAGGCTAAATAGTGAGACCCTGGTACACAACCCCCCACACAAACAAGTCAGTCAGGACCTGATCTGTAGTTAACAACACACAGGGCTTTTTTTCCCCCCTAACTTTTCTCTTTAGGAGAATTTTGGTTGGGGCTAGAGAAGATCTACACTATAGTACAACAGTCTAACTACATCTTACGACTCGAGCTACAAGACTGGAAAGGCAGCAAGCACTATGCTGAATATTCCTTTCACCTGGGCAATCACGAAACTAACTACACGCTACACGTGGCTGAGATCGCTGGCAATATCCCTGAGGCCCTCCCAGAACACAGAGACCTGATGTTTTCTACATGGGATCACAGAGCAAAGGGTCAGCTCTACTGTCCAGAAAGTTACTCAGGTATCTCATTAATGACAACACTTTTTTTCTTCAAAGTATCCCCTATAGTTTTAGCTATTATTTATAATATGTTCTTTAAAATACTAATCTCAAGCAAGTATTCTCTCCAAAGACAAAAATCTGTTGACTGTAGTTGCAAGTGTCAAATCTGGTTCAGCTATTTTACCTGGAATGTTCCTCACTATGTTGATGGTGAACGGGAGTCACACTGGATAATGAATACTGGGATACATGCATCTACAATATAATAATGGTTATATGAAATAAAAATACAACTGTGAAAAAAATCTAACAGCTACTAGACATTTGTCCAATTAAACCACATGCCTGTCTTCCTTAGGTGGCTGGTGGTGCGATGGTGTCTGTGGAGAAAACAACCTAAATGGTAAATACAGCAATCCCAGAGCCAACCCCAAACCGGAGAGGAGAAGAGGGATCTCCTGGAGGCCTCAGAGTGGGAAGCTCTACTCTGTCAAATCATCCAAAATAATGCTCCAGCCTATCACCTAAGAAAGCTTCAACTGAACCGAGACAAATTAGAAGACCAATAAATTAAATACTGAAATCCTCCCGATCACTGTAGTACAGTAATCTGGTATTAAATCTTTAATGGAAAGCTTGAGAATTGAATTTCAATTACTTTAAAGTCATTGTTAAGATCAGATATCATCGCATTAATGTAACACAATTTATCTTTTCAATCAAACTCCTACAGTATCATGTGTTCATGTTTGTGCTTTGGGAATCACTTAAGACGGTCCAAATCACGTGGGAGTGGTGGTGCATGCCTTTAACCCCAGGCTTCGGGAGGTAGAGGCAAGCAGATCCCTGGGTATGTGGTTTACAGAGTATGTTCCAGTACAGCCAGGGATACACAGAATAACCTTGCTGCAATAAAGCAAAACAACACAAAATGAAATCACAAAAACAAACCAAACAAAAAACCAAAATTACAAAAAACATGGTTCCAATCTAAATCATAACTAATGGGTAAGTTCTAAAATCATTCTTAAATCAAAAGCCTTAAAACTTCAATTAAAAAAAAAGAAGTTTATGGTAAACTTCAAAAAGTGGTATTTTACAATTCTCAAATGCTATATTACTAGTTTCAAAATTAAGCCCAGACTATTTAGAGTACGTATCTGTAATAGGAACTTTCAAAATTATGCTTCATTTTGCTATAACATAATCTGGAGTAAACAATTTTTAAGGACATCATGTAAGAAAGCCGAGGGCAACAATGCATTGTACTAGGCTCTGTGTCTACCAACACAGTAGACCCAGGTTACTGTGTTGTGCTGACTCTTCTGAGTGAAGAATATGCTAAGATAACTTAGCATTGGGGGCTGGAGAGATGGCTCGGTGTTTAAGAACACTGGCTGCTTGCTCTTCCAGAGGTTCTGAGTTCAATTCCCAGCAACCACATGGTGGATGCCCTCTTCTGGTGAGTCTAGACAGTTACAGTGTACTTATATAAATGAAATAAATCTTTGAAAAAAATAACTTAGCATATACTTAACTTATCAACACTTTGAATATTACATTTTAACACTTAATAATATGACATGTTAAGTGACATCTGTTAGAACACAGTAAGAATGAGTGCCTTTGTAGTATTAAATGGAAGTCTAATCAGAATTAATTATCCCTGGGCTGGATGTGGATCTAACATTTTCTGTGTTTTTAAGTAGTCTTAAAAATCATAAAACCTTCTCAAATATTTTAAAGCCTAATAGGCAATTATGTTTAAAATTTCATAGACATTACAACAAGCATATGATTGCTTCTAACAAGAAATTCAGTTTAACTCTCCAAGGATTGTCAGATACAAGTATCTGTATCATACCATCAGCTGTCAGCAGTGTTTCAGAACCGTTTTTCACTCCATGGCTGTGAGAACACCTGCTGCTCTCCAGAAGACCCGAGTTTGGTTTCTAGTACCCACACTGGGGGCTCACCTGGAACTCCATCTTCAGTGGATCCAATGCCTTCTCTCTCCTTCATGGGCCCACAGACATATACACATACATGGATTTTTTAAAATTTCATATGCATTGGTGTTTTGCCTGCATGCATGTGTGAGGGTGCGGATCCTCTGGAACTGGAGTTACAGACAGTTGTGAGCTATCATTAGGTGTTGGAAATTGATCCTGGGTCCTCTGGAAGAGCAGCCAGTGCTTTTATCCACTGAGCCATCCCTCCAGCCCCTCACCCCCACCCCTCAAATATATCTTAAAAAACAAGGGAAATTTTGAGTTAAATCAAGTTTTTAAAGATAGGTAGTATCCAGTTTTGTGACTCACCTCAATCAATATCCAGCATTATTTAGTTACCTTATATCATACATATTTTTAAAAAATCACATATAGGAGATACATATGGTCTATGTGGATCCTATTTTTTTTTCTACAGAAAAACACAAAAGAATAAAAGAAAAAGCTACAGTTTTCAGAGCTACAATCTAACTTGCTAAAAGTTTACTCTGAGTTTTACATCTGAATGCCAAGATGGATCCCTGACCAAAAAAGAATCAGAAATTTTGGAAAACAAAGTGACTCTTCCTGCAGCACAGCAGGGGCTTCTAGCTGCTTTCCCTTTTGTTTTCTTAGATTCTCTTGTAGTTTGTTTTGTTCCTTTTAGAAAGAAGTACCAAACTGATCTTTTTTTTATCTCATAGAAAGCTCAGACTGAGAGATTATTCTGGTAGCAGAAAGGGTTCTTTGTTCTTACATTTCTGTGCTGTCCTGCCCTTCATTCTCTGGGTGCAGACCCACAGTTGTCTAGCCCAGTGGAACTTGTCCAGACCACTTTCCCTTCGCTCTCTAGTGCTTATTACTAACTGCATTCTAATACCACTGCCTCAGCATGGCTTACCTCTCCCTTGGCTCCATCTTTATAGCCTGTCCTTCCTCAGACCCTCTTATCATCATCAACATGACCTTTCTGGTGGGGGAGGGAGGCCTGTGCGTAAGAGAGAATATGTGCGTGTTCACGGAGGAGTGTGTGCATGTATATACGTGCACACATTCAAAGGCCAGAGGTCTGTGTGGTTCTCTTCCTCAATCACTCTCCACCTGATTTGTTTTACAACAGGGGTCTCTCACCGAACCTGACTGAGGCTTATGAATTCAGTAGGTTAGCAAGCCAAACAGCTCTATAAATCTACCCTGTCTCTGGGGCCAGGCACTAAGGTAATAAGAGGAGCCCTGCCATGCCTGGATTTATGTAGTATATGGTGGAGATGTAAACTCAGCTCCTCATGCTTATGTGATGGGCACTTTACTGACTGACTGAGCCAGCTCCCCAGTCCCAACACCATCCTTTTAACTGTGGCCTTCAAACCTTCTGTCGACCTTCATGGACTGTTTTCCATAGATAACTTCCCCAGCTCTGTAGATCCAACCCATCATCTTCGTTCATATCTCTTTCTCACACTGTTACTAGCCGCTCCCCCACCCCACCCCGCTATCCTACAGATACGTCACATAGCAGCCCCGCCCTTTTCAACTCCTTCCCCTCTCCCTCTATACTTCCTATGCTTCAATAACCATCAGCAGCACTACCAGGCTGTAAGTCACAGGGAGTCTGGCACATAAAGAATGGTTTTTGTTTTGGTGTTTTTACTTGAAATTATATCTTTTGAAATGTTCTTCAGATAAGCTTTCTTCTTAAGAACTGCCTTTAGCCTGATCTACTCCTAGTCCATTAATTCCATTTCCTACTCAATCATGCTTCAGCAAGTTTATAATAAAGACACAGTACCTGTTTGGTTTATGGTTGTCTACTATAGAAATACAACAGCTGAGAACAATTGAAACATATCCTTTTAAAAGATTTTAGAGTTATAAGATAATGACCTGTCACTAAAACACAGGCTCTTATTGTATACTGGTCATATCTCACATCCCATAAACCAATCTTCATATAGTTATGTTCCCTAAAAATCTCCTAAGAAATTCTGCTCCTAGACTGAGCCGCATTTCTTCTGTGGACTGTACAAATGCCCTACAGCTACACCCTCATGGGAATATTAGAACAAGATTCAAATCCTTCCAGCAAACCGAGATCCCTAGAACCTGACCCCAGTTATCTCTCTAAGTTTTTGAGTCAGGGACCAGGCGTGCAGCCCAGCTGGCCTCAAACATGCCTTTCTCAGCTTCCTAAGGTCAAGGACTGCATGTGTGCATCACCATGCCTGGCTCCTCCTTTAACAATTTTCCCCAACAAAACATTGCTCTTTTGAAATAAAAATGTAGGTACTTTAAAACATCCTATAAGCATTGTCCTAATTATCCTATCTGTCCCCAGTTCCTCGCTCCCTTCCTGATTGAACAGGAAATACTCTGAGGTACAGCAATCTTCCTTCTTCCACAGATCTAGTAAATGGCGGCTTGTTACTCCTTTGAATGATATAGCACTTGTATCCCCAGCCCTCAAATGACAGCACTGCATAGACAAAAAGGAAACCTAGCAGATTATAATAGTAATTCAAAAACAAAAATCAAAAGTCTCAGAGCATCAAATCTTCATCTACCTGAACTGAAGGAATTACTGTAAATTCTCACACCAAGGACTTACTCTTAGCCAATACGAGGGCTAGTACACACGCGCCGTCCCAGTCTCACCTGCTGCTGTAGAATCTACTTACATACTTTCTCATTCTACAAAAAGCATATTTCCATGCTGACATCTTAGAAAGTTGGCAGCTGGCAGTCAGGTTACTCAAACATTAGTAGGTATGTATTCATTAGCCAATATTTATTAAATTCCTACTTTATACAACTTATTCAAAATTTGTATTACTATATATCCTACCTTCTATACAGAATGATAGTATTACCTCGTGGCTTGTTTTGTTTTTTTCTGCATCACTAGCACGTCCAAGTGCACACTGGGTGATTATCTAACACTGCAGTTTTGAAAACTGAGTCATTAAACAATTGCCCCTTCTAGCAAAGTCCAAAGTATTCTCCGTGGGTGCAAATTACCTAAGGCAAAATTACTCAATTGGTCTCAACTGTGCTGTTCAAGGTTATGAAAGTGTGGTTAACGAGTCCCCGCATTATGCCTTCATAAGGTGTTAGTTCAACTGAATTTTAGAAAATATAAAAATATAACAAATAATTCCATCTAAGCCATAAAAACTGTTTGCTGCAGTTAAAATGCTCTAAGGTAGTAACAAACGTAAAACTGATTAGGTTTATTGAATCAGCAATAAACAGCAACCTTAATGGTGTAGAATTGTTGCTGGTCATCTTCAGAGAAGCAACCAAGTTTCAGTCTACGATTCCACACATAGGAATAGGCACCCGCCAACCCGCCTACTGGGTCATTATAAACAGTCTTTAAAAGGTGTTTAAATACATGCACACACTTTTAAAAACTGCTGGATCTTAGGTTATCACTGTTCAAATTCCTTTAAGAAAATAATCTATACAAATACTTCCCAAGGAAATACTTTAATTTTTAGGGTAAATGAATAAAACTTTTTTCAGGCTACTTCTATATCTGGAACATTATCTCTCCCTTGGGAGCCTGGGATAACAACCACCCCACCTTGACTTTTAAAAACACTTGGGTGGCAATATGAAGGTGCTAAAAAATTGGCCTCTCAACTCAAGGGTTTCTATAGATTTTCTTAATTTTCAGTACCACTCATAGGAAATTAAGAATGTAGAAAATGAACCACAGCAGTATTTGCAATATAAAAGTACTCTGATATTGAAAAAGCATACATATGGGCCTGGTGGTGTTTTGTATTTTGATGCTAATTCTGCTCTCCTGGGAGGGGCAGCAGACAAGGAGTGAGTCATGTACTCAGGTGACTTCTTGTGAACCAATCCCCTAAAGAATAAACAGACCTAGGGGTTTCGGAAGGGGAGACCTGGAAAGGGGAAAACATTTGAAATGTAAATAAAGAAAATATCCAATTTAAACAAAATAAAAAATAAATTATACCATAAAAAAAAAAAAAAAGAATAAACAGACCAATCACTGGGTGAGTAGGCGGGATTTCCGGGTTGGATGGAGGAAGAAAGGAGGAGGCGAGAGAAGGGGGGGGTGGGGTGGACTTTTGCAAAAGGATAGCATAAGGGCAAGATGTAGCTGCTAGAGTTTCCCAGTATCATGGTGGATCCACAAGGATTCGCCACGGGAGGATTCAGATTTAATATGGTTTACAAGATTAGGATTCTAGTTGTTGTGACCAGAGACTGAGTTACCATTGTTTCTGAGCTAAGTTTGTGTGGTGTTTTTCTTCTCACGACAACTCAACTGGGTTCAAGAGAGAAAGAAAGGTACGGCAAAGTGTGGGTTTGTCTGAAAGCACCACAAAGACTGTGGGGGCTTTGAAGCATGAGGCTGGTGTGGTAGCGACCCGCCAGTGGGAACCTAGTGAGCTGGGTGAAGAGATTTTGGAGTGCTGAGTCAGAGTCTCCACAAGATAACACAGGTCGGCCATTGCCCACCAGTGCAGGGCCAGCCAGGCCGCCAGGGCAGAGAGTTGCCAGCACAAGCATGGGAACATGCTGGTCCTTTTAAAATATTTCCTACAACACCCAACTATTATGGCTATCTCAAAAATGTTGCTTAGAAAACAAGTCTTTTTGATTGTATCAGGACAGAATATTTTAGTTTAATTCATTAATAAAGAATATAACTAATATCTTGATCACTCTAATTTAACATAATTGGTTTCTTTTGTTAATCAATGTATTTTATACACTAAACTATTATTCCAAAAAAGATCATAGGATTTACATATACACAAAAACAACTAAAATTTTCTCTGCAAAGGGAGATCTACCATAATACAAGGATGAGCTTTAAGAAGCAAGTATCACATGATCCCCATGTGCTCATTCTGACCTGGTCTGACTTGAAATGAAACAGAGGAAAGTGTGACTAGTACATTATAAGCTTATCAAATAATTCAAGGGAAAACTCATAAGTATTCTCTTAGGGTTTGAATGACATCTGTCCAGGATCTTCTGGCTTTCACAGTCTCTGCTGACAAGTCTGGTGTAATTCTGATAGGTCTGCCTTTATATGTTACTTGGTTTTTTTCCCTTACAGCTTTTAATATTCTTTCTTTGTCCTCTGCATTTAGTGTTTTGATTATTATGTGATGAGAGGATTTTCTTTTCTGGTCTAATCAATTTGGTGTTCCGTAGGCTTCTTCTACTTTTATGGCCATCTCTTTCTCTAGGTTGGGGAAGTTTTCTTCTATGATTTTGTTGAAGATGTTTTCTGGCCCTTTGCATTGGGAATCTTCACCCTCTTCTATTCCTATTATTCTTAGGCTTGATCTTTTCATTGTGTTCTGAATTCCCTGGTATTTTGGGTTAGGAGCTTTTTACATTTGGTATTTTCTTTGACCCATGTGTCAATATCTTCTATGGTATCTTCTACGACTGAGATTCTCTCTTCTATATCTCGTTTGAAAGTAGATTTTAAAACTAACATTTATTATTGTGGCTACTGTAGTCCTTATCTGTCACAGAAGCATACCCATATCTATTGGTGTGTGTGTGTGTGTGTGTGTGTGTATGTGTATGTGTGTGTGTGTATCTGGACTTCCATATAACAGATCATTTAAAACTATATTTAGATCAGTTCACAAACAATGAAATCACTGATGTTTATGAAGAGGAGGGTCCATCTTACCAACTGCAAAGGGTGCATCATACAACTGCTTGCTTTTATTTTAATGGCACACTGATAATTGCCATTGTCTCTTACAGTCTTAGTTGCACTATATTTGTTAGCCACACTTAAAAAAGAAAAAAGAACTTGATAGAAAAATAAAGATACAAAAGTTCAACAGGCAATCACAAGTAAGGCTATTGTTGGGAAAGAGGGCAGTTCTCACGGTCTGCCAAGAATACCATGTGCTATGTGGACATGTCTCAAAAAGCAGATGTCAATAAAATGGAAGGATTTGCTCAATTATATGTACCTTGATCCAGTACAAATAAAAAAGCTACAGTAGTCATCAAGACATGATCTGGAACACAAGTAATGCTGCAAGGAATCTACTATCTAATTTCCAAGTGATTGCAAACATTTACTAAAACCCCAGTACGAAAGGGCTCACTGTTTTTCCTAATGTACCAACTGGAAGAATCCGCAGTTCTAGGATAAATACCAACATCCTGTCTTAAACAATACACATGTGGTTATCATTCTCATGAACACTGAAGGTCCAGGTAAAAGCACAAAACCGGACAATGCTAACTTTCATAGTTTTCCTTTATATTTTGTATTTTATTTATCACGGGGAGGGGGCATATGCATGGCCCATATGTAGAATTCATAAGACAAATATGTAAAATTGGCTCCTTCCTTCCACCATGGCTTTTAGAGGATAAAACTTTGGTCACCAGTCTTACATAGTAAGTATTTTTACTCAGTGAGCTACATCACCAGTTCCATACTATCCTTTTAAAAACCATCTTTTTACCTATTTATGCCTCTAAAGTCCTATATCATCATACTTTAATTCTCTGAGGCTGGGTAATACATGACCTCCTAAGACATACGAGATTCCATTTCCCCATGTCAACAGAAGGAAAGCCAGTCAATCTTAGTTTTGATAATCACTTAAAACTACATATGGTCATAAAATATTTGTTATAGAAGCCATTCTTCCAAACTTTTAAAGTTAAACAAACACTTACACCATCTCAGATTAGGCAGAAATTATTTCTTTTTATAATTTGGTAACTGTCTCTTAAGTAGTTTTATAATAAATGTAGTTTTTCGAAAAGAGAAAATTTGGAGGCCGGGGATTGAATTAGGGTCTATGTCCTGGAACTCACTATGCAAACCAGACTAGCTTTGAACTCACAGAGATCTGTCTGTTTCCACAATGATGGAATTAAAGTCCTGTGTTACCATGCCTGGCCAAGAGAAACTTTTGAGCAACAAAATAGAAAAAAGCCAGCCAAGGATAATAACCACAATTCTACTTTGTTTGTTTGTTTGGTAAGTGAACCACGACTTTTACTTCACTGATAGGTCCACAGGGTGGCGGGTTACCCCTACAGGGCCACCTCAGAGCCCACATCTCCATCTCCTTAGCCGTGGGCTACCTGGGCCTCCTTCTGTTCCCTCTGCTTCTTCCTCTGGAACAGTCAGCACTCCTGTTCAAACTCCTTCATGGGCTTCACATAGCTCATTCCTTGTGTTCCAGGAAGCCACAGTCATTGAGAAGCTGGGACTCTGCAGGGGGTTAGGCTCCACTGAGGCATCACCCACATAGCACAGGGGCAAGTGTGCCCCCATAGCTACTCTCCTACTTCTGTGTTTCAATGTAACTAACTTTCTTTAATTCCCTGAAGATATTCTTATACCAGAAAATTAATAATTTCTTTCTTAACCAAATGATTCATCATTCTTGCTTCAAAAGCTCAAGAAACTAAGAAATGTAGTAACTTGGACATCCTATATCACAATTTATAGTCTATTAATATCAGTTCCTTATGAATCATATACTGACTTATACAAAATTCTAATCTGAAGCTAATTTATTCTGATTGAAAATAATAACCTTGGCCTGGAGAGCTGACTGGTAGCAAACAAGAGTGTCTGGGTTTGTATATCCAGACCCACATAAAAGCTGAGACGGCATGGTGGTAGCCTATACTGCCACCAGCTGGGAAACAGAGAAAGGGAACCCTCAGGGCAATTTGGCTACTTAAATTAACCAGAATCAGAGTGTCTGGGTTCAGTGAGAGACCCTGCCTCGATACATAGAGTGGAGAGTAATGGAGGAAGACACGCTTAAGTTCAGACCTCCAGACCCATGTATGAGTGTATGAACACACACACACACACACACACACACACACACACACACACAATTGCATATGCACCACATGTACATGAGGCATCTACCTGTAATTCCCTTCAGAAGAGTATAAACAGTATCAATGCACACTGGAAAGCCTCCCTTGACAAGGTTTGCCTCCCTTGGTGAGCCCTGCACTCAACCCCATTCGGCTTCTACAACACGATTTTCTCAAACACTCCTAATTCCTATAAATTCCTGGATATCATTCTCTATATGTCATTTATATCATTATATCAAGCCCGCTGTAATACATCAAAAATTATAGAAAATGATGATTCAGATTTTGAGGCAAAAGTATAAAATAAATTAGTCTGGCCTGCTTTAATAAATGTACATCAAACAACAATCCAGAAATGAGAATATTTAACTGTATTCATAACATGAAATATACGTTGGATATTCTTTGTCCTTTAGCATGAAGACTACAGAAAATCAAGCAATACCTAGATTTCAGACCAAATAATCCTCTTACTCTCAGCCTGATGTTTCTCCATATTCAGAAAAAAATCATCAAAATTATGTAGATTATAAGTTCTATGAAACTGAATAAACTAATTTAAATGAAAATAATTAGAATAAATGGCTTAAATAATTATTATCTAGTACTAAAAAGTATCAATATGAAATTTTAAACCATAAGGTATAAAGGAAATAACTGGAAAAAGCCTTTAGAAGAAACATGAGACACAAAAAAAATTGGCAAACACAATATCAGACAATTAAAACCAGCACTTACAGGCCAAAGATCAGCCACACACTCAAGACAACAGTAAAAGTGATTTACAACTTAGAACTCTGTACCTAGCGAAACTGTCAATCCGGGAACGAAGATTCAAAAACCTAGACCACCAAGTGAGGAAGCCTGTGCTTGTAGCTACTGACTGGAGCGGCGAGAGCAGGAGGCCACCTGAGCCCAGGGGAGATGGGGGCCATCTGGACAGCCCACTAAGACCTCATCTCAAAAAGAAACAAAGGAAATTAGTGAAATAAACACATTACCAGGTACACTTTTTAAAGTGCCTTCCATACATCATACTTAAGAAGACATTGAAAGTTTTCAGTAAAATAAGTACATCCAGAAAGAAAAACATGGGAAATATGACTCCATTAGAGGGTTAAAAAAATCGCTAGAATAATGATAAATAATGGATAATAAATAGCAGTAAAAGTGTCTAGTTAATAGTAAGTATTGGTAGAGAGTCTATAGGATAATGGTAAACCAGCTTCTAGACAAAAACTACACATAGTCAGTCTGGTAAGTTTAAAGAACATCCAGTGTGCACACACAGCTTCAAGACAGGAAAGGGTCAGCCAGCTGCTGTTCCGCACTGCACTGCTTACCATGTCAGCAAGTTTTAATGAGAAAACACAGGGAGGAGGGGCAAAATAATGTAACTAGCCTTGGAGAAAGAACGAGCTTCAGAAAACAAAGGAGTAAAATCTCGTCATCTACACAGCTCGGTTGTGAAAGTTACATAATAATCATGAACCCACACAAACTAACACTGACACAGCACACAGGAACAACCTTAACCTGGAAGTGACGGCAACAGAGAGACAGGCTGCCAGTAGGATTTAAATCTGCCTTCAATTTTAAGCCTTATTCTACTCTCTGAACTTTATACTGATATAATTCTTTCAAAAACTATTAAAATGTAATTAAGTAATAGCGATAAGCAGAAACATGGAAGAAAAGACAACTCAAAGTTCTTAATTACTATTTTCTCTGACTCTGAAATCCATCAAGCAAAGTCAAGAGGAAGAAACACAAATTGTGGGACCTCTTGTACAGTCTCCCTCCTAGGTGAACAGCAGAGTGGAAGGCCTGTGACTTATGTAATACACTTTGGTTATGCAATCTCTTCTTATTCGTGTGTGTGTGTGTGTGTGTTTGTGTCTGTGTGTGTGTGTGTGTGTTATTTATTACTTCCTGCATTTCATCTTCTTAAGATGTAAGCTCCAGGAATTCACTCACATCAAGTAACAATTACATGGAATAATGTGTGTTCTGAACTCTTCCAATAGAAGCAAGTGCCTTTTTTAAAAAAAAGATTTATTTATTTTATGTATATGAGTACACCATTGCTCTCTTCAGACACACCAGAAGAGGGCATCGGATCCCATTACAGATGGTTGTGAGCCACCATGTGGATGCTGGGAATTGAACTCAGGACCTCTGGAAGAGTAGTCAGTGCTCTTAACCGCTGAGTCATCTCTCCAGCCCAAGTGCCTTATATTTTATTAATATAAAAACTTAGTAGACAATATGTAGTTTTCCATAAGTCACCCAGAGTAAAGTGGCACTAGAAGGTACAGCCATATCCATGACTCAAAATCTCATTTCCTACCAATCTATAGTTTCATAGTTTTTAACTCACTGAATAAATATTTATTATGCTTTCTATGTTCTAGGACAGTTGCTGAAAGTCATCTTTCAATTGTGAGTCCTTGCCCTTTACAGTAATTATAATCAAATGAAAAACTACTCGCATGTAACCCCAGCTGATGGCACAGGAAGGAGAGAGCTGGAGGAGAGAGGAAGGAGACTCCTTAGAGTGAGGCGGGTGACAACCTCCAGGAAGCAGCCTGGGAAGAGGCAAGTGAAGACAGGAGGAGACGCAGAGAGGCAAGGAGTCCGATGAGAACTGATAAGCAAAACAGGCTTTGTTCAAGGACAAACTGAAGGTCACTGAGGTGAAAAATGAAGTAAGGAAACAAAGAATTTCAATTATGAGAGAAAGACGGGACAGATTATGTAGAGTCTAATACACGATCGTAAGGAAATAAATACATTTTCTACTTGTACCAGAAGCCACTCAAAGACGGTGGTATGTACTGTGTAAAGTCTCGTTAGGCACAATGCCAAGAATTGACTAATACAAGAATGGAAATAAAATCACCTAGGGAGGTTCAGCAAAACCAGCAGCTACACAACATGGAAGTGTCTAACCACATGTGACTAGTAAGAATTTTAAGTATGGCTAAAATATACATAAGATATTGAAAACAGTGAGAGGGAAGAGAAAGAATATTATTTTTGTATTCTATGGTATTTACACTAAGTAAAATATTTAAAATTATTACTTTCACCTGATTATAAGTATATAGCAACTATAAAATTTTAAGTTACAAATGTTTCATGATATTTCTACCTAATGGTGCTGCTCTACATGGTGACTTGCACTAGGGTTGAAAGGGTACACTGGTAGAAGCACTGGATTAAAGTCCATTTTACAAGTAGAATCTATACAACTTGTTGACCAAATGAAATATAAGTAAGGAAAGAAGTAAAACCTCTGATTCCAAAAACTGAGCTTAAGGAACTTGGGAAATGTCGGCGGTATTGCTGGGGTGGAGCCATGAGTCTAGAAGGAAACCCAAGTGCCACTTTAGATTGTCTCCGAGCTATCCTGCTAGATTTTCTCAATAGAAATGTCAAGTCACGAGCTTAGAAGAAAAAAGGGGCAGGAGGAGCGTCATTCACCTGCAGAATATGCAAACACCAAGCCTGCAGCTGCACAGCCCGCACCTGAGAAGCCTGTGTAGCAATGGTTTACTGCTCTTGAGGTAGTATATACCCAGCTAGTGCCGACTACCTACAACATGGCACCAGAGGCACACACATTAGATCTGTGTGAGAACCAAAATTCTACTAATACTGAGAGTTTGAGGAAACATGAATTTGCAATTCAAATGCTTTCCTCAAACAGCCCCAAAATTAAATACTGGCCACCACCAAACTCAAATGTGATACTCAGCAATATTTTAAATTTCTCTATCCCACAGTTTAATTGCCAAGAATATGAGGATGATATTTTGTAAGGTAACTAGCATTATACCTGACACATGGGTAGAGCTTATTATATACAATTACTAATATAATTGTGCTGTAAGAAGTAGAAGGTATAAGTTAGAAAAAGTAATATATATATAAATATATGTTATATATATATATATATGCATATATATAAGGTTTTTTAAAGTTTAATTCTAGTCTACTTTAATATTAGAATATATAGCATTTTATCCCAGAATTCACCAAAATTGGGTATCTTACCTGTAAGTTGTGTTTGGAACATAGACATCCCTGGCAGGAAATTCTAAAATTTCTCTGGTGGGCCTGACTCGGCTGTCGGGGTAAAGCTTCACCTGGAGCAGCTCTGGGGTTAGGCAATAATGGGGATTTTCAGGTGCAGGAGAAATGTCTATCTTCAGCTGAGCTGCAGAAAACACATTATAAAGTCAATGTGAACGTAAATGTTCTGTGATGGCTATACTTGGGTCTGAAGTGCTTCTCAAAGGCCTTTCCGACCATGGCGGTACTGCTAGGGCATGGTAGATTTCAGGAGGTAGGACCTGGTGGAAGAGTCACGCACTGGAAGGATGCCCTTGAGGAGCATCCCCTGGTCCTTCCTTCCTTCCATCTACTTCTGGGCACCACAAACTAAGCAGCTTTGCTCCATCCCATGTAGCTACACAAAGTGTTCTGCTCCACACTGGACCCCAAAGCAGAGCCACTCAACTAAAGCTGGGAGCTGTGGGAAGATGGGTCACACTAAGTCTTTCCTCCATTTAAGTTGATTAGCCTTACGTAATTTATTCTCATTTGAGACAGTCTGTCACAGCGACAGAATGTTGACTAACACAAATAAAATGTTCTTGGAGGAATTTCAATATTATTTTGTAAAAAATCTGGGATAAGCAGTATAGAAATCAAATTATTAAGAACTGTGACATAAGCCAGGCCGTGGTGGCGCACGCCTTTAATCCCAGCACTTGGGAGGCAGAGGCAGGTGATTCTCTGAGTTAGCGCCCAGCCTGGTCTACAGAGTGAGTTCCAGGACAGCCAGGGCTACACAGAGAAATCCCATTTTCAAAACAAAACAAAACAAAACAAAACAAAACAAAAACAAAAATAAAAATAAAAAAGAACTTAAAGAAATCATTTCATTTATCAAATTTTAAAAATGACTTATCTATGCATAAGTGCATGTAAAATAATAAATGCCATCTTCCCATTCGGGGAGTAAAGAACTAAAGAACAAGCCAGTAAGCTGGGCTGGGTGGCACACCATGCCTTTAATCCTAGCACCCGAGAGGCAGGCGGACCTCTGCATGCAAAGTCAGCCTGGTCTACAGAACAAGCTCCAGGACAGCAGACCAAGACATTGGATGGGCTCTAGCACAGATTGGACAAGGTTTCAAGAAGTGACTTGGTTTTCAGCTTGACAGGCTCTTAGACACTGCTATCAGCTTTAGCAGGCTCCTGGTCACTTCTATTCTGGACTGTTTGCTCTAATGGTGACATCAACCCATTTTTTAACATTTATTGTTCCAAGTTCACTTTAAGCCACAATTTTAATGCATCATCTCATTTTAGAACTCAGTTAACAACTGTACTGAATCCTGAATCCAAGCTGTTAGCTCACATGATAGTGAGATGAAAAACATGTAGGCATCGAGCACAGAAAGATGCATGGGCCAGATAAATAGAAAACTGAAAACATGAGAGCAAATAATTATCAGTGAGAATTACCACATCACTCAAAATCTGAAAATACCTGTAATTGGTCTCAGCCTCCGTAAGACAGAAGATGGCCTTCTCATATCAGCAAGGAACTTGTACAGATCCTCATCACTTAAGCGGTCTCCTTCCTGATTTCAATGATATTGAGAAAAAAGTATAAAACAAAAGTAGGAGGTAAGTACTGGCCTCTGCGTAGTACTGCTAGAGGGAAAGATTAGCACATTCAGGAGAGCGGAAATCTTCCTAAGTCTCTAGTTTCAAACCTAACTGAGATTTGTGTAATGCTACCAACCATTTTAACTTATGTACACAGAGACAAATACAAGAACATGGCACAGTTACATAGACGTCACTATTGAAATTATGTCTTTTAAGTTTATGTTCTAAAACTTCTGAAATGCAGACTCTTTACACGTTATATTTTCACAAAAATAAGTAATGAATATAATGACGGTAGGAAAAGCACAGCTTTCCTGACATGGAGGCCAGAGAGCCCTCCAAATGACCACACCTGACGATGAAAGGGAAGGGGGGGGAGACAGAGACACAGAGAGACAGAGACAGAGAGAGACAGAGACACAGAGAGAGACAGACACAGAGACAGAGACACAGAGAGAGACAGAGACACAGAGAGACAGAGAGAGACAGAGACACAGAGAGACAGAGAGAGACAGAGACAGAGAGAGACAGAGAGAGACAGAGACACAGAGAGAGAGAGAGACAGAGACAGAGAGAGACAGAGACAGAGAGACAGAGACAGAGACACAGAGACAGAGAGAGACAGAGACAGAGAGAGACAGAGACAGAGAGACAGAGACAGAGAGACAGACACAGAGAGACAGAGACACAGAGAGACAGAGACACAGAGAGAGACAGAGACAGGAAAGAACTAAATAGTGTTTGATTTTTCCTTCCACCTACAATGATTAGGAAAGAAAGAAAACCTTTACCTGCTTTGTGGCGTTTACTGTCACATGGGTACGTCTACACTGCACTCCCATTTCACTGGTAATGGATCTTTTCCAGCCTCTTTGTCTCTGTGAGCTCCCACTGAGCTAACTCCCACTTATCCATAACATAGGAGACAGCCTCCCTTTGTATCTTATTTGGGGAGTGATTTTTAATATCTAAATAGTGACTCTCTGGAGTTTCTACCTCTAAAATAGTTCTTTTACTGAATTACAGGTAGAAAATATGGCTTTAAAAAAATTCAGGAGCTTTATGTGATTAATGGATCTAAGTTTTCCATAAGTTGCTGAAATAATATATTCTCTTTACTGAGCACAGAATACAGATATTCAATCTTTATTCATTAATACACTCAAAGTTTTCTCTTGAATTACTTTTATTTACTTAATATATTAAATTATATATATTGCCAGTCTCTATTCTTTAGTGATGAGTACCATCTGTTTTTGTGCCTTTTACTGGGTGGGATATAATTTCCTTCCGATGCTTGGCTATGTATCTCCCTCCTGTCATTGAGCAAATATGCAGACTGAGACTCATAAAGCAAGCCACACAACCTGGCTTACCTTCTCCTGAATTTCTGCCTCTAGTAGATAGAAAAGCTGAGTTTTCCTAGACACCAATCGAGATCAGCTGATCCAGCCAAACTCCAAATGTGGGGTCAAGCTGAACTCACCAGAGAGGTCAAGCGGACACTCTCCACCAGAGAGTTTGCTTGTTTAATACTGTGTACCCCTGAAGCAAACAAAGAAATTGTTTACTAATACACAGAACAAATGTCTTTACAACTATTGTATGGATTTACTTTTGTTTTAAAAATCTCTGTGTATTTCTATTAATTTTGGGTTGGTGCCTTTGAAACCTTACATGATTAAATATACCACAATTATAGATAGTAATTTCTCATAAACTGGGAGGAGTTGAATTTTACTTTGGAGAAATTTATTTCTTGAATTCTATTTTGTTAAATAAAAGTATAGCCTCTGCTTTTTACTTAATTTGCATTTCTGTGATAATTTTCTAGCTATTTAAAAATACTTAGAAAAGTAATACATATTTATGGCTAAATATTTTCAATAAAGAAGGTCAATAGCAATGTTTTCCACTGCCCTGTGGTTTTAAGTTTTAAGAGCATTTTGTGCTGTATCCAACTGCTAGTACTGAAAACTATACCTGCTAGTATGTGTCAACCTAATAGAACTATTAGAAATCAGAATAATGAACTCTAATTTCAAAATACTGTAAGAAAGCATAGTTTTCACAATAAAGATGTATCCAATATTTGAAGAGCTAAAAATATTTAAGCTACGTAAGATATATATATGCATATATATTGTACACATATAATAAAGTACTACATATTACCATTAATATGGACAGTTTGTTATGTTTTATGTGAGTTAAATAAAACTTTAAAGTTTATTTTTTAGGGGCTGGAAAGATGGCTTAGTGGTTTAAAGTATTGTTGTTCTTGCAGAGGACCCAAGTCTGATTCCCAGCACCCACATAGTGGCTCGAGTTGACCTTCTGCAATCCCAGCTCCAAAGAATCTGATGCCTCTTCTGGCCTTCACTGACACCAGCCACATACATACATAAAACCACACAGTAATACGTATAAAATAAAATAAATAAATCTAAAAAGAAAATAAAATTTACATTTTAAATGTAATTTTGTTAAACAGCAAATGAGTGAAAAATAATAGCTGCATAGGTAGAAACACAGCAGGCGGCTGCTCACCTAACTATATAATACCAGTTCAGTGACACAGTTTGACTACAGAAGCAAAGGCCAACTGTGTAAATGGAAGAGAGCTGACACTGCAGCCACGCAGGCTGAGCAGAGGGAAATGGCACATCCTAAGGGTGCACCGTGCTAACTCAGCTCCTGTGTCTGGCCAATCGCGAGCCGCCCACAGTACAAAGACCCCTGTACTGGGCACGCTCCTCCCACCCCACTCTCTCAGAGTTGCTGACCAAGCAGGGCTTCAAGGAGACCCCTCTAATGCAAAGCACACTCTGCTCTTCCCCTCCAGTACAGCATGCCAGTAAGTCGGGGTGTCCTCTCCTCACTAAGAACCGCAACTCAGAGGAGGAATAGGAAGATAATTCTTAGCATTTTATTTAATCTGCCCCCAAATTTATGGTTGGTAGACCTTACTAGTCTGCCACACTAATCAAAGTTTTCTCCTTATTCTTCAATTAGTTCTGGGTCATCTGATCACATAAAACACATTTTTTATCTTGATTCAGAATATAAGACCCATTTGACATCAAAACCCAATGTATACATACATATTCAAAAGCATTCATATACACACACACACACACACACACACACACACACACACACACACACACACACACATATATATATATATATATATATATATATATATATGTATGTATGTATGTATATGTATATATAGGAGAAATGAGTGCCCTGTGAAGCAATATTTAAACTGAATATATGAAATGCATGTATTTTTTTAGATTTTTTTTTTTTAGTTCTATTTTTTGAAACTGTGTGTTAACTACTAAATTGATTTCCATGAAATGACATGTGAAAAACATTGATTTGATTTGAACTGGACAGGTGGATCTGTAAGAATAAAGACATTTTACCTCTACAACACTAAGTTTTAGCACAGAAATGGGGTTTCTATTCCACAAACCACAGATAAGACCTTTAAGGTCAGAAAACCTTGGGTGGAGAAGCACATGACCACTCTGACAATTCACAAGCCATCAGTGTTTAAGGAAAGGCCTACTGGGAGCTAAGAGCATGTGCTACTCTTGCACCCATGTTGGGCGGCTCATACTCATCTGTAGCTGTAGCTACAAGGCAAGCTCATGTCTCTGGCCTCTGCAAGCACCTGCACTCAGCTACACATGCCCATACACATAATTGCAAATAAAAAAATTAAAAAGTTCACCTTTACAACTGAGTAAGATATAGGTGTGAAAGACAAGTTTGCTGCATTAAAATGTCAATGTGAGCATTTGAATAACATTAGTGATAAAGCGGGTAAATGTCAGTTATTTCATATTTTATTAGTCTTTACTCATAGTCATTTTTATTCTTGCTTGTTCAAAGTTCTTGACATTACAGACATGCACAGAACGGTTACCACTCTCCTTAAAGAAAGTGAAACCTTGTACATGCACCTCCCCAGGCCCTACATGACAAAGCATTACCTGCTTAAAGAAGTTTGCCACAGTGAGGGTGGCAGGCCGGAAGCTGGTCAAGTTGCAAGCATCGTCCCCACTGGTCGTCCTCTCCAGGGACCGTCTACCAACAAGACTAGAATTCCTCCTCTCTGACCAAGAACCTTTTCGTTCTACCAAAGAGGAGATAAAATGATTGTCAGTTTCATAAGACATAAAACTGTTTTTAATTAGCTTTCCCAACATAAGAAATAATCCATTAATGTGGAAAGCTATTTTACTCAGCTTGTAGGTTATAGTACACAAATCCATTTATGGGGAAAGTTTTAGAAAGCCATTCCATCTGAATCGTCTGGTTGTCACTTCTACAATACAGTCTTTTAACATATAACGATCTACACATATAAACAAAGATGGTATAAATTAGCTAGAAGGAACTATGTACTCACTATGAAATACCCATCAAAATGAAATATAATTAATGGCAAATCAGCCTTTGCTGATTCAAACTGAAACAAATTCAAAAGACAAGCTGCAAGTTCAAAGTCTTTACAGGATAATCTTTCTTCTTCTCCTTCTCCTCCTCCTTCTCCTCCTCCTCCTCCTCCTCCTCCTCCTCCTCCTCCTCCTCCTCCTCTTCCTCCTCCTCCTCCTCTTCTATTTTTTCTCTTTTTCCTTATGAAGCTGGGATACAAACCCAAGGCCTCACACATACAAGATATCCCTATTTTTGTAAACTAAAAGAACAATGCTATTAAAGATTAGCAAGACAAGAGAAGACTTTTAAAAATATCCAAGCAATGTGGTCTAAGGGACCATACCTCTTCTTTTTTCTCTGTAAGTCTACAGAGAAAAAGCAGACTACACATTATTTTCAAGCAGTTACCGGTCATTCTCCAAGACATAAGACAAGAAATGAAAAGACCAAAAGGATGGAAATGTATACTAAGCATTGGATAATTAAACTATAAATTAACAATAAAAGAAAAATTAGGGAGTTCAAAAATATGCAAAAGTGAAAACACACACACACACACACACACACACACACACACACACACACACACACACTTCTAAAAAGCTACTAGAGCTACTGGAAGGAGTTGTTCCCAAGGGAAATTACAAAATAATATGTCTGGAGATGCGGCACACCAAACATGTGTGAGACTGCTACAGCAGCAGGGCTCCAGGGAAGGTGATAACTAGAAACGCTTCTAGAGAAAAGAAGACGTATTCAAGCTGCTCTGGTGGCCCAGGCTGGTAATCCCAGAGTGTGGAAGACCAATGTGGGAGAACATCACATTCAAGGCCAGCCGACACTAACAGAAAGACTCAATTTAAAATAAAAAAAACAAACTCTCAATTCAGTAATTACATCTCACGCATTAAGGAACTATGTGCCTAAAGAAGCTGGGCATGACTGCCCATGTCTCCAGCCAGCACTAGGAAGGCCAGACCATCAAGATCATTGTATGCAGAAACCTTTTCTCAGAAAGAGAAACTAAATCCAGAAAAGCGAACTTACAAAAGGGCAGCAGGAGAGTGGAGATAAATGAAAGAGAAACTGGAAAAATACAGTAAACAGAGTTTATAAAAACCAACAAACCTTTTCCTAAAATGCAAGGGAAATACAGAGCAATAAATTACTACACTAGATTCATCAATCATCAGATTTTACTAGTAGAAATGGTTGCATAATAATGAAACAAAAACTGTAGAATAATACCTCAAAAACAAGGGGAAAACCCCCCATTTAAATGTCAAGCACTGATTAAGTTATTTTTTTAAAAAGCTTTTAAAATGGTCAAAGTAGATGAATATGTATTTTTCCAAAGAGGACCACAAAGAGCAAAAACACACAAGACAAGACCTACCACCATAAGTTATCAGAGACGGAAAACCCAATCCAGAATGCAATGAAGCTTAAGCTACACTAGGATGGTATCACTAAAATCAGACAGTATCCACTTCAGGCAAAGATAAGAAGAAACAGAAACTTTTATACACTACTGGCAGAACTTTTAAATTGCAGCCATACTGGGAGATAGTTTGACAGTCTCGGATCTTTATTAAACAATTACCACATGAAGGGGCAATTTCATTTCTAGCTATATAGTCAAAAGAAATAAAATCACACAATATGCAACAGCTTTTACAAAAACTGGGAATGTAGTTCAGTGGTAGAGTGCTTTGCTTAGCATGCATGAGAGGTCATGGGTTCAACTCCCAGTACCAGAGACCTGAGAACAGCTCCTCTGTGATTGCTCACTGCAGTATTATTTATAATAACTCGAATTATCAACAACAACAAATAGAATGAAGTGCAGTATATAAATATAATGGAGTATTTTGACAACAAAAGGAAATCAAATGCCAGCAGGCGCTACCCGTGGGTAATACCTGTGAAAACACCATGCTATATGAAACATGCTTCACAAAACACCGAACACTAGTCAACTGTTTACATAAAATGTCTGGCATAGACAAATCCATAAAGACAATAAATATACTAGTGGTTGTTTAGGAATGGCCTTAGGAATTTGGGGAAATTGAGGAATGATTGCTCACGGGTGTGAACACGTTCCAAACATCAACTGTCGTGGCGCCTGCAGAACCCTGTGACTGTAGGAAAATGGGTGACTTAACGAGTAAATGTAGTATATTTAAATTTCTTTTCCTCTTTCTCTCTGTTTTGGTTTAGGGTGAAGGAGTGGCCCAACTCCTGAATGAAGCCTGGGCTGCCCTGGAATGGAGGCAGATGCTGACTCAGCCAAGCATCTGGGATTACAGGCATGTGGCACCCACTCTAACTAAGGAAATCTAACAAGTCACGGACACGGCCCAGGCTACAACTGACACAAGCCTCTAAAAGGGGAGAGATCACTACTTTAGAAACAATATCACTCTTACCTCCAGTACTGATCTCGACTTCTGTGGAGTCTCTTTCTAGGCTGCCAGCACTGCTAACAATATTCATTAAATGGATCGCAGTCCAAGCAAAAGGCATGCGGTATTTCCCAAGTCTCTGGCAAAATTGGTCGGCTTGACTTTTCAGCTTCTCCAATTTTTCCTTATTCTGTAAAACAGATCCATAATCACACTTGAAAGAAACAACCAAAGGGCTCTTTCACACATTATCAAGGGCAGGTTAAAAGTGCCCATTTCTTAGCAAAGACAGCAAAACCCAAGCCGATCATGTGTGAAGAGGAGAGAGCAGTAACTTTCCTCAACACCACATCTCCACTCATGGCAAACACACGCACGGAAAAGGCACTGCACTTTCTCTTTGTGGTTATGACATCTTGGCAAGGGAACAAAGGTACTTAGAGCCAAGCACACGTATTGCAAGTGGTCTTTTTAGGAAAGGAGGCGTAATTGTGGTCAGTCTTTTTAACACAAGATTTAACACCAGAACAACTAGAAAAGAGAGAAATCTAGAAAAAGTTTTGTCTCTATGAGCTCCAGAACAAAAACTGAGTCTTTCTTCAAACTATCTAAAAAACTAAGTCTTCCTCAAAACTTTCTTTAAAACACTGCTTGTTCAAAGACTTGAGCTCCTAACATGCTTTTCTGGTCACTGGCTGTGTAGTTTTGTTCCCACCTCATGGTTGTTGTAATTTATGGACTGTTTAAAATTAGCTCAGCTACTTCCATCCTTTCCAGCATAACAAGCTTAACAAGTCACAGCCTGGAAGCTTTGCTGCTGGCAGCTGTGGATGAGCCCACAGCTGTGCTCCTGTGCTAACCAAGTCCTAGTGATACATATGTGCAGGTGACACTTGCCCATCTTTCTTTTCTCTCAAGATGACAAAGATCAATGCTAGGAAGTTTCATCAATATCACTATTGGGTAAATAAAAGAACTTTTAAATTACTTATTAGTTAAATTCAATTAACTTCGTTCTCATCAACAGAAATAATTTCAAGCTGTTAAATTACTATTACTGCTAATCTCTTAGTGTATGGGTTTGTGTCGTGGGAGGAGTGTCTCATTGTGTGTGCCATCAAGTTCAGAAAAGAACATTCTGGAATCTGGGGTCAAGCTATGATCATCAGGCTTGCAAAGCAAATGCCTTTACCCACTAAGCTATCTTTCTACCCCTCCCTCACCAGGTAGAAGAGATTTTTGAGACTAGCACGGAACATGACACAAGCTAAATGAGAAAGACAATGAGGAAACAGGACAAAATGAAGTAGACCAATAGAAAAAAGTGAATTAACACTGAACTCTTTAAACAGGGTTTATATGTTTTCATTTTTCCCAAACATTTACATTAGGAGTGATATAGGAAGATGAGGGGCCTGACATGGTACCTTGGTGGCATCAGCTTCTTTGAAAATCATATATGGTTCTGCACACTCTCCAATGTCTCCTTGCTGAAGGACTTTTTCTAGCTGTCAGAGGCAAAAACAGAAAAGTTTAGCTAAGGTTTTAAAAATCAAGGTACTCAGTCAGAAATGCAAGGATGCTTCAATATATTAAAAATAAATATGATATATCACACATTAATAGAATAACAGGGGAAAGGTCAACTCAAAGTAGAAAATGGATCCAAAAAAAAATTCAGAATAATTTCCCTATAGAAATGCTCAACAAACTATGAGTACGAGGAAGCTGTCTCAGTATGAAAAGGCTATACATGAAAAGCCCACAGCAAACGTTCTCAAGAGTGGCTCAAAACTTTCTCTCTAAAATTAGGAACAAGACAAGAACACCTCGTTTCACATTTTCTATACAAACCCATGCAGGGTTTAGAGCCAGAGCAATCAGACAAGCAGTAGAGTAACAGGCACGTGAGATGGAAAGGAAGAAGGAACATGATCTCTGATGACACGGGACCTTTGTTGTTGTTTTTCTGAAACAGAGTTTCTCTGTGTAGCCCTGGCCTCCTGGAATTTGCTTTGCAGACCACAAACTCGGAGATCTACTGTCTCTGCCTCTCAAGTGTTGGGATTAAAGGTGTGTGCCACCACACCGGGCATCATTATCATCATCTCCTCCACCACCACATCAACATCAGCATCATCAGCATTGTTTTTGACAGCATGATGTTTTATATGGAAAGCTCTAAAGATTTCATGCAAATAAAGAAAAAATACCATCATATATGCTGCCCACTGTTGAGTATGCCTCATTGCCTGCTATCCAATCATCCAAGAGGATGAGGGACAGGGTTGGAATAGCTGAGGCCCACCCACCTCAAGCCTAGCACATTCTAAGCTAGCCTGGGCCACATAGTGAAATTCTGCTTCAAAATAAACAAACAAAAAACTATCAAAACTAACAACCAAATACAACAAAGTTTCAGTATACAAACTATGCACATTAAAAAGCAAATTAAGAAAGCAATTCTACAGACAACAGCATGACAAATAATAAAACATCTAGGAATAAACTTAACCAAGGAAGTTAAAAATCTATACAATGAAAATAGTAAAATGTTGCTGAAAGAAATAAAAGCATTAAAAATTCTGAAGATATTCCAAATTCAAGAAGTAAAAGATTTAATAGAATTAGGAACCCAGTGCTGCCTAAGACATGCACAATTAACGAGGCTCCTGTCAAGGTTCCAATGACTGTGACAGCGAAAGCATAAGCCGTCATAAATCTGAAAAGAAATCTCAAGAGAAATCTGAAGCTTGAGGAACAGCAAACAAGACCTAACTTCAGATTAGGTCTTCAGATGAGACTGAACACGATCAATAGAACTGAGGCCTTGAGTGGAGACAAAGGCTGCACTTCTAGAATGCCAGCCACAGGTTCATGATTTGGTCAGAGGGCCACACGTTTCCAGGCTGTGAGTACTTAAGAAGTGACCCCTAGTTGAAGTAATTCACTGAATTCCAGTCAGGCATCCTCTGCTCTCCAGAAAACCACACTGTAAAGAAATGTCATTTCATGCACCTACAGCCACAGAGCCTTCTCCACTCTGCTTCCCCAAAGAGACTGCAATGCCTCTGAAACTTTAAGCCAAAATAACTATTTTCCCCTTTATTTTGACAGGTGTTTCAATGGCTGAAACCTCCTGCAACCATAAGTCAAAATGGACCCTCCCTCCCATATGGCTATCAGGCATCTGGATGGCTAGAGTCCCTCTAAAACAATTAGCCAATATAAACCTTTGCTTCCACGTTTCTATCAGGTATTTAGTCACACTGATGGAAGAATAATGAATAAATAAGATATGCACACAATGGAACAAAAGGGGAAATCCAGAAATAACCCTTGCATACAGTCATGAAAAATTACGTATGACTCTTCAGTCTGCATGTATGTATGTGCACTACATACATGCCTAGTGCCTACAGAAGTCAGAAGAGGCTGTCAAAGCCATAACACAACGTGGGTACTGGGAAATAAACCCAGATATTCTGCAAGAGCAAGTGTACTTAATCACTGGGCCATCTCTTCAGCTAGTCAAGTGTTTTCTTGACAAAAGGATGCCAATATGATTCAGTGTTGAAAGGGCACTCTTTCCAGCAAACACAGCTGTGGAGGCTGCTAATGCAGCTGGATCCTTACTTTACACTTTATCAAAAAAAAAAAAAAAAAAAAAATCAAGGCCACATGGACCTAATACCTAAATGTAAGACTAAAAAGTATAAAAAAATTTTTTTAAAGAAGTGCTTCATGCATTTGGAAGAGTTTGTTCTTGAATGTGGCAGTACCGTGATATGGGTAAAAACAAACTTATCAAGACTTATGCTTACTACATTAAAGGACAAAATAAGCAGAATGAAAAGAAAACCTTAAGAATGAACCCAGAATTGTTCCTGTCTAAAGGAAATACAGGGACAAAGAGCGGAGCAGAGACTGAAGAAAAGGCCAACCAGAGACTGCCCCTCCCATCTGCAGACACCAAACTCAGTCATTATTGCTGATGCCAAGAAGCGCTTGCTGACAGGATCCTGGCATAGCTGTTCCCTGAGAGGCTCTGCCAGAGCCTGACCAAGACAGATGTGGATGCTCACAGCAAACCATTGGACTGAGCATGGGATCACCAATACAGGAGTTAGAGAAAGGACTGAAGGAGCTGAAGGGGTTTGAAACCCCATAGGAAGAACAACAATATCAACCAACCAGGCCCCCCCCCCCCCCCCGAGCTCCCAGGGACTAAGCCACCAGCCAAAGAGTACACATGGAGGGACCCATGGCTCTAGCCGCATATGTGGCAGAGGATGGCCTTGTCTGGCATCAATGGGAGGGAAGGCCCTTGGTCCTATGAAGGCTCGATGCCCCAGTATAGGGGAAGGCTAGGGCTGTGAGGTGGGAATGAGTGGGTGGGTAGGGGAGCACCCTCATAGAAACAGGGGGAAGAGAGGAGGGGGGAAGGAATAATGGGATGGGAGGGTCTTCGGAGGGGAAACTGGGAAGGGGGATAACATTTGAAATGTAAATAAATAAAATAACCAATAAAAAAATTTAAAAAAAAAAGAATGAGATAACATTATATGCAAAGCATCAGTCTCACTACAAATTAGCATTTCAAATGCATAAAGAGGTCAACCACTTAGGAACAACAACAGTGAAGATGAGAATCCAACTGGCCAATAAACAAAAGACTTGTAAAATATCCCAAGTAAGCTCATGTGTTTGAACACTGGGTTCCAGACAGTAGACCTATTCTAGAAGATTGTGGAACATATAAGAGGAATATGTTGGCTGGAAGAAGTAGGTCATCTGGGGCAGACATTGAGGTTAAAGCCCACTTACTCATCCTGTCTGCTCTCTGCTCCAGTTTGACAAGGTATGAAAAGGTGAAGAGTCCACCTGCACCCTTGTTACCACAGTGCTACTGTTATTGGGCCTTCCTTCCATTGCAGGTATCCTCTCAACCTGTAAGCCAAAATGAGATCTTCCTTCCTAAGCTGCTTGTTGTTAGTTATTTGGTAAGACCAACAAGAAAGAGTAATGCAGAAAATGGTATCAGAAGTGGGGCTGTTGCTAAGACAAAGCTGATCATGTGGTTCATACAATCTAAAGAAATGTGGAAGAATTTGGTCTGATCTTCCCATGGTCTGCCTCAATTCTTTCCGTTTGAAGGGGAGTATCTGCTATGTGTCACTGTACTCTGAAGTTTGTGAATTGTTTTTATTGTCTGTGTAGGTGTTACAGAGGCTCAGAGCTAAGACACTTACTCCAGTCAAAGAAGAGACTTCTGAATCATTCTTGTTAAAGACCATGAGACTTTTAAAGTCAGACTGAATGTGTTTTGCATGAGTCTATGGAGCCAGGAGTGCAATGTTATGGTTCGAATATAAAATGTTATAGAGCTTTTCTTATAAAAGCATTATACATACTGCCAAAAAAAAAGAGAGAAGACAAAACTACCTAATTATCTACTAATTTGGATAAACAGATAAATAAGTATGGTAGCATGCATGCATACACACACACACACACACACACACACACACACACACACACACACACACACACACACACAGAGAACATATTCCCGGAAGTATTACTCAAATAAAATGCAGGCTAACATGTGTCCAAACCTGGATAAACCTTGAAGCCATAAAATTAGCCAGTCCCCAGAAGACAAACATTGTATGGTTCCACTTCCATAAGGTAGCTCAAGAAGCCCACTTCATGAACACAGGACTTGCAGAGAATGGGTCAAGCTTTAATAAGGAGTTGTTGTAAGTTTTCCTTTTCTGAACTGAAAAACTTCTGGGGACTGATTACAACACAATAAATATACTTAACACTGATCTGTACACTAAAAAAATGGTTACAATTATAGATTGCAATTTTACCACAATTAAAAATACTTTTTAGGCCTTTACTTCCTAATTGCTTTTAATTGGTCACTACAATATGAAGCCAATTAAGACACCACATGCAGATGCCCACAGAAGTCAGAAGGCATTAGGTGCCCTGGAACTGGACCTACAGGTAATGTTGAACCACCAGACAGGGATGCTGAGAGCTGAGCTCTGTCAGAGCATTAAGTGATCCTAACCACTAGGCCACCTCTCTAGCTCTCCCCACAATAATAGTCGTAAGTGGATAAACAGATGGTTTTTCAATTCCCTTATTTCTCTAAAATATCTCGCATTCCTATGACTTTCTAAACTTCCCCTCTTATAAAAATAGGGCTGGGGAACTGGCTCAGTTCGTGAAGGGCTTCTTATACAAGCATGAAGACCTGATTTTATTATGCTACTCCCCTCAAGGCTCAAGGTATAAGAGGCAAAAATAATATACAAGCTCTCAAAGATGGTGGATGATTCCAAAGAAATAGTTTCTTCCAAATGTAGCAGAACAGATGCACACATGAACTCAGAGAACACATGGCCGCACACACAGGGCCTGCACAGGTTCAAAGCAGATGGGGTCTCAGCACTGAGGTAGGAAATGGGCATGGGGTCCAACCCTTAACCAAGACATTTCTGCAAATGATACCTGCTGGCAGAGAAAATCAGTTTTCTCCAATGAAGTCTCAACTGGGTATATCAACTACACTTCAATTCCTCAGAAGATGCTAAAGAGAGTGAGTTCAGATATCTTCTTAATAGACAGCAAATGTTCACTGAATTAACAACGAAAGATACAAACTTCAATGAAATAACATGTCCCCAGCTAGTATAATGGACAAGTTGTCATAATTCACACCATGAAATACTACTCTTTGGTATGTCTACAAAGATCAAGATTTTACTGCTAAAAATCACACACACAGAGAACATCTCCATCTCTAGCTAAATCAACTGATTCCAGACAACCTACATACACACAAACACAACCATCTGAAAACAGTATAGCCCAGATTGGCTGACCAACACACAAACCAGATGTATAAATAAATACACAGAAACTGTAATAAAATTATGAATAAAGGTTTTTTATTACAGCCCACTGGGATATCCTCTTTTTGTTCTTGTATAGCAGTAAGTATACAATACAAGTGCTAAGGAAATTTTCTCTCAGGAAATGATAATCAGGGCTGGAGAGATGGCTCAGAGGTTAAGAGCACTGGCTGCTCTTCCCGAGGTACTGAGTTCAATTCCCAGCAACCACATGGTGGCTCACAATCATCTGTAATTAGATCAAGTGCCCTCTTCTGGCCTGCAGGCATACATACAGGCAGAACACTGTAGTCATAAGAAATAAAAAAATCTTAGAAACAAAAAAGAAATGATAATGATGGACTGAACCTATATATCAAATGGTATTATTCTTCTTGGAAAGAGGGGGAAGAGAGGGAAGAGAGAGAGAGAGAGAGAGAGAGAGAGAGAGAGAGAGAGAGAGAGAGAGAAGGAGAAAGATCATGATGGACCACAAATGACTAAAGAAAACCTCCAAAATGAATTCTCTTTAAAATGTAATAGCAGAGGTTAGAGAGGGCATGTGCCTATGTGTATGCATAAACACATTTGCTTATATTTTATGAGTATAATTATAATATATATTTATTTTTCACTAAATAATCTCACATTTGTTGCATAACATAGTTTTTCAAATTATGGTATTGAATCATTTAAGTTTAACATGATCTAACTATTTCTTTATACAGAATATTTACATTCAATGTTCTTTATTCCTAATCTTAAAAGCCATTTATTCCCATTATGACAACTAAATAATTTCATTTTCCAGCAGCCTATACTTCATACATCATCTCTTTCACAACAAGCTAGCTTATAACGTGTCATTCTCCATGTGCAAAACTAACTATATTTCTTATTTATATTCATTTTCAAAATAATATATATTATTATATTTATTAATATATTATTTCTTAAATCATAATAATATTAGTATTTTGGGTATTTGAAGGCAGGGTCTCTCTATGTAGTCCTTGCAATCCTGGAGCTTACTATGTACACAAGGCTGGCCTCAACTCCCAGCCGCACCTGCCCCTGCTGTGTTGGGTTAAAGATGTGACTACAGGTGCGTACCACCCTAGCCTGCAGAACACAACTCATTAAAGGGGATTTTCTGAAGAGAATTTCTCCAAGACTATTAACTGAAACGAAAACTAATTTTAACCTTAATTCATAGGAATGCATCCAACAAATTGGGACATTATTCCTGTGGGTAAAAAGGACTCATTTTATGCAAATCTACTTTATAATCTTATTAAAATTTTCATTATCTCTTTAAAATAATTTTATATAAATAAAGTGACTAAGGAATACATTTTAGGCTGCTCTCAAGTCAAGGTCAATTTAACCAAAGTCAAGTAACCAAATTCTTCTGTTTGTTTTTTTAACATTTATTTACTTGTTTTGTCTGTGAAGGAGATGGCACCCACATGCATGCTGTGGCACTCATGTGAAAGGCAGAGGACAACTTGCCAGGGCCAGTTCTCTTCTTCCACCATGCGGACTTCAGGAACAAACTCAAGTAACTGGGATTGGCAGTGAGCACACTCAAACCTGCAGAGCCATCTACTGGTCCCAATTAGTCTAATTACAACACATGATAAATAGCACGGAAGTGGTGCTTGAATTTATCATCCAGGGCTAGGGACTGAACCTAGGGCCCCAAGTCCACACTAGAAAACTGCTCTATCACTCAACATTAGACTCTATCCCCGGCCCTCATTTTGCCTTTTATTTTGAGAAAGTTCTGCTAAAGTAGCCCAGGCTAGACTTAAACTCACTCTATACCCCAATCTAGCCTTGACCCTGCAATTCTTCTGCCTCAGCCTACCAAATTGGAATCATAGACCTCTATTATCAGGCCTGGCTAGTGTCTGGAATTTATAATTATTTTTCTGAGGGAGTATGCTTGGGGGTGTTTTGTGGTTGTTATTTTCATTTTGTTTTCCTTTTTAAAAGACAGAATCTTGCTAGGTAGTCCAGCTGGCCTCAAGCTTCCAGCCATCCTGCCTCTACCTTTTGTTTGTTTGGTTTTGGTTTTGGTTTTGGTTTTTGTTTTGTTTTTTTCGAGACAGGGTTTCTCTATATAGCCCTGGCTGTCCTGGAACTCACTCTGTAGACCAGGCTGGCCTCCAACTCAGAAATCCACCTGCCTCTGCCTGGCATGCGCCACCACTGCCTGGCTCTGCCTCTACCTTTTAAGTGCTAGAATTACAGGCATGTGCCAATATGCCCAGATAGCATTTCTGGTGTTCAACTGGTTGACAGTCAAAACTCTCTATCAGTCAATGATCTATGACAATAGTTTAGCTTTTATAGTTATATGACTTTGACATAAATGCTACATAGTAACTATGAGGGTTAATTTACATAGACTTGGGTCCACAGTTATGTGGTCAAACATTTCTCTAAATGTTGCTGTGTAAGTATTTTTTACAGATTATTAACAATTAAAACAGTAGCCCTTGAGTAGAGTTGATTAGTCTCTACTCTGGCAGTGGGCCTCATCCAAACAGCTGAGGGCTTTATAAACAAGACTGAATTTTCCTGAAGAAAACCATAACAGAAACCAGGCCTGAGTCTCCAGTCTGTTATCATGTAAACTCTGGACTCACGACTACAATAGCATCTAGCTCTTAGCAGCTTGCCCTAAAAATCAGGGCAACTGTCAGCTTCCACAATCACATGATGCAATCCCTTAAGATAAACCCTCTGTTGTTTGACTGAAGAAACATAATCAATACTACTTTCCATTCAGGAAAAATTAGGTTGGACCTATAGCTATGTCCAATGTAGGACAGCCAAATATTAAACATAAAACCAAGACAGGCATTGTCCTTACTAAGTTTGCAATACTGACAAAGACAGGAGTAGACACCAAACAATAAACACATGTTAAAATATTCTCACCTTTATCACAAGAAAGACATCTTGGGAAGGATAAGTTATAGAAAAAATGGCTGATCTTGCCAGAGTGGTAATGGCAGCAGGGGGTACATGTGGCCGTAACAGTCCTTTCATCTGTTCTGAATTAAGGTCAAAATAAAAATTCTCTGAAATCTGAAAAATACATTCAGACATTAAATTTTTACATCAATACAAAATTTAACATGCATGAAAATCATATATCTATATAATCTTAAAAATATTAGATAATAAAACAGTCTAAAATGCTTTATTAAAATTCATAGTTGCTTATATATTTCACTGAGACCAAACTACATATCTACATCAAAGCCCAAAAACTGGATAAGCCACTCTGGAATACATGGGACACATTTTGTGAAGAGTCATACCTCAAGTTCCTTAGTTACAAATACAGTTAAAGCAATCATCACTGAGATGAAGGACTACAAAGTGAATTTTAAACCTTTATGTTAGTAACATCTCTGCAGCTTTCATTTTACAAATATAAGCTACTAGAGCAAGTTCTCCTGAAGAAATCCATCACAAGTCATGCGCTGATAATGAAGGCACTTTCAAGTTTCTACGGCAGAATAACTTAGTGTGTTAAAGTAAGAACTGCTGGGTTCTTGGTGATGTGGCTGAGTGCTAGACCCCAGGCTTGAGAATGCTCAGAGCCCTGGGCTCCATCTCTCACACTATAGCAAGAAGGGAGGAAGGGGAAGGGAGAGTGAAGGAGAGGGAGAAACAAGCAACAAACAAGAAGAAATCTGTCTGATGCCCTCTGAGAACTCCAAAGCGTAATAAGAACAGAGTAAAGCTAACCTCACTCCTTTACACACCACCTAAACATATGTAAAACAGCATTGGCTGTTAGAGGTTCCAAACTCTATCGATAAACTTCAGTGATCACTATGTTTATTTTCTTACATACTGCTTTCACCCAATGCCCTTTCCTGCATTAGCATATCTATTTCTCAAAAATTGCTTGTGCCATTTGCTTTGGGGACTTTTCAATAAAACAAAAACAAGATTTCAACTAAAGTATTTTCTATAAGATGAAAATATTTAACTAGTCTTGAAAAGTTATATTTTTGTTTCCTTTTCAGTTAATAATGTCCAAGGAGTCACTGCTTGTTTATCTTATGAAACAAGCAGCATGTAAGCAGGTTTCTGAAACTTACAATTATCTCAATGACTGCAATCAAATCCTAGAGACTTACCTTTTTCTTCTCCTTGACATCATATAAAGCCAAACTTGCAAAAATGGGCTCAATTTCAATCTCAAACCTTTATGAAAAAAAGGATAAATTAACCTTAAAAATACATCTGAAAGATAAATCTGGGGTGGAGAGAGATGGCTCATCAATTGGGTCTTGCAGAGAACCCAAGTTCAGTTCCCAACAAATGCATCAGGCAGCAGTTAACAGCTGTACTGTAACCCCAGCTCCAGGGGAGCTGACTCCCTCTTCAGACATCTGTACTCACATGTATATATCCTCATAGATAGACAGACGGAGGCAGGCAGGCAGACAGACAGACACACACACACACACACACACACACACACACTGGTGGAGCAGAGACAAACAGGCAGACAGGGACAGGGGATGATGAAAGTGCTCTAATATCCATTGAGAAAAGTTGCACATGCCTGTCACTATAACAAAACACACTGAATTGTACACTAGGCAAATTCATTAGTAAATTGTATACTGGCTATACACTGGATAAGCTATATGATATGGAAGTTGAATCAAATAAAGCTATTCTTTGTTTAAAAGTGGAAGTACCCCATATGTTCATAAACTGACAGTTTAAGAAGTAACATATTCATTCAGTGGAATATCATTTGGCTATATATAGTAATAAACTGATATATGCTAGAATATTGATAAGCCATAAAAACATGTTATATGAAGAAGTCACACCAAAAACTCCCCATATGGTTTATAATTATATTTATAAGACATAAGCAGACAGATGGACAGACAGAAACAAAAAGCAAGCCAGTGCTGGCAGGGACTAGAGAAGTAAGAACAGGAGGCAACTGTCCATAAATGCTACTGTGGGCAGCGAGATGTTGTTAAACTCTTATATGAAGTCTATACGCTGAAAATATCCATTAAAGACAGGGTCTGATCAGTGGAGAAATCAAGGTTAGCATCCTAAGGATGGGACACTAATCTAACGAAACTGGAGTCCCTACCAAAGCAGGAAGAAGGCTGAGGTGTACTTCGGCACAAGCATAAAGCCCTGACCATGGAAGACATGGCCAGGCATGGAGGAATGTGTCTACAGTCCAAGAACTGTGAAAGCAGAGAGAATCCCTGGAGCCAGGTGGTCTTGCTGAACCAGAGAGCTCCAGAGTCAGTGAGAAACCCTGCCACAAACAACAAACTGGATGGGTGCTGGAAAAATGGCTCAGTGGTTAAGAGCACAGGCTGTTCTTGCAGGGGACCCAGGTTAAATTCCCAGCACCCACATGGCAGCTCACAACATCTGCAACTCCAGTTCCAGGTGATCCAACGCCCTCTTCTGGCTTCCACAGACACTGCATATACATGGTGAACAGGCATGCATGCAGAAAAAATTCCTATATACATAAAATTAAATAAATTGTATTTTTTTTTAAGTGGACAGTAGAGCAAGAGATCCAACATCAATCTCTGGCCTCCAAACAAGTGCAAGTTAGATTTCAAAGCAAGGACAAGAAGCTAAGTGTCTGTCTAACATTTCAAAGCAGACCTGGCCTCCGGGTTTGCACAGCACCCCTTAGCCCTAGCTGTTAAGAGTGTACAGCTGGCATACCCCACCCTCTACCCTGGGCTGCCCTCCCCCCAAAGATTCTTCCCTATGTAATCTAGACATTTGGTTACTTGCCCTGGCTTTGCTCCTTTTGTACTCTGGCCTCCTAACTGCTATGCCTGGCTCTCCTCTCTCCCTTCCACACTCCTTCTCCCCACATGGCTCAGGGTCATGGCCGCTCTACTCTGCCTCATGCTCTCCCACATGTCTGTGATAAGCTTTCTCCTTCACCGTACCTACGAGTGCTCCTGTCCTTTCCTTTCCTTTTGATTTCTTTTTCTCATTCAGCACACACAAAGAGAAACACAAGAAGACATCACAGACTTTTCTTGTGCACACATAGTGGAAAAACATATAAGGACACAAGAAGAAATCTGCTATTTACAAGCCAGAAGGAAAAACTTGCTAGAAAACCACTGGCATCTTGATCTTTGACTTCCCGCCTACAGAACTAAGAACTCAGTCTCTATGAAGTCCATATGTCAGTCTGATACCATGGTCCAATAGGCATGGCTGAGAAACATGCTCCAGAATTAGAGAGCAATAATATTTGCATAACGCTAAGAATACATAATTCTTGTTTGTCCATTTCGAAAGGATAAGATTTGGAGCTAGAGTGTAGTTCTGTGGCATGCACAGAGCTCTAGTTCACCCCTCAGTACTACACAAAGCAGACAAGATGATACACTCCAGGAATCCCAGCGCCAGGAGGGGGAAGGACCAGAAAATTCAAGGTCATCCTCAACTGGGCAGTAAGTTCTAGACTAGGAAAGATGAAACTCTGTATCAACAAATAAATGAAAGGATATGAATAAATGTGTGGTATACAACCCGCATCTAAATGGCTGCTATAAAGGACTTTAATATAATGTGGAGGTCTAGATATGTAGAAAAGTCTATTCAATTTATCTAATAAGTTTCTACACAAATTTAACTAAATGTATAAAGCTTTGGCTTTCAAAGAAAGAAAACTGCCATATTTATATGCAAAGTAATCTATCTGGCTGAGCTACAAATTCAAGTTTTTCTTCTTCAGTTAGAACTAATAAATCTACTACAAGAACACCCTATAACCAGAAAGACAGAGATTCTTCTTCAATGACTCGCTGAGCATTATTAAGCAGAATTTCTATTAATCCTCTTTAATTTACACTTCCGCATTTGTAAAATAAAGAAAAAACTGTCGAATAAAATTACTCCAGAGACAGGAAGAAGTAAGAGAAAACACAAGGAAAAGCAGCACACATGTGTACATTACCCCAGGGGCATATGAGTTACCCCAGGACATATGACATTAAACTGCCTTTAAGGGAAAACAGACTTTAAAGGTTTGAGACTAAAACAAAACCAAATCTACAAAAATTTAAATAACTAATTCTTTAAAGAAAAAAACAAAACAGATTTATTGGGGGGGGGCTAGTGGTGTGCATCTTTAATCCCAACCTCACTCACAGGACAGGAGGGCCTCTGAGTTAAGAGGTCAGCCTGTTCTATATTGTAAGTTCCAGGAGAGCCAGAGATACAAAATGAGACCTGTCTCAAAACAACAACAACAACAAAAATTTTTTTAAAAAGAAAAAGTTTTGTCTTCAAAACTCCCTATCAAAAACAATGGCCATAGGCTAGAGATGGCTCAGTGGTTAATTAAGAGCACTAACTGCTCTTTCAAAGGTTTTGAGTTCAATTCCCAGCAAACACATGTGGCTCACAACCATCTATAATGGGATCCAGTGCCCTCTCCTGGTGTGTCTGAAGACAGCTATAGTGTACTCATAAATAAAATAAATAAATCTTTGAAAAACAAACAAACAAACAAACAAACACTAACGACCAGCAACGCACAGGTGGCAGAAAATGTTCTTCAAGCTAGAAGTCAAGCTGTCTAGCTGCAGCATAGCGATGGCTCTAAAGTGCTCCAGCTTCACATGTACATGTGAAAACTAAACAGTACTTGGTATGAGGCTAGAGAATGCCTCGGGCTTACTTAGGTGACAAGAACCACAGAGTAGCACTGTCCCTGGGCAAGGATGGCACGCACATTAAGACTTCCATATTTTGTTTTAATTTGGAGATTGGTGAACAAATGAGTTTGAAAACCCTCACGAGATTAACCTTTGTCTGTATACTTTGTGATTGTCTCCCAAGATGCTTTCTATTTCTAAATGAGAATCGCTTCAGGGGCTGGAGATGACTGTCTTCTCAGAGAAGAACACACACACTGCTCTTGCAAAGGACTAGAGTTCTGTTCCCAGCACCCATGCTGGACGGCTCACAGTCGAATGTAACTCCAGTTCCAGGGAATCGAGTGCCTCCTGCACCTGCATCTACATGCTCATATATATAATCAAAAATCAAGTAAGACCCCTGGCGAGGACTCCGATGAGTATATTGCTCAGCCATCATCAGAGAACTATTTTCTAGAGGTAGGTGGCAATCACCACAAAGAACAACTGAACAGTGTGGCCAGGGAGAGATGGTGGAGCCCTCCACCCTAAATGAATATGTTTATTAAAGTCCTCTCCTCAAGGCTCAAGATAAATGCAGAGACAGAAAGATTATAGTTTCTGGCAAGAAGCACACATATACTGTTACCTTTTATGTCCCCATTACATAAAAGCTCTCTTAAGCTAGAATTACTTTGGAAAAGAAACTTTAAGGCATACACTGAAAGTCTATAAAACCTTGCTGGGGATTTGATTTGTGCTTACATGGGAATTTGGACATCCCTGCCAACAGTTGGTTTTTTGACTGGTCAATAAAGAGCCAGTGGCCAATGGCTGGGCAGGCAGACAGAGGCAGGATTTCCATAGGACGAACCAAGTAGTGAAGGAGCAGGTGGGTGAGCCAGCCGAAATGTAGGTGCAAAGGGAAAGCAGCCCCATGGGAGGGCTGCCCAGAAGGAAACAGGGCAGCAAAGATAAACTATAGATTTGGAAAGTGTTATTCAGGAGTACCCAAGGGGAGTGTGTGCTAACCATTGGGAGGTTTGCAAGTGTCCAGCCACTGAGGTAGCTTAGAGTATATTAAAAATAAGGCTGCATGTTTGTGTCTTTCATTCGGGGACTCCAGAACACCGTGGCAGGTGGAATCACACCAAGCCAGCCAGGAAGTAAAGATTGGATTAACAATTTACCGCTACAAAACCTAAAAATATAAATGCAAGATGTTTTGTTTGTTTGTTTGTTTTTTATATATACTTTATTTACATTTCCAATGTTTCCCCCTTTCTAGGTCTCCTCTTTGGAAACCCCCATCCCCTGCCCCTCCCCCGCCTCTATGAGGGAATTCCACCTCCCACCCACCCGCCCACCCACTCCCATATTCCCACCTTGACATTCCCTTTACTGGGGCTCTAACACCCTCAGACCCAAGGGCTTCTCCTCCCCCTGATGGCCAACAAGGCCCTCCTCTGCCACATATGTGGTCCGAGCATGGGTTCCTCAATGTATATTCTTTGGCTGGTGGTCCAGCCTCCAGGAGGACTGGGGGGGAGAGGGGGGTCAGGCCAGTTTACACTGTTGCTCCCTCCATGGGGCATGTATGACGTTTTTGAGAGAGAAACAAAGGGTCTTGTTTCTCTTATCCAACCCAAGTGGCCTCAAATCCATTCTCCTCACCTGCAGCCTACTGAATGCTGGGATTACAGATATACACCACACCGTTTTATAAGTTTCAGTTTTATAAGCCAAATAATATAAAGTTGTCTTTTACTTATGTGCATTTTCCTCTTTTCTGAATAGCTGTTCATAATGGATATATTATGTGGGAAACATTAAATATAAATAAACATTTTTCTTAAAATAAAAATAAATATGTAACATTAAAAAATAATAATTTCAAAAGAAAAAAGGAAAAACAATTCTCATAAGGACATACACAAGCATGAAGTCTAAAGTTTCGTTATACCAGTAATCAAAGTATTAGCCCAGGTATCAGAAATGATAAGAGTAAAAGAAATACTCACTTGAGTGATAAACATTTTACAAGAAGTCTTTGTCCAAAGTGCTCTTTGGGCACATCAGGAACACTAAGTCGCTCTATTGGTTCTTCCTACAGAGTGAGAAATAACCGCAGAGTGGCGACTTAGCATAATCAGTTTTTGTTTTTAAGACTTTAAGCATTCTAGCATCTCTGGACTTCACAGATAAACACAGGAAAGAACGCCATATCTGTCTATAAATGGAAGCCATTACATACCATGTGAACTCAGTCACAGACATTCCTCATTAAAGGCGAACCCGCTAGTACTGAAAGCATGTTTAACTCATAAATTCCATAGCTGTTTCCAACATCATTGTAATACTACATACAAATAATAATGCCAAAAGAGGTATATAGCCCTGCACATGGTAGGAAAGACCTCTGCCACTGAGCCACACTCCTGGCCCATTTTACTTTACTTTGAAATAGATTCTCACTAAGGTACCCAAGTTGTCCTTGAATTAAATATATAGCCCAAGCGGTCCTTAAACTTGTGATTCTCCTGCCTCAGCTTTCCAAGTAGCTCGGTGACAGGCATGCAGCACCGTGCCTGGCCTCCTTTGCTTCTTTACATGCAAAGTCAATACCTCATCTGGTGATGGATGCAAAGCAAACAATTCCTTGTGACGGTTTGATTTCCTTTGGTCATCATTCTGATGATCTATTTCTTCATTTGGAGTTCGATCAAGTAAATTAGGAAGCAAGGCATCAGGAAGTGAATTTTTTAAGTCAAAGATACTGCAGGCCCAGCTACCCCTTGGGGTATCATCTATTGACATCGAACGTCTTTTAAGGTCATCCTGTTATAAAATAATATTAAATTATAAATATTAATTATTAGTTAACTAAAACTACTCTTATAGTCACTTAAAAATAAAAACATTACTTGCTCATCCTGGTAGCTGTTGCCATCTGGAGCTTCGTCGGATTCAAAGACTTGTCTGGGCAGTCCTTTTTGTCTTTCTTTCTGCTTATCCAATGTGTTGGGGTTAAATCCTGTTCCCAGTTTATGGTATCTATTAAAAATAAAATCAATTTCTGAAACCCTCTCATGCTGAGCATAATCATATATATAAGAATGATTTCTCCACACAAACATGACTAGGTTCTACCCTAGCAGTTCTCATTGTGCTAACCCAGGATTTAAGAAGCTGTTCATTCAAAGCTCCTTTAATCTAAATAAAGAACAGATTATCCACTTCTCAAAGTAAATCCTATTTTTCTTCCCTCTTGTGCCAAAGATTTAAATTTTACTTTCTATTCAGAAAATCACTCAGTTAAAAACAATCAGAAACAATCAGGAAACCTAGGTTAAAAATTCTAAGTAGAAAATAATGATTTTAATAATAATATAAAATTTTAATAATGTAAATAGATACATATAAGCACTGAATTTTCATTTTTTGTTTTTTCCAGACATGTTCTCACTATGTAACTATGTCTGCCCTAGAACTTACTCTATAGACCAGGCTAGACTAGAACTCACAGAGATCCACCTGCCTCTGCCTCCTGAGTGCTGGGATTAGGGTGTGTGCCACTATACCTAGCAAGCCATGAAGTTTTTAACTTTTGCGGTAACTCATTATTATATAAAACCTCCCAATCTACACTCACAACATAAAATGAAATGCAATAAAATCTACATACATATATGTACATATAAAATGTCTACACACACATATGGAGGGGTTCAGAACTTCTAAATTAGTTTAACCTACTTTCTTTTATAACAATATATAAAAAACTAGTAACTAAGAACACTGCACCACGGTTTTCCAGTGTTTCAACCATACACCTCTTCTATCTTTCACAGAGACCAACAACTTCTAGTCTACCCTACTGTCTCCCATTTATCAGTGAAGGTAACAATATTTAGTGTAACAGAAAAATTATAATCTTTAGACTCTGCTGCCCTAGCTTCTGATTCTGGCCACCTCATTTTTTGGTTTGTGGGAACCTCAGATAATATTTTACTGCTTTGAGTCTGAGGTACCTTATCTGTTGAAACCATGAGTGCTATTAAGCATTAAGTACTCAATAAACTACCTAGCACATGATAATTAGCAATTAATGTTAATTCCCCTCCATTATGCCTTAACCAATGATGGGTCACCACGATTCTAAAATAATTAATAATCAATCAATATCTCTCCCCCTCCCACAACTAGTACCTTTATTAAGATTTTTGATTATCGGTTTCCAATCCATATGTATAGAAGTAAAAGGTTTTCCAATTATCTGATAAGAAGAATATTACATTTCTCTAGTAATGTAAAAAATCTGGCTATTAGAACAGTTCCAAAAATCCTGAGTTTACAACTGTTCTATATAAAGAACAGTAAAATACCTTACGATAGGTCACACTCAAACTAATAAAGTTATCAGTGTTCTCCTATAGAATGAGACTTAACACAGTCTTAACCCTAACAAGATAAGACAGCAGCCAAGAGGGCAAAACAATAAGCAATGGACACACCAATTTTTACATTTATTAATATCTATGTGTATGCCTGCAGTAATTCTGTGCATGCAATGCCCACAGAGCACAGAAGAGGATGTCAGATCCCTGGATCAGGAGGTAGAGATGGCTGTTAGATGCCAGTGTAGCTAGGAACCAAACCCAGGTCCTCTGCAAGAATAGCCAGTGCTCTAAACTGCTGAGCCACCTCTCCAGTCCCACATCACTTATGCTAGTAATATTTAGCACGAATCATTCCATCTGGAAAAATTATGTCATAACCAAACTGATCACTACTTATTCTTATATCTCCTTTAGAAACCCATGGTTAAATGTTCCAGAATGAAGATTCTTCTTCATTATGTGAATTACTAATGAAAAATAGTTGCATTTTATTTTTTAATATCACTTAATATTTCAAAAATACTTTAGAAAATTATTAACCATGGCATAGCAAAGATTATTTTCAATGAACAGTTACCTAACTGAATAAATGTAAAGGTCCAGGACCTATAAGTATTAAGACAGTTTAAAAAAAAAATAACAGAGAATATGGTTGTGGTAGCACACACATGAAATCTCATCACTGAGGGCTGAGACAGGAGGATCACAAATTCAAGGCTCAGTGGCGCTACACAGGAACACCTTAAAAAAGAAAAAAGACTTTCAAATAACTGTATTTGAAAGCTGGCTGTTAAATTTAAGTTAGCTATGCAAGTCTTACAAAACTGCAATTTTTTTGAGAAAAACAATTCAACAATATCCACCATGATTTCCTAAGAGAATTAAACTACGCAATTATCATCATTATTCTATCAGTTCATAGTGACTCACAACAATATAGAAATAGTATTCCTATATTCTTTAATATTTTTAAAGAAAACATGTGGAACTCCATAAAATAATATATCTATAGATAATATTCTTATGCTTTGACAATTTTGTTTAATAAATAAGTCTCACAATTTTTATGAAATCTAACTTAATAACATTAAAAAATTCCACTAAGTGATCGTTTTTTAAGATTTATCTATTTCACTTTATGTGCATGAGTGCTGGCCTACATGTATCTAACAATGTGCATGCCTTGTGCCATGGAATATCCTGAAACTGGAATTCCAGATGGTTGTGCCATGGGTGTCAGGACCCAAACCTGTGTCCTCTACAACAGCAGCAGGTGCTCGGGACTACTGAGTCACCTCCCCAGCCCTTTAGTCAGTACTTTAAAATAGTATAATAAACAAGCGACTTACTTTCTGACCACAATTGCCCAGTCTTCCGTGTAACTTCTTATACAATCTCTAACATGTGGGTCCATTTCACTGTTTAAAAAAAACAAATTATACTTATAATTTAGGCAGGAAAGTAGAATGTACACAGAGTTGTTATTAGAAAGACTCCCAAAAGGGGATCCAAAAGACGAATACAGCAATGAATTTTATAAACTTTTTGTAGTGTTTCTTTTTTTTATAATAAGAAATATCATAAAAGTATGGTTTAAATAAAGTAATGAAAATCATTTTCCTATAGTTAGTTACACCAAAGCTGAAACACGGTGAATGCCTCCTTACCTTTCTTCAGGCACAGCTGAAACAAGGGTTCTGCAGTCCCTAGGACTATACACAACTTCAATATCATCTGGAGGAAATTCAACCAAATCCCGCAGAGGCCCAGAATCCACAGCTAATGGGTGAGTGATGAGGTAATCTTCCAAATCCACAGGGTCAACTGCTTCGGTAAGGGGCACCTTAGCAGAGAGGAGTGTGCAAAGGAAGAGGTGAATGAAGAGTCTGACAACTTTAATCAAAGAAAAACAATGAACGTGGTTTTAGCCTAGTTCTCTGTATAATGTCAGCAGACACGCTGATTCTAAGACACAGCACCCAGCCTTAGGCTCCCCATGCTTTCCTCACATGCAAAACCCTCACATACAGACTCTTCCCATAATTTTCACATTAAAAACAAAAATAGTAATTAGCAATCTTGATACACTTTACGGCTTTCTGTGTACTCACTAGAATGATCATTACTATCTTTGGAATTTGTAATGTTAAGTTTCTAAAACCTACCTTCATTTTATTTGTTGTTACTGGTAATCATTCTAGCAAATACATATGACCAATTGTGGCAGGTAAAGCTCCCAAAACTCTCCACACCCTGATCCATGGCCACTGTGCATGCTAATGTACATGGTTAAAAAGCTTAAGATGGAGACATTGTTCTGCATTATATGGGTGTACCCTACATGCAGTCATCAATATTCATTCAGGGAGACAGAGGTGATCTGGACTGTATATACTGGGGAAGAAGCCATATAAAAGGGAGCAAAAAAAGCATACTTGAAGATTCTAACCTTAAAGATTAAGTGATGCATGCAATAGTAAACTTTTATTTGCTTGATGTAATTGTCATCTCGGAGGTTTTCTGCCTCCATCTGCTAACCTAGGCCTAGTCCAGGAAACTTCTAGTCTCTGTACAATCTAACCTAGCCCTAGCATGTCTCCAGCCTCTGAGACTTAAGCTGAATAAGCTCACCCTTTCCCAGTTCTTTGTGGTTGGCTGGAGAACTCAGCTGTTCTGCTCAAAACTCCTCTCCAAGCTGACTGATCCAATCTGGCTTCTCTCAGTTTTTCACTGAGTTACTCTGCTTGGCCTCCTACTAACTCAGGCAATCTGTTCTAATCTTCTGGCTCCTTCTCATTCTCTGGCTCATTCTGTCTTCATCTGTGTCTGGCTTGTTATCTCGTCAACTGTCTCTGAAAACTGTCCAGGTAAAACTGCCTCCTTTCCCCTGTTGCTCTCTCTTCAGTACTTTCCCTATCCTCTGCTTTCCCGTGAGAGTTGGGCAGATCCTCTTCCATCAAATCTTTCTCTGATTCATCTCTTTTTCTGCCATTCAATCAGACATCACTTTCAAATATGGGTGATGTTTCCTTCTACAAACTAACCTTACCTTCATTGTTTCGGATTAAAGATGAGTACTAAGGGTTTGTCAGTATTCCAACCAGAGGGATCTAGGGCATGGGCTAAGGGTAAGCCACACCACAACTACAAACAGGTTTTTCCAGTAAACGACACAAGGTTTACAGTGTGAACACAGGTCCTGCAACAGATGCAGCCTCAAGTAAAGAAATGTCAGGAGCACCAGAACTAGAACAGACAAGGGCTAATTTCCCCCAGGACTGCACTGCAGGGGCTATGGCTCTGTCAGAGCCTTACTTCAGTTGACTTCTGTTGACTTCAGAAACTGTCTCCCATAGTTACATCTACTGTTCTGAGACATCCAGTTTACAGTCATTTGTAATAGTTTAATAATAACCACAGAATACTTAATACTCACACCTAATTATGTATTATTAATAATAAACTATTCATTGTATTTTGCCCAGGCTAGAAGTGTACTTTTGAAAGATTTTTAAATCGTGTGTGTGTGTCCATGTGTAGGTCAGAAGACAACTTGTAAGGGTCAGTTCATCCTTTCTCCCATTTGGATTTCCACAACCTAACTCATTGTCAGACTTGGCCACAGGCCCCCTTACCCACTGAGCCACCTTGAAGGCACAAGTCCCTGACTCTCTCGCTTCTGCATCACAAGTGTTGGGATTACAGGCCTGCACCACCTCGCCTGGCCCAACTGAATTATTTACAATTATATAATTACAATTGCTTCCTCTGTCTCTGGTAGCATTTCCTGCCTTATGTTCTGTTTCTGGGCTTCGCTGTCCAGAATCTGAGTCTTGTAGGATTCTGGATTCCTTGTGTTGTAGTGAGTGGTGCCTTCCTGATGCCTTGGTTCCTTCTTTCTCATACTGCTTCTGTCTGGGGTCATTCTGTGTCACTCTAAATTGTTTCCATGGTTAGTTCTTGTAGTGCTTTTTGTTGATGAACAAATAATGCACACAGGTGCCAGAGATTCCAGAAGAAGGCACAGAGATCCGCCAGAGCTGGAAAGGACTCTGAGCAACCAGCATGGGTGCTAGGAACAGAACTTAGGTTCTCTTCAAGAGCAGTATACCCTCTTACCTGCTGACTCATCTCTTTAGCTCTAAAAGTAGACTTTTTAGTAAGATAGCATACTTCTCGAATTCAAGAACGAAATAAAATTCAGATGAAAATTTGAAGGATATATGATAAGTGTGCAGTTTACAGATCAGTAAAAACAAGAACATGTTATTTCACAAGATGGTCAATGGGGGGCTGGGGAGATGGCCTAAAGGTTAAGAGCACTGGCGGCTCTTGCAGAGGACCTAGACTAGATTCCAAGCACCTGCATAGTGGCTCACAACCATCTGTAACTCCAACCCTAGGAGATCTGATACCCTGTGCTAGCCTCAGTGGGCAACGCATCTGAGTGGTGCACAGACATATATACAGACAAAATGCCATACACAGAAAACAACAAGAGTGCTCAGCTGGAAGTGGTGGTGCATACCTTTAATCCCAGCACTCGGGAGGCAAAGGGAGGTGGATCTCTGTGAGTTCAGAGCCAGCCTAGTCTACATAGCAAGTTCCAGGACAGCCAGAAGTACAAATAGAGAGATTCTTTCTTTAAACAAAAAAACAAAAAAAAAAAGAAAGAAAGAGAATGCTCAACAGAAGTACACTTGCCTATTACTAAGTAGAGGAGACCTATAATCCAACCTTCTTTGGAATGAACAACTAGCAACAAGTAAAGATATATTTTACTGCTACAAAGTAAACAGATGAACGTGTAAACCATAAACACTCAAAAAACAGTATCTCATTTAAATATCTCCTAAGTCCTTGTGAGGAAACCAAATTTCTAAATATGACAAAAAGATAAAAGCCTACAGACATTAATTTGAAGAAATTTTAAAAAACTCATAAGATAAACAAAGAAATAGATGTCAAGATATACTAAAGTAAACTTTTAACAAACCATAGGCAAAATATCTTTTATTTTACTTTCTTTATAATAAACTGTCTAAAATGACACCTGACTTCTAGAAGACAAATTACAGTAGATTAATCACCAAAAAGCACAGTGGTAAGAAGACTTTGCTATAGCAGTTAACTTCAGTCAATCTGTTTGGATTAAGAATTTCACCTGAGTGGTGGTGACGCACACCTTAAACCCCAGCACTCAGGAGGCAGAGGCAGACAGATCTCTGAGTTCGAGGCCAGCCTGGTCTACAGAGTGAGTTTCAGGACGGCCAGGGCTACACAGAGAAACCCTGTCTGGAAAAAAAAAAAAAAAAAAGAAGAGGAGGAAGAGAAAAAGGAGGAAGAAGAGTTAAAAGAGGAAGAAGAAGAACAAGAAGAGGAGGAAGAGGAGAAAGAGGGGGAGGAGGAGGAGGGGGAGGAGGAGGGGGAGGCAGAGATGACAACAAACCTCCAAGGAGTTAGATAGCAGCATCTCATGGGCTAGAAACTTGAAATAAATTTGCAAAGGAAAAAGAAGAAAACAGGTCTGCCTGGCCTAGTGAGGTGCGGGCAGTGCTCCTGGTACTGAGGCCCCGACTCACTACCATCGCCACAGCGTCACCTCTGTGGTAGGCAGCACCCTCAGACCATGAACCACAACAACACTGTCTCCCTTAAGCTGCTTCTTGCTGGGTATTTGGTCATAGCAAAAAAAAAAAAAAAAAAAAAAGTTATGGAATGGAAATAACGATTTTCAAGAGGGGGAAAGAAAGACCTAATGACTCAGAATTGTAGACTAATCACAAACAGCTGTAAAATGAAGGGATATCAAAATATAGTCCTATAAAACAATCTTTGTTGCCTACCCTCAAGGATGCTAAAAGAAATTCCCTATATAGTGAAGAAGGAAACACTGCCACCCACCTGGGGCACATTTACTGTTGATGTAAACTCAATATTTTCTGCCACAGCATCTGGCATACCAGAGGTTCTCGTATCAGCTAGGTATGTTAGTCCAACCTATAATCCCAGCACCCAAGAGGTTGCATGAGGATCACAAGTGGACACTAGTAGGGTACTAGTGAAAATCCTCCCTCAAAAACAAGTATGAGCTGTGCTCAGAAGGAAGAATGATAAAATACAAGACAAAGGTTTGTTTGGGGGTGATGGAAATGTTCTAAGTTGACTGTGGTGGGAATTTATTAAATCTCATGGAATTTAATTCTTTAAAGAGATAGACTGTATGGCAGATGAGCTACAACTCAATGAAGCCATTTTTTAAAAATCAGAGCAGAAATTTATCCATTTGTGGAAACAGCAAATGAACATGTCTACAAGAAAGCAGGCAGGACATTGAAATAGAGGTAAATGTGACTCAACTTCCAAATAAGCCAATGGAGTGAACATAGTTCAAAGTTAGGGGGGTGGAGGGGAAGAACACAAGAACATGGCCGAAAACTCTAGTGATCTAAGACCAAATTCAACATGCTGATGCTCTCCTGAATTCTGATCTGAATGAACCAACTATAAAAATTGTTTTAAAAACCAACAAGGAAATAACAGGTACTGGACAGTAGACAATAGCAAGAAATTACTATTAGTGTGGTTAAGTGTGAGAGTGAAATGCAGTCAGTAAGGAAATGCCAACATGTGCAGTATTCTATCTCTTCAGTGTCCCTGAAGACTCTCATAATCAACAAGCACCTTTTCAAAGAGAAACTGAATCCAACAAACCCTGTGCACCCTTTGAAAAAATACTGTTGCTAAGAAAATGTGGAAATTGAAGACTGGTAGAAAAGGGGAGGTAAGGAAAGAAGACCGTGTAAAGGAGAGTGGAAAAGAGGCCCAAGTGTGACCACCGACAGGAATGCACCAGTGAGGAAAACCACTGCAAAGCACTGAAGTACCTGAGGTAATCAATCTGGTGCACAAATTTAACTGAACGTAGTCAATTACACTGTGCATACACTCTACCATTCAGTTCCAGAGGCCTGATAGATAAGCAGAGACTCAGATATAAACAGCCACGGGGTGAAGTGACATGAGGGAGGTTAAAGAAATTGAGGGGGAGATACAACAGAGCAATCCGAATGCTCAGAAAGTCCGTCTTTGGTGAGGAGAGTAAACAGCTAGTGGATTTGTAAGTCTGGGTCCTCACAGTCACGAGGACAGTTGGAGTCAGAATACCAGAATAATAAGACAAGAGATGGTAATCAGACTGGACAGCAAAAACAAATTACAGGAGTTATAGTCATTTATAAAAACCAAACCTGGTGTCTAGCTATGGAACTTTGACTAACTAAGGTATAATTCAAGAAAATAACATGGCAAAAGACAGAGTTTAAAATACCAGTAACGTACTTAAAGGACTACCCTCATGCACATTGAAATTACCCGGAAATCCATGTATCCTAAGATTTCCCAACTGACATAATATTGTTCATAAAAGCAAGTTGCTGTTTTAAAGTTTTAGTAACACAAACAATAACATGTTATTACTGGTCAACCAAACCCCCCACCCCTCTGGCATATGATGTTTGTTCAATACTCAGTGTGTTTCCTTAGCTACGTGTAAAGCTAGCGCCTCACACCCACCATGCCGGCCCTCCCTACACCTCCAGACGCTCAGATTAGAGCAAACGTCACCACTCCAGCCACTCTGTCCCTTTTACCCACTTTTTTAGTTTTCTACATTTGAAATTTAAAGTATTTTAATTTTAAGATAAATGAAGGTTTGTTTTAATTTGTATTAACACAAATATGAGTTTAAATAAAATTTAATATCTTGTGATAGCTTCTTTCATAAGAGATGATTTGTCTGAATCTATGATGCCCAGCCTACAATAATGATTCAATAGCTATTTCCTATTAAAAGGGACAGACAGCTGCAAACCCACATAGTGCCTACTACTGACTGCTTGTACAAGATTCTAGCTTTTCATACAATACACCTAAGTATAACACTCCAGCATTGATTAAATCCTGCTCACAGAGCTTCAGAGCTGTCTAGGAAACCAACCCTTCTCCCGCACCCCTAACGCTTCTCAACCGGAACTGCAAGGAGGAGGCCGCGACAGCCTGGCCTAGACTGCTGCGGAACGTTGCTTTTCAGTAACGCCCTTGCGACACTCCATGAGTTGAAGATGCTACTTACTGTGGTGTGGTGGGATGTGTTGCCAACTATGTTGAGGTTTTTGAGCAGCTGGGGGGAACCACTGTATTGTCCAGAGATCTGCTTTCTAACTTCAGCAGCCACAGTTCTATAACAAAAAAGCAATGCATTACAAACACGCCCATACCCAGCGCACACTCACGTGTATACACACACATAGACATGTTTAAGGAAAGAAAACTCATTTAGAATGGAGGGAAGTACATTAAAATTCATTTATAAAATAAGTTCTCAGCATATTAAGACTAGATTAATAAATTATCTTAACAATTTTGTTCTTACTTATAATTAAAACATCTTTTTTTGTTTAGCTTTTTGGAGACAGGGCCTCGCTATGTAGTTGTAGCTGGCCTAGAGCTTGCTCTGTAAACCAGCTGGCTTCAAACTCACCAGGACATTGTTTTTAACACTGCTGGAAGATCCAAGCAGTACAGCCGATTTTTACATGGCTGATGTCTAATGTGACATTTTAGGAATGTAATCTATGAGAGAGTATAAGCTATAAAATATATATGTAAGTTAAAATTATATCAAGATTGAAAATAAATCCTAAAATATTTTATACATCAAACTATGCTAAGAATCGGAATAAAAAAGCTCCTCTTTCTTTCTTTTCTAATACTACTACCCCGCAAACTATTTTCTGATTTTAATTAATAAGGAATGCCCTCACAGACAAGCAATAAGAGCCTCCCATAATCTGATCCTAATTTCTCTCTCCAGCCTTTCACATTATTAACTCTTTTATAACCTTCCACATTATTTGAGAATTTTATATAAGCATACAATTTGTTTTAGTAAAACCTACCCATTCTCCTTCAAATCCCCCACACGACTTTCCCTCCTTCCTTGGTATACTCTTTCTTTGGCAGACTGAGTGGCCGTACAGAGTCTAGGACATCTACTAAATCACAGGTAGCCGCTCAGCAGCAGCAGCCTTGATCTTGTCAATGAACACAGACTGCTTCCTGAGAATTTTTGCCTGTCTTGTTAGCCAACTCAATTCTTAAGGCATTTTAAAAACTCAAATGACAAGATCTTCATACAAACTGTGTTGAGCCAAGAAGGCATTAGAGTACAGAAATTCCAAGACTTTAAGGTATTTGTTGGCCCTTACATATTAGTGTTTTAAATTTATTTAAGACAAAAATAGTTTAGACATTCAAATGTAGTCATAGCTTATTAAAGACTATAATCCTCAGTGTCCACAAAACAATCAACCAAAATATTCGGTGAGTTCCAAGTCATGCAATAAAATAACTTTCCCCATTACATTAATGAGTTTTTTCAATGTAGGTCACAAATACAACAAAGACTTCTATCCACAGACTTTATGCAATTGTAGCGCAATGTCAATATCTAACTTCTATCCTATGATTCTCGATTAACTACTTCTCTATTTTGTAAAATTCTATTCTTTGACTCTTTATCACAAAGTTAATCCTACTTCCTCTCACTGTCCCAGGTACATAGGTGGCCTGTGTCTGTGCAAGCATGGCAATAGTCTTAAGAATGCTCTCAAGTGCACAGTTGGATTTAGAACCTCAATTTCCAACTGAATTTTAAGAAAATCTCATTTTCCAAATATTATCCAGGTTTAATGTATTCTCTCCCTCTACTTTATGTCTTTGTTGTCTTTTTCCTTCTTCCACAACAAACATTCCACGCATTCTTAGAGATGATTATAAGCTAAATATTCAATTATTAGTGTTTGCATCTAAGATGAAAGAGTCACTCTCTACGGCTCCAGATACTGAACTGTTCGTTCTTCACTTTATATTAATGCTTTGAAAGACTAAATCATGATTCATAATAGACAAAACTTGGAAGCAACTAAGCTGCATTTCAATGAGTGAATACATAAAGTAAGTCACAACCATATAATAAATTACTCATTTGTAAAAGGAAATGGGTTGTTAATCATGAAAGAATAGTCTCAAGTGAAAGTAAACAGTCTAAAAAGGCTATGTATTATGTAACTTCTGTTTATGAAATAGGCAAAACCATGTGCAGAGTAGAAACAACTGCTCTAGGGACTGGAAGGGGAGAAGGCCTGTGCTAACTGTCTTTCTATTGCTGTGATCACATGACTAAAAGTAACCTGAGGAGAACAGGGCTTTGAAGAGGGTGCTGCTTGCTGGCTTGCTCAACCTGCTTTCTTATGTAAATAGAGAAGGGGGGACATATTCAACATGGGTTGCTCCCTTCCACCCCAACTGTTAATAAAGAAAATGCCCCACAGACCTCGCCTATGGGCAATCTGATGGGAGATATTTTCTCAATTAAGGTTGCTTCTTCTTCCCAGATGAACCTAGCCTGTGTCAACTTGAAAACGCAAACAAACAAGGAAAAAACTAACCATCATAGGGAGGAAAACTATTCTGTGTTACATATAATTGTAGGTATGTCATTACATATCAGAAAAAAATCCCTGTTGTAATTTGTGGACCTTAGTCAATAGTAACGTATACTAACACCAGCTCATCAATCAAAATGAATGTGCATATTTAGACATTAATAGTAAAGGAATTAGGAGGGTAGTAGTAAAACAACAGAAGTCATCATGTTTTCAGAATTTTAAGATTAAAAACCTGGGCCTTTGCAGCTCCCAAAACGCTAGACTTAGGCAGAAAAAGGAGATTTACTCAGTGTGGCCATACTGAGAAAAAGAGAAAGGGTAGGGGAGGAGAGGGAAGGGGAGGGGAAGGAAGAAGGACGCCCTACAACACCTTGGTTAAATTAGGAGCAGATAAGGAAGAGCATCAAAAACAGCTAGAGGTTAGAGCTGAAAGTGGAGAGGGAACACAATCTATGTAGACAGAGCACAAATTGGGGAAAGGGCAAAGGGTAATCCTGTAGTCTCTGCAGGGAAAAACAAAAGCAGTCCCTTTAATTGCCCCTTTTCTTTTTAAACTGGAGGGTAGGCAGGTACACACAATACTGATTGTGGGTGGAGCTCAGAGGACAACCTTTGAGCATCTTTTCACTCCTGCCATGAAGGCTGGGGAATGAATTCGATTTATCGGCCATCAGTCAGGCCTTTTAATAGAGTCCATATAATGTGAGTGTTTCTTAACCATGCTTCAAAGTCCTTATATTTCTGATCCATTTGTCAAAACTAATATTAAAAAAAAAAATTCCTCAAAAAGAAATATAATCAATGTAATTTTTTGCTGTTGTTGTTGAGAGCAGTCCTGGCTGCCCTGGAACTTGCTTGTGTAGACAAAGCTGGCCTCAATCACAGAGATGCACCAGCCTCCACCTCCCAAGTGCTGGGATTACAGGCATAAGACTCCATGTTTGTTCTTTGAGATATGAGAAAGGGAACTTAGTTCTGACTCAAGAAACCAGAAACATCACCCATCAATCGATGGTTTCAATGTTAAGGAGAGAAACAAATGAGACAACTACTTCAAAAGAGATTATCTTTATTTAATAACAGATACACACAAGACAGTCCTCTGTGAAGTGAGTCCACTCACTAACAACTCCATTTTGTCCCCATCTGACTCAATTTTACCTGTGACTTTTTCATCCCCACAATTCCTTGGATTCTAGGAACCACTGATCTGATTAGTAAATATCTTTACAACAAGAGGCCAAAACTACCCCCAAGCAACAGAGTCTCACAGACAGATGACCACATGATGATAGTGTCTGGCTAAGTAGAAGCAATTACCCCTGCCATATTGGAACCATTTATCCTGATGGCAGAACCAAGGCTGAGCCCTAAGAGGAACAATCTTCTCACAATGGGGACTGATTTGTTCCTTCCAGTGATGAAGATTTCTCTGGAGCCTTGCAGAAATAGTCTCCCCACCCCCACTTTCCCACACACACCTTGGTTTGTTTTGGTGTTTCTCTACGAATGCCAGACTGGCCTTCAATCTCAGTAACACTCCTGCCTCAGCTTCCTGAGTGCTAGGATTAAAGACAGGAACCACCACATCCACCCAGCTTAGAACCACTCTTGAGATGATGATCAACCATACTACCACCTTGAGATTGTCTGCTCAGCCAGATCACCATGCATGCAAAGCACAACCCTGGCCTTTTTACACTTTCCTAGAAGAGCCTCAAAGCCCTTGTTAGCCCCTCAAGGCAGAAGTCAGGGTGCTAGACTCTCCTCTTCCCTGTCCCCACGCCAATTAAAATGCCTCTCATACCTTTCATCGATACTTGTCTCTGGCATTTCATGACAGGCAGTCAAGCATGCTCTGCCCAAAGCTGTCGGAGACCAACAGGCCTTGGCCTGACTAGTAGGCCTGAGTTTCAGTTTCCTGGGCCCGGTGCCTCGGGCTTCCCAGAAATCAGGTGACCAGCCTGCAGATTTAGGGAGATCTTGTGATATCCTGTTGTCATGTTTTTGCAACAATACGTGACATCTGGCAGGAGCGTTGACCTTCTGGAACTCCCCTACCCCTGTTACTTCCCGCCTTAAGTACTTTATATACTGCTCTGAAATAAAGTTCTTTGGAGTTTGATCAGATTGCCATCTTGCTCCCAAAGTATCTCTTGTCTCCTGTCTCTTTCCTTCATTCAACAGTTCCCTCCTCGGACCCTCGTTGAACGTCCCACGGGCTGGGACAGCTGGCGCCCCAACGTCTTGGAGCTTGAGGAACGGGATTGTACGGCTGTCAGATGTCACTCACGGAAAAGCCTGGCCTATTGAGGATTGGGTTTTGGAGACGTTCACGGAGTGACCCGACCGACGAAGCAGTCTCCTATGAGAGTGGTGAGTGACGATTAAAGAGACAGAAGTTTTTCACAGGAGATTTTGTTCACAGAAAATTCTCCTTCAAGGCACGAGATACTCGGGTAAAAGGGGCAGTTTGTGTGAAAGCTGTGAAAGAGTAACACAAAGTTACAGTCAGTTTATGTGAAATCTATGTGAAATAACATAAACTTAGAAAAGGAATGCTTCATTGTGTGAAAATTCCTGTACAGGCAATGTCATATTAGAATCTTAAAAGATGAATTAGTACCTTGTTGAAGGACAAGGTGATGGCAAAATGTTATTTATGTGTTTATAAGTACTGGTTAAAAATGTTCTGTGTTTATCTTTACAAATGATAGCATAATGTGTTTTCTGTATGTGTTTAGAGTTATTCTGAAATCTAGAAAAGTGAAGGTAATTCTCATAGGTGCTTTTAGTCTTTGGACCCTGACTAGAGATAGTTTACACCACAGATATGAGAGAACGGATCTGATAAAAGCAAACCTCCCCGACTATCCAGGGAAGGAAAATGAATGTACGCTGTTTTGGAACTCTCCTAGAAACAGAAGGAGATCTGGAGACGTCCTACCTTCTCTCTGGCCCCTATAGGAAGAATGCTCCCCTAGAGACAGAAGGAGTTTGGGAGATGTCCTGGCTTCTCTGGCTCCTACAGGAGGAATGCTTAATTCTAGTCCTGGGTCTTTTAGGTAGGATATCTGGGTCCCTTTGGGACATCTAATTCTCTTTCCTCTCTGTCTATTGTATGTTCTTGGTGCACCAATTTGTCCATGTGTCAAAACTGACTGCTTTATGTTAAGTCTGTGTCCTTGTGTCGTATGAATGGATGTTGTCCTGTGTTTTATGTTGAAAAGAAAAGAAAAATTGGTTAAAACTTTATCCGCTAGCTATCTACCCCTTGATTTAGCTTAACTTGTTTTAAAAAGCAGTCTTACTTGGCTGCGCCTGTAGCTGGGAGCGGCTAGAAAAGCCCTGCCAGAGGCTTAATCATCTGCACAAGCCATTCTTAAAGGGGCCAACAGCTTTTCAGCTTCTATGGTAAGGGAGCTAACAGCCGTTTTTCCTAGAAATTTTTCTCTGATTATTGGGTTCAACAAGTAACAAGTTGCTCCACTCTTAAAATTACAACTAGAAAAAGTTAAATTTTGTTTGATCTAAATGAGTAAATGTGCCAGGCAGTGGTGGCGCACACCTTTAATCCCAGCACTTGGGAGGCAGAGGCAGGCAGATTTCTGAATTCAAGGCCAGCCTGGTCTACAGAGAGAGTTCCAGGACAGCCAGGACTACACAGAGAAACCCTGTCTCAAAAAAACCAAAAAAAAAAAAAAAAAAAAAGAGTAAATGTGTAGTTATTTCATTTTTGCTTCTGATTGGTCTTAAAAGTATAAAAATACTCTACATGTCTTGGTTATTGAGTATTGGCTTATAAATTATTGGGTATGATTAAAAATATACAACTTTGATGACAAAAAGTGGGCTTAAAACTGGTAACTCGGGGTTGGAGTCATTCTATAGACAGCAAAACGTGGCATGAGCCAACCCAGGGAAACAGGTCTTTAAAGATAGTTTAAATTGGATAATATTTTATGTAATTCTTATCCTAGAAACCAGACTTATAAAAGATAGGTTTTAGGGCATGTCTCTTTGGTGAGGTTTTAGAGGCCACACCGTCCTGTGGTCATGTGTAGGACTGGCAGCCAAACTTGTAACATGGTTGTGAATCACTTGGTGACTTTGGAGAGACTGGATTGTTTATTGGAGGTTGAGTTTTGCTTTCCAAAGTTATGGCTGTGTTCTGATGTTACAAGAGAAACTTGAAAATTATAGTTAAACTGCCAGTGTTCTTTTAGCTGCGGCTTACAGTTCAATCACAGCCTCAGGAAAAGCAGCAGGTAGAATTTTTGGAGATACTCTAGCAGGAGTTCCTTTTGTTACACAGTTGGCATATGAGAATGCTAATGCAGCTGTCCTGCCCCTATTAGGCCATAGGAGCAAAGACAGACTTAGCTGGATATATTCATCTTTGTACAGAAATCAGACCCTCATACAATCAGGGTCTGGCTATGGCTCGCTGCCTTACAAGGGACCACTGTGCAAACAATGCCTCCACAAAAATGAAGGAATAAAGAAGTTTTAATGTGGAGGTTTGGGTCATTTTAAAAAGGATTGTTCCAGGAACAGAGGCAGAAGTGGACAATCAAGTCAAGCCCCAGGAATCTGTCCTTGGTGCAGGAAGAGTAAACCTTGGGCCAGGCCTCAGGAAATAGGCCCAATTAAGAAACATTTGCATTTGAGTTAATGCAAAGCTCAGAGCAGCCTCTGCTGAATCTTGTGTGGAATTCCTTTTGTTTTAACTAGCCCTACTCGGGGAGGAGAGGGATCAGCCTCAGATCCCAAGGCACTCACAGCAGGCCGCTTATCCAGGTGTTATAAATAATTATGACTGCCTTCCCTATTAACAAAAGACTTGTTTAACTTGTTTTGTTCCTCTGATGTGTACTGAGTTCAATCACTAATAACAAACCTAACCTTAAATTAATAATAAAAAGGGGGAGTTATATCCCTGTACACCACAGAATTATTTAAATCATGCTTTTTATTTTAAAATTTTAAAATTTGGATGCCAAGGAATTCTCTGCTAAGTGTCTATAGCACCCTACAAATAGGCATATTTATGCCTAGGTGAAATGGAAGGATCCACTTACAGTCACATGGTGTGATCCAGATCAGGTATTTAATATGGGGAAGAGGGCATGTTTGTGTTTTTTCTACAGGATGGTAAAGGAGCATGCTGGCTGCCAGAGTGATTAGTGAAACATGCTGATGCTGGGAAAAGAATGATGCTGACTGTGAGCTTGCTGAGTGCCCTGACAATAGTGACAGGAAAGCTGTATTGGACATCTGTTCCTGACCTACCTTTGCTTGCCTATATCCCAGATTGGACAAGCTGCCTTGCCTCAAGATTTTAGACCTTGTGGGACAGAGAACATGAAGACTGTGGAAACTGCTTCAAAAAACTAGTCAAAAAGAAAAGTTATAATGAATTTTCTCTTTCCTTATAATGAGACCAGTTATTCTGACTCAATCGTGGACTGGTATAGAAATCAATCCCATATGGGAAATGACAGTCTTCATTGGGAAGGCTGGATATAAACATTCTCAAAGACACATTTGGAAGTTAGCTGCAGTTCTCTATGATGTTATGTTAGCAAGAGATAAAGTTGGAACAGGATCTGTGTTTTGAACAAGTGTTAGTGCACGTGTTAAGGCTCCTAATTTTTTATTAATTGGTCATGTTAAAATGTTTCTTCTACAGAATTTAATGTAAGTTGTATTGATTGTACAGTTTGACTGTGTTAGAGTGTTAAAATCTGGCATGACTGTTATGGTGATCTATCAACTAGCTTTTGTTTTATTGCTTGTGAGTTTTACAGGACCTTGGTATTCTAAAAGGCTTACAAGTACTGGAAGTAGTGAGTCAGATTCTAAAACAGACGCAAGAGGGTAGTGGGTTGATTATTACTGATATAGCAGCTTTAATTACATTAATGGCTAGCACCACTGCTTCTACAATTGTTTCAACACAAGAAGTTAAGACAGCTACCTTTGTTAATCATTTAGCAACAAATGTTACTAATGTTCTGAGTATTCAGAGGATTTAGATTGGCATTTAGAACAACAGATTGACTCCGTGACATCCTGACCCTTACAAATTCATTATCACCGTCTTGATCTAATTGATCCTGGAATTACGGTGCCTGAAGCCGATTATACTCCTTTAGCAGCTGCATAAAACTCAGATTTATGCATGCCTGCTCACAAGCGGTGTGGGCATCAGTAGGGGTGTGAGGCTAAGCACTGCAAGGGGAGGATGCTATACTCTGCTTCTGAGTCTCCTGAGGAGCAAACCTGATTGCCTAGAGGTTGGTGTTGAAAAGGCATCGCCTAACAAGTGAGCCTGACCCTCTCCTCATAAAAAAAGACACCGTATGATGATGAGGATCAGGTCCCTACTCTCCCCCTCTGATTAAGGCCCCCCTGTTTCTAAACAGGTTCTTTGCTATTCGGCTTATTTCTTAAAACAAAAAAGGAGGAGATGTCGGAGACAAACAGGCCTTGGCCTGACTGGTAGGCCTGAGTTTCAGTTTCCTGGGCCCGGTGTATCGAGCTTCCCAGAAATCAGGTGACTAACCTGAAGTTTTAGAGATACCCCATTTGTCTCCGCCTGCGGATTTAGGGAGATCTTGTGATATCCTGTTATCATGTTTTTGCAACAATACGTGACATCTGACAGGAACGTTGACCTTCTGGAACTTCCCCGCCCCTGTTACTTCCCGCCTTAAATGCTTTATATACTGCTCCAAAATAAAGTTCTTTGGAGTTTGATCAGATTGCCATCTTGCTCCCAAAGTATCTCTTGTCTCCTGTCTCTTTCCTTCATCCGATAGTTTCCTCCTTGGACCCTCATTGAACGTCCTGCAGGCCGGGACACAAAGCCCCAGAGGCAGGCCTCTGAAAATATTACACATGTGTCTCACTTCCACATGTTGTCATTTCCCTAAAAGGCAAAAGCGGTAATAATAAGATATAATAATGTAAAAAATAAATCATTTCAAAATAAGCTGTAACAGCAAATGTCTGCCTCCCAGCCAAGGGGCCTATTTCAACCTCCTTAATAAACTCTCCCTCAACAAACACCACTATCTCTTACCCAAACTACAGTCCAAAGTATCCAAAAGGGATGACAAATAATTAACTCAAAATCCTTTACCTTCGGTTACTGTTGCCTGCCATTTTCTTACTCCTATTGATGACTTATAAAGCAAAACAAGTAAGGCTTTCCGTTTTCTCTTTGGTAAGCTATTAATACAAACTGCAAAGAAGAAAGAATAGACTAAGCCAAGGGCCTTGGAGTTACTTATGCTCCTCAACTATAATATGAAAATCCCTATTTCCATCCAAGAAAAAACAGTCTAAAATTTAATCTATTTATCTTTTTTTTCAACTCTCCAATTCTACAAACTCCCTCGCTGTTAATGTAAATCACAGGTTGGCATATGAGATCACTGCATTGGTCAATCACAGGAGGATGCTGGGAATGACAACAGAAGATAAACATCAAGCTACAAGAAATGAAATATGCTCTTTGTCTAAGAAAGGTGGTTTTTGTTTTGAATTTGGAGATCTTGAAGTATTGTTTCAATATACAAATTTACAGAAATAATCAAAATGAGGCCAAAAGGAATTATAAGGAATGACAAGAAATGGAAAGGAAGTTAACATGAGAATTATTTTCATGGAAGAACACTGAAGAGAAGTTTTTAATGAAAAGGAATTCTGAATTACAGAATAAGATTCTGCCATAGAGTAAAATGACCAAACGGGATTGTCTAAAAACTGTAGGCTTTACAAGACAAGAAAAGAGATGAAGCATGAGAATGAGACTGCCTGGAAATGTGCTTCCTTTCAGTGTTTCTCACAGTCAGAGAAAACCCAAAAAGCTGCCTGGGGATCCAGAGTCTTACATTCTCTTGTCTGGTGGAGATTGTCCTTAAGGTTTTACCAGCACAGATGTGACTGAATTGCAGGGGAATGAGAAAGCAAGTTGCTGTAAGGGTGTCATCCTCCAGTCTACTTCAGGAAACCTGGAAGGAAGAAGTCATCTTCAGAGAGAGCTCCTTATTTCCCAATGTAGGACCCGCTGGCCACCAGTATAGCTGGAGGAACTCAGTGTGCATTCTGATGAAGAGGGAGACAATGAAAGGGAGACTGTCCAGACTCCTCTGAGACAGAAGGCAGTGGCCAAGCTGACTCCTTTACATTTCCTCTTTCAATTGAGTAGTAACAGGGTCAAGGCCTTCTGTGTGATTCTCTTCAGTACAATCCAGATCCCTAAGCAAGCAACAAAGGTCTGGTAACCAGAAAGGATGCAGGGGTTTTATTAATGTGGTGGTTTGAATGAGAGGCTCCCATAGGCTCCTATGCTTGAATGCTTGCTCCCCAGTTAGAACTGTTTGGGAAGGATTAGGAGGTGTGGCCTTGTTTGAGGAGGTGTGTCCCTGGGGATGGGCTCTGAGGTTTCCAAAGCCCACACGGTTCCCAGTACTGCACCTGCTCTCTGCCTCCATCTTACAGATCAGGATGTAAGCTCTCAGGACTGCTGCAGCACTATGCCTGCCTACCTCCACCATACTCTCTCTCCACCATGGTGATCATGAACTAACCCTCTAAACTGTAAGCAGGCCCCTGGGTAAGCTCTTCCTTTTACAAGCTGCCTTGGTCATGGTGTCTCTTCACAGAAGTAGAAAGTAACTAAGACAGGTGCTTAAAGTGGTCACTGGATTTACCCACAGTTCAATTCATCCTGGAGTGGAAGCTCTTTACAACTAGGTTCCTGGGGTAACAAACCCCTGTCTTAGTCAGGGTTTCTATTCCATAGAGGGATGCTTCTTACTGGCTTGCTCAGCTTATTTTCTTATAGAAGCCAAGACTACCAGCCCACAGATGGTACCACTCACAAGGGGCCCTCCCCCCTTGATCACTAATTGAGAAAATGCCTTACAGCTGGATCTCATGGAGGCATTTCCTCAACTGAAGCTCCTTTCTCTGTGATACCTCCAGCTTGTGTCAATTTGATACACAAAACCAGCCAGCACAATTGACCCCTTGTCAACTTGACACACAAATACATCACTATTAAGCTCAACCCATACTTTCTTATTCATCCCCAAGATCTAAATAACTTTAAAAGTCCCAGAGTCTTTACATATCAAAAGGTCAATCCCTTTAAAATATCCAATATCCTTTAAAATTCAAAGTCTTTTAAAAATTCAAAGTCTCTTAACTGTGGGCTCCACTAAAATACCTTCTTACTTCAGGAGGGGAAATATATCAGGGCACAGTCACAATCAAAAGCAAAATCAAACTCCAACCATCCAATGTCTGGGATCCACTCACAATCTTGTGGATTCCTCCAAGGGCTTAGGCCACTTCTCCAGCTCTGCCCTTTGTAGCACACATCTTGTTTTCTAGGCTCCAGAGCCTGTACTCCACTGCTGCTGATGTTCTTGGTGGTCATCTCATGGTACTGGCATCTCCAAAACACTACTGTCTTACACTGCAACTAGGATTCACCGATAGCCTCTCATAGGCTCTCTTCATGGTGCAAAGCCTCAACTCCTTTGCATGACCCCTTCAGTCCTGGGCCATCAATTACAACTGAGGCTGCACCTTCACCAATGGCCTTCCTTGGCCTCTCACAGTGCGGAGCCTCAGTTGCTCTTCATGACCCTTTCATGCCTTCAAAGCCAGTACCACCTAGGTGACTCTCACACATTACCAAGTCCAGCCACAGCACAAGGTACAACCTTTGCTATCTCTGGAACACAGCCTCTTTGTGCTTTCAGAAAACACTTCCCAGAAGATGTTACCTCAATGATGCTGGTCACTTCTTAATCACCACTAATTTCTTTTAGCTCCAGCTAACCAGCATCAATAGTCCCAGTAATGCAAAGGTTTCACTTTAGTAGTTCTGGTATCTTGTTCATTACAGCTGATTCTTCAGCCTCAGCTAACCAAAACCACAAAATCTTCACAATCAAACTAGCAACAGCCCTGATAAGAGTCTTTAATCTTCCCTCTGAAATTTCACAAGCCAGGCCTCCATCATCTGCACTGTTCTCAACATTATCTTCCAAGCTCCTACACAATATCCCACAGAGCTCTTAACACCAAATGGCTCTTCTACTCCAAAGTTCCAAAGTCCTTCCACAGTCCTCCCAAACACGGTCAGATTGTCACAGGAATATCCCACTCCTGGTACCAATTTGTCTTAGTCTAGGTTTCTTTTCCTGCACAAACATCATGACCCAAGAAGCAAGTTGGGGAGGAAAGAGTTTATTTAGCTTACTTTTCCATATTGCTGTCCATCACTAAAGGAAGTCAGGACTGGAATTCAAGCAGGTCAGGAAGCAGTTGCTGATGCAGAGGCCATGGAGGGATGTTTCTTACTGGCTTGCTCAGCTTGCTTTCTTATAGAACCCAAAACTACCAGCCCACAAATGGTACCACCCATGAGGGGCCCTACCCCCCTTGATCACTAATTGAGAAAATGCCTTACAGCTGGATCTCATGGAGGCATTTCCTCAACTGAAGCTCCTTTCTCTGTGATAACTCCAGCTTGTGTCAAGTTGACACAAAACCAGCCAGTACAACCCCCAAATCTAAAGGACATCATAGTCAAAGCAATGGATCCATACATCTACTGTCAAGAGGATAGTTAATATCTAGCAGCTCTAACAGAGAAATAGAAACACAAACCAAAAGCACACTACCTGGAAATTATTGACAAATGTATTTACAGTCATGCTACCTAGGAAGACTTAAAATTTATTTCTTAATTTTTGTCAATATTTTTGCTGGCTAGATGTAAGCTTTCCTTTGCAAAACAGAAAAAGCTTAAGTTTTAGGTAATTACCCAGATCTCCCTAAGATAACAATGGTTTTAGCTTCTTGTTTGAAGAATAGTGCATGGTGGAACAGAGAGATGGCTCAGCCTGCCAAAGTGTTTGTCACTCAGGCCTGGCAACCTGAATTTTATCCTTGGACTCCTTTAACTGATTCCACAAAGTTCCCTGTCATCTGACTTCCACAATCCCACATGAATCACACAGACACATGCATCACACAGACACATGCATCACACAGACACATGCATCACAGACACATGCATCACATTCCCACATGCATCACACTCCCACATGCATCACACAGACACATGCATCACAC
>CM052702.1:92638457-92677000 GCA_028551405.1 Uromys caudimaculatus
AGATCTTGGGCATGAATAAGGAAGTAAGGGTAGAGGCTTAATGGTGATGTGTTTATGTATCAAGTTGACAAGGGGTCAATTGTACTGGCTGGTTTTGTGTGTCAACTTGACACAAGCTGAAGTTATCACAGAGAAAGGAGTTTCAGTTGAAAAAATGCCTCCATGAGATCCAGAGGTAAGGCATTTTCTCAATTAGTGATCGGGGGGGGGGGGGGGCCTTTGTGGGTAGTACCATCTGTGGGCTGATAGTCTTGGGGTCTATAAGAAAGCAGGCTGAACAAGTCAGGAGAAGCAAGCCAGTGAGCAGCATTCCTCCATGGCCTCTGCATCAGCTCCTGATCCTTGACCTGCTTGAGTTCCAGTCCTGACTTCCTTTTGTGATGAACAGCAGCATGGAAGTGTAAGCCAAATAAACCCTTTCCTCCCCAACTTGTTTCTTGGTCATGATGTTTGTGCAGGAATAGAAACCCTGACTAAGACAGCCCATATTTGCAATCACAAACCAGGCAAGGTGGTACCAACTGTAATGCCAGCACGTGGCAGGTGGAAGCAGAGGATCATGAGTGTACAGGCTGCCTTGGCTCCATAAGGAGACTCTGTCTCAAAACAAACAACAATATCAAGGAGGTCTCAAATAAATAACTTCATGTTGCACCTCAAGGCTCTAGAATCATGAGAATAAGCCAGACACAAAATTAGGGGAAAGTGATAAAAAAATAAATCAGGGATGAAATAAATAAAATAGGGGCAAAAAGGACAAAAGATTTATGAAAAGAGGATTTGGTTATTTTAGAAGATGAGTGAATTAAACTGAAAAAAAAAAAAGAAAGACATAAATCCATAAAAGTAAAGAAAAGGGGCTTAGGTCTTTAATAAGAGTGAAGCCAAAACCCCACAAACAAAACTGTAGGATTAGATGGATTTTTAAATATTGTTGCTTTACATTTATTTTAGTGTGTGTATGTGTGTGTGTGTGTGTGTGTGTGTGTGTGTGTGTGTGTGTGTGTGTGTGTGCGCACGCGCATGCACTTACATTCATGGTCATGGTCATGCCACAGTGTTCATGCAAAAGTCACAGTTCAACTTACAGCCACGTGGTTTTGAGACAATCAGGTTTTCAGGTTTGGCAGCAAGCCTCTTCACCTGCTGATCCATGTCGACAGCCCAAAATCAGGTAAGTTTCCTGTTATGCTTTACTGTACCTTTAAAAGATCTATCTCCAAAGCCCATCAAACTATTCTATAAAATAGAAAGGAAAGAAATGCTTCTAAACTATTTCTGTGAAGCCAAAATTTCCTTGATACCAAAACCACAGACAGAAAAAATAGAGAGACTAATTTTCCTAAGGAATGTAAATCTTCAACAAAACACAAAGCAAATTCAATAATACAGTGAAGAAATGTACCCCACGGTTAAGTTGCTTTCATTCCAGGGATACAAGGACTACTCAACACATGCAGATGAGTAACTGTGATCTAGCACACAAGCAGAACCAAGGACAAGTCACATGATCATCTCAATCAATGCAGAAAAGGCCTTTGACAACTTCAGAAGCTCTTTCATGATAAAAGCCCTCAAGAAACTAAAGTGAGGGCTGAGGGGATGGCTTAGCGGATCAAATGCCGGTATGGAGGATCCGTAGGGGGAAAGCCAGCCAGGTGTGGTGGTCCCATAGAATCCTGACATTCACAAGGATCCCCAGGGCATGCTGGCTAGCTAGACCAGTCATACTGGAAAGCTCTGGGTTCAGTGAAGGTCCCTGCTAAAACAAATGAAATGGAGAACTATTGAGAAGACACTAGATGTCCATTTCAAGCCTCCACACACATGGGCACGTTCACTTATACACATGCATCCACACACATGTGAACACGTATGTATACATATATGTACCCAGTCAAAGAAAGAAAGGACCAAACCTCAACATAATAGTTTATAGACAACAAATGTATTGCCAACAAACTACCAACCAGGAAATGGGCTTCTAAGTGCTTCTTCTAAAATCAGAAGTGAGACAAGGGTGTCCACTCTCTCTGCTCTTCAGGGCTTCAGTTCTTCACCAGACTAATAAAGCAAGAGAGAGAAATAAAAGAGCTACAAGTGAGAAGGTAAGAAGGCAAACTAATCCTATTTATAGACAGCACGATTATATATTAGAAACCCTAAAGATTCTCCAGGAAGGATCTGACTTTCTTTGAAAATTAGTATAAAGTATTAAAAAGTATCATGAATTCTTTTTTAAAAATAATGTTTATAAATAGCTTATAATAATACGGAAATAGGCTTTAATTTGTCAGGATAAGCAAAAACAGGTGGATGAAAATTAAATCATTTCTTAGTGGAGCCAAGTGGCTACTTTCCTGATTCTGTTTGTGTTCCCATCTGTGATTCGGAGGTATTCATGAACTGGCATGTTTATGCAAATGGCTATGCTGACTATGGTGAGCTGTCTTCAAAACGGGCCACTAGCGACACTGGCTGCCTTGCATTTGCTCCATTGTGTAACCACCTCCCCTTAAACGTGACTTAGGCCTCATGGACAGCGTCCAACTACTAAAACAAAAACATAAAAAAAAGTGCTGGTTGCCATGCCCGTGACTAGGTTGCATAAAACTGTGACTTCTGTTTTGTTGACCAACTCTATGAGCTCAGGTCACATGCTTCCATGAAGCAAGTGGCTATGGTTGGAGAAACAGTGTAGCAGTGAACCAAGGGTGCCTCTGGCCAATCCCCACGGAGGAACTAAAACTCTCAATCCGGCCCCCCCAAGGAACTAAGTCCTGTGACTACTTGGGTAGTGCGGAGACAGCCTTCCCACGCCCACACCCAGATGAGAGCAAAGGCCTTGGTCTAGACGTTGGCATAGCCTTGTTAAAGACCATGAAGCCGAGGCCATGCCCAGATTCCAATAAAAAGTAATGAAATAATAAATGTTTTTCCAAGCCACAAAGAATTGAGGAAGTTTACTATACGGAATACATAACTACAGTGTGGCTGAGGTCCTTATGATACTAAATAGTACATATACATATGTATATAGATATGTGTGTGATAAGTTATGAAGTAAGACACCAGTTCTTTTTTTTTTTTTTTTTTTTTTTGGTTTTTCGAAACAGGGTTTCTCTGTATAGCCCTGGCTGTCCTGGAACTCACTCTGTAGACCAGGCTGGCCTCGAACTCAGAAATCCACCTGCCTCTGCCTCCCGAGTGCTGGGATTAAAGGCATGCACCACCACTGCCCGGCTAAGACACCAGTTCTTTACACAGGCAATAAGACAGGCTTTGAACGTTAGCCACAGTAGCAGGATGGCAGTCTAACTGGGCAGGGCAACGCCTGCCTTCCATAGGTGACACTCTACATTCCTGTCACAAAACCAAAGTAAAAGTAAAACAAACATTGAAAAGTGTCTGATCTTTCTAAAATGTTTTCAAAAGGTTATGTAAAAATTTTAATATTACACTTTAATTTTATTTGAGCCATTTTACTTTTCATGGACTAAAAATATATTTGGCCATTGAATTTTAAAGTGATTCTCCCACCCTTTTCCCCTTCAGTCCTAAGTTTAAAAATTAACTTTTTATCAGGGTGTGGTGGCATACACCTTTAATTCCAGCACTCCGGACGCAGAGGGAGGCGGATCTCTGTGAGTTCGAGGCCAGCCTGGTCTTTAAAGTGAGTTCCAGGATACCCAGGGCTTTTACATAGAGAAACCCTGTCTTAGAAAAAAAAAAAAAAAAAAAAAAAAAAAAAAAAAAAGATTTATTCATGCCAGGTGGTAGTACTGCACTCTTTAACCCCTCACTCAGGAGGAAGAGGCAGGAGTAACTCTGCATTAAGGCCAGCCTGGTCTACAGAGTGAGTTCAAAAAAACAAAAACAAAAACAGATTTATCTATTTTTATTTTATATATATGGGTGTTTTATCTGCATGCATGTCTGTGCACTTGAATATTGAGTGCCTTACAGACAATTGTAAACCACTTAGCCATCTCTTCAGCCCCTAAGATTAACCCTTGAATACCTGCATTTCAGCTAGGAATGGCTGAGATAACTGTAGGCCAAGAAACATCATGAGGGTGTTCACATTAATGAACATACACACAGTAGCAAAAAAATGTTTACAATTAAGCATGTCAAGAATAGCAACTTACATGCACATGTTGTGAGATTTTAAATTCTCAAAAATAAAGTAGCCTCCTAAGCTAACCTGTTATTTCAGGAATTTCTAGAGGCAGGTTAAATTTTGCCCAATTTTGTGTGGTTGGTTGGTTTTTTTCTTTTAGACAGGGCCTCAAGAGCACAGGCTAAGCCGGGCAGTGGTGGCCCACGCCTTTAATCCCAGCACTTGGGAGACAGAAGCAGGTGGATTTCTAAGTTCAAGGCCAGCCTGGTCTACAGAGTGAGTTCCAGGACAGCCAGGGCTACACAGAGAAACCCTGTCTCGAAAAACCAAAAAAAAAAAAAAAAAAAAAAAAAAGAGCGCAGGCTAACCTCATAGTCAGTCCTTGAGAATGGTCTTGAACTTCTGATTCTCCTGCCTCTACTTCCCAAGATTGGGACTACAGGCAGCATCACACTCAGTCATGTGGCTCTGGGATCAGTCCTAGGAATTTGTTCACACCAGGCAACGCTCTTCGGGGTCACATCCAGAGCCCACCAGTAGCACTTTAAGATTCATTTTGTTAAAGGCTCATTTTGGTGGCTTGAAGCAAGAGTCAGTACTAGGGTCTGCGTAGGTCAGTAATGTGTGCTACGTGATGGATATTCCTCTCCAGAAAATCACCAATGGGCTATAAATCCTAATCTGTGTTTCAGATTACCCAAACACCAAAGCGTCTGGGGTGGCTCTATGTGCAAGGCGTCATGGTCTTTCTGGACAAGCTGTTGGGATTGCTTCCAGCCCAGAAACGAGAGACATTCTTCTGATCGTACTCTGTATTCTGCATAGTACCACTGCGTGTTGCGGAATTGGATACCCCCGAGGCGCCGCTCAGTATCACCCTGAATGGACCAGAGGACTTCAGAGTCTGGGGAGCCAGAAGCAGGAAAAGTATTGCCACAGGACTGCTGTGGTGGCCATCTGAGTTTCAGCCTCCATCAGGCTAATCATTAAAGACACTGTGTGGGAGTCGTTCCCGAGAAAGCGCTTCCACACCAGTGGGAGAGAAGAGAGGAGAATCACGGCAGACCGAGGCCAGGACAGCTCCTGAAACACTTTGATCCTGTGTCCAGTTCAAATTCTCATTTTATATTTTAAAACCACAAGGTGGGACGGGCAAGCAAGCAAGATTTTACAGAAGCATACGTGACAGTCAGCAAGGTACTGTCCCATTGCGGGCAATGACCCATTGTTTCTGTTTTCCAGGTCATTCAGTTACAGGTAGCAAGTGAAGTTGTGCTTGGCAGATATTCGGTCCAAACAGTGGCTTAAGTAAATCACTAAATAAAAACAATAAACCAGAATCTAATCATTGGTCTTTTCTAACGTATTCTATTTCACCATAAACCAATGAATGCAAAGTGGTATGTAAAAACAGTTGCAGAAATTAAATACCAAGGAAATAAAACTGCCAATCAACAAATGGACTAAATAGTTTCCATAAGAAGAAACATAAATATCAAATAACTATTTTTCTAAAGTTCAAAATCACTTGTCAGTGGAGAAATGAAAATTAGAACTGCTTTGTGATACCACTTCACCCCAGTTAGAATGGCCGTCATCAAGAAATCTGACAAGAGATGTCAAAGAGAACAGCAAGCAGGCATAAAAACCTAATGAATTAAACATATTTCACCTAGTGGCCAGTAGATGGCGATAGTAACTTGATATTTGATTTTCAGTTCCTTCTCTGTTAAAAGAACACTTTTTTTTTTTTTTTTTTTAAATGGGTTAGACCTACTTCCACAGGAATTATAGAATGAGTTAGCCTATATCCAAATAAGGCTTAACACCCACAGTAATAAATTCACATATAGAGGTATCTGTTCTGTCAAAAGCTCCATATTTTAAACTTAATATTTTTAATAGCTAATAAAATAGATCTGAGACCATTTTTAGCTGGAACCTAGAATTTCATTGTTTCATCTGTCATAAATAGGTGAATTCTCTGTGTGTGTGTGTGTGTGTGTGTGTGTGTGTGTGTGTGTGTGCGCGCGCGCGCATGCGTACAGTGTTTGAGTTCAGACCCAGGGCCTCACACACATGCCAACCAAGTGTTCTATCACCAAGCTACATACCCAGCTCTTGGTGTTTTGAGATAGGTTCTCACTATGTAGCTCAGGTTGCCCTTGGGCTTGCTACATAGCCCAGGCCGGCATCAGACTCTTCCTCTTTCATCCTGGTTCAACTCACAAGTTGTGACTATGTGACACCAAATCAAACTGTTTTATGTTTAATAGACAATAATTTCTAGTCTTTCTCATCATCAGATCTCTTTATAATAACTATAGATCTGGCTGACTCTTCTCACCTTTTTTCTCCATATTATAAAGCTCGGTGATAGCCAGGCAGTGGTGGCGCACGCCTTTAATCCCAGCACTTGGGAGGCAGAGGCAGGCAGATTTCTGAGTTCGAGGCCAGCCTGGTCTACAGAGTGAGTTCCAGGGCAGCCAGGGCTATATAGAGAAACCCTGTCTCGAAAAAACCAAAAACAAAAAACAAAAAAACAAAAACAAAAAAACCACCAAATAAAGCTCGGTGATAATTAACAAACAAACAAATAAAGATAATTAACAAACAAACAAACAAAACGGATGTGATGAAACACCATGAACCAAGGCGAGCTGGGAGGAACGGGTTTATTTGGCTTCTATATCCTGAATCACAGTCCATTGAGGGAAGCCAGGCTAAGAACTCAAACTGGGCAGGAACCTGGAGGCAGGAACTGGTCCAGAGACCATAAGGGAGTACTGTTACTTGCAGGCTCCTCAGGACTTGCTCAGCCTGCTTTCTTATAGACTCCAGGACCACAGTGCTCAGGGCTACAACCCACAGTGGGCTGGGCCCTCCACCAACAATCACTGATTAAGAAAATGTCCTACGGGCTTTCCTACAGCCCAATCTCATGAAGGAATTTTCTCAGTTAAGGTTGACTCCTCTCAGGTGACTATAGCTGTGTCATTAGCTTTACTGATAACTTCTCAGATATGGGAGTCATGCACCACTTACCAAGATATCTGAGGCTATACAGAATACAGCCACATCTACCAATTCTACCTAGTTGTGTTTCTGAAAACGTGTAGGATCTCTTTTCTTATACGAAGTCTCTCGACATTTCCAGGCCAGGTCAAGGAGAAGACCAGACTCTCCACTGGCTTAGCACAAAGGGCGGCTGGGGTACAGTGCACATCACCTGGCCTTTCACTATTAGAAACTATCTTTCGTGGGCTAGAGAGATGGCTCAGTGGTTAAGAGCACTGACTGCTCTTCCAGAGGTCCTGAGTTCAAATCCCAGCAACCACATGATGGCTCATAACCATCTCTAATGAGATCTGATGCCCTTTTCTGGTATGTCTGAAGACAGCTACAGTGTACTTCATAATAAATAAATCTTAAAAAAAAAAAAAAAAAAAGAAACTGTCTTTCACTATCCTATCTTATCTAACACATGGTGGAGGCGCAGAGAAGCAGGCTGAGGGGGAGGTGAATTCAATCATCATTTCTATAAAAGTTCTACCATGAGTCAGACTCTCTAAATCCTTGGACCCCTCAACTTAGTCCATAGGTGACCCTAAATCTTGGGTATCCCTTCAAACATCAAGACAAGTGTTCAGACCCTTGTACCCCTTTCATCAGTCTTTGGATGCAGGCTGCCTTCAGGGAAGTCACAGAGCCTTGAGTGAGGCACCAAGACAATTCACACAGGGAGGCTAGAATTGGAGCCAACAATTCCAAGAGCTGAGGAAACGGTGTCTTCTACTCAAGGTGCTGACTGGCTGGCACACCACTAAATCCATTTCAGACTGGCATTTGAAGAAGAAAATGAGACCCAAGGAGAAGAAATTAAGCTGGAAAGAAATACTAAAACCGACATCATCAGAACCTGCCAGTCAGCTTTGCCATGAAATTTTTTTTTAAAGATTTTATTTATTTTTTATATATGATGAGTACACTGTAGCTGTCTTCAGACATACCAGAAGAGGGCATCGGATCCCATTACAGATGGTTGTGAGCCACCATGTGGTTGCTGGGATTTGAACTCAGGACCTCTGGAAGAGCAGTCAGTGTTCTTAACCACTGAGCCATCTCTCCAGCCCTGCCATGAAATTCTTAATTCCATTTTCTACGTATAGACTGTCTGAAATTGGGGTTCTGTTCTACTGAGAGTCCTGGTTAGCGCTCATACTGTCTGAAGAAAGCCATGGGCACTGTTTTCTGCCTCCAGGACGGGTCACAATGTCAGTGTCATAAGTGGTTTGTTTTCACACCTGCCTTTCTAACTAGACTGTAAATCCCTTTGGAGACCATACTTTATTCATCCTATCCCACACATGGATAGCAGTGCAAAAATGAATGTAATTAGGAAGTTCTTACTGAATTAATACAACATGCAAAACACTAAACAGTGCCTGGTTATAGATTTAGAGCTCACAGATTGCATGAAGTAAGAAAAACACAGTCCAAGATTGACTTTACAGGCACAAATCTTGGGTTCTCAGACTTCACATTTCTTCTCTTAGCCTGATCAAAATTATAACTCAATCTAAGATCCTCAGATTCTTTTTATTTCTCGCTCTCTCTCCCTTACTCTTTCTGTCCGAGATAACTGAGTTCAGAGGCAGAATGAACTTGCTATGACTTCTCTTAGTTCCTTTTCTTTGATTTTTCTGTTGTCCTTAAAGCGGGCTCACAGGATGCCCACCCACACTTTCTGTTTCCTCTGTACATGTTACACAAGAGGAAAAAAGACATCTTTTAGAGCAAGAAGCTGTCTTCCAAGAAGCCCCCAACATCTACTTTTTTGGGGTCTAATTAGTCTAAAATGATTAATAAGGTCAAGGTAAATACACCCAATGAGTCGACGAATTGACGAATTCAATGAGCCTGAAGATAGCCTCCCCGGGACTTGCTTCTGGAACTGAGTACAATCCGTGACTGAAATTAGGAAAGGCCATTTCACAGATGAACACTGGCAGAATTGACACAAGGACCAAAAATAGATTCGGGACAGCAAACATAGCACCTGTTACAGAAGTCAACACTGGGGTCAAAGCCAGAAGAGCAAGAGATGGCTAAGCCCTGGACAAGACGTCAGTGGAGCTCAGAGAAGCGGCCAGACTCGAAGGCTGCTCCAAAGGCAGGTGGATGGTGCGTGATGCCTACCTGGCTGGAAAGCTTAAAAAGTGGAGACCAATCACAGATGACTCCAAAATGGGAGTTTTCTCTTCCAGACTGACACAGTTAGCCTACGTGTTTTTAAATGTACTGGCCTGGGTTTTTACACATTGGCTAAGCTAACCTGAGGAGCTCTCTCTGGTTCCTATGAAGGCTCTCAGGTTTCCTGCTTTTCTCTGCCACACTCCTTCAAACATCAAGTTCATGTCTACATTAGCTTCTTCATGCACTGTACTAGACAAAACGGACTCGACACTAACCATTGGGGAGCACAGTAAAGTTCAAAATTATTTGAAGTAGTTTTTGAAGTGACAGAAACTGGCTCCTACACAATAGGAGACACAGTTGGGGTGGCTGCCCCATGGACAATTCCCCTGTGGCCCTTCCTGACTAGAGATCCCAGATGTCAATTCAACCTCCATACTCCCCGCTAGTCACAGCAGTTCGATATGGCATTTGGGCAGTTGAGGGCATAGAGTTCCTTTCTAAACACTTTTCAGCTTGAAGCTGAGGAAAGAAAGTCACAGGCTGGGGGGATAGGGCAGTGCCGGAGCACCGATCCAGCACGTATGAGGCCTTGCCTTGAGCTCAGTCCTCAGCATCAGTACACACGCACACAAACCCAAGATCGAGCCAGCTGAAAAATCCAGCAGGGATGACCCAGGGCCCGTGAAATCCTGCCCAAGTCTGAGAGGATGACCATGCTCAGATGAGTTGCCCTTCACCCATGCACGTAAAGTTGGGAAGGAATAGTGGGAGGGGGGTTAGGAAGGAATGGAGGGGAGGGGATGGGGGCGGGTAGATGTAGTCAAAATACATCACATGAATGTGTGAAATTCCCAAAACAAATCATTGAAGAAACACACTGGGAAAGGAGCGGGTCAGCGGGACGTCGATGATGGGTATTACTTCTGCTCTGGATCCTGCCAGCATTGTGCCCAGATCTAGTGCTGGCCTTTCTGTAATCTGATCATGTGCTCCACCGAAGCTGAGATCTCACACGCCTGGCACATGACCTCCAGGCTCCGGCTTATTGTTGAGACTTGACTTGAAGGTACAAGGACAGGGGCCAGCTTTACATGAAAATTTTAAAACCTGACAAAAGATGAGAACCAATGAGCCTCAGACCCTGATGGTGAAGCAATGGGTGGTCACTGATCTCTAGGCAGGGAAAACGTGTGAGCCCCATGATCACCCTGCTTAAAGAGTTCTCTACTATGACTCAGGAACTGGTTAGAGCCTTGCGTTTTGACTGAGCCCTGGGTCTGGGGAGGCTGAGGTGTATCAGAGAGGAAATTGATGCCTAGAGGGATTGGCCTGAGACTTACTGATGTCTCCCTCCCACTTCATGACTCAGGGAAATCTGAGGAGTCAGTGGGTGTGTGTGTGTGTGTGTGTGTGTGTGTGTGTGTGTGTGTGTGTGTGTGTGTGTGTGTGTGTATGTACCTGAGACTGAGAAAAACATAAATTTCCATCATTTTCTTTGACCATATTCATGTCTGGTTTGAAAAGTAAACAAACACACCAAAAGTTATAAATAAGGTTTTGAAATGTAAGTTAGTAAATTCCATGTTTTCTCCCAGAAATCATTACAACAGGTGTCTGTTGGTTGCCACCAAAGACTCTTAACCAACATACCTGACAATTCCACTTCTCAGTTTACCTTTACAAAGAAAAAAAGACCTCCAATAGTTTTTGATTATGAGAGGGTTTATCATTTTAATGTTTATAAATGACAAAAGTTAGAAACAAGCTAGATAAATTTTTTCCATGTAAATTACAATGACATTAATTCTATAAAATCCTGTGTAACAACTAACAGGACATTTTAGTGTCTCACTTCTTGACACAGAGATATGCCCATAAATACCAGGTTATAAAACAGGTTTGTGCAGAATTTCAAAACAAAATTAGACCATGTATATGGAGTCTGGAAAGCTGTATTTCAAAATCTCAGTCATTCTCCCTTCTGGCTGGTAGACTTCCAGGAGTGTGTGTGTGTGTGTGTGTGTGTACACCCACACATGTATATGTGCATCTGTCTGTGTCTTCCATGTACCCCAGTCTTTAGATTTTTTTCTAAAAACAGAAAAAATATCTACAGCCAGATGAATAATTCATTTATTATTCATATAAAACTTTTATTTCCCCAGCCCCTAGATCTCTAATGAGACTCTTTAGTACATGAAGACAATTGTACTAACCAGTAAGCAAATGACTGCTTTCCCACTTCTGTCCTCAGGGAGGAACGTCACATAGTTAAAATGATATGCCTGATAAGATGGGGCAGAGCATTTTAATACATTTACTAAAGCACATCAGAGCAGCTTTCTCAGGTCTGGCTGATCCAATGCCTTGGCAAACACTGACAGTGACCTATGTCCAGAGGGAAAAAGCACATGTCACGTCTAACAATTTGATGTCCTAGATTTATCAGAACAGACCTGATTTCTTTCTCTCTTTGTTTTTCCATAGCTAAGGTCATTCTTTTGTTGGCATTTGACTTTCATTCCCTGGAATAATTTTTCCTGTAAATAAATTAGTTTATTTGAATAAAAATCTGTGGCTAAATTACAAGTTAAGCTTTAAAAACAATTTTTAGATTCACATTATTTTATGTTTTGGCTGCACTTACCTAAGTGCACCGACTGCATGCCTGGTGTCCCTAGAGGATGGAGAGGTGTCAGATCTCCTGGAACTGGAGTTACAGACAGTGTGAGCTACCATGTGGATGCTGAAAACTGAGCCCAGGTTCTTTTTTTTTTTTTTTTTTTTTTTGGTTTTTCAAGACAGGGTTTCTCTGTGTAACCCTGGCTTGTCCTGGAACTCACTCTGTAGACCAGGCTGGTCTCAAACTCAGAAATCCACCTGCCTCTGCCTCCCAAGTGCTGGGATTAAAGGCGTGCGCCACCACTGCCCGGCTGAACTCAGGTTCTTTACAGGAGCAATAACTGCTCTTAACCACTGAGCCATTTCTCTAACCCCCAAATTATAATTTCTACTTTTAAAAAGATGACCATCACAGCACTAGAGTCAGAACAATTAATGCCCAAATAGGATCATTTCATACTGGTAGGTACAGCAGATTTACAAGAAATATGAATGTTTTAGATGTTAAAGATCCAGCTAGGGGTCTGGAAAGACAGCTTTGTGGGTTAAGAGCATGCACTGTTTCTACAGAGGACAAGAATTACTTTTGAGCACCCACATCAGATGGCCCACAATCTCCTATAAACTCCAGGCCCAAGGAATGCAACATTTTCTGGCCTCTAAAGACACCTTTATACATGTAAATATTCACACATACATATAAATAAAAATAAAATGAGCATAGTTTTTTAATCCATTTGGACCCAGGCATGGTGGCATGTGTCTTAATTCCAGCACGCTGAAGGCAGAGGCAAGAAGATCTCTTTAGTTTCAGCCCAGACTGGTCTACATATGAGTTCCAGACTAATGATTGTGTAGCCTGAGGCCTACACAATGAGATTCTGTGTACTTAATGTTCAGCAACCACCAGAAACTGCAGTGCTGAGTTCTCAATTTGAACCATAAATATTTATGATCCAAAACATAGCAGGTGATGATAGCTCATAATAACATAGTATATATATCATAATAACATAGTATATATATCATAATAACATAGTATATATATCATAATAACATAGTATATATCTTATGAGGAACTAGAAGAAAGGATCCTGAAGTCTCCCAAAATGAAGACATAAGGAGATGTCGATGCTAATTACCCTGAGTGGGTCAGAGTATACTACACATATGTGTCAGAATATCATACTGGACCCCATTAACATATAAATATACCTCATGTTAAAAAAATAAATTAATACTATGCAAGTTAAAAATAAAACAGAAACGAAAAGAAAAAGAATAAAACAGGAAACCGAGCTGTTCTGCATAAAGAGGAATTGAAAAGCAGAATGCTTACAGATTTGGCTTGTTATTCTTGCTTTTATTTACTGCAGGAGAATTGGAATAAGAAAAAGTGGAAGTCACTTACAGTTTCCCTGTAAGATCATCGTGTGGAAGGCTGGTATGGTGGGCGTCCATGCAGTTCAGCACTGGAGAAAGGAGCTCTAGGCCAACCTGGACTATACAAAAAAGCCCTTTCTCCAGCTCCCACCCCTCAAACAGCAATGTCAGCATGCTGTTTTTCCATATACTGTGAATAGCATATTGTGTTTTCCCATCCTGTGAAGAATGTCTCAAAGCAAAACTGATAGGGGAGTAACATCCCCCTTTCTAGCTGTGCATGGGGTTAAGAGAGGTCAGGGTCAGGGCCAAATATCCAAGTGGAGAGGACAAATGCTATCAGACCAGGAGACTACAGCACATGGCCAGAAGGAGAAGCAGAGACCAAACGCTGTTGGCTACAGAGCTGGTGGAGGATCTGAGCTGGAGCAAACCTAGAGAGCCTTGGACAACAGCCAGACAGGACTAACTGCCTTCTTCACTAGCTAGGAGCTGTTGGGTCTCAACTCTGAGAACCAGAGTACTTTAGAGTGTCAGAGTTACTAAAATAATTAAATTTAGAATGTGTATGTTTTGTTAAGCTTGTGAGAAAGGTTTTTATTAAAACTTTTATCAACTAAATTACTTACTAAAAATTGCTTTATTGCCGGGCAGTGGTGGTGCATGCCTTTAATCCCAGCACTTGGGAGGCAGAGGTGGGTGGATTTCTGAGTTCAAGGCCAGCCTGGTCTACAGAGGGAGTTCCAGGACAGCCAGGGCTACACAGAGAGACCCTGTCTTGAAAAAAAAAAATTGCTTTATTATCTGAATTTTCTTTGTTTCCTTTTTTTCTTTCTTCTTTTTTCTTTTTAAAATTTTTTGAGGTAGGATTTCTCTGTGCAGTCCTGGCTGTTGGAAGACTCCCTCTGTAGACCAGGCTGACCTGAAATTCAGAGATCCACCTGCCTCTGCCTCCCAGAGCTGGCGTTAAAGGTGTGCACCACTGCTGCTCAGCATTATCTGAATTTTTACATTAAAAATGTTGACGGTTGGGCTACTGTTAATCCCACTGGGCAAGATCACTACCACAATTTTTGAGCCAAATTTGAAATAAGCTTTATTAAGTACTGGCCAGGAACAGGTCCATACCTGGGGTTCCCAGGTATGGCACCAAATTATATTAGTCAGAGGCTTATAAAGACAAACCCCACAAGGCTATGTATTTCCCATCCAATCTGGAACAAGCATTCATCCTACTGTAGTCCCTGTATACATACTTCCCTACGTGTTGGGGGATATCCTGTGTAGTTGGGACAACCAAGCTTTTTTACAAAAGTGAAAACATGTGACTTGTTATCCTACTTGAACAACAGCCCCCAGCATTCTGGGAAGTAAACTGTCCTTGGGCAAGTGGGGGTCACAGGTTAGAGGCATTTTTGTTTTATAGATCCCTCAAGCACAGTAATTTAAGCTAAAAACAAAATCCATTTCATTCCCCACTTGAATTGTATCCTAAGCCAAATCCTTGACTCTATGATGGGTACCTGTTCATACTGGGATCTATCAATCGTTAGCCGAATGGTACCCAGACAGGAATTTGTGTATCTAGTTGTGTATCTAGTTAAGGCTTAATGATGGAAGGGCCAACAATAATTAGCAGAGACAGAAAAGCCAAAGGGCCCTGTGATGGCTGACATCAGAGTTACTAACTAGAAGAAGCCTGGAAATGAAAATGGGAACCAGTCATTTATTTCATCTAAGCCTCTCCTCTCTTTTTTGCAATATTTTTTAGTACAGCCATATTATCTCTAATGATTCCCAAGAAGTTTGTGTAGAATCGCTCTAGTGCTCTCGAGTTCTCCCCTCCCTCTCTCTCTCTTTTTTTTTTTTTTTTTTTAAAGATAGATTTTTTTTCCTGTGTAATCCTGGCTGTCCTGGAATTCACTCTGTAGACCAGGCTAGCCTCAAACTCATGTAGCTCTGCCTGCCTCTGCCTCCAGAGTGCTGGGACTACAGGCCTGCACCACCACGCCCTGTTAACAATCTCCCTTAAAGCCGTACAATAGCCTCATTGTTTTACATAGAGCAGGCTGAGTGCCCTATCCTATTGTAGAAGTAGTTCAGCTAATGAATCTATCTGTTCATAGATCTTAGTCTACTTTTACAGATACTTTTCCTGGTATGCCAATAAGCTCTATAGGTAGTCATTTTGTCTCTTTTGTCTGGGAGTTTTCTTATGTTCCTTATACCTAATATTCCAGCCTTTTGCTGAGGATAAGGGACAATGTGCTCTCTTCTGTAACTATCTCCTGATGAAATTAGGACACCATCGTCAGGACACAGGAAGGCTGGAACGCTAATCAGTGGGGGATTCAGACAATGGGGCATTTATAAGAAGCATCTAGTTCACTGACTCAGCTGAAGAGACAGGGCGCAACCACATTGGCTGGACAGGTTCACATCAGCTTTCAGCAAGTCCAAGGCTCACAGCAATTTTGGAGCAGTTTGTAGTCCACAGCTGATTCTTGGGTGGTTTGTCAACCAAGTAGAAATTTGATGGGACAGGTATAGACTAAGGATAGAAGTTAAAGTTTAGGAACTTAAATGAAAATCTTACACTTGGAGCTTTCGGGACCATAGTCCGTGTTCTTGGAGGAGGGGAAAAGTATCAAGAACAGGGAGGGAGATCTCACTCTCTGGAATAGGCAGATGGAGAAACTTAGGCTTTTGATAGAAAGAAGTATGTATCTGGAGTCTGTTTGACTTATGAGAGATGACCAAGTCTTATGACGCCCTTGGATCTTTGAAGCTTACATGAAAGTTAAAGATTACAAATAGAGATAAAAGTTTTAGCTATAATTAGATATATTAGCATTGTCACGGCTTATAATCTGTACTTAAATCCACGTTGTAGAAAAAAACCAGCTAACGGGTATCTGTAAAACACCTGGAGTAGATTCATGCCTTTGAGTCATAGTAAAAGCTATGGCTTTAGGTTTAAAAGCATGAATATTCTTTACTCTTTCCAGAGAGCTGGATATATAGAATGGACAGAGATATTTTTAACTTGATGAGAAGCACCTTTAAGTTTATACTCAGATGATAACTGTCTTATTTAGGGTTTGCACTGCTGTGAAGAGATACCATGACCAAGGCAACTCTTATAAGGACAATTGGGCTGGCTTACAGGTTCAGAGGTTCAGTCCATAATCATCAAGGCGGGAGCATGGCAGCATCCAGGCAGGCATGGTGCAAGAGGAGCTGAGAGTTTTATATCTTCATCTGAAGGCTGCTAGGGGAAGACTGGCTCCCATGTGGTTAGGAGGACGTCTCACTGCTCACTTCCCCAGTGACACACTTCCTCCAGCAAGGCCACACCTCCTGATAGTGCCACTCCCTGGGCCAAGCATATTCAAATCACCACAACAACCCAAGGAGATTTAAAATCTTGAGCTTAGAAATATCTTTACCAGCTTATCAAAGCTCCATTGAACAATGTTAAAACTCTGAACCTTTGAACTCTTCAGTCTAACAATAGCAAAAAGGAAAAAGAAGTCTTTTGTTAGTCTTAGGCTTAACTTTGAAAACATATATAGGAGGAGAAACAAAGCTTACTCTTGTAATAAATTACATTAGTACTTAGAATGACTACAAGTATAGTTCTGAACTGATTAAAGAATTTTATCACTTATAAAGTGACTATTAACTTGCATGTCTTAATGATCTTTAACATTTTATAATAAGTTAGTAACTTTTATAACATTAGGGTTTGCATTTTTACCCCTGTTAGGTTTAGCCTTAAAAAAAAAAATTCTGAATTAAAGCTCTTTTAGTATCAAAATAAAGCCTTAAATTATAAATATAGTCCATAGGGAGACGAGCAACTTTACTTTCCCAGCCCTTACATAATACACCATTTCAGAATATTATAGTTTCTTGTATCACTCAGTTTATCAAAACAGCTAAAGCTTAAAGTTAGCAAAGACAAGGAGGCTAGACATATATTCTTAAGTCAGTCTCTGCTACTAGAATAGACCTTTGGTAAAGATACATCCTCTAAGATCCTTCCAGACTGCTTAGGTCATTGTCTTGCTATAAGATAGGAATATCTCAGCTTCTGTAGTTGAGCATTTGATGCTCAGAGCTATGGCCCCAAAACAGCTCAATAGTTGGGCCACCCCAAACCTTCATGTGGCTAACAAACTTTCTGCTCCGATATTCCTGAATTATTACTTACTAAAACTGATATTCCATCTTGGCTGCCCTGACCCAGGCATGCAGCCCTCCTGGATCATGATCCCTGACTCTTACATGTTAGCTGTGTCTCAGTCCTGCACTTCTCAGGCCTGGTCTTTACTCCTTTCCCAGCATGACAGTTCTAAATCCCCCTTCCGATCTCAGTCCTCTTGCCCATGAATCCTCAAGTCCTGCCTCTGTCTCCCTGCCCAGCCATTGGCCTCCTGCAACTTTATTTACTAATCAAAACCTGGGGGCAGGGACCCTCAGCATCTTACCTGGGAATTCTCGTACAATTTTGGGAACCCAATTAACATAATACAAACATTAGACCAAATTCACAAGAGTTTATATCTTAGCAAAAGTTTTAGGCAGTTAAATGAAACCAATTGTCTAAATTTTTTTTTCTTTTGGGCTGTTCTGCTTTGCTCTCTTATCCCTGTCACAAGGTCGGGTGTCCTGACACAGGACAGTTAGAGATTAAAAACAAACACACTTGGGTCTGGAGGAGCAAAAGCCATAATCTAACTCTAGGCCAGCCAATGAAACTTTACCCACTCTCCACATACATAGCCCTGGTTCACCCCGAATAAAGCGTATGCATCTGTTCGTTGGACACTATCTGAGAGCGCTGCTTCATTGAATGTTATCTAAAAGACCTGTAACATTAAAGAGCCGTAACACTGAGATCTTCGAAGGAGACCTCCTTCCCCGGCATTCACTGCCGACCAGGATCCTGCTGACCCACCCATTCCGGACTTTGCTTCATCCTTTCCCACGATGGTCTAGACACCCCAAGGGAAGATGTGGACCACGGAACTCGGCCTCACTCCATCCTTCCGTACTTGGTGTACAGCAGTCCTAGACACCACAAGGGAAGAAGTGGGAAAACAGACCCACAGCTATGGACTTACCACCTTCATTCAATCAGAGGTAAGCATGTGCCTGATGTACTTCCTGCTTATGTACCTCCCACCTAACGGTGATCAAGCACATCCTGTGTCTCTGGGGCAACCAAACTTGTTTACAGAAGTGAAAACACATGCATTGTCTTACATGAACAACAGCCCCCAGCATCCAGGCAGGTATCTCTCCTTGGGCAAGTGGGGCTTACAAGTTAGAGGCATTTTTGTTTTATAGATCTCTTAAGCACAGTAATGTAAACTTAAAACTTAACTTTAGCCATCACACTGCTGAGATGCTTCAGCCCATAAAGATGCTTGACATCAAGCTTCATGACCTGAGTTAAATCGTAGGGCCTATATGGTGGAAAGAGAGCCAACTCAGACAGGTTGTCCTCTGACCTCTCTACTCATGTTCATGCATGTGTGTCCACACAATAAATAAATAAATGTAAAAATGTTTTAACTGTTAAAAATGTTATTTTTGAACATACTTTGAGTTGTAACAGCAAAAGAAAGATTTTTTTTGTTTGTTTTGGGTTTTTTTGTTTGTTTGTTTTTTCGAGACAGGGTTTCTCTGTATAGCCCTGACTGTCCTGGAACTCACTCTGTAGACCTGGCTGGCCTCGAACTCAGGAATCTGCCTGCCTCTGCCTCCTGAGTGCTGGGATTAAAGGCATGCACCACCACTACCCTGCAAAAGAAAGATATTTTATATTCCTATTAATTGAATTGGAATGAATTTCAAGCTTCTGCAATGGTAGTAATACATAAAATATTAAGCATTTGTTAGTGAATAATACATATTAACATTGTAAAATTGAGTGGAGATAATGTTTCAGAAAACCCCCAAAATGTAGAATAGGGCATTTCCTGAGGTTCTGTATACCCAGCATAATACAAGGAGGAACACCAGTTGCAAGACTATGATGCAGTCCTACTAGATGGAATTTCTAAAGTTTTAAAAAAATATTCATATCAGCCAGGCACTGTGGTGCACACCTTTACCAAGGCAGAGACAGATGGATTTCTAGGTTTGAGGCCAGACTGATCTACAGAGCAAGTTCCAAGACAGGACAGGGCTATACAGAAAAACCTTGTCACAACAAAAAACAAAGCAAAATAAAACCAAAAAAACCAACAACAACAACAAACAAACAAACAAAAAACTAAACCAAACCAACCAAACAACAACCATAAAAAATATAAAACAAAAAAACCCCAAAACCCATTTACTCACTTATATAATATATATAGGTCTTATATAATTAGACCTCTCCCTTTATACACCAAATCTATTAAATGTTATTAAAATATTCAAGCCAGATATAAAGGATTGAAGCTGCAACTCAATGACAGAACACGGAAGCGTAAGACCCTGCGTTCAAGCCTCCAGTGTTCATTTCCAATCAATCAATATATTAAATTGTTGGCTTAAAAACAAATAAGTAAATAAATGCAGATAGATGTTAAGTTGTTAGCTTAAAAATGTTTCCAGCCTGTTCGTGGGAAGAGTCAAAGTCTTTCTGAAGTAGCATCCTTCATCCTTTCTGCTTCACAGTCTTGGCTGTCCTTTCTCTAGATGTCCTCGCTGGACCTCTGAGGCTGGGCTCAGGGACCCTGCTTGTGTTCTCAGTGCTGCAAGAAAAGAATATTATTCCCAGGGTCACACCAAGGAGACGTACCAAAGCCAAAGTAAGGCAATTTACTTTTTCAAGATTCTGAAGGACCCAAGCTGGGCAAACAGGCACACCACACTGGGGTAGAAAGTTCAACTTAGCTTCTTCTCTAATGCTGTGTGGTGGCTGTGTCTCACTGCACTGGTGGGAGCTCGATCTCACAATCTGACTAGATGAGCTAATTCATAATCCCTGCAAAGAGGAAGTGTGTGACCTGGTCAGCTCCCAGGAATGTCTGGCATCCAGGATTTGGGCAAAGCTATACTATGAGATAGGAAATGTTTATAGAATGCCCTAGGTTCTCTATCAAACCATCTTTGATAGAGAAGAGTTTCTCTCAGCACCTTTACTGATGCTTTTCCTCTTTCTGTTTGCCACCTTTGTGCTGAAACGGTGTTTATTCCCTGTCTCTGGGTACACTAAGCCTCTGTCTGTATGGGAACCCTCCAGAAGCCCCAGATGAGACTGCATTCTCTTAATCTGTGTCCACAAGTTATCCTTTATGTTATAGGTATTGCTACCAGGCCAAGTTCAACCACTTGTCTTCAATAAGCCAATTAGAGGAGGCAAATTAATAATGAAAAGCAGAAAAAAAAAGAGAGATGTTCAATGGGGCCACTCTGGGAAAAGAGGAACAGTGATCCAGTATTCATTCCCCTAAGCCTGTCTTTGAGGGCCCTGACATAAAGGTAAAGTTTAAATAGAAAGCAAGAAATATACACAACTAAGCAGTCAGGCAAGGTGGTGTCTGCTGACCACCAATGTCCTATCTCCAAGTCTGCAAGGACACTGGACAAATTGTAAATCTTTCCACAGGAGATGAATGTATCCTCTGGAAGCCCTCAGGGAAAGCCTTTCCTTTCCCAGCAGGCGATTCCAGCATACATGCTAATTTCTTGGCGCCCTTTCTTCCACTAGTCTATAGCAGTACACTGGAACCCAGTTAGCTGTATTCATTCCTGCCAGACAGATTGCTTATCTTCTTCATGGCACTCTTTTGTTCTCTGAAGATAGCTTAGGGAAAATAAGAATGCTAGCTGCCTTTTATTTTAATAAATAAATAAACAAACAAACAAACCCACTATATTATTTAAATGTCAAATAATTATATATTTTCTACTTTGATTGTATTGATTTATTGAGTCCCTTGCTGGTTTTCTACTTCCTTTGAACCCCCTTGGGTTTTTTGTTGTTGTTTTTGCTGTTTGTTAGGTTTGGTTTGATTGTTTTCTAAGCTATCTACATTTTGCATTATTCTATTATTCTTTATCACAGTGGCTTGCCATCTGGAATAACCGTTGAAAATTATTTCAATATTTACCATGTGTGCATTTTGTATACATGCCATCATGCACATAAATAGTTGTGTTTTTTTTAAAGTAGTGCACAGTTTTTCTTCTCTACCCCTAAATTTCATAACTCAAAGCTACAGTTTTTCCATTACATTTGTAGTTCTCCTTGGCCCTCGTCCTTCCTAAAGCTCATTCTGTACCTGCTTCCACTTGAAGTGTTATTGATTTCTTTCTATTTGCTTATTTAATGTGTATGCGTGTTTTGCCTACATGTATGTGTGTGTATCATATGTGTGTATGCCTGGTGCCAGTGGAGATCAGAAGGATTTTAAGATACCACATACATTTAAGCCACTGTTTATAATGAAGACTCTTGCATCTGTTGTGGTGTAGGAGTCGTTCCACAAACCACATGAACACTGTCTCAGTCAGACAGGCATGATTTATTGAACACACACTCTTAATACTGGTCAGAACAGGTACATAGTTCAGAAAGAATTATCTGAACTATGACAGTGGACATCTTTCTCTGTCAGCTTATAAAGGAAAAAAAAAACCATGATGAGCTAACACGCAGGTGCAGGAAGTGCTGCCAGGTGGTCAGCACCGACTCAAGCTGTTTTAGACATAACAGTTCAGATTGACCTTTGATCTGATGGGTCCTACGTAAAGCTTTGTGGAATTTCTTAAGATGAACAAATCTTAGAACGTAACAGGGGATGTGATCAGTATGACTCTGCTCTGAGTCAAGTCACTTCTCTGTGTCAATGACTGGCAGGCATGTTACAGCAACAGTATGAAATAGCTGGCAGGCAAGGAACAAAATGGCTACAGCTCTGCTGGGGGTGGAGGGGTGGGGTCAGACCACAACAGTGTGGTTGTTATTGTTAGCTTTTTATAACTGCCACACTTCTCAAAGCAGCCCAAATACTTCTGAGTTCCTCAGAGAAGATAAACCACAAGGAAGAACAGAAAAGAAAAAGCACAAATGTCAATGTGTCAAAATGTTTCCAAAAACACTACAGCCAGCTCATACTGACTCACGAAAATAGATTATTTTATGTTCAAGAATTTGAGTCAGTTGTTAAAAGACAATTAAATATTAAATAAACTTATAATATGTATTATAACCTAGAAAGTACGTTTATTAAAAACTGAGGTAAGCATTCAAAACTCTTTACTTCTAATCATTTCAGTAGGCTTACTACCGTCTACTTTCTTAAGGTTATTTACGTGCATTGTGTCTTTATGCAGGAATATTCTGTAGAAGGATATGTAAAGCTCCCTGACCTCACATTTAGAAAAGTTGTATAAATATCTGAGACAGGGCAGAGTGTCTAGAACAGCTGTGCACATCTGTGATCCCAGCAATTTGGGAGGATATTCGAGGAGAATCATGATTGCAGCCAGCCTGGGCATCTTAGCAAGACTTTTCTCAAAACAAACCTTTTAAAAAGGACTAGAGATACAGCACAGGGAGTTCATTCCCCAAGACTGGAGCAAGGAAGAGAGGGTGAAGAGAGGAGGAGAAAGTGAAAAGAAAGAGAGCAGCCGAAGTGGGCACATTTATATCATGGACATTGGAATATGTATGAGACTGATCTTGATCTTCCATTATCTAGACAGAAATTGAACGAAAGTGTTAATATGGGATGCATAGCTGGTTCAGTAGTTAAGGGCACTGGCTGCTCTTCCAGAAGGTTAAATGTAAGAGCCAAAGTCAATCTGTAAGCTCCACTTGCCGGAGGACAAGGTAACTTCCTGGGATACTGGGAGCTGAAGTTCTTAAGATACAACAAAGCCACATGTTCTCTGTAGTGAGAATTTTGGTTTTAAAAATCCCAGTTATGTTATGTGAATGTGTTTTTGTTTTAATAACAGATATGGGATATGGAGCTGCTTCAGTTTGTCCACAGCTGTTAACTAGGATTGTCTCATGCTATAGGAGGGGCATTATCTTTGCCAGCTGCAGATATTTTAATTCTGGGGACTCCGGAGAGAGTATAAATGCCAGAGCCCCAAGAGGGGCCAGAGGTACTCTGAAGAAGGCAGCCACTGTTCCTCTTGCTGCTGCCCCCGTTGCCTGTTGCTGGTTTGCTGGTTTACTGCAGGGCTGGATATTCTGACAACAAAGACTGGACTTTCCCTAAGTGGCACAGCCACACCCACTAGAAACAGCGAGAGTCACAAAGCTGGCACAGCTGCTTGACATGGTTCCAGCAAAGCTGAGCAGATTGCTACAATCTCTCTCCCCCATCTCTAACTTTTGGGGTTTTGTCTCTAAGTGTTGCATTACTGGGGACTTTCTGCATTTTGATTCATTTTATGTCTTTTCCTGAGAAAAATTATGTCCGAATCTTTTTTTTAAAAATCCTAAAGCTCACTTGATCTGGCTACTGTTTGGAAGTCTTCCTTATGCCCTGGAGATTAATAAGCACAGATAAGTACAGAGCTAGATGAGGCCATTACCCTAGGAATTTTCTTGGAGTATCTGCCCCTGAGCAAACTGAGCCGATATACCTGATTCAGGGCAAACAGAGACAATTGCAACATCCTGGCTAGCCAGGAGGATAGGTTACAGATTCAAAGTCTCTTTTTATTATAAGCTTAGAGTCTCTAAAAATGTAGTTTAAAGATGGGGAGGAGGGGTGATACAGGGTATATTCCTAAGGGAATAAAACTCAATAAATAAGATAAATTGACGAAAATAAGCTTTTCCTACTTTATAGCATAAATGTGAAACATATAGTAGAAGTTAGGTATTAGTATTTGCTATGCAGAAAAAAAGACCAGGTCAGATAATTTCTGTTTGTGTGGAGTGCTTTAAAATAGCAAAAACTGCCAATCTTAAAGGATATAATAATAAAGGGGATGTAATCAATATCATAAAATAAATGTGTTTGCCTTGGAGGTGACATTCTTTAGATTCTTCACATTGGAGTTGTGGGGCTAATAATAATAAGAATTATCTGTTCTGTGTGTATGTTCTAATCATGATCGAACTTGTAACCCTGGGCATATAATGAAAAGTCAAAGATGTATTCCGTACCACTTGGATAATCATTAGCCTGTCTTTGTTCTGTGAAACTTGTATAAATAAAGAAGCTCCTGGTTGCTAGTCAGTCAGAGCAGCAGAAATGGCCTGACTACTAACAAGTCAGAGCCACAGAAGTAGTGTGATTGCCAACAAGTGAGATTTCCCTGACCGTCACGCCTGACTCACTCCATTCCCTCATCCTCCTGGTCTCCTCTGAGGGCCACCCTGTCAGGAAGGACCCTCTGACTCTGCTCCATTCTGGGAAGGCCCCCAGGAAGGCCCCTGGCACCCAAGGAAGCTGATGACCCTGATGAGCAGGAAGTAGCCTATAGAGATGTATGTCCCCCTTCCACTCTAGCCTTCTTTCTCTCATACCTAGTGTTGGGGGGTTGGAAGGGATTAGGGTGGAATAAAGATTGGAAGGGAGGCAGAGGTATAAGAACGTAATAAAATAGTAATAAAAAAATCCCAACAGTTTTCAGTCCCCTAAACAAGTTTGTTTGAACCAACTACACCAGATGTACTTGATCAATGTAGGCAGGAGATATGTAGGCAGGAACTACATCAGGATGTTCTTGGCCCTGATTGGACCTGATGGGAAATGCAGTGAATTGTGGGTTTTAGCTTTATAAGACCCCTGCAAAATGTTAATCAGCACCACTCCCTGAGAGCTCAGCGTGGACCTGACCAGATTCCATCCTTTAACTAAAGTTTGCTTCAAATTTGGCTCAAAATTGTGGAACTGGTTTTTCTCTTGCAAATCTCAGAATTAACACCAGGTTCAGTTCTCAGCACCCACAGGGCAGCTAACAACCTTCTATAATTCCAGCTCCAGAGGATCTGGCACTTCCATACACATGGTATGTAGAGATACATTCAAGCAAAACACTCCTACACATAAAATTAAATTAATAAATAAGTCTTAGAAAAGAAAAGAGAGAAGAAAATGTTAACCATGTAAATTAAACATGATTGTTTCCTGCCGGAAAACTGCGCTTCCCAGCTCCTCGTGCAGACTCTGGAATTCATTTCCATCCTTGTAACAGGCTACATGCCATCTTCTTCTGTAGGCATTTTGGCCATTCACACATGTGGTTGATAAAAGTCACCCCTCACCATGGATAAACATGGTCCTGCCTAAGGTCAGATCAAGCCTCTCTCTCTGCTTCCATCTCTCTATAGCTTCTTCATTAAAAAATTAAAAACAAGGTGTGTGCATGTATGTGTCTGTGCGTCTGTGTGTCTGTGCCCGTGTGTGTGTGTGTGTGTGTGTGTGTGTGTGTATGTGTTGCAATTAAACAAAGCAAAAAGTACATTCTTCCCGTATTAAAGAAACAAAAATTTGTTTTGCTTTTTTTACTTCACAGCATTCAGGGAAGAATCACTCCCACCCGGACAAATAGAGTTCTGCCTCTCCTGTTTCCATTTTGCTTTCTTCTTTTTTTTTTTTTTTAATTAATTAATTAATTTATTTTTGATACTTTATTTACATTTCCAATGTTTCCCCTTTTCTGGGTTTGCTTTCTTCTTGTCCTTTAACTTAAATACTAATGTCAACCAGCATTCGGGTAGGAACCACATACTTTTGTTGTTTGCAACCATGCATTGGCCACAGATACTAAAGTTCAGCTAGAGTAAAAGAAACCACAGGATAAAAGCAATTAACCATAATGATTTTGTAATTTGCATAATTATTCTTAAATTGCAGGTTATTCCTACTTTAAATTAGTAAAATATGGTGTACATGCACATAAACGTTAGTTTTTAGATTTTTAAAAATTATTTTATTTATGTGTGTATGTTTTATTTTATTTATATATGAATGTTTTGCTTGCATGTATGTCTGTGCAGCATATGCATGCCTGGTGCCCTCAGAAACCAGAAATGGCTGCTGGATCCTCTGGATCTGGAGTTACATGCAGTTGTGAGCTGATACGTGAGTGCTGGAAATCAAACCCCGGTCCTCTGGAAGAACAGCCAGTGCTCTTAACTGCTGAGCCTGCTCTATTGCCAGATCTGTTTTTGAAAACTGGACTGGAGAGATGGCTCAGAGGTTGAGACTACTGGCTGCTCTTCCAGAGGTCCTGAGTTCAATTCCCAGCAACCACATGGTGGCTCTCAACCACCTGTAATGGGATCGAATGCCCTCTTCTGGTGTGTCTGAAGACAGTGACAGTGTTCTCACATACATTAAATAAATAAATAAATAAATAAATCTAAAAAAAATTATCTGCACCTTGTCTCATTAGGGGTGGCAGCTTTGAAAGGGCAGCTCAGATGAAAACAGAAATCCATAGTAAGGCAGCATGGATACACTCGCCTTCCTCTGAGCAGCTACACCTAGCAATGCTGCCGAGGCCCTCTGCTGGCGTCTGACTCCAGCTTCATTAGCATTCATCATTAGAGTCATCAGTATGTACTCAATACTCTCCAGGGACTTTCCTGCCCTTCAGTCCCACTTAGGGACTGCTGAGCTTCCTGGATTGAGCAACTCTCATTTTCTGCTTCTCTGTCCAACAGGCAACTGTTGTTGATTTACCCAGCCTGTGTCATGTAAGAGAACTGAATAAATCCCATTTTTATTTAAAAAATATGTATCTGTATAACCCCACCTCGGTCATCTTCATACTGTGAACTCCATGTGAACAGTAACTATTTCTGTTTGATTTTCCAAGATTCTACATGGTTTCTATAAGTGCCTATTAATAAATTATTGTTGTGAATGGGTAAATGAAAGTTCAGAAACTTTGGCTTCGTCATATTTACTTCTGAGAACCAACAAATACAAATCAAATCCTGAAAGGAAAATAAAAGAGTATGCCCAACTGTAGTGAACGTGAATCATGTCTGTTGGTTCTGAAAAAAAATCCCACAACAGTCAAGGGTTAAGACAGAAGAGAGATGCTTTATTTGGGGGTGGGGGACACACAAAGCCAATAATCACATACTTGTTTTTGGGGTTGCTTTTTAAATCAAATGCCTATTGCAGTACATACAAGGAGACAGTCCGATATCCTACATCCTAAAACAGCCCGATTCTGGAGCTTTTCTGTCTCTAGCGATACCAGCATTTTCTGATGCTGCTGTTGGCCAGGAGAACTGATTGCTTGCTTTATGGCTTCAAGGTTTTAATGTAAGATAAATGACAATAAATAAGAGTCAGGAGATGCAGCTAAGAAAGAATCAGATAGGGTGTGCCTTTTAATGAGCATAAACTGTTCCCATTATAAATCCTAAACTGAAATCTAGCATCTTAGTTTATGTGACCTTTACCATGGAATTTATCCTTATAGCACAAATGAGGAGCCCATTCAGGGGTTTGTGAAGTTGCTTAAAGCACAGAACTGCTCAGGAGCAAGATTGAATTTGATAGCATTCTGCTGGAGATCAATCCTAGACTTTGTTTGTTTGTTTGTTTGTTTGTTTGTTTGTTTTTAATTTGGACAATGTTTCTGGAAACATCAGCTATCCATATACCATTCAGTTTGGTTGAATTCCTCAGCTATTGCTTTCAGATATTGGATGTCTGCCTGCCAATCATATTATTATTTCCTTCCTGGTTTTCTTGGACTTTTAAACTTTTTATTTAACCTAACCTTAAGCAATAACATGCATGAAATTATGGGTTGACATTACATCATCCGAATACATGAGTTTGTTTAAATGGATGCATAAAGATTAATATTAAAAATGTATCTGCTCATTGTCTAAAATTGAATGAAAAAAAAAGAAATAAAAAGAAAAGGAACATGACTGCCCAGAGGTATGGTGGAGGAGAATGTTTATTATAGATATTATATAGATATTACTATAGATATTATAGATAAACATAGCCAGAGGCAGGGACATCTGGGAGACTCCACAGTGGACATGATCCTAAGCCATGTGAAGAGAGGAGGGAGGGGAAGGGAGAGGGGAGAGTCAAGGAACCAAGTGAGGTAGCCAGGAAGCCCAAGGAGAGTAGACTGAAAAGACCAGGTAACCAAAATGGCTGGATTACATAGCGAAGGGCAGCTGACAGGAAGGGCAATCCGGTCCCTGTCTGGAGAAGTTTATGGTGGGGGGCAGTCAGGAGGACTCTATAACAGGTAGGGATGAGGGGTGCTGGGAGAACCAGGTAGCCAGGTCCACTTTGATATGTTAAATGAGCACCTTAGCCATTTGTCCCAGGGTTTGTTTAAAGAAATTCGCTTACGTATTCTCCGGTCTGTACTGCCTAAGACAAACACTGCTTCTGAGCGCTGCTGAAGGTCTTGTTCCAAGGTAAGGTCAAGTGTGATGGTCATATTTATAGGCTAGCCTCCAGTTTAGAGGAGAGAAATCAAGCTATTTTTTTCTGAGACAGAGGGAGGGAGCCTGACTCACATTTCCTGAGCAAACTGCCAATGCACCAAACAAGGAGTTTTATAAAAACGTTTTTCCCCTCCGTGGTCACTTAAGCCTTCCAAACAAACGAACTGGAATTAAACTTGGCAATGATAACTGAATATCGCCAGTGTCAGACAACTGACGGTTTCTGCAGCAAGCACAGAATCAAGAACAATAAAACCAAATTGCCAGCCAGAAAGCACCTAAGCTGCTAGCTGCTCACGCAGACCTCCCAAATCCAAGAAGAGCTTCCTGGCTTTTGTGCTGGCCCAGTTGGAGTTGAATTGTTTTTATTCTTTCCTGTGGGTAGGAAGTCTTTGGGCTGTCTTTCTCTACTATTGAGTGGGAAGAATAATGCAGGATTATTAGAGAAAAAGGAAAGAGGAGAGGGGAGAGAAGGGTGTAACCTCTGTAAAAATAAATTCATATTTCTGTGAGTAAAAAACAAAGCAACACAACGTGTATTTGGTTTAGGAACTGGGATATGGTCCAATGCATCTAAAAGGAGGGGAGAGGGAAGAAAGAAAGAGCCTCAGAAACCAGAAAGACAATATGCAAAAATGTTGACATTGTGTTGACAAGTGTAGCCCAGCGGCCGAACACTTTCCCAACGTTTTTTTGTTTTTTTTTTTTGTTTTTTTGAGACAGGGTTTCTCTGTGTAACCCTGGCTGTCCTGGAACTCACTCTGTAGACCAGGCTGGCCTCGAACTCAGAAATCCACCTGCCTCTGCCTCCCAAGTGCTGGGATTAAAGGCGTGCGCCACCACTGCCCGGCCTTTCCTAACATTTTCAAAGTCGTGATTTTAGTCCCCAACACTGGAAAAAAAAATCTGTAATGCTTGTAGTTGGTTGCAGTTTAACGTATCTCTTCCATAGTGTCTGCATATCCGATACTCTCCTCTCCTTGTACTTGGGTAGTAACTAGTACAGGCCGGGGGTCACTGGCATGTGGATCTCACTAATATCTGGATCTAAAATTAGAATAAGCAAACCTTAATACTCTCATCCTTTTTATTTCCTAAAATAAAAATTCCCTGCAGTGTCCTGAGCTAGAAGTCTTGTTTTTCTTGCGGAGACAGCATTATTTCGTGGCATCTTTCACAATAAACAAGAAACTGGGACTGCCCTTGTTTTCCTCTTCCTTTGGCTGGTCTGTGGCTGGTAACCTAGGCAACAGATTACATGACTTGTGCTTGCTGAGGAGTCATCAGAAAAGAATGGAAGTTCATTTCTCCTTTCTTGGGATAACTAAGACTGCACTCTATTTAGCAGGTTGAAGCTACTATTAAACCTGAAAATTGTGAGGAGAGACCAAATCTACAAGTGTCCAGTTAAAGCAAGCTTTATTTAGTCCTGGCCAGAAAGATGTGCACTGGCCAGGTCCATACCTGGGATTCCCAGAGAATGCTGCTGAATTAGGTCAGTCAGATTCCTTAAAGGCCAAACCCACAAGGCTAAGTACTTTGTGCCTTTGTCTAATCGGGGATAAGCATGCATCCTGATGTCCTTCCTGCCATGTATCTCCCACCTATGTGTGATCCAGCACATCCTGTGCAATTGGGGCAACCAACCTTGTGTGTTGAAGTGAAAACACATGCCCTGTTATCTTAGTAGAGCATTCCAGAAAGTTATTTGTACCTGGGCACATGGGGTTTATAAACTAAGGATAGCCCTTACACTACCTTCACTTAGTTAAAAGAACAATTGGTTTTTGAAATCTAGGGTTTTAGAGACTGGCTAGATTGACCTACAAAACAAGAGCACCTGGGGCAAGAGAGAAGGGCTTGGAGTCAAGATGATTTGAGTGTGAAAGACTAAGGAAGGCCACTAGGATCTCACTCCTTACAGTAGCTTGGAAGTAACAGGAATCTGAGAGGCCTGAGTGTGTGTTCCCGGAGACCAGCGCTGAGCAGAGCCATCCCTGTGGGGTGAGGGTTCCAGCTGTCAACATCTGGCAGAAGGAGCAGATATCTCTTCATGGAAGTGGCCTCTTTTCGATAGACTCTGATTTGGGCAATGGCCATTCCATCAGCTTAGTAATTGACTGAGGGCTTTCCTGCTGCCCCTTCTCATCATGGGTCTCTCAATTACATAAGCCTTGACAGTCTTTCATAGAAGACGAGGTAAAGCCCTCCAACAAGAGTTGTCAACCTTAACAGACTGGAATAATTTAGCCCTGGAAAACAGCAAAGTATAGCATTTCCTACACTTTTACTGTGTCGGTAATCTCAACGCAAAAACCAGAGCTACCGGCCTGCTAAGTTAATAGAATCTAAAAGGTTTCTATCTATTAGTCACAAGATGTTAGTTCTGATACAGTGGCGAGCAAGGAATGGCTGTTCTGGAGAGCTAGAACGAGCCCAAGATAAAATAACTAACCTCTGGACCTGCAACATTCCAACCTCTCCACAGTATCAGTTCCATTGAGTCAGTCAGCCTCAGCAGACTCCGCTTCCTTCCAGGAATCCTCTTTCCTAGTAAATCACTGTTTAGCAATAGTACCACAAACCTGATAGAGTAAAACATGACTTGCTGGCTAAAGATTTGAGACAAATTCATTTAACTCTCTCCTCATCTCCCTGACTTGTGGTCTAGGTGTAGCTCCACTCAGTCCTGTGAGTCCTGGTGTTTCTGCAGCTTCAGTCAGATCTTATGTAAGGCTCCACTGGGGCGAGATCTTTGTCTGAGTTCACACGGCTATTGGTCACATTCACATTCTTTTTTTTTTTTTTTTTTTCTGAGACAGGGTTTCTCTGTGTAGCCCTGGCTGTCCTGGAACTCTGTAGACCAGGCTGGCCTTGAACTCAGAAATCTGCTTGCCTCTGCCTCCCAGTGCTGGGATTAAAGGCGTGCGCCACCACCACATTCACATTCTTAGCAACTGGCAGACTGAGGACCTTAGTCAATGGGTGGCACCTTTAATTCCCTGTCACACAAGTCTTTCCTTGTGGTAACTTGCCTCATCTGGACCAGTGAGTCAATGAGTTCACCAGCAGTGTCAAAGTTACAGCTGCATGCTCTATGGTCATGTACTACGTCTCATTATCTGTGCCATATGCTACTGGTTAAAGCAGGCCACAGGCTTCATCCACATTCAAGGAGAGGGGCTTAACACAGGGCATAAATACCAGAATAAAGAGTATTTGTGTCCATCTTTATATCTACAGCCTATGTTATAGAATAATTTTATAACAATACTGAGAAGTTCATGGGGGGAAAACCCCACAAATCAAATACAGTGTTTACCACAATGGTTGTCACATTAGTATTCTTTTTAAAAAACTTTATGTGTGTTTTGCCTATATGTGTTTGTGTATCACTTGTGTACCCAATGATCTCAGAGGCCAGAAGAGGGCATCTCATTCCTTGGAACTGGAGTTACAGACAGTTGTGGGCCACCATGTGCACGCTGGGAATTAAACCTGAATCCTCATTATTTCTCTAGCCTCCATATCAATATTCTGTTGCTAAATAGTCATATATGTACTTATAATTTGCCACTTTATTATACATGCTTTAAAAAAATGTCTTTCTAATTATTCCTGAAAGGGGATTGTAGAGAGAATATATTGTGTGTCCTATGGCTGCATCACCTGTCAATTAAAAACCTATGCCCTATAGGAAAGGGTAGAAGTTGAGACATCTGAGAGGCAGAAAGAATTCTGGGCTAGAGTGAGGTATGGGAGGAGTCACGGGGATGTGGGGGGGGGGGAATGTGAGGAGAACAGGCACATAGTACCTGAGCAGAGGTAAGCAGCCACATGGCAGAATGTAGATTACTATAAATGGGTTATTTTAAATTATTAGTTAGCCAGGGAACGGTCCTAGCTATATGGTGTAGATATTTGTAAATATATTTTGAGTCTGAGTTGTTGTTCTGGGGAACTTGGGGCTGAGATGAAAACCAGTCCATCACACAACAGGGAATGGATATACACCATACAAACATACATACATGATAGAGTTACTGTAAAAGTAATCACTTTATTAAAGGGGAGATAGTGTCTGTATTAGTCAGGGTTCTCTAGAGTCACAGAACTTATAGGTAGTCTCTATATAGTAAGGGAATTTGTTAATGACTTACAGTCTGTAGTCAAACTCCCCAACAATGGTCAGCAGTAGCTGTGAATGAAGACCCAAGGATCTAGCAGTCGCTTAGTCCCACAAGGCTCACAGGGGAAGAAGATTGAATCTTCCTCCTTCCAATGTCCTTATGTAGATCTCCAGCAGCAGGTGTGGCCCAGATTAGAGGTGTGCGTACCGGCACACCTGAAACTTGTGTCTTCCAGTCTCAAGATCTAGATCACAGGTGAGCCTTCTAATTCTGGATTGTAATTCACTCCAGATATAGTCAAGTTGACGATCAGAAATAGCCACTACAGTGTATAAAGTATGTAGTATGTGATATCTGCTAAAATGGGGAAAACACTCATTTCTACTAAACGGCTATAGAAAGCTTTCCTGTGAATTTTTCTTTACACATTGCGGTGGCTTGACTGAGATACATCCCCTCCCCCATAGGCTCATGCATTTGAACACTTGGTCCCCAGTGGAGAGTATTGTTTGGGGAAGTTTAGGAGGTACAGTCTAGCTGGAGGAAGAATGTTACTGGAGGCAGGCTTCGAGGGTAAAAAGCCTTGCTTACTTCCAGTTGGCTCTCTTGCTTTGTGCTTACAGCAAAGAACCTGAGCTCTCGCTCAGCATCCTGCTCCAGGTGCCGTGCCTGACCCTTGTGGTCATGCCTCCGCTCTGCCATCCTGGCTCGTCTCCCTTTGGAACTGTAAGTTAAAGTAAACTTTATCTTCCTGAAGTTGCTCTTGGTCAGGGCACCAAAGGAACAGAAAAGTAGCTTATGCATGTATGAAAATGCAAATTAAAACAGTGATGTGCAAATATTATGTCATATGGACAGAGATTTGAAAGTTCTGTTAGGGGAGCTTGTAGGAAAAACAGCTAAGGAGCTAATAATACACGTAACAGACATTTGTGGGATACAGATCGATGCCACGAAGAAAATTAAAGTGGATCACGAGTTGGAGTCACAGAGCTGCAAACTCAGCACCGGTGCATGTACGTGTGCACGACTCGTGGAAAGTGGAGGGCAACTGTGTGCATCATACCCACGTGGCATCTACAGTGTATGTGGAATTCAGGGGAAAACTTAGCAGGAGTGGGTTCTCTTCTTCCTATGTATAGGTTCCAGGGATCAAACTCAGGTCATTTACTTTGCTGACCAGCTTCCTTACCAATAAGAAATCTTGTGCCACACTCCTCCTTTGTTTTGCTTTGGAGACAAGGTTTCTTTGCGTAACAGCCCTAGCCTAGTGAGGTTGGAACTGCCCTCAAACTCACAGAGATCTGCCTGCCTCTGCCTCTTGAGTGCTGAGGCGTACGCCACCATGACTGGCTTCCTCCTCCTTTTTAAAAAAATAGTTAAATAAAATAAATCAAATTATTTATTGACACAATTTTTCCATGAATCTCTGGCTGGCCAGGAACTTACTAAGTAAACCTGGCTAGCCTCAAGCTTACAGAGATCTGCCTGCTTCTGCCAAATGCTGGAATTAAAAACATGCCACCATTCCTGTCCCTGCCGGGGTTTTTTTTGTTTTTTGTTTGTTTGTTTGTTTGTTTTTATTTTTGTTTTTTAAAGACAAGGCCTTTAACCAACACAGAACTTATCAATAAAGGCTGCTCTCTGGACTGTGACCCCTCCCAGGTATCTCTGGTCTCTGACTCCTCAGTATTGAGATTACAAGGATGTACCACAGTGCTACTTTTTAAAAATGGGTTCTGGGAATCAACTATTATGATGGAATATCATTATTGTTATGCTTGTGAGTGACCAAGCCATCTCCCGAGCCCCAGGGGGAGCAGAGGTCTGAGGTCTGGTGTGAGTGGTAGCAGAGGTCCGAGAGGTCTGAATGCCCACTGTGAATGAGAATTCCTGGAGAGAAGCTGTGTCTCTAAGGCTGACTGGCTGGATCTGGAGAGGTTGGAATGCTACAGGTCCATAGCCTATTTTTAGTTTACACTGAATGCCCGTTAGGCCCCTAAACAGCCATTGCTTGCCCACCTCTGTGTCAGACCTCATATCCTGTGACTAAACGGATTAAAGACCTCTTGAAATGTAATGACAACACCCAGTTTCTACTAACCCACTTTCTAAGAGTCACCAGAGAGCCTGAAGCTATAGCCGAGGTCTCTCTGCTTCAGTATAACCTCCGAGTCCATGTCACCACTGATGTATTTCCAGTACGTGCCTTTATATAAGACTCTCTTTATTCTGTTACTATAAAAGCTTCATGAAAATGCTACCATACTAGGACATGGAACGTAAGATAAAGTGAATATGTTTCTGGGCCATGGTCACCCATATTTGACTCCAGAATAAACTATCTCCTGTCCCCTTTGAGGTGACAGCTGTGTTTTTACATCGATACTACTAAATAGTCAAACAGAACTTAAGATTTCCTAGCTCCCTCCTGACCCTCTCTTCCCCAGCTTGGTTAAGGGCACTGCCATTGTCTAAGCTGATTGCTTCTTTCTTCCACAGTTCCTACACCTTGTTTGGTCAAGTTTCTTTGACTTAGTCCAAGGAACTCGAAAACCCATGCTCTCCCTCCATCCCTCCTGCTGCTGTCATCCTCCAAGGTATTTTTAGCTCACATTTGGATAGCCACACCCCCTCTGCATCTACCTCCAACCCCCACCCCCACCCCTCCGTCCCCCGATTCATTATTTTCTACTTGTGACTGTGTTTTCAACTTTCTTTTGGAAATATAAATCAGATCATGACATAGGCTAAAATTTTAGCTTTAGGTTTTCTTAGTTGCCTAGAGTGGTGACAACATTTCCCTATTGATCTTACAAAACCTTACATGATCTGGTTTAAGCTCACTTCAAATGCATCTCCTGCTTGTTATAAGCAGAATTTTGGGCCCCATTCCCCTTAACTCTTGCTGTTATAGCCCATAATTGAGCTATGTTATTTGGCGACAGGGATGTTATCTGAGCCCTTAAGAGTGGCGGTAGAAGGGGAAATCAGAAGAATTCAAAAGACAGGATAGATTTGGCCCTTTCTTTCTCTGCTTTGAAGAAGGGTGTGACCTGAAGGGTGAGGCAGTTTTCTAAGACAAATTTCCCAGCTGGTATCTAGTGCAGTCATTGAGAACTCTAGTCTTACACCAACAAGAATGGAATTCTAACAAGGTCTGTAGGACACTGGACCTGGGCTCTCCCTTAGCCTCCAATGAAAGCCACGCCCTTGATCTCAGTCTTGTGTGATCCTAGCAGAGAACTCAGCCAAGCCCACCTAGACACAGGGTCATAGATGAGTGCTGTTTTAAGTTTGTGTGATTGGTTAATGTAGCAGTAAATAATTAATACGACTTTTTCTTGCTTACTGTTTTACAACACAGAGAAGAGGTCTCAGCTCTTCAGCCCCTCCCTGATATTCCCCAAATAAGTTTCTTCCTGCCTCAATCTATGCATCTAGCCTTTCCTGTTTGTGAAACCCTCTACTTATCACTGGTTCTTACTCCTCCTTTAGATGACAGCTTAAATGTCAGAGCCCTAAAGAGAGCCTTTCCCTAACTACCCCGGCTTAAGTAGAAGGTTCCTAACTTACTGTCTTACTTCCCTATTATTTTCTGCCTAGTGTCAGTAGACCACTCCCATGCATGAACGTGCTAAGCACTTTGTGTTTAAACATTGTGAGGCTGTAAAATGAGTGACTTTGCTATCCTCTGCTTACAGATGAGGACATGAAAGCAAGAGACCGAGAAAGGGCAGCAGTGAGATTTGAAGCCAGAAAGTCTTATCTCATGATTGTATGAAACCTTCTTCATTACAAATAATGATCTGGGGTCTGAAGAGACCCTTGCAGAGGGTTGGGGTTGGATTCTTAGTTCCCTTGTTGGATGCATCGTAGGTGGCTCACAACCACCCGTAACTCAGCTCCGGGAGAGCTGACATCTTACACCTTCTTCTAGCTTGTACTGACACAACCTGGTTTTAAGCTTTATTTATTTTTATTTTATTTATACAAATGTTTGTCTGCATGTATGTATGCCTGTGAAGGCCAGGTGTCTGTGGAGGTCAGAAGAGGGGTCAGATACCCTGGGATTGGAATTACAGGCAGATATGAGCCACCATGTGGGTGCTAGAAATTGAAACCCAGGCATTGTGCAAGAGTAGCCAGTGCTCTTAACCTCTGAGACATCTTTCTACCTTCATAAAATAAAATCTTAAAAAAGAAAAGAAAAAAGTGGCCAGTGTTGTGGATGTGTAACATTGGCCCAGAATATAAAGTTTTTTTCATTTGGCGAAATGATTTGTTCAGAATGGTTTATCAAAAAACCCTGGGACATGGAGGAAACTCACTCTTAGCTCCTTACAGTTAGCTCTGGGCCTTTTCTGCATTCCTTTGAAGACATCCCTGGAACTCTGCTTTATGACATAGCCTAATTCAGGGAAGTCTTTCTGGTGATCTTCGACTCTGGCTGCCAATAGTAGGTGGCCTGTGTCTAACACACAGTGACTTCTCTGCCTCTACGGAGTGAATTTCTCCTGGTAACAGTATGTGATAACTACTTCTATTTTCTTTCCTTTCCATGGCAATTTCTCTCTGGACAACACAAATGGCCCTTCCTACCTCTGAACACCCAAATTATATGTTTGAGAATGTTCTCTGCCCCCTCTGAAAATCTCTCTGGTGTACCCTTTTTCTGCTATAAATAATAATCAGTGTTCAAGATCTCCCTGCTCACCCTATTGACTCCCAACAACCTAGTAAAGCCAAGACTCTAGCCTGTAAAATACTTCCTCAATAGCCCAACAGGAAACAAAGACATCTAGTCCCAGGCTTTTAACCCAGGCTGCTGGAGTCCACAGGAGCTAATTGTTTAGATTTCCTGAATTTGAAGCACAAATGTTTCCTTTTCCAATAATAGACTCTTTAAGGCCTCAGTCAACACAGCAAAATTAGGGCCTTCAAGGAAAGCCTGTGTTAATTTAGCTTGGGAGGTCTGCGGGCCTGAAACATGGTTCATAAAGGAATGGCAGGGCCTCTCAGTTCTCAGACTCTAGATTATGGTTCCAGAGAGGGTCCCCTGCCAGCAGTGACTCCCTTCTTTTATGTCACCTCATGGAGATCAGAGCCTATTTCTTACAAACAACAAAAGAAAAAGTGGGTGTACCTAGTATGCAAATATGATTTACCAAGGAATGCACAATGTAGAACATTGTTTATGAAATGGGGTTTGACTCCCAAGCCCACATCTGCCTCTGCCTCTGCCCTTGTGATCCTGGGTTCCAGCCACACCAGATCATTGTCCATGTCTCAGCATATTTTGTGTTTTTTCACATCTTACTCTCTCAGCATTTGCTCAGGAGTGTCTTCTAATATACCTACTGGTCCTTGACTCTTATTCTTTTTTTCTTTAATTTATTTTTATTTTTGATACTTTATTTACATTTCAAATGTTTTCCCCTTTCCATGTCTCCCCTTTGAAAACCCCCTATCCCATCCCCCCTCCCCCTGCCTCTATGAGGGTGCTCCCCCACCCACCCACCCACTCCCGTCTTCCCTCCCTGGCATTCCCCTATACTGGGGCATCTAACACTCTCAGACCCAAGGGCCTCTCCTCCCACTGATGGCCAACAAGGCTCTCTTCTGCCACATATGTGGCCAGCACCATGGGTCCCTCCATGTGTATTCT
>CM052702.1:92677100-92709556 GCA_028551405.1 Uromys caudimaculatus
ACCACTCTGGAAATCAGTTTGGTGGATCCTCAGAAAATTGGACATAATACTACCTGAGGACCCAGCTATACCACTCCTGGGCATATACCCAGAAGATGCTCCAACATGTAATAAAGATACATGCTCCACTATGTTCATAGCAGCCATATTTATAATAGCCAGAAGCTGGAAACAACCCAGATGTCCCTCATCAGAGGAATGGATACAGAAAATGTGGTACATTTACACAATGGAGTATTACTCAGCTATTAAAAACAATGGCGTCATGAAATTCGCAGGCAAATGGATGGAACTTGAAAATATCATCCCGAGTGGGGTTACTCAGTCACAAAAGAACAAACATGGTATGTACTCACTGATAAGTGGTTATCAGCCCAAAAGTTCGGAATACCCATGATTCAATTCACAGCAACTGTTGGACTGAGTGTGGGATTCTGAAAGTAGTTGAAGAAGGGACTGAAGGAGCTGACGGAATTTGCAGCCCCATGGAGGGAGCAACAGTGTCAACTGGTCAGTGCCCCCCTCCCCCCGTGCTCCCAGAGACTGGACCACCAACCAAAGACTCTTATTCTTAAGACAAAGGTGACATCATTTGTTAGCTGTGCCCACCTTCTCTAAAGAGCAAATACAGTGGGGAAAGGCATGTAGTGGCTCACCTCCAGGTTAGCAGAGAACATAGGAAGGAAAGGAGGGTGGCATGGGAGTGTTGGCTACTTATTTTTTTTTATAACCCACGGGTCCCAGAGGGAATAAAAGTTCTCTCTGTAATAGAAGTCCTTCTTGGGAGCCAAAAACTTAGAGCATGTGGGAAGAATTTGACAGTGAAGGGGAGAGAGTGAGCTAAAAGTGATGGACAGATGATCTCCCTCAGGTCAGACCTTGACTTGTCACTGGTAATCTTGATTGTCAGCTTGCCTGGATTTATAATCACCATGGAAATATGCCCCTGCATGCATCAATGCTGGTGCCTCCAGAGGAGTTTAGCTAAGGAGGGAAGCCCCATCCTGAATGTGGGCTGCATCATCTCATGGGTCTCCAGAGACATTTGTATAGTGAAAGGCTGCGGGCCTGGTTGCTGAGGCAGTCCCTCAGCTGGCCCATCCAACTTAACTTCATGTCCCTGCCATTGTTTCTCTCCATGTGTCTCTCATTGCTCTTTTCCACCTTGCTTCTGTCTCCTCTGCCCAGTCTTCTGTCCCAGCTCCAGCCAACAACTCTTTGCCACACCCCTTACTCAGCCAGTCTGAACCAATCAGCAGCAGAAAGATGCTCAGTCGGCCTCCCTGCGCTGCCTTTTGGCATTGAGGGCTCCCCATGGCAAATTGCCTTTTCCTTTTGGGCAGTTGAAGAAGGACAAACATTTCCATATCCTGCTAGCCTGGTGCTAGCATAGCCATTAACAATTGAGAATACAGAGACACACTTTTATAGCCAGTTGCTACAATATGTGTGGATTATCCCAACAATTATAGAAAGGATATTGTACTAGTAACTATTTTAATCTGATGATACCAATAACTTTGATCACTTGCAAAACCTACTTTTTCTTTTCTTTTCTTCTCATTTTTTGTTTTTAAACAGAATCTAAATGTGAAGCTCTGGCTGGTCTGAACTCTATAATAAACCAAGCTGGCCTTGAACTCAGAGATCTACCAACCTCTGCTTTCCAAGTGCTGGGATTAAAGAACATGTGCCACTATGCTCAGCCTTAAACGCTCAACACTTTTATTCTTCTTCTGCACAATTTTTCGATTGGCTTTTGTTGATCTTTTACAGGCTGTGTTTCTTAAACACATTATAATTATAGTTACTTTAGCAGTTTTGTCTTTAAAACTTCACACTAGAGATATAGTTGATTTTTTATACTACCATTACAGAAATGGGGGTTTTGAATAGAATAGACTTATTTTCCTGGTGAGTTTTATATTTTCTTTCTTTCTTTCTTCCTCTTTTTTTTTTTTTAAGATTTATTTATTTATTTTTATGTATGTGAGTACACTGTGATCAGACACACATCAGATCCCATTACAGATGGTTGTGAGCCACCATGCTGTTGCTGGGAATCGAACTCAGGACCTCTAGAAGAGCAGTCAGCGCTCTTAACCGCTGAGCCATCTCTCCAGCCCTCCTTTCTTCCTTTCTTCCTGTCTTTTTTGTTTCGAGACAAAGCCTCACTATATAATGCTAGCTGGACTGGAACTCACAGAGATCGACTAATAAGTTATTTATCTACTGGTAAAAATGAGCCAGTTCAAGCCAGATTAGAGTATATATACACAGGTTTGTTGGGAAACAGGGCCTAGGCCAGGTAAGTCACCGTGGAGAGGGAGACAGAAGGGAGGAGGGAGAGAAAGAGAGAAGGCATGTGCAGAGAGTGGGGGAGAAGAGAGATGGAAGTGGGAAGAGAAACCAAGATGTCTGGATTATATAGAAGAGCCCCTGGAAGGAGGGCAGTCCAGTCACTGGGCTGGAAAGTTCAGGACAAAGGGCATGGTAGGTCAGGTAAGGACTGAGGGATTCTGGGAGAACCCAGAGGCCGGGTCTGGTTGGTATGTAAAATATGCACCTCAGCTGTTGGTTCTTGGGTCTGAAACCTAACACAGGCTGCCTCTGCTTCGATTAAAGGCTTCCCCGCCACTTCCATCCCGTCCCCAAGTGAATTTTGAGCTCAGCTCACACGTTCCTCAACTCCTAGTTCAAGTTGCTCTTTCATTCATCAACCCCCTGGTCTCCTTGCCTTGGACAAGATCTTTAAACTGCTCTTTAGAATGTCTGGTCAGGTAAGTCAGACATTTCCATTTAATCAGGTCAGGGCTGGTTTCTGGAAATTTACCCTGCTCTTTTATTTGCACCACAGTTCCAAGTTTCTGTGTTTTTCTTGACTCCTATGTTGGCTTCTCTACACAGGTAAATGAAGCACCTCCGCTTGTGTCTTAGCCTTGTTTTGAAAAGGAGGCACGCCACCGCAGCTGGCCCTGCGGATTCTGGTGAGCTACAAACTCTTGTGCTTGCCCATTGTCTACTTGTTCTAATGTACACAAGTTAGAAGGCCCTGGGTCTTCTACTGAAGCCTTTGTCTGTGATGAAGCCCGAGGAGCCAGAAGGGGTGATGTTTGTTCTACTTCTTTGCCTGTAGGGAAAGCCGAGAGTCAGAATTGCTCTCAATGCTCTGCCCTTCACCACAGAGACAGACTGAAGCAGACTGATAACTGCTTGCTTGACAACACGGCTTCCTTTAAGCCAGGGAGACAACATGGAGTGTCTACATGTTTTATAAGTCACCCTTTTTGTTTTCTGTGGTCTAGGAAACTGAAGACTGCACAGCTCTGTCAACCTGTAGAGCCAGACAAAGTAGGAGCCAGTCCCTTGGGTGACTTGGTTATAAAAGCCGGATTGCTTGAAGCTCGTATACAGTGCTTCCGAGGCTGAGTGCAGAACTCACTGGGTCTGTTGCTGGTTCAGATCAGGGAAGATAGTGCTGAGAGTATTCACTCCCTGTTCAAGCAAAGGGAAGTCCCCTGCCCACCTCGCAGAGGGAGGCGCCCTCCAATGATAGCTTGAAGAGTTTGTGTCTGGAGCAAAGTGGAGGGGACGCTGTCACTAACTCTCCCTCTCTTTTTATTTTTCTGATAGAGGTTACACATTTCTAAGAACACTTGCTGAGGAGGTAATGGGAGAGAGGAGATACAGCTCTCAGGAGCAATTCAGGGTAGAAAACACCAAGCAACTCGCTGTTTTTGCTGGCAGAGGCCTCAAATCTCCTTCCATGGAGTGTTTAGCCAGCATTGTCACTGAAGCAAAGTGAGAAAGAAGGTTGAAGAACTGTTTACTCTCCTCTTAAGCAAGATGTTTCATATCAATGCTGTAGGAGAATCTTTTGGATTGATGTCATTGCTAAAGCACTCTGGAGATAACCTCCTTTAAAAAAGGTGTTCTCTGGGCTGCAGAGATGGCTCAGTGGTTAAGAGCACTGACTGCTCTTCCAGAGGTCCTGAGTTCAATTCCCAGCAACCACATGGTAGCTCACAACTATCTGTAATGGGATCTGATGCCCTCTTCTGGTGTGTCTGAAGACAGCTACACTGTACTCATATAAATAAAATCTTTTAAAAAAAATTACTAAAAAGGTGTTCTCTGAGATGGGAGGTAGAGTACTAACAGGTACACTCAATCTCCAGCACCACAATAAACAAGCTAAGTGGGCTGAAAAGGTGGCTCAACAGTTAAGTGCACTTATTGCTCCTGTAGAGGACCTAGGTTCGATTCCCAGCACCTACGTGGTAGCTCATAATCTTCTTTAATTCTAGTTCTAGGGGATCTAACACCCTCTTCTGGCCTCTGCAGACACCAGGCACATATATGTTCAATAGACATACATGCAGGCAAAAATACTCATACATATAAAATAAATCTAAAACAAAACAAAAATGAAACACCTTAAAGCTAAATTACAAATTAAATTAAAAATGAAGTTGGTTTCAGCTTACACTAGCCAGAGCATGTTGCTACTTCCTGTCTGACATGAACAGTAAAGAAAGAAGGGGGGAAAACAGGAAGGGAAAATGCTGTCAAGAGAATAATGTATGCAAATATTTGGAAAAGGATCACCATACTTTTTTAACTGCATTTTTTCCCTTGAATGTTTTCTTTTCCATACACAACTGAAATTCTTGCCTCTGAAAAGTATTTTGCAAGCATTTAGATATGGCCACTTAAATAAATATAGTATTGAGAGAAACTATATTAATTGATCTCTTTACCTAACAAATAGCTATTGTCAGGCTCAAAGCTTAGGAGTAGTACTGAGTACGACAGAAAACCTTTGGAGGTTCATTAGCACTGAGCTCACTGGTGCACTCACGATTCACAATCTATCACGATAAATGTCTTCTCTTGAAATCATAGCGGGAGAACATGGCAGATGAAAGAATCTATCTCAAGGTTACATACAGGTAGGTGCTTAGTGTAATCGCTTTGTAATGACACCATTAAACCCCTAAGAATAGTCAGAGTACTTTTTTGAACTTTATAAGGCAATGGAAATTTGTCTATAAAGAATATTAGAAAGAGTTATCGATCAATCAATTGAAACCTTCTGGTTAGAATAATAGATGTACTTAACCTGAGGCTATGCGATTAGTGTGATTGAGGCTCCTTCGTTCCCACTCTTGAGATCTCTTCCCCTCGACAGGGACCTATTAGTGCATATCTTAGTATAGTGTCCCTGGTCTTCTGCCAGTATCACAGTTGTTCCACCCTGGGGGTGATCAGTGGGTTTCCAACAAGGAATTGGATGTGGACAAGACCATAGAAGAGAGGAAGCTTGTGTTTCTCTTTCTGATTTTGCAGGGACAGGCCTGGAGCTGGAGGAGAAGGGTTACCTAGGAACTGGGTAGGTACATCTGGTAACTCTGGATCCAGTATTGCTGAGCTCAGACACCAGCCTTTCCAGCTAAGCTTTATGAGTAGCGAAGGGGTTTGCTTTTTATTTCCACCTATCTTGCTTTTATATTGCTTCCCTACTAAGTCAGAAATTGGGTAAGAAATGGGTGATAGCTACTGGTCCTTGTGTTTCTCAATTTGTCATCACTCTGACAAATATAGATGAGACTCAGCTGCAGAGAGGAAGGATTCCTTTTGGCTCCTGGTTTCAGAGGATTCAGTTATCTTGTCTGTAGGACAAGGAGGAGGAATATCAGGGAGGAAGGAGCAAAGTTTCTCTCCTCATGATGACCAGGAAGCAGAGGGAGAGGGCCAAGGCAGGACTGAGCCTCAAAAACTATGTTCCGGGGGTCTTCCCTCCAGCTAAGTCTCACCTCCTAAAGTTCCCAAACTATGGTTGCCATTGATATTTAAGCCAGAACAATCCTTTAGATTAAGTTAACATTGCCCTATAAGTGTGTAAATAATATCATAAAACTCAGTGGAAAGTGTCCAAGCTCTTTCGTTGGCCTGGATTTTGAATTCAATATGGTGAAGCCAAAGGTCTTGAACTGATTTTGCCCCTCCTTTAACACTAACTGCAAGGCCTTGCATTCTTTCAAAGATTAAAATAACCCAAGTATCAAATACAATGCCCAACATTAAAACTCAGCGGCATGAAACAAAGCAAACCAACCAAACAACGACAACAAAACAAAAAACGCCAGCAGCATGGGAGAGTTACTAAAGCATTTCTCCATTTGTGAAAAAACTTTTTGAAAGAACATTACACTTAGAAAATGCTTTATTTTAATTATGTGTGTATATGTGAGTGTCTGTGTTTTTGCTATGTGCACATGAGTGCAAGTTCCCATGGAAAACAGAAGAAATGGATTCCTCCTAAGCTGGAGTTACATGCAGTGTCAGGCTACCTGATGTAGGTGCTGGGGACTGAGTCCTCTGCCGGAGTCATTCGTCTCTCTGCTCTCCCCCCCGAATCTGTGTTTTAAAGGGCCAACTAACTGAACTATAAATCTCTCCTGTGAAGGACTACATGTCTTAATATTTGGTCATTTAAAATATCTTTGGAATTCTGGGGGGCGGGGGGGTGAGCTAAAATAAAGTGAAAGCATTGTTTCCAGTTAGTTTGTCTGTTTGTTTCTGGTCTTTCAAGGTATCTTAGTTAGGTTTTTTTTTTTTTGGTTTTTTTGGTTTCTCGAGACAGGGTTTCTCTGTGTAGCCCTGGCTGTCCTGGAACTCACTCTGTAGACCAGGCTGGCCTCGAACTCAGAAATCTGCCTGCCTCTGCCTCCCAAGTGCTGGGATTAAAGGCGTGCGCCACCACTGCCCAGCCTAGTTAGGGTTTCTATTGCTGTGATGAAACATCATGACCAAAAGGCAAGTTAGGAAGGAAAGGGTTTATTTGACTTACACTTCATATTCCTCATTGAAGGAAGTCTGGACAGGATCTCAAACAGGGCAGAGACCTGGAGGCAGGAGCAAATCCAGAGGACTTGGGGTGTGGGGGGGTCTGATTATTGACTTGCTTCCCTGGCTTGCTCAGCTTGCTTTCTTATAGAACCCATGACCACCAGCCCAGAGATGGCACTGCCCACAGTGAGTCCTCCCCTATCAATCTCAAATAAAGAAAATGTCCTGTGGGCTTGCCTACAGCTCGATCTTCTGGAGACATTTTCTCAATTAAGGCTTCCTCCGCTTGTGTCAGGTTGACATAAAACTAGACAGTATGACAGGGTTTCTCTTTGTAGCCCTGGTTGTCCTGGAACTTTGTAGACCAGGCTGACCTAAACTAAGTGATCCACTTGTCTCTGCCTCTTGAGTACTGAGATTAAAGGTGTGTCTCACCACACTTGGACCAATCTCTATTTTTAAAATTTTCATACCCGAGTACTGTATTTACACCATTCCCCCTTCCTGTTCCAGCTCCTCTTGTGACCCCCCCAACACCTCAAATTTATGGCATCTTTAATTTTCATTACTCTCTTTCTCTTTCACACACAGGAGTACATATAAATACAATATGCTGAGTCCATTTAGTGTGGCTCATTTGCACCTATGTTTACTACTAACCAGTTGGAATTGGATAACCTATCAGTACACTCTCTCCTGGAGAAATCTTAAAGTCTTCCTTTAGGTCAACCGTAATAAGGAGAAATCAGAAATAACTTATCAGGCCTCTTAATTCTGAAGACAGCATCTCCATCCCTTGGAAGCGATTGCTGCAGGGTTGACCACGGATCTTTTTCTCCTACGAGTCTCTTCCTATCTTTGCTGACTACAGTTTATTACGGGCACGATGTAGAATATTTTGCAGCTGGATAAGATTTATGAAAACCTGAGGAAAGTTTCTATTATTTTCTGACACCTGCTTGCCAAGCTTCATCCATTCAGAGATTTCCGTTTTTAGCTCAAATAAATGAAAAACACCTGTATCCCTTTGAGACCCTCCATTCTACTGGAACATAATACAAATTGATTTAGTGTACATTGGGCTGTTTCCTGTAAGGCTGCTCTTTTCACTCACTCTTTGCTCTTCTGGAAGGGCTTTCGGTTGTCTTCTCTGCAGATGTTCTAGGGACAGAGCAGGCCCCCTCTCCTTTTGCTCAGTTCATGCTTTCAATGGTTCATACCATTCTTCCACCAAATCACTAAAACAACCCAAATAAACTAGCACTGAAGAACCAAGAGGATACCCTTCTGTGGTGAAGGGTGGAGACTGCTTGTGTAAAGCACTAATGAGCAGTTTGCAGAGTGCAGGAATGTCACAGGTCACAGTCCTATTGTGCAGGCCTGAGAAGAACCATCCTGAGTCTTTGCAACAGAGTATTCATACGCAAGGCAAACCATGAGTGTACATCAAATGAATAACTGGAAACATTGTATCAATTACTTTTCTTGTTGGGGTAACTAAACACAGGACAAAAGAAGTACTTAGGAGAGGAAGGGTTTCTTTTCGCTCACAATTTGAGGCGATACATATGGAAACGTGGTAGCAGAGGTTGAGCAGGCTGCAGTCAGGAAGCAGAGTCACCCACAGTGACTCCCTTCCAGCATAGCTCTATTTGTTTCCTATAGGTTTCAAAGTCTTCCAAAATAGTGCCACCAGCTAGGAGGAACCAAGTGTTCAAACCCGAAATAAGGGAACATTTCAAGTCCAAGCCACAACATATATGGATGTGGTTAGGCTTACTAAATAGGGATAGCTTAACAACTATTCAGTTTAGTTTTTGTCCCAATAAAATCAGGCGATTTTCCCTCCACCCACGTCAATTACACAATACTACCCATACATGATGCTCTCTTACTAGCTTCCACAGTCACTTTTCAGTTGATTTGTATCTTTTGAAACCCATTTCCTCCTTTTGTTTGTTTGCTTGCTTGCTTTTAAGTTTTACTGGTTTGTTTTTTTTTTTTTCAAAATAACTTTTCTATTCCTTCTTTGGGAATTTCATCTCACTCACTTCCCAGCCCTTCCATGTCTGCCCTGCCTTTGTGACCACACCCACCCCATCTCCCCAAAAGAAAAACAAGTCCAACTTGTGTTGTCCACAGACTCACTGGAGTATGGTTAAACTCTGAGTGGCAGGGCTGCTAAAGAAAACTGAGTCCTCCACCCGCACCCCCATCCCTGCCAGAAGCCTTCAGTTGTGGAGAGCTATCCTTCAGCATCCTTATTACAACCTTTAAGAGTTCTCTTCGATGGCTTCCTCTTTAGGCTGTTACTTTTGGGGGTGAGGGTGGGGTTGGGGTGGGGGTAAGGGGTTGTCATAGAAGCCTTCCGTATTCCTCTTTCCCAATTGTGTATCTGCAGTTATCGATTTCACTGCCAAAGTGGCTTCCTTGATCTTTAAAGTCACCTGGAGCTTGGATCATGGGCTTCTTCATGGTTTCTGGCCACAGCATAGACTATGAAGACCCACCCTCCTCCCCCACCTCTTCTGCAAAAGGACTGTGGACCCAAACAATGCCCTTGGAGGCAGCCTGGATCAAGGACATCAACATGGCCTCAGGCTGCAACATAGACCACAGCCGACCACATGGTGTTAGGGAGTAACGTGGGTCACTGATGTCAACTGGCTCCGGCGGCATCCGGACCACTGATCCACACATGACCCTCAGCAACATCACGGACCACGGTGACCCTTCAAAGGGATCCAGACCAGGAAGGAAGTGAACCATTCCTCAGCTAGGGCTGCCACCATTGCCCAGAAACAGAGCGAGCCTGAGGCCAGGGTGTGTGAAGAGGCTGAGTCTGCATCTGCCTAAGTTCCAGGCCGCTGCACTCCACCCAACTGTCGACACCAGGCATTGGTTGACTTGTTAACCCTGACTTCCCTTACACCTCTCCCGCCATCACATCTCCAATTCCTCCTGTCTTCACAGTGCAAACACAGCTCTGCTCATGTGTCCTTCCCACCTCTCCATCACAGTTTCATTCATTCATCTGCAGGCCTTCGTGACCTGTGTTACTTTTTGGTTTTGGTTGTTGTTGTTGTTGGAGAGATTTGTTTGTTTGTTTGAGATAGGGTTTCTCTGTGTAGCCCTGACTGTTCTGGAACTCATTCTGTAGACCAGGCTGGCCTTGAACACATAGTGATCCGCCTGCCTCTGTGCTGTGATTAAGGTGTGCACCGCCGCCACCAAGCACCACTATTCCTCTAATAAGAAAAAAAATAGTTTATGAACAAAATATACTAGAATAAGTACATTTTATTTTATTATAAATGTATGGGTGTTTTGCCTGCATGCATGTCTGTGTAGCACGTGGTATGCCTGAAGCCTGTGGAAGTCAGAAGAGTTGTCAGATCCCCTGAAACTGGAGTTGCAGGCAGTTGTGAGCTGCCATGTGAGTGCTCAGAATCAAATTGGGGTCCGCTGGAAGAGCAACTAGTGCTCTTAACTGCACTAGATTAGTTTAGTAATTTATTAACTACAACCTGTTCCGCAGGTTTCAATTTTTAATGACTTAAGCAAACTTGTGTATTTATTGGCTTATCTTAATCCAGACATACTTGGCTTGAGACATGGTTCACTGCTGAAACCAACACTACTCAAAAACACATAAGGCAGATGTGGTGGTACTCACGTAGAGTCCTACTCCTTGAGAAGTGAGGCAGGAGGATCAGGACTTCAAGGCTAGCTTTGGCTATAGCCTGGGCTACTTGAAGTTTTGTCTAAACAAAACAAAACAAAACAAAACAAAACAAAACAAAAACAAACAAAACAAAACAAAAAAAAAAACCTCCAGGCCTGTGAAATGGGTCTGTCAATAAAGCTTGATCTGATATTGATTCTTAGGACCCACATGATAGATATACAGAACAAATTCAAAAAAGTTGTCCTTTGATCTCCACTTATACACCATGGAATGCGCATACCCCTTCATACACACTTAAATAAATAAATACATGTTAAGGGTGGGGGGCAGTGTGGGTATGATGAATTAGATAAAGTACTCGGCAGGCAAGCCCAAGTTCTATCCCCAATATCCACATAAAAGTAAAAGTAGAGAACTGAATTCATAAAACTATCCTTTGATCTCCACATGTGGGCTGTGGAATGCACATGTGTGGACACACACACACATACACACACACACACACCGATAAACATTTTTTTAAAAAGCCACAGATGGGCTGGAGAGATGGCTCAGAGAGTAAGAGCGCTGACTGCTCTTCCAAAGGTCCTGAGTTCAAATCCCAGCAACCACATGGTGGCTCACAACCATCCATAATGAGAGCTGATACCCTCTGCTGGGGTGTCTGAAGACAGCTACAGTGTACTTACATATAATAAATAAATAAATCTTTAAAAAAAAAAAAAGCCACAGATATGAAGCATGTATATAATTCAAAATATTTTATTGGTTATATAAGTATGAAAAAGAGGTAAAGTCAATTTTGCCAATATATTTTATTTGGCCCAGTATAACCCAAATCATTCCAATACACGCTCAACATTAAAAAAGTCTATTTAGAAATCTTAGGCTGAGATGTAGGCTCATGATGGAGTACATGCCTGGCACATGAAAGGCCCCAGGTCCAAACTCCATTTCCATAAGGATATTTACGTTCTTTTACATGTATCAGAAGTCTGAAATCACATGTAACTTCACGGTTGTCCTACATCTCAACTTAGGTGACTGATGTTTTAAGTGCTTAGTCATCACCCATGGCCAATGGCTGACACACTGGACATGCCAAAGGAAGGAATCAGGAAGACATTCTGGCCTGCATTTTATTCTGTTCTTTGTCTTGGCTTCATGTCAAGACATTTCCATCTTACAGTCTAGCAGTTTGACAAAGAAAGTGAAAGAGCACTTTTCCTAACTTAAAAAAAATAGGTGTTGGTCTTGGTATTCATGGATCCATATTGTAGTTATGAGAGCCTCCCTCTTTAAACTGACCAGCAATAGTTATGACGAGAGAAAGTGGCACTTCGGCTGGTTGGTCTTGTCCAAGTAACTCCTGCACCTACAGTTCTTACAGGCGAGTATGAGCCATAGCAGAAAAAGAAGGGAGAGAGTCAATCTTATTCCTAAGTAATGGTTGAGATGATTTAGAGCAATTCTCTAGAAAAGCCCACATCTTTAACTTCCAGCTTCCGTGTCTAGCTCCTGTTAGACTTTGTGTCTCTATCCAATCACCACTGCAAAGATGCTGCAATCCAGGGCTCACTCAACTTCCAGAATCTTGTATTCAATCTGAAATTATACAAAATATATGTTATATCGGAGGGTTGAGATTAGAGCTTCCCTAGGATGTAACCCTCAAAATAGAATTGCCCTCAATTGTGGTTGAAGGAAATTTACTACTAGTTTCCAGGAAGACAGGAATTATGCAGGTGGATGAGCAGAGCTACTCTTTGAGCAATATGATGAACCAATGAGTTTATTGGTGTTACAGGCGTATGAGTGAGGGATTATTTATGGGAGCAGATTTGACTCAAAGGCAGCTGCATCACCATAAAATCTATCCTAATATGGAAAAAAAACCTGCATCCTTGGAGCTGTCTGTACAACCTTCATGCAGCTCCACATGTGGGAGAGATTCCTCTGTAACCTTACGGTTTATAAACCTTAGGGAGGGAGAGTCCTTGTAAATCTGGTAAGTTTTAGAGACTTCCTGAATCTTCTGAGTTTTACTTCCCAAGTCTTAACTAGTCTCCTGGGATAGAATGTTTCAATTCAGATGAAATTACTACACAACACATTTTTATCATTTTAATATTTCTGAGATCTGACAAAAGCTGAATACTCAAGGAGTCTTGAAGAGATGCTAGAGGAAGCCACCAGAAGTTCAGGAAGAAGATAGCAACTGATCAACCTGCCTCAGTTTTCACTGTTTGCTAAGTGCTTTAGATTTCAGCTCCAGCTGACAGAATCTTTAGCTCCCTTCCTTCACATCAACAGCTTTACTATCTAGCCCCAAAAGAGCCGAGGCTTGAGTTGCAATAGAAGAATATTCTATTTCCTTGTTTCTGTCCTGCAGGTCTCTGATATAAAGGCAATTTGCCAAGAGCTATAGTGTGGCACTCAGGATCCAATTAGGAGAAAACAATCACATAGCAATTTGCAGAAGATAAATTCAATATAAATCTGATGTGGAAATGGCAAGTAGAATAAAAAATTAGCTACTAAGAAGTCAGAACAGTGCTGGGCAGTGGTGGTGCACGCCTTTAATCCCAGCACTCAGGAGGCAGAGGCAGATGGATTTCTGAATTCAAGGCCAGCCTGGTCTACAGAGTGAGTTCCAGGACAGCCAGGGCTACACAGAGAAACTCTGTCTAAAAAAAAAACCCAAACAAACAAAAAAGAAGAACAGGTCTGGAGAAAAGGCTCACTGATTAAGAGCACTGGCTGTTCTTTCAGGGGACCTAGCTTTGATTCCCAGTACACACGTGGCATCATACAGTTGTCTGTAATTTCAGTTCCAGAGGATCTAAAGCCCTCCTCTGGCCTCTTCAGTCACCAGACACACAAATGGCCACATACATACATGCAGGCAAAACCAGTCACATTGTAAAATGTGTAGTAAGGAGAATTCTAAAGAATAAAGAAACAGTAATCTAAGAAACAAACTGCTAGGTCAGGCGTAGTGGCACAAGCCTTTAATCCCAGCACTTGGGAGGTAGAGGCCAGCCTGGTCTACAAAGTGAGTGCAGGACAGCCAGTGATTATTACACAGAGAAACCCCATCTAGAAGAGCAAACGAAAACAAAAAACCAAACTGCTGGAGCTGAGGTAACATGAGAACAGCTCCATCCTTAGCCAATGGGCTGTGATCCTGACCTTTTCAGACAGGGTGTGGTAGTGGCTCATTTAATGGCAGATAAGTCACTTGGTATTGCAGTGGTGGAACAGAATTTTGCTGGAATCTTGCCATGGAATCGTCCATAAATTCACCTTTTAGGGTAATGGGCAAATTGCTCACAGAGACATTCTACTCAGAGAGACTAACAGGGAGGCTGATGTCTCTGGCTGCTGCTGGTCACCATGCATTGCAGGAGCTGGCCTCTGGAAAGGCTGAGTGTTCTGCTGTGCCTGCTCTGTGAGCACCCGAGGGAGGAAAAGGCGTGTTCTCACTGACATCACACTCTTCTGACAAGACTTCAGGGTCAGCTGTTGCAGGAAAACATATATTTTAAAGTCCTAGATCCACTTTTCAAGTGACAGTTTAAAAAGAGTTAATATGGGGCCAGTTCCCAGCTTACCAGAATTTTTGTGAGACGCGGCAAGATGACATTTCATTAACAGACACATCCCCAATGGAATCTATAGGACATACTTGACTTTTATATGATGGAATTTTTATTTGAGTGTTTGTTTCCATGGGACTAGGGATTGGACCACGATCCTTGCCCATGCCGGACAAGCACAGTACCACAGAGCTGTACTCCTAGCCCTGTATACCTCTATCCTACTTTACTCAAGTGAGGCTGATGTCAGAATGCAAATAAGTCAGTGATGCTATAGATTATAGATTATATAGATACTGATATTTGATATAGACATTTGATGCTTCAAATGACATGCCATAAAACTTTAAAAAATAAAAACTGCTTTAGGTTTACTTATTTCTGTTTTATGTGTGTGAGTATTTTACCTGAATGTGTGTCTGTGTACCACATGTCTACAGAGAGCAGAAGAGAGCCTCAGATCCCTGGAACTGGAGTTACCAACCATTGTTTAGCACCACATGGACGCTGCGAAGTGAGGCTAAGTTACCCGTGAGAGCATCCAGTGTTCTAAACGACCAGCTATCTCTCCAGTCCCCAAACATTACTTTTATTATATTTATTTTGTTTTTGAGGGGCTCATGTCATGTGCTGTGTGGAGGTCAGAAGACAACCTTCAGAAGTCATCTCTATCTCCTACATGGGTCCAGAAGAACAAATTTAGGCCACCAGGCTTGGTGGCAAGTAATCTTACCTACTGAAACATCTCACTGGCCCAAACATTTTGTTTTTGATTTTTGAGACAGGGCTTCTCTGTGTAACAGCCTTGGCTGTCCTAGAACTTGCTCTGTAGACCAGGCTGGCCTCAAACTCAAAGAGATCCACCTGCCTCTGCCTCCTGAGTGCTGGGATTAGAGGTGGTGTGCCACCAAGCCCATCTTAAAACATTACTTCTTAAGCAACTCATAATTGAGTTTTGCTGGACATTTAGAGTTTTTTTTCCACTTGTGGTAAATAGTGCAAAATAGAAGCCATGTTAGTCAGCATTCCATTGCTGTAACGTTCACCTGAGACAATGAACTTACAAGGAGAAAAATCACTGTTTTAGCTCATAGTTTTGAAAGCTTTCATCCACGATTGGCTAGTGCTGTTGCGAAACCACCATCACAGCAGGAACAGGGACAGGGACATGAGGCAGGACAAAGCTACACACCTCATTGCTGGGCAGAAAAAGAGAAGAAGGAAGGAGTCCCACAATCCTGTGCGGTGGTAGGCTTCATTGACCTAAGGACTTGGCACAAGGCCCTCTTCCTAAAGGTCCAATCTCGCTCATGGTGGTTGCATCACTCACAGGACAAAGGACCATTTATGCAGTTTGAATTACGCCTGGATTTGATGGAGAAAATGATACTTCTATTTGTTCTGTCTTGTAGTATACTTAGGATGCTTCTTTAGTTATTTGAAATTTAGAATGGTGAGCTGCAGCTGTAAAAGCATCAGTAAGAACTGGGAGGGCAGGGATGCAGCTCAGTCTGTAGAATGCTTGCTTGCCTGGAATGCACAAAGCTCTGGGTTTGATTCTCAGCGTCTTATAAACTGGGCATGACAGGATGGGTCTGCAATCCCAGCACTCAGTAGGTGGTGGCAAATGATTTGAAGTTGATGTAAGGTCATTCTTTTAGCTATATGTGGAATTTGAAGCCAACCTGGACCACATGAAACCCTGTCTGGAGTTTAAAAAAAAAGTCTGTACTTGATACTGTAGCAAATACATTAGAATGCCATTCAGATTTTATAGTTACCTCATGATGCTGAAACCTCTTGCATTGGTGTGGTTATGATTCTATGGATCAAGAAAATAAAGTTTTGTGAAGTTCAATGAAATTCCCAAGTAACAATTTCCTAATTCTGAACCCCAAGTTCCTAACAATTTTGGTTGCCTTGAATTAGGCTGTAAAAGCAGTTCTTGTCAGGGGTAATGTCTTTTAGCATGTGCACACTGTAAGAAGACCCCCAGCAAGGCTGTCTGATGCAAGAAGAACCATGGCACAACAGAAAGCAACTCTTAAAATGGCTGGGATCTGCTCTGCCGATCTGCGTGAACAGTATTATGAGGGTCAGTGTGGTACTGAGATGCTGGTCCATACCCGCAGGATTTAGGTTTCTCACAGCACTCTAAATAAAGCTTTCCACTTAAAACTGAGCTAATCTTGGCAACAAGCAAGGAAGAGAAGTAGGAGAAGTGGCTAAAAAACAGATGGAGAACAGGCCGTCATCGAATAGACTAAAATATGAATGGTCGTTCATTGCTTTACTCCCAGCACTCAGAGGCAGGTGGATTTCTGTGAGTTCAAGGCCAGTCAGGGACACACAGTGAGACCCAGTCTTAAACCACAATGACAATCCACAAAAGCAAGAGCCAACTAACAAAATGAATGCAGGAAACACAAACTGCCAACCTTTAGCTTATTGTGTGCTGGAAGAGGGTCATCTTTCCACCGCCTTTGTCCTTACCCCACCCTCCATCCTCCTCATAAGCCCTTTTCCACGTTGGTTTCTGTCATCTTTTTCTTCTTTGTCTTGGTTGATGATTTCTGTCTTCTCTCAGACCTCAAATAGCATCTTCTGTCATACTTTGAAGTTCTCTGTAAAGCTGATGATTCTAAACTCAGCGCACCAGATTATTTCTGTCTGAATGTCCTACATACACGTCAAGCCAGGAGCCAAACTGACGCACGCATTTCACTTCCTCTCAAAACCCTAGCTACCTCTATTTGTCTTCACTTACTAATAACTAGCCAGGTTTGTTACTGCAAGAAATGCCGCTCACAGGCTTAGAGTCTGAGAAGCATTGCAAAGCCTTTGCAGCAAGGGCCACCACTTGGCTGTGACACCTTATGGTGGGACACAATGGTGGAAACAGATTGTATCTCAGACAGAGAGCAGAGAGGGCTAGAGGAGACAATATTTCTCCTTGTAGAGGTCTTTTTTACATCCCTCTCCCCTTTTTGGTTTTGAGACATGGTTTTGCTATGTAGCCCAGGCTGGCCTTCAACCTGAGATCCTTCTGCTTCAGCTTCCGGGGTGGAAATATCACAAGTGTGCACTGCTATACTTGGCTTCTTTCTTTTTTCCCCCTTATTTATTTATTTACATGTTTGTTTGTTGTGTGACTGTGTGATGTGTGTGTGCATACGCCATGGTGCCTGTGTGGAGGGTCATTCTTTCCTGTGAGTGTCCATTCTCTTCTGCTACCTTGTGGGTCCCAAGGGTTGGACTCAGGTCAGGCATGGCAACAGGGGTCTTTATCCACTGAGCCATCCACCCATAACTTTTAAAACATTTTTGGTACTGGGAGTCAAATGCAGGGCTTGAACATCTTAAGAAGGTTTTCTCCATGTGACCTATGTTCCCAGCCTTGTAGCAATCATCTTGCAAAGAACTCAAGGGTTTGCAGGAGAAAGATTTCAGGCCTTCAATGACATCAGGACCTTCCCATCTCTTCAAGGCTCCACAGAACCTCCTAATACTGCTACTGTGGGGACAAATTTTTGTCACGTGAGCCCTTGGTGACCACTAAACCATTTCCAAACCATTGCACTAAGTAAATGTTGCTGTTAGCACCGTCTAACAAGGTGCTGGAATCAGGAACCAGCATGTTGTCTCTGGCACAGTTCAGCTCAGTTCTCCTCCAGTCCCCATGCAATCTCTTGTCAGCCCACAATTCTCCCTTCCCCATCTGCCTCAACCCGATTCTTGGCTTTTCACTTTCACAGCCACTACATCAGTTGGTTTCATTCTTCGCACAATAGAAGCTGCTTGTAGTCCCACAGAAAAATCCATCTCCCTCTTTGTCTTCGGTAACAGACCCTGGGTTTGATCGGGTGTGCTACACCACAGGATGAAGACTATTTCCCCTAGTTATCCCTACAACTAAGTAACGATCGACTCTCTGAGTTCTGACGAACGAGACGTGAGTCCCAGTCATAAACTCAAAATGTCTTCCCTTCTCTGTGTTTCTTTCCCTTAGACCGGTATGTTTCTGTGTTGAGGAAAACCAGCTTAGAATGTGCAGCTGAGAAAAACACCTGAGAAACCCTAGATCACTAATTTACAGATTGCCAACTGAGAAATGAACTTTTATCTCATGCAATCCACTGTTTCATGGGGCTTTCATTACAGTAACCAATCTCAGACTAATGCTCTGTGAGGAGAACCATGGTCTTTTAAATTAGTCTTCCAATTCCCACTTTGAGCTTCTCTGCATATATTCAACCTGTTTATTCACTGGCTTCTGCTTTACCACCCTGCCTCACTTCTAGTCACTCCCCACTTGTGTTCTGAAGGTCCGCACGGACCCATTTGCAGCTTAACTGTATAAGCCAAGCCCATGTGTCTCCATGCTTCAGTACAGACTGTTTGCTCTGCTCACAGGGCACCTTTCTCCACCTTGAGTACCTTACTAGACCCAGCTGGTTTCTAGTAGTCCTTCATGGCTTAGGTCAGAATCTCTTGGAAGTTTTCCTGAGCACTGCAGGATCACAGAACCCTATGTGTGTTTCCAAAGTGTTCTGTGTACGTGTTTACCAAAGCCCTTCCCATCCCATCCCTCCATCAGCTGTTAATTTCTGAGTAACAAGAAAGGCTTTCTTACTCCTATTACTAGTCTCTAGCACAAGCTCCGGCCCATAGTAACCCTTTAAAATCAAAATATGATTAAGGGGCCAGTGAGGTGGCTCAGAGGGCAGTGACACTTGCTGCATACCTGATGACCCGAGTTCGATCCCTAGGACTCACGTGGTAGGAGAGAACTGACTCCTTCAGGTTGTCTCTGAGTTCAACAAATAAATAAAAATGTAAACAATTATGAAAAATAAATTAAAGGGGTCATTTAAGTGCTTGAGATGCTACAGAGTGTCAGCTGTAAAGAAAGCAGGGAACTCAGATTGCAGATAGACCAGAGCCACAAATGCAATGCTAAGCCATGAGACATCAGACTCATTTAGAATCATGTGACACACGGTCAATTATTTTAGACTGTGACTACAATCTGACACACTGTCAAGACCTGATTATCTATCTTTTCCTTTATGCAAGGCTATCCCAAGTCAATTCCCAAATAGGTAAGTTATATAATTCTTCAAAAGTATTAGGGACAAGAGAGACTGGAGAGATGGCTCAGTGGTTAAGAGAACCCGCAGCTCTTTCAGAGGATTCTGGTTCAAGCACCTACATGGTGACACACAATGGTCAGTAACTCCAGTTCCATGGGATTCTCAGCCTTGCCTGGTTGTGGCTAATAGCCTCAAAGATTCCTGTCCCTGGTGTACTTGTCTGTAGTCATCCTTCCCTTTCATATGGGTGGTATGGATGGATGTAATGAGAAAGTGGGCCCTTGATGGGTTATATTATATGACAAAGGAGATAGTCAGCTTTGGTCATACAATGAGAAAAGCTTTATATTGGCTATGTATCTATGTATCTATTTGTCCAGCTATCCTTTTTAATTTTTATTATTCGTATATGTATGTTTGTGCACGTGTGTATGTGTGTGTGTGAACATTGCAGTACAGAAGTGGAGCTCAGAAGACAATTCTGTAGAATCGCTCATCTCTACTTTTATTGGTTCTTGGGAATCACACTCACTTTGAGCCCCTGTTGTCAGGCTTGTGTGACTAGCATCTTTATCTGCTGAGCCATCTTACTGGCCCAATTATATTAAATATTAAAAAATTTGATCGGGGACTGTGTATGTGTTTGCACATGCATGTGCGTGATTTGTCTTTGTCCCCCATGTGGGTTCTGGGGCTTGAATTCTGGTCATCAGACTTGGTGGCAATCTCTTTGGCCCACATTATTATATTTAGGGAGGCAATGACACAATATAAGAGCTTTCGATTATACTAGCCTTGTGCCATTATACAGCAAGGTAGTGGCTTTCCATACTCAGGGAGACAATGAGACACTATATGAATGAGAACACTCGACCTTCATCTCTAACATCCTATGTGGTTTTCCATCTCCATCCCTCTCACGTTAGGGGATAGAGCTACCTGTCTCAAGTGTGTCAAAAGTGTTTCCCCATAGTCTCACATTTTCTCTCTCCTTTAAGTTCTCCCACACAGCCTACAAACATCTGGAGGTCCTCTTGATAGACCCTTTCCGTGGCTCCAACTGTTCTGTCTTTCTCCATGTCCTATCTGCTTATCTCAGATCTGTTCTGACCCATTAATGCCCAGCCAGCCTCAGTCCTTATTCCAGTAAAGTTGTTAGCATTGGTTCCAAATTGACCCTTGACCTTCATTTCTCTCCTGGCTTTTATTTCCTTAATCTTTTGTCTGCTTAGATCTTAGGCTGGTTACATTCATTGTCTTTCTTCTCAAATCACTAAAGTGTCTTTTTTCTTTCTACCCTCGTACTTATTTGCAGGCCTATTTTCAACTTAGAATTACTTCATGAACATATATGTTCCTGTTCTAGTTGTAACTATTAATTTAAGCCCAAGTAAATGACAGGTCTTCTCTCATTCATAAATAATTCAGTGCGTACATCAGAGAAGAAAGGTCCTGTATGCACACTCACATGCAGATTGTGTAAATCAAAGTAGCAACAGGAAACAGAAGATACACGCAACTCTGATCATTTTAGGAGGGTTTATTTAAAAGGTTGTCAGTATAGGGAACAATAAGATATAGCACAATCAAGTAAAGGCTGTTAGGTCATGGCAGGGATGCGCCAGTATCTATGGTATGCTGACTTCTCACTACTGAGATGCCTTTCCTGCCACTATTACATAGCCTAATGATTCCTGGCCATCAGCCACCCTATTGGGTGGATTTCCTGTAGAATCAATTTGAAGACACGCTTTCATGTAGTAATGCCGTGTAGACAAATTGATGATTTCATAATTCCTGATAATGATTTTATAAATTTCCTAAATCGATACAAGTAATCTCAAACCCCCTATAGAATACAGGTTGCAAATATAGCTCTGTAAACCTTCATGTGTCATGGGCTAACTGCACTAAGAAAATAAAACAGGCTTGGAACAAATTTACAATTTAGGAAAACATTCCTTTAGGGTTAGAAATGAGGCCACTTAGCTCATAAACTGGGAATGGGCAATTTATTGTAGGTACAAGGACAGAAAATAGAATATTGACTAGTTTATCTATACAAGACTTCAAAATAATAAGACATAAGGCAGATGATTGTGGGACAGTGGACTATGCTGTCAGACACAAGAACTGGTAAGATTGTATCAAGTTCAGAACCCAGTAAATCTCATAATTGAGAACGGCAGGAGTTTGAACCCAACCAAGTTCCTGTCCTGGAGCACATGACCACAACACCCAACTAAGAGGACCATGACAACCAGTCACAAAGCATAGAACCTAAGAATTCTCCATGCTAAGAGGTATCTAGATAGGCGCCGAGTGTTTACAGCCAACGAGTTTCCCTTCCTGGGCATCCCTTCCTGTAAAAGGTATTTAATTTCTGGATTACCCTGAATAAGATGTATGCATCTTCATTCACCATGGATAAAACAGTTTGGGCAAGCAAGGACTGTCTCCTTCATCAAGGACCACCACCGGGGAGGCCTTTGTAAGTTCCCAACTCCTCGAGGTCCCGAGCAGTGTTGGGTGCACAGGGGTTTGAGAACTTCAGCATCCATCCCAGCCCCCTCCATTTCTCACCCAGAGAAGCACGGGCTGAGACCCCTATCCTAGACTGCACCTGGGTGGCATTTCAACAACCCAGCCTCGAGTCAGATATGTAAAATGACAGATGATTCGTCTCTTGATAAAATCGTGCCAACTTATGACATAAAAGCTATTGCTTTAAATGTATAATGAAAATATGGAGCTAGTAATAGATAATGAATGTTTAGTCACGTACTAGTCTTTTTATTTATTTATTTATTTATTTATTGGTTTTTCGAGACAGGGTTTCTCTGTATAGCTCTGGCTGTCCTAGAACTCACTCTGTAGACCAGGCTGGCCTCGAACTCAGAAATCCACCTGCCTCTGCCTCCCAAGTGCTGGGATTAAAGGTGTGCGCCACCTCCGCCGGCACATACTAGTCTTAATGGGAAGACATGTAAACAATTCTGCTGTAACTCCTTAAGTCTTATTTATCTATGACATGAACTATTGCCTTAAACGTACTATGAGCTTACGGAGTGTTAAAATGCTTAGAAAACCATGTGATCAATTATCCTGAGAAAGTATAAAAACTAAGAACATCAATAGAGTGGCGATTTAACCCTTCTCTGCTTGATTATGTGTGCATCTCTGTGTGTGTCTGAGTTTCACTTTTTCTTTTTTTCCTTTCTTTCTTTCTTTTCTGGCTCACACAGAGTTAAGGAACTCCAAGCCTCTTACCTGGCCAGCTGGGGGGGAGGGGTGTCCCTGAGTCAAAGAGAAAAGAACCCAAGTAACTGAGTTTCTTTTCCCTTGCTGCTATCAGCAGGAATTAATTGCCAGAAGCCAATAGCTTTTGGCCTCAGAATAACAAGAAAGAATTAGACTGCCAAAAGGTTTTGGCCTTGATCGCCAATGCTACCTCTCTGCCTGCCTCAGGTTACCCTGTGATGTCAAACCTGGGCCTTGACAGTTGTTCACGGTAGTAAGAGCTCAACATTGTACCATATGTGCTTCCCACTCTTTCCATTATTTTAGCTTTTCAGCAACGCCTCCCCAAAAAACCATGTATTTGGGGAAAACAAAAATCAAAGCAGTATCTTAAAATATTTTAGCTATGACTCCTATTAACTAAAAATATTTACATAAGGGGTTATAATGAATTAACTAGCACATTAGATGCTGCAGATACAATGCTAAAGAAAAGACCGGTGCTTGTAGATTAACTGACAATAACTGAATAACATAGTATTACTGTAGAGCAAACATTGGTGATATTAGTTGTGGAATATGGCTAGGTTTAAGGGCCCGAAGTTGAGCCTTGCAAAACATTACGTTTGCTAGGTGTTAAGACATTGTGAAAAAGGACAGGACTAGGCAAAAGCAGCTAGCTCTAGGTTGGGCATAGAGCCCAGCACTAGTTCTAGTTTGGGGTTGCAGTAAACCTAAGTGGCCTTGACAGAGGCTTGCAGGGATGGGCGATATATATTCATCTTATCGTATGGCTCAGTAGTATTTCCTAAGGACCACGTCTGAAAAAGGGCTGTTGCTTATGCTACCCAATTCTGAAAGAGAATACATTCTGCCTGCAAAGTCAGAACTGTATCCCTCACAAGCCAAACATTCTTTGTACAGTAGCCTCAGAACCCTAGGCGTGCCCTAACCCAAATCCTCATTGGTATTGCATTAAAGGATAGGATGTGGAACCCATGGGACTTCCCCTCTTCTTTTCTTTTCCCTGCCATATTTCTGGGTCTTCTGTTTGAGGGCCTTTCAAACACTTGGCGTCTAATGGGAAGACAGTCCTGAGGGTTTCCTGCCCTGTAAATGTACAGTTTTGAGGCGACTCTGTGGAAGTGGTTTTGGCTCCTGCTAAGTTGTTTTGCTGGCTGGAGCTTGGGTTCCGAATGCCAGCTAAAAATCAGACTACTGACGCTTCCAGAAAAGTAAGGGTTAAACTCTGCTCACTCCTCCCTGCCTCAAAAGCAGCCAGCAGTCTAGGGTGGAGTATCATGATTTCTAAATGCCGAGAAACAGATGCTAGATGTTCTCGGTCAACTTCCTAAAGTGTTCTGCCTTACTACTGAACACACCTCGTACGTGCGTAAAAATTTACCTCTCCAAACAGGTCCCCAACTCTTTGTACACTGTATTTCCAGGGATGAGCATGTACACTGACTGGCTGAAGGCCTGTGTCAGGTAAGACTAAATGATTAAAATATCCAATTTAAGATAGCTGAAAAGAAAAAAAAAAAAAAAAAAGAAAAGAAAAGAAAAAGAAAACCCCAAACCAAAAAAACAAAACCCGTAGCAAAGTCCAGGGCTCATGTTATGCTATAAGAGCTCACCCACAGTAATTTTGCTCTCTTCATTGCTCTGCGAGGCTCTGAGCCTAGAAGGAGTTAATGATGTGAAGTCCCTGGTTCACGGTCCTGATAGTCTTGGCTTGATTCGTGTGCCTAACCTGAGGCTGGTCCATTTGGCAGGACCAGATCTCCCTGCCCCTTTTAAAAATAGTGACGAGGCAATCAGCTCCTCAGAGAACAGGGCACTGAGATGTGTGCACATGCATGCATGCCTTTAAAGGGTGGTGGGGAGCATACACACTGGGCAGCCAAAGCAGTTCTATTTTCACTTCCATTGCCAAGGTCTATGTAGCTTTCCTTTAGTTTGGATCCCTGTGGCATAAGGGTACTGGCTCACATTGGACTTGGTTAGTGACAAGCAGGTCTTCCTGAGGTCAGGGTCACACTTCCTGTGTGGAGTCTTCTGCAGACTCCATTTCTCCAGGGTATATTTTGGAGCTGCTTGTCCCATTCCTACTGTTTCCAGTAAGCTTCACAGTGCATGCAATGTCCTTTCAGACTCTTTGGCAACTAGTGAGTCATGTATACAAAGAACTATTCAAAGCAAAATGTGCTCAGTCTCTAAGAGAGTACTGAAAAGATGTTTGTCAAGCAGAGATAAAGGCCTACAACATCTGCCTGGGAGCATGAGAGCAGACAAGCCATCCAGGGACTCTGAAGCACCAAGGACAAAGTCAAGTATACTCTGGATATTGGTAACACCTGTAAGGAAACCGCAGCAGCTAGGTTAGTGCCCACAGCAGCCCAGAGCCCACACTTAGACCTTGAATTCAGTGCATCTTCACAATAGGCTTGCAACTAAGTAACACTATCCCCCTTGTTTAAGTAATTTGATCAAGGTCTCATGGGGAGGAGGTGGAATGCAACAGGGTTTCTATCATGGACAATGGAAAAGTAGAGTCCAGAGTTACTGCCAAGTTAGACTTGGAGCAGCTGTCTCTTTCCCCGAGGACTCAAATATTCTGAAAGCAGAACTGCGGCTAGTTCACGTTTGGGTTCTGGCACACCTGAATTTAAGTGAATGTTAAATATATACCTACCTCAAATGGGCTATCCTCACAGTAAATCAGTGTGTTAAAGGCATCAAATCACCACAGTGAGCCCTGGTTCAAACCCAGGTTAGGGTATAGACAGGAAGTCATGGACCCATGTAATGAGTGCTTTCTTTTCTGCAAGTGACCAGGCTTCAAGCTGCAGGTTTCCCTCTGGTGAGAGACAATCTAACACGCTTCACAAGGACATAGGGGACATTTAATAACTGCAAATAAGGTATACTAAATTCTTACAATATTTAAGAGGGAAGGTGCCACAAGAAGCCAAGGGATTTTTCTTAGTTTCACGATTTCAGAAACCAATGCATTAGAACAGAACGGACACAGGTTCCATGATAGAGTCTATTTATAGAACATCAAAAGGATGGAAAACAGTTCATCTGATGGATACATATGAAACGAGATGCCAGAGTAACTGTAAAGGACTCACAAGAGAATTCTTTACAGGGATAACTGTTCTTGGAGATGAAGACCTGGGTTCTGGGTCTCATGTTCATGGAGTTTGCCATGTGTGATCCAAGGGCAAGTCACAGCTTCTCTGAGATAAGTTTTCTCTCTAAAATGGAGATAATCTACTTCAAAGAGCTGTTGTGGAGATCATGCGTGCAAGCTTGGCTATGCACCACAAATCAGCGATTATCACACCACCTTTGTGGGAGAGTTCTTTCTACAAAGAAGAGCCATTGTTTCTCCAGCTAGCCCCCTCTCACGAGGTCGGGGCGTGCAAGAAAGGTGCTTTAAACTGCCTGGAGTCAGGAACTGCAGGAACCCGAGCTCAGCTATTCCCAGCCGCAAGGCCCTTTCCATTTCCTAGCCTTCCCTTTGGGGAAAGCCCAGCTCCGCGCACGTCCAGCGGTCACAGCCCCGTCGTGGGTCTTTCCGATCGTGGCACCAGGGCAGCAAGGGCTCGCGGCCCGCTTCCACGCCCGGCGTCCCATCGGCTCCCGCCGGCTCCTGCGGCCTTCGAGCCCGGCCTCCAGCCGGGATTGGCGCGCAGGGCGGAGGGGGGTGGCGGGGGCAGAGAGAGGTTTCTCGTGCGCGCCTCCTCGGTGCATTACGGTACCCTCGTTCCGGGCTCCAGCGGCCGGCCCAGCCTCGCGGTGGGGTCCGGAGAGCCGACGGGCGAGCGCGCGGGAGGGAGCGCGAGCGGGAGCGTGAGGAGGAGGAGGGGAAGGAGAAGGCCGCCCAGCCCCGCGCCGCCGCAGCCATGGCGGAGCGCCGCGCCTTCGCGCAGAAGATCAGCAGGTACGCGGCGGGGAGCCCGGCCGGGTCCCCGGGGTGGGAGGGTGGGTGTGGCGCGGCCCACGGGCCTTGCCGCGCGGCCGGGGCCTGCAGCCCGCGCCTCGCCAGACCCGCAGGGCGTGCGGCAGCTCGGCGGTTCTTTGTGTCCGCAGTCGGGTCCTCCCCGGCGCTCCACGCCCACGCCAAGCTCCGGGCGCCCCAACAAAAGGAACCGGCGAGGAGGCCATGGCGCTCACGCTCTCACCGGTCGCCACCGCTGACAGCACCCCGGGCGCCCCGCCCGCCCCAGCGGCTTCGCACTCACGCCTGCACACGTACACTGAGGCCGCAATGCAAAGTTGTGGGCTGCGGGACATGGGAGCACCCCACTACCCGTGGGCTCGGTGGGCGCTCTTTCTCTGGCCCCAGAGGAAGATGGATGACCCGGCCCTCTCTGTGCTTTATGCGTGGGCCTGGCGTTCACGTCCTAGGAATAAGCCGCCCACTGAGGATAAGGTTTCCTAGCAGTTTGCCTCCCAGTCCACATAGGAAAAAATGGAAGGATGTTTGTAGAATTTAACTATGGGATGTACGTATGGATAAGGAACTAGGCATTGTTTGTTTGTTTGTCTCAATAAAGCCTTAATTCTGCAATTTGGGATTAAAGAAAGGCAACATTCAGGTGACATTTTTGATGGCTGTATGTATTTCTGTGGTTCTGAATCTTTTTAGCTTGTAGAAGGTTTTTGGATATGTTGGAGAAAAGCTTTTATTAGCTTCTGGACCCCCACAATGTTAAGGCTTTTGGGACTCTTTTTTTTTTTTTTTTTTTTTTCCATTTAAAGCTAACATCTCGTTGCATCTCTGTCTTTGGCCAAGATCAGGTGTAAATGAACCCTTTTTATTTTGAGTTTTAAAACATGCATTTTATTTTCTTCTTAAGAGATAAAATAAGTTCTTAGGAATATGGGCGCTACTGGCAGACTAAATCCCAATACTGAGTGTTTTTAAAATCGGGACCTTCACCAGGTTGTTGAAATTCTCTTGTATGTTAGTTGTCTCTTCAGAAAAATGGTAAATAATGCTATCTAGCTTCTAGGATTGTAGTGAATTTTAAATGGTCATTTTTGTATAAAGCGCTTAATAGTGCATGGTACATATTATCGTTGAATATTTGTAATTGGGATTAGAAAGTATGACTCTTTTTGGTTTTGGGTCTTAAGGCGTGCCATTAAAGGATACATTTTGTACGTTTCTTTTAAATAGATCTAGAATTTATATCTCATAAGGTAAGTACACCTTTGAGGGTAAGGAATGAAATATAGGCAGTGCCTCTTCTCTGTGAATGGAAATCAGATGCAACAGGACTAGCCTCAAGAAAGAAAATAGGATCTGTTGTGGAAAACAGCCTCAAACTCAAGTCAGATAGTCTTGAAAGTTACAAAATTAAGGCAGGGGGATGAAGCCTCTGCTGTTGTAGGAGGCATTTAGGTAGACATGGGAGTGATGAGTGAGTGACAGCGTGGGGAAGTTGAGGAAGAGTGGGGCCACTAGGCTTTCCTGCCACCCAACTTTCCAGCTGTGTAGCCAGCTGGATGACGGAAGGAGTCGAAGAGGTCCATGTGCACAGGAGGAAGCAGGTTAGAATGGGAGATATGATTGATGGAAGTGAGGATTCAGGTTTAGACATCTTGGCTTTGAGCATTTAAATGGAAACATTTATTAGATTTTTTGGTACTGCCTTGAGACATCGGAGAGGCTGGGGATCTGGAGCTCAGAATCATGAGGAAGTAGATTGTGACTGAAGCCGGAGGAGCTGATAGGATTGTAGAGAGAAAACCAAGGACAGAATGCTGTATGCAATTAGTAGTTATCTATTATGAATGAGTACTGTCCTTGTTGTTACTGAGTATCATTAAATAATACTTCTGAAGAAATGAGAGCTGTGCTTTTAAGTTTCCTGCCAGCAGAAACACAGCACAGTGTTGCTGGTGCTGCTACACTGAGGTTGACAGCCTGGCCCTGCCACTCATTGACTAAACTTGAGCAAGCTACTTGATTCCATTTCTGTTTGCCCTAAAAATGGCGATAATCCTAGAACTTTTCTCATAGGGTTGCTATGAGGTTAAAGAAACCAATACCTCCAAAGTGCTCAGAATAAAGCCTTGTGTGCAGTAATACTTAGTAAATAGCAGTGATTTCATTTTTGTAATGTTTATCAAATGAGGCTTAGGACCTTTTCTTCAAAGTGACAGTCTTTTCCATAATATATGCATATATGAAATTCATTGCTCTGTAAAAATCTACTGCTGTGTGAAACTTTAGGAAAAAAAAAAGATTCATGATGGTCTAGAAGGCTTTATAAAGAACCATGCTAGTCAGCTTTTTCTGGCTAAGTTATTTTTTTCAGCTCTTTTCGTGAAATGCTGTTATTTTTTCGAGGCTGGGATGTGATTTCAGAAAGTTCTTTATTTGTGTTTACCTGGTTGGCTGGCTTACTTTAGCTCAGCTTTGCAAAGCCCCATGCATTTTGCCCATATCAAGAAATCGCCTCTTCTCTGTTCTTCCTCCTTCTTGAGGACACAGCTTATGCATTTGTGAAGTTTCAACTGTTTTCAGATTAATGATGTTGGATTTCATTTGGATTGTTTTGTCCTGTGACTTGATATTTAATAAGAGGATGGACATTTTTGGACATTTTTACTAGGTTTGTATCTTTATAAACCAGAGAGGCACACAGTGTAGGAAAGAATCTTGGTTTTGGTCAAATTGGACAGGTTGAAACTCTGCCTACATGGCATGATAGCTGGGCAGTTCTGAACATTTTATCAGATCTTCTTGGTTTGGTTTCCAGAAGCCCCCATACAATGAGTGTGAGGATTAAATGAACGAGCATCCTTGACATCCTTGAGATTGCCTGGAACATGAGCACTTAAGAATGCTAGCTGCTGCTGTGTCGCCAGGGTACCACTTGCTAATGAGAGTATAGGCAGTGGCAGCATCACCCAAACCGGCACTCAGACCCGTCTTCTGATTGTAATTATACTTTTTATTTGTGCCTTTGTTTTTTTCAACATATTTTTCATGGGAGCTCCCCAGGTGCCACTGTTACATCACAACTTTATGCTTATTTTCTTGTCTTTCCACTTTTGATGAGCTATAGTGTTTTGTTTGGTTTTGTTTAGTCTTGTTCTTTGGGTCAGGTGTTTATTTCAGAGGACTGAACGTAGTCTTGTTTAGTAGCTCAAGCCTGACCTCTTGCTTTTTAGTGATTCTGACTGTGGACCCAGTCTTGTGTTATCAGCTGTGCTGCCTACTTTTCTCTGTGGACTCAGACACTTCCCTGATCTTTTTTTCACCTCATCCTCTCTAATTCTTTTCCTTCCTTCCTCCCTTCCTTTTTTTGTTGCTGTACTAGAACTGAACCTGGCCAAGCACTCACTCTATTCCACTGGCCCTTACCCCACTAAATGTTAATGCTCAGTATCTAGGATCTCTGTACCTTCTAAGCCACATGTTGGAGGGAGACCGGAACAGTTACCTCTTATTACCATCTTCTTTCAGATGAGGTTAATCCAGATTTCCTCTCCTCTTCCCCAGACAGGGTCTCCCTGTGTAGCCAGGCTGGCCTCAGACTCTGGGCCTCCTACCCTAACCACCGACGTGCTAGGCTTGTGTCATCGTAATCTTGACACCCATTTTTTATCACTTTCCTCAGGACCTTGGCTCTACACCTTCCCCTTTCCATTCTAACATTTGTGTCCCTTTTAAGAGACCTTTCTTTTCTGTCATAAGACTTATGTCTGTCTCAGTGTAAAACAAAGACTTATTGAGTGAGTTGTCTGGCATTCCTAGCTGCCACCAGTTACTGGTGTTCTGTTTCTAGTTCTGGTTCTATCAGGTATATGCCATCGTCATTACTACTTCCTGCTTTGTCTCTTACTCGGCGATGCGAGTCTGCTTAGCTTATGAGTCCTGAGTTGTAGATCTCTTTAACTCTTAATCCGTCCCTCCCTTTGCTTTAGCACTGATTTCAGGAGCTCTGCCCTCTCCCAGTTTCTCATCTCTGCTCCCCCACCCCTGCTTGCTACAAACTAAGTGAATGAACTTCAGTTACAATAATGAATGAGTCTTTCAGTCTAATTTTGAGAAAAGAAGCAAAAAAGGCAAACAATAACATACTGCTGTATCAGGTCTTGACTGTTCAAGTCCAGTGCCTTGTGAATGCTGGAACTTTCGTTTGACTGCCACCTCTGTGTGGCCTCAGTGCGGCCTCCAAGCCTGCGCCAGCACTTCCCCAGGCCACCACAGTCCCGTCTCTCTGCACTCTTACTCACACGTGCTGCAGGCTCCCTGCCGCACAGCTTTCATCAGGAGTACAGTTTTCTGTCAGCGGAAATCCAAGGTTCACTTGTGTTTTAAAGTACTCTATAATCTGGTCTCTCTCTTGTTGACTCATTCTTTCGTTTACACCTTGCTCTCTGGTCAGAGGTGCTTTCACTGTACTTGATAACTATGAACTATTCCATTGTTTTCATTTGTAATTTATATTTCTTTAAAACTTTTATATGTTCTCTTTTAAAAAATAGCTTTAGTGTATTGTGGTGTGTGTGTGTAGTGTGTGTGTGTGTAGTGTGTGCATGTGTGTGTATACTACATACCATCATGTGGGGGCCAGAGAACTTGTGTGTGTGTGTGTGTGTGTGTGTGTGTGTGTGTGTGTGTGTGTGTGTGTGTGTAGTGTGTGCATGTGTGTGTATACTACATACCATCATGTGGGGGCCAGAGAACAACTTGCCAAAGTCAGTTCTTTTCCATCATGAGAATCCCAGGGTTCTAACTCAGGCCCAGGTTGGTGGCAAGTGCCTTTACCTGCAGCACCATCTCACAGCTGCTGTGATTCATTTTTCTTTAAACATTTTGCTGCTGTGGCATGTCCATGAACCCCTTCCTCAATAAATAGTATAATTTAAAAATTAAAAAACAACACGGTGGATAGAGCTTACCCATTTCTCAGATTATTCCAATGCACTATGTTGACTTTGGGAGATAACCTTTACTTTGTGTGGTCCTATCACCTGTGGATGTATTTCTAAGCAGTAGAGGTTTTTTGTTTGTTTGTTTGTTTGTTTGTTTTTCTTTTTTCTTTTTTTTTGGAGACAGGGTTTCTCTGTTTAGCCCTGGCTGTCCTGGAACTTACTCTGTAGACCAGGCTGGCCTCAAACTTAGAAATCCACCTCAAGTGCTGGGATTAAAGGTGTGCTCCACTACTGCCCTAGCTGAGTTTTTCTTTTCTGAATTTTGAAGGTATTTGAATCATATTGTATTGTTTGTTTCTTTTATTCTCTTACTTTTGCTAAAAATTATATTGTGAAGTTCATTCCTTTTTTTTTGTTTTGTTTTTTGTTTTTTGTTTTTTGAGTTTTATTGTATAAGTATGCCATACTGCAGTTTCTGATTTCTAGACAGTTTGTTCTGGAACCCATCTATGTGTAAGTTTCTCTAGTGTAGTGGTTCTCACCCTTCCTAATGCTGCAACCCTCTAATACAGCTCTTCATGTTGTGGTGACCCCCAGCCATAAGATTATTTGTTACTTCATAGCTATAATTTTGTTACTGCGGTGAATCATAATGTAAGTACCTTCTATGCAGGGTCTCTGATAGCCAGCCCTGAGAACCGCTGCTCTAGTGTGTGTCCACCTCGGGAACTCTTGGTTGAAGTATGTTGTTATTTGTAGCAGTTTTACTTATCATCAGGGTTAGGTGAGGCTAAGCTGTTCTCCAAAGCAACAGTAGAGTTTTGGCCCCTACAACAATGTTGCTTTGTGTGTAATTGCTGCTACTTGATGTTACCCAGTTTTTTGTTTTTTGTTTTGTTTTTTTTTGATTTGCTCATTTATTTTATTTTTTTTATTTTTGATACTTATTTACATTTCCAATGTTTCCCCTTTTCTGGGTCTCCTCTTTGGAAACCCCCTATCCCCTCCCCCTACCCGCCTCTGTGAGGGAATTCCTCCTCCCACCTACCCATCCACCCATTCCCATATTCCCACCTT
>CM052702.1:92710056-92783970 GCA_028551405.1 Uromys caudimaculatus
ACCCCAAGACTACCAGTCCACAGATGGTACCACCCACAAGGGGCCCTCCCTCCTTGATCACTAATTGAGAAAATGCCTTACCTCTGGATCTCATGGAGGCATTTTCTCAACTGAAACTCCTTTCTCTGTGATAACTTCAGCTTGTGTCAAGTTGACACACAAAACTAGCCAGTACATGGGCATAACCATCAAACTTCTTAGAACTGTCTTACCTGTATCCCAAAGGTTTTACCAAATTATCTTTTCCTTCTTCTTTGACTCTAAGAATTTCTCATTGCCCTCATTGGTTTGTCCAATGACCCACCAAGCATTCAAAAGCGTTTTGTTCAATCTCCATGTGTTTGCACAATTTCTAGTTTTATGCAGATATGATCTGATAAGATACAAGAAATTAATCGAGTTTTAAATATTTGCTAAGGCTTAAAATGTGATTTATTTCATATCTGCTGGGAAAATGTGTATTTTGCAGATGTTAGAGTATTTGGTGTGTTTGTGTGCATGTATGTATTCATATGGGTGTGTATGCACGGGTATGCATGCATGTGGAATGCATGGGTATGCATGCAGGTGGAAAACTTTTTCCCCTCAATTTCTTCTCACATTTTTTTTCCCCTTAGGCAAAAGGCTCTCACTGAGCTCATTAATTCAGTGAGGTCTGCTGACTAATGAGCTCCAGGGAGCTACCTATCAGCCCCTAGCTGCTCCAGCACAGGAGTAGACATGCACTGCCATTTTGGCTTTTATGTGGATGCTGGGGTTTGAATTCAGGGCCCCATGATTGCATGGTGGGCACTTTACCAAATGAGCAATCCCAGCTCCAGTAAACTGCTCTTTTATGGTTACCAAATGTGACATTCTGATTAATAAAATATCCTGGTTAGAATCATTATTTTATTATATAACTTGGATTACTAATGAAAAGAAAAGCATGAGCATTAGAAATAACCTATATTAGTCAGGTGTGGTGGCACACACCTTTAAACCAAGCATTTAGGAGGCAGAGGCAGGCAGATTTCTGTATCAGGTCAGCTAGGGCTGCACATTAAGACTCTGTCTCAAGGCCGGGCGGTGGTGGCGCACGCCCTTAATCCCAGCACTTGGGAGGCAGAGGCAGGCGGATTTCTGAGTTCAAGGCCAGCCTGGTCTACAGAGTGAGTTCCAGGACAGCCAGGGCTACACAGAGAAACCCTGTCTCAAAAAAAAAAAAAACAAAAAGACTCTGTCTCAAACAAATAAACAAACAAACCAAAGCAACAACATTCCTCAAAACAAAACCACAAAACTAAGGTTACATTAAAGTTGGACCTGATAATATAGGCCTGTAACCCAGGGTGGCTGAGGGAGGCAGATTGCAAGCAGCAGGCCTGCCTGGGCTACAGAGTAAGTTCAAGGCCTGAGGAACCCAACAAGATCTATATAAGGCAGGAGGATAAGGAAGTCAAGGTCATTCTCTGCCACTCTGTGAGTTGCCACTCTGTGGTGGTTCGAATGTGCTTGGCCCATGGGAAACTTTGAATCTCAGCCCAGTGCAGAAGAGACCTGTAGCATGTAGTTTAAAAACCCATGCTAACCCCAGCTAGGGGCCAACCACATCAGTTTTGCCCATTCCCTGTGGCTAGCCCTAAGCAGCCATGATTCCTGTGGCCAGCTTGCTAAGCTGATCAAACCAGTTTTTCCTGAAAATGCCTAGAGTTAGCCGATTATGTTCCCCAGGCCAACCCCCTTGGATGGTCTGTGGAAGCCAACAACACTGTGGTCTCACTCAACTCCCTCTATCCCCAGGAAAGGAAAACACTAGAGACTTACATTTATACCAGCCAGAGTTATATCAGTAAATCTCCAACCCCAATATGCCCATGCAAAGTACACACAACTTAATATGAATACAAGCTGCACACCTAGATTGGACAAATGTACCCCACACTTCTCTGTTGCCCAGCTATGAAATCCCTAGCTACTTGCAGCTCCTCCAGGTCACATGGGTCTGCTCCATCTTCAACCTTTTCTTCCTCCATCTTCTTCGCCTTCCATTCCGTCTGGTTCTCTCTTCTTCCTCTTCTATCCCTTCTCTAAAACTTTCAGCTCTGTCTTTTCCTTCCACTGCCCAATCACAGGCTCTAGCCTTTATCTGGCCAATTAAGCTTTCACCTGGAATCACCTGAGTACGTGATCTACTCCTCGCTGGGACACCCCTCTTGAGGGAGCGGAAAATACAAACAGCAATCCACAACAGAGACCTTCCTCCTGGCTGCTTACAGAAGAAGAGTCTCCTTCTGACTGCCTTCGGATCAAGATGTAGAACTCTCAGCTCCTTCTCCAGCACCATGTCTGCAGTTATGCTGCCATGCTTCTAGCCATGATGATAATGGACTGAATATCCGAGACTGTAAGCCAGCCCTAAATAAATCTTTTATAAGAGTTGCCTTGGAGGGGGAAACATTTGAAATGTAAATAAAGTATCAAAAAATTAAAAAAAAGAAAGAGTTGCCTTGGGCATGGTGTCTCACCACAGCAATGAAACACTAAGACAGAGCCTATCTATGCTGCATGAAACCCTGTCCCTAAACAAAACAAAACAACAATAAAACCCACAAATTAACAAGAGTTAATAGTATTAATGAGAAGGATGCTACAGAGCCTCTGACATCATTGTGCACACTAAGAAACTCTGAGAATTTTTTGGTTTGTACAAAATATAGTATTTAGAGATCGAGGGACAGAGAGGTTCAAAAGGGCAGTTCTTGCCTTTTAGAAGGTAGATCAGCTAATAAAAGGTTACAATTTAACAAATGTTTAAGTGATTGTGCAGTCAAGGTTATATACATTTTTTTTTATTTTTACTTTATAAAAGCTGAAGCTCTCTTCTCTGTCCTTGCCCCTTGACATTTCTCCTAATTATCTCCTAATTATCAAATCTACCCCTGCTCCAGGAACAGTTAATAAGTGCTTTGTCCCTAATCGGTTGAAATGAGCAGCCTGTCCAGTTTTGACTCTTGCATATATGGCAACTGGCTGAAGTAGACAAAGACACATTTACAGGAGAGACTACAGCTGGGAGCTGCGGCTCTAAGAATCTCTAAAAAGCAGTCTGTTACATAAATTGTGTACTTTTTAACCTCTCCTCTGTGCTCATTTATACAATTGAACATTAAAACTGCTTTAGAAATAAGTCTCCCAGAAATGCAGCATATTTCAAAAGCTTCCTTAAGATCACTGTAACTTAGTGTTTATTCACCACAAGCACTAGTGAATCCCACTCCTCCTAACTATAGTTCACCAGCATTCCCACCCAGTCACTACTGGGAATGTTCTCTCCCACTGCAATTCCATTTTGGTGCATGAGTGTGAAAAGCAGCAGACTCTTTTCCGTGATCATAGATTTTAAATATTTACTTGCTTGTACTGCATAATTTAGCACACTAGAATTGGAAAGCGGTTTATATGGTAGTGGATTCCTTGCCAGGGTTAGAGAATACAAAGTCCCTCTGTGACTCCTGTGTGAAATTGTAAAAATGTAAGGCATTCTCATTTCCTTTTCTAACCAATTAAATTTTTTTTTATCATAAATCTACAGAAAGCCTCTGCTTGTGGTATACATATAATATACTACAATTTTCTATAGTTAGCATATATATCCAAGCCCAGGTCCTCATGGTTTGTTAATATAGTATGCCAAAAATGAAAATACAGTCATTCTGGTAGTACAAGTGTGATGGCAAATCTTGGTGGTCAATTTGACTACATCTAGAATTAGCTCAGACTAAAGCTGCCGGGTACTGTAGTGAGGTGTTTTCTTAACCAGATTCTTAGAAGTAGAAAGACCCACCCTAAATTTAGACCACAGGTTTTGATAGCAGTCCAAATAAAAAGGAAGGAAGCTGTTCTATGTCCACTTGCCCCACCTTTGCTGGCAAGTTCATTTATCCTGTTGCTGCCAGTACTAAATCCAACTTCTTTGTAAATGAAACAAAGACAGCACTCCAGGAATCTTCCAGGATCCCAGTGCCAGACTTGGATTTCTGAGACCTCTAGCTTCATGGACCAAGCAATTATCAGAGTCTTGGCCTTTCCAATGTGAGACAGCCATTATTGAACTACCCAGACGACATTCTGTAAGCAAGTCTAATAAATCTCCTTCTAATATATACTCATTCTATCAGTTCTGTTCCTTTAGAGAACCCTCATACAAGTCCTTATAGAAGTTATGAAAAGACTCTGGACAGCTTTTGAGATCTGTGTTATCTTCTCTAAGCTATCAGAAAGTGTTCTGAATTTCAAAATATGAAACGAACTATCCAAGGAGACAAAGGAGCAGATACTTTGTTATCTATACTAATAAATGCCCCTCTTGTTGTCTTGTTATACCCCTCCACTGATTATTTGGCTGTCCCATGTGACTGGTGAATAAATTGATCTAGTAATTCTAGGCAACTGTTTTCATAAGAATTTTCCCAGTGTCATAGCACAGGTCCCTTATTCCAACACTAGGAGGTTAAGAAAAGATAATGAGTTCTGAGCCAGCCTAGGCCGTATTGCAAGTCCCTATCTTCAAACAAAATACCACTCAATTCTAATTGTGAAACACAGTTAAATTCAAAGAACATATTTTGTATTCCAGAATGCTTTCATTCTCTCACTGTGTAACTCTCGGGTAGGAGAGGTTGTTGATTTTTTTCTTGTAGTTTCTGCCTTTCTTTTCTTTCTTTCTTTCTTTCTTTCTTTCTTTCTTTCTTTCTTTCTTTCTTTCTTTCTTTCTTTCTTTCTTTCTTTCTTTCTTTCTTTCCTTCCTTCCTTCCTTCCTTCCTTCCTTCCTTCCTTCCTTCCTTCCTTCTCTCTCTCTCTCTCTCTCTCTCTCTCTCTCTCTCTCTCTCTCTCTCTCTCTCTCTCGTTCATTTTTCGAGACAGGGTTTCTCTGTGTAGCCCTGGCTGTGCTGGAACTCCCTCTGTAGACCAGGCTGGCCTCGAACTCAAATCCACCTGCCTCTGCCTCCCAAGTGCTGGGATTAAAGGCATGCGCCACCACTGCCCGGCTCTCTCCCCATTTTTTAAAAGGCAGGTCCTGTATTACAATTCTTGACAAGAATCTGAATGTGAAAAATGAATGCACATGTCCCTAGATGTTCCACAAGGATGTAATGGATACCCCACACCATAGCTTGCTTTGGAGTAGACAGACCGTTAGTATTTTAATCCAAGTGGGTTTGGTTTTAAGAACCCAGAGCTCTATGCATGCTGGATCTTGTAGTCCGAGACTACACGGTGCTTGGCGGCTGGCAGCTGAAGTCCAGTAGTTACAGCTACAGTGGACAGCTGTAATCCTAACACGGGTCTGCCGCCCAGAAATGCACGGCTCTAGGCTCTGAGCTTGCAGCCCGGGAGCTTAGAGTCTCAGACAGGGCTGCCTGCAGAACCGCGGCCTGTGGAGGCTTCTGCGTCCTGTGCTACGGTGGCCGCGCAGAGCCGCGTACCTCACGTACGCGCTGTTCGGAGCGGCTGCTGGAGCTGGAGCGTGTCCTGGTGTGGGGACTTCTGCGCCGCTGTACAGTTATCCAGTCCGGTGTCGTCGAGGGGTCGGCCTGAGGCTGGCGGAGTGGAGAAGGTTGGAGCTAGGTGTTTGTAGTCTCCGCATGGCCGGTTCTGGGGGGCCCTGCCCTTGTTGCAGACCGGTGGCCAACTGTCTGGGTTCCTGGAGGGTTTTGGAGCTTCTCTCGATTCTGCTTCCTCCTGCGGGTTATCTTCTGATTCCTCCTCGTCCTTTGAACTGTAAGCCTTCCAGTGGAACTGTGAGCCAGCTGTTCCATCCTTCTTGACCAGGAGAGGTTTTGTCCCTAGCTGCTTTATCCCATTGACTCTTCCTGTGCCACTGATCTTCACTGCCCAGTTTCTCTTCATTTCAAACAAAAAATAATGTGTGTGGGAAATGTTAGATCTCAATCTGTCCATCTGTAGCCCCATTGCCCCCTTGGGTTGTTTGTAACCGCAATCTGTAGCGCTGTATACCCTGGCTGTACTAATAATGCTGACTGCATAGTCTGGGTTTTGCCCATTCTCCCATGTCCACCCACATCTGACAGGTTTTGAAGTTGGAAACTCAGAATGCAATCTTCTGTGCGATGACCCGACGCCACTGGGGTCAGCTCAGCACGACTCTGCTTGAGTTTATATTTCTCAGGGTTTTTGCCTGATATTTTTGTTTTTTATTGATTACTTTTCCACATGGGGTTCATTGCGACCTCGGAGCTAAGAATATATTGTTTTATGACTTTTTAATATTTGAATTACTTAGGTGAAGATTTCCTTCTGTTTGTTTACCTTTTCTGACCTTACATTCCTTTGGGAGTTTGGAATTGATTTTGTGTCAGCTGATAGCAGATAGACACAAAGGAGTGATCTTCCCTGCCTGCTGTTTGTGGTTTTTAATTAGATTATGAGTCTTTGGAAGTGCCCAGGGGGATTGGAAAGGCTTTGAAATGTATTTTCTGAGTTTCAAATTATAAAGCTTTTATTTTTCCAAACTGGGAAGAGTCCTAATTAGTCTAGTGTCTGAAGTTAATTGACTGATTCACCTGCCATAAGAATTTGAGAACTGAAGTTAAAAATTGGGCAATGTGAGAGATTGTATACGTTAGTAAAATGAGTTTAGAGGCCACTCAATTGATGCTTTTTCTATAAAATGGGATGCACATATATATATTTTGTTATGTGAGTGTTTTTCTACACATATGTCTGTTCATCTTGTGTGTGTCTGGTGCCCCCTGAAGTCAGAAGAGGGTATCTGATCTCTAGGAACTGGGGTTGCAGGTGATTGCAAACTACCGTGTGGGTGCTGGGAATCGAACCAAGGTCATCTACAAGAATAGCCAGTGCTGGTAACTGTTGAGCCAACTCTTCAGCCCAGATGCAAATATATTGAAAAATGTTTTGTGAAACTCTTTTTTGAAGCTGTGTTCTTAGTAGTCTGATAGGGTTGGTCAACATTTTTGTATTTCTATTTGCTAATGTTATACACAGAGATATTTTGTGTCTTATTTTCTGGGAATCCTGTAATTTAAGTGACTTTCTCAGCTTCCCTTCTAATTATTGTGTTACAGTGTTTCTATTAGATAGTTTTCTTTTTGTTTTAAAACCATCTAACCATGCAACCTGGGCTGACTCCAACTCTGTCTTCCCATCTCAATGTCCAGAGTGCTTTATAGGCCTGTGTCCAATGTCATTCTTCTTTAAGAGATATAATCTAGCTGGGCAGTGGTGGCGCATGCCTTTAATCCCAGCACTTGGGAGGCAGAGGCAGGTGGATTTCTGAGTTCGAGGCCAGCCTGGTCTACAGAGGGAGTTCCAGGACAGCCACGGCTACACAGAGAAACCCTGTCTCGAAAAAACCAAAAAAAAAAAAAAAAAAAAACCAAAAAAAAAAAAAACACCAAAAAAATCAAATAAACCCTAAATCACCAAACCAAAAAGACCTCCAAAACCGAACAAAACCCAACATATTCATTTTCAGAATTTATTCATTCATACAATTCTTTATTGGAAAAAAGGTAAGAAGCTATATAACTACATAATTTTTAAATATTTTCCTGAGAGTTTTGAATTTCAAGTTGACTTTTTCCTGAGAACAGTAATGATAACAGTTCAATAACGAGGCAGTTATTGGACTCTTACTATTCAATGAAATGATGACATTTATTGATAGACCACCTTGCCCCATGACTCATCTTTGTACTATATAATTTCAAAGCATTATCTCCACATTATATGAACTCAGTAAGCTATTATTATCGATGTTTTGCAAATGGAGAAACTAAAGTTCAAAGAGTTGAAGTCCAGTTTGTATACTCATTATGTCTGACTGTCTGTCTGTCTGCCTTTCTTTCTGTCTTTCTTAAATATATATGAGTACACTGTAGCTGTCTTCAGACACACCAGAAGAGGGCATCAGATTCCATTACAGATAGTTGTGAGCCACCATGTGGTTGCTGGGCATTGAACTCAGGACCTCTGGAAGAGCAGTCAGTGCTCTTAGCTGCTGAGCCATCTCTCCAGCTCCAAGTTCAGTTCTTTTTGATGCTTTTCTTTTTTTTTTTTGGTTTTTCGAGACAGGGTTTCTGTGTATAGCCCTGGCTGTCCTGGAACTTACTCTGTAGACCAGGCTGGCCTCGAACTCAGAAATCCACCTGCCTCTGCTTCCCAGGTGCTGGGTTTAAAGGCATGCGCCACCACTGCCCGGCTCTTTTTGATGCTTTTCAATGCACCTTTTATATCTATCTGTATCTATCTTTCTGTTTAATATATCATCTATCTATTTTATATCTATTCATCCATATTTAACATCTATGTATCCTTCCATCTATGTATTTATCATCTATCTATCATCTACCATCCTGTGATGAGATTTAATCTATATCTTAAGGACTGACCAGAGATTGCTTTAAGTAAAAGTTATGAGGAAAGTACTTGCAAATGGAAGCATTAAGTGAACAGATCCCTAAAGCTGAATTGTAGAGGCTAGAGATTAGAAAGGCACCAGTGGGCTGCTTTACGCCGTCAGCTGTCGTGCACTTGGCAGTGCATTCAAAGAAAACACTTTTTGGTCAAGCAGTGGCAAGGGCTCAGATGTGAAGTGCTGAGCTGTGTAGTTCGAAGTGATTACATTGAGAATGGAAGGAGTCTGAGAATCGCTTGGGAAAGGACCCGTACCATGTATTTGCTGTTGAATTGTGGGGATGGGCTAGCAGCCTAGAGACCAGGATGGCTGGTTGTCAGGTCTGAAGAAGTAGACCAGGTAGATTCATCTGTTTTTAATCAAATCATAGGATTTACATAATTTTCAAAATTTACTATTTTATGAGTTACCATCAATTAAACAGGCTACAATTGTCAACTATATGATATGTTTTGGTTTCAGAGTTAAGTTGCAACCTTCTGTGTTACCAGAATTTATGTCATTAGGTATTCCTTATATTGGAAAGTGAACCTTATAACCAGTTCATTTTTAGGACTATTTATGAATCCATTTGTAGTCTTTATCTCACATATAACTTTTATTTGTTAACTAGGGATTCTTCTAGGTCACAGTGTAGTGAGCATCCTAGTTAGGGTTTCTGTTGCTGTTACAAAACACCATGACTAGAAGCAAGTTGGAGAGGAAAGGGCTTTTACTTCTACATTGTTGTCCATCATTAACAGAATCTGGAGGCAGGAACTGATGCAGAGCCATGGAGGAGTGTTGATTTCTTCGATGCTTATCATGCCTTATTCAGTCTGCTTCCTTGTAGAACCGAGGACCACTAACCTAGGGATGGCACCACCCACGGTGGGCTAGGACCTCCCCCATCAGTCACTAATTAAGAAAATGCCTTATAGCCGGATCTTATAGAGGCATCTTCTCAATTGAGGTTCCCTCCTTTCAGATAACTCCAGCTTCTGTCAAGTTGACATAAAACTAGCCAGCACAGTGAGTAAAATAGGCTATCACAATCACATTCTGTGTAATAGAGAAGGCAGGCATATACCAGATAGTCAAATTTGAAGTTACAGCTATGTCAAATGCTCTTACAAAAGGACTTGATGCTCTTTATTTTGAGGAAGAATGTAATTTAGAGGGGAAGACTGAAGATGAGCGAACCCAGTAAGGAGAGAGTTAGAATAGCCTACTTGTGGGATGAGACTATCAGGAGAAGGGTAGTCAAGGCAGAAGCCAATGGATGTGAGAGGTGAGGAAGCCGATGTCATTGACTACCCCTAGGCAGTTAGTTCTAAGACGAAGGTCTTGTGATGATGGTGGTGCCTTCCTTGAGACAGAGATCAGTGAAAGATCAGGCTTCTAGGCATAAACCTTTGCTATTAGTAATTTTATTGTGGCAGTGATATTATAGTTAATTTTTTTAGTTAAATATTTTCTTGTGTGCCATTGCTTGTGGTGTGTGTGTATGTGTGTGTCTGTGTCTGTGTATGTAAGATGCTGTCTCATCTCACTATGTAACCAGGCCTGGAACTTTTTGTGTAAACCAGAATGACCTCAAGCTCCTAGAGATTGGTCTGCCTCTGCCTCCTAAGTTTAGTATATTTGAATAATGGAATATCACTCAGATTCTTTTGGTATCTTTTATCTTTGAATGCATAAGGGTTGGGCTATAGGTGTTGGCCACTGTTTTGACTTTGCATGTGATGTATTAAAACCATTTACATAGTGTAAGCGAGTTTGAATGTAACCCCCCCTCCCCCAGGCTCATAGGGAGTGGCATCACCTGAAAGGATTAGGACACTTGGCCTTGTTAAAGTAGGTGTGGCCTTGTTAGAGGAAATGTGTCACTGGGGATAGGCTTTGAGGTTTCAAATGCTCTGGTCAAATAAGTCTGGCCTGGCCTGGTTTTTCTCTTTCTGCCTATGGATCCAGATGTAGAACTCTCCAGCATCATGTCTGCCTGTGTGTCGCCATACTTCCCACCCTGACATAATGAACCAAACCTCTGAAAACCTAAGCCATCCTCAATGAAATGTTTTCGTTTATATCATAGTGCTGTCCACAGCAATAAAATCCTAACTAAGACCATGAGTGGTATCTTATTAACTAACTTTTTTTTTCTTTTGGCTTGAGATTTGGCAGTAAATAGGACATCTGGCTAAATTCTAACTTCATTTACTTGGTTCAAATATGAATACACATGTACATAGAGCAATACAGACATGCACTTTTCTTTCAGAACCTTTCAGTTGTGTTTTTTGATGAGTACTGAGTCAATACAATCAGTTTATATTTTATATTTCACAGTGGTGGTAATAATGTAGAGTATGTGACAAAGTCCCTGGGCTTTGGAGTCAGTATAGTTGAACTCAGAGCCTCTTGTTACGTACTTTAGTACAGCCATATACAGTTGTGCAGAACAGCTTAGACACTGAGAATAGCAGAGCTGGCCTTATCCTTGTCATGAGGGTCAGGAGAGATACTGTGTGCCCAGGCTCCCCAGCATCCCTGGTGCAGTTTCGGTGATTGTTATTAGGATGTGTATTCTGAAGTCACCATGTGACTTTGGTGACAGTGTTTTAGTTGTCTTGCTTGGAGAAAACGGTATCTAACTTAACTTTTTCTCTTCATTATGGTCCTGAGATGACTTAGTGCAGGGTTCCCAGGCCAGTGTCCAATTGGTTTGTGATTACTTTTCAGTTGTTAGAATGTATCATTCATGCAAGCCTCTTGAGTAGAGGAGGAAATAGTTAAACTGCTCTAACGTCAACCGTATTTCTACCTTTTCCTTGAAACCCAGGCTTAAGGTTGCTAGCTGCTAACACTCTCCCTCATTTGAGCTTTGTTATTGTGGATGTGCTTTCAGTATTTACTTGTACATAGATGCTGCTTCTTCTTCTTCTTCTTCTTCTTCTTCTTCTTCTTCTTCTTCTTCTTTTTTTTTTTAAATTTGTATGTTTATTTTACATATTTGAGTACTCTATAGCTGTCTTCAGATATACCAGAAGAGGGCATCAGACCCCATTACAGATGGTTGTGAACCACCATGTGGTTGCTGGGAATTGAACTCAGGACCTCTGGAAGAGCAGTCAGTGCTCTTAACCACTGAGCCATCTCTCCAGCCCCCAGATGCTTCTTTCTTACTGGGCTATTTGGAAGGAAGATGACATCATTATGACACATTCCTCTTAAGTACTTCCTCATGCAGATTTAATAATTAGGTCATTTTCTTACAACCAAGCCACCATTAGTATACCATAGCACCCTAACCTTCATGCTACCTGTTGTATTATCAATATTCAAAACCCCGATTTTCCCAAATAAGACAACAATATTACCATAGCTTAAAAAATAATAAATCTAGTTATACTTTGTAGAATATATTGAGTTGTCATATTTTTGCTTTCTTTTCTCTGTATCCTTTTCTTTGCAGTGCTGGAATTCAGACCTAAGGGCATCTGGCCTTGCCTGTGTGGGCAACTGCCCTTCCACCGAGCTTCTTCCCACTCCTCTCTTCTTTTGCAGAGAACATCTTCTCCCCCTCTTCTGCTCCCTCCCTCCTCCCCTTCTGTCCTTATCTTTAAAGGCATTTTTTTTTTTTTTAAGTACAAACCAATTATTTTTGCAGAGTACCTCACAGAATTGATAAGTCTGATCACCTCCTATCAATTAGCTTCTGGGTGTCCTGGTTAGTTTTATTGTCACCTGGAAGAGGGACCCTCAGTTGAGGAGTTGCCCTGGTCACACTGGTCTTTGGGCATAGGTAGGAGGCAGGTCCTTGCCTGATGATTGATGTGGAGGGCCCAACCCACTGGGCAGTGCTATTGTTGAGCAGGTATCTGTGTGTTGTGTAGAGAAGCAAGCCAGTGATTGGTGTTTCTTCATGGTTTCTGCTTAGTTCCCTCCTCCAGGTTTAGTTCCCACCTGCCCTTAGTTGCTGCCTTGACTTCCCTCCATGATTTAAAAATTCTTAAAGAAAATTTGCAGTTTGTTATAATCTGTTACCATCATCCTGTTTTTGTTTTTGTTTTGTTTTTTAGATTTTTTAAAAAATATGAGTGCTTTATTTGCATACATGACTGTGCATCATGTGCATGGATTGTCCTCTGAGGCCAGACCAGGGTGTCAGGTCCAGTATCAGGTGTTACTCCTGACACTGGAGTTATAGACGGTTGAGAGCCACCATGTGGATGCCGGGAGCCTGGGTCCTCTGGAAGAGCAGCCAGTGATCTCTTAACCATTGAGCCATCTCTCTAGCCTCACTATCTTTTTGTTTGCTTTGCTGATAAATTATCTCAGGTGTGGTCAGGGGCAGCCTCCAAGCTTGTTCCCATTTCCTTGGGGTATGTTCTCATCAGTTGTCGAGCATTTTCTCACACATTTGCACGGTAAGATGTTCTGTGCTCATCTGGTCCAGTTCCTGCTGGAGATCTGGAATCAGCTATTTAACCATAAAGTCCTGGGTTATTTCCTGTGAGTTGACACTTAGAAACCAAGATCTGGGCGTTGAATATGCTACTGGTATTTTTTCCCCAAACCTTTTAAATAGATCCTACACAGCCACCCATCTGTACTCTTTGAAAAAGAAACCATGGGTTCATAGAGTACCTTCTGTTCAGGTTCAGCATTGAAGAGTTTCACTTCTCCAGTCCCCTCCCTCCCTCTCTCTCTCTCTCTCTCTCACACACACACACACATATATATTATTATTTTACCATAGGGAGAATTGGGCTTCTCAACTGTATCAACATATCTGCTAATCCATTCTATTCTGTAACACACAAAAGGTTTTAAGATTACTAGCTGATCCTTGTACCCAACAACACATATAGGAAATAAAGGTTACTTTGCCATTTTATGACCCTAGACTATGTTCTATTAAAGGTATTGTATTCAAAGTAATAGTCTCAATTTAAACTAGGTATCTAGTAAACTACTTTTTAATGGATTATAAAATCAGTCATCTATAAAACTACTAAAGTAGACATTATAATGTAAACTTTTTCATAGTATGTAGTTATAGAGAATCCACGAGCAGTTATATACACTGAAGAGCATGTAGTTTATAGTTGTTTTTACCTTTGTAAGGATTCAAACTTGTGGGTATATTTCACAATTGCTGCAATATTAGTTAAAATTGAGAATTATTAAAAAACCCAACAGTTTCTATGGGTAAGACAAAGCGATTGAAACAATGTTATTCTTTGGAGAGATGACACAATTCAGGCATCACTCTTTAACAATGGATGCAATTGTTGAGGATACTAACTCATTCCTGAGTGTTGTGTGTAGTGTTTTCCTGCATTATGTTCAGAATAGAAAGCTGCATTTGTATGTCTTTGGTCTTTGTATCTGAACAGTGCAGTTGTAACTGTGTTTGTCCTGTGATACTGTTTGTGTGTGATGCTCTCACTGGGAAGAGGAACTATTTCTGCCCTGTAATACTTTGTATCCCTGTGAGATACATGACCATTATATGACATACCACATGTGCCTTTAGCATATAAGGTAGATGAACTCAGGAGCTGAGTTTCATGGCTTGAATTATTCCCTTAGTGCTTTGCTTCTCAAATTATTTGGTGAATGAGCGAGATATTTTGTGTTTAAATAGTATATAGTTACTGCCCTCAACACCTGTGAAGTTTTTCTTGGTAAAAGTGACCAATGAAAGATGACTTGGGGGCTGGAGAGGTGGCTCAGTTGTTAAGACCACTGACTGCTCTTTTGAAGGTCAAATCCCAGCAACCACATGGTGGCTCACAACCATCCATAATGAGATCTGATGCCCTCTTCTAGGGTGTCTGAAGACAGCTACAGTGTACTTACATATAATAAATAAATGCTTTTTTTTTTTTTTTAAAAGAAAGATGACTTGGGAGTTTATCCATATTTCTTACAAATTTCAAACTCAGTGTCTTATTGCATATAAAAATTTTATCTATCTATCTATCTATCTATCTATCTATCTATCTATCTATCTATCTATGAATGAATGAGTGTTTTGCCTGAATGTTAATCTGTGCACTACATGCATGCTTGGTACCTTCGGAGGCCAGAATATGGTGTTGGATTCCTGGGATTAGAGTTATAGATGGCTGTGAGCTGCCATGTGGCTCCTGGGTCCTCTGCAAGAGCAGCTAGTGCTTCTAACCATTAAGCCATGCCCCCAGCCCCTCACTATATCTTGTTTTAAACTTAGCCTTCTCCATTTGGTTTCTTGTTTCTGTTAGTGTGACCATTGTCCTCCTAGATATCAGATGTCAGATGTCAGATCTTTGCGTTATTTAGGACTCTGTCTTATGTGTGTACCTTTGTGACCCATTCTTGCTGTATTGTCAGTTCCACTGTTTCAGCTTTCTGCTGGCATCCCATTTCTAACCCTTCATCAGTACTGTGGACAGATCTTCATTATCTGTAGCCTTCTGATCTGTTAAAGGAACTGGGGCTCCTCCCTGTGAAAAAGAGAAGATTGGATGGGATTAGGTAGGGTGTTTTAAAATATCAGCTGGAGGCTGGGTGTGGGGGCAGAGGCAGGTGGGGATCTTTGTGAGTTAGAGGCCAGCCTGGTCTACATAGCAAGTTTCCAGGACAGCCAGGATTACAGAGAGACCCTGTCTCAAAACAAAACAAAACAAAACAAAAAACCAAAAAAACCAACCAACCAAACAAACAAAAAAACCCCACCACCAACAAAACAGCAAAACAAAAAAACCAACCCAGAATCCAACAAAAGAAAAAGCAAACTAAACACACACATGCACACGCACATACTAGGTGGAATTTCAAATCGAAGAATTAGTTCCTAAGGACTGAAGCATGACCAGTTATTGGAAATCATAGGTGAGAATTCCGGTTCCATATTACATGGTTTCTGGAGACTGGATTTAGGCTCTCATACTTGGCAGGCAAGTGATTTATGAATGGAGTCATCTCCCTAGCCCACCGTACACCATCTTCCACGGAAATGTAGTCGTTAAACATGAGCAAATATCCCGAAGTTAACGTGGATCCTCTAGAACAGTTCACGGGACAATGACTGGTTTAAAACAGTATTGTCCTTTACGGCTACAGCTGCACTTTGGGTTTTGTACAGTGCTCATCAAGTACCTTGATCTGGAAGTGTTCAGTCACAGGCTAAGGAAGTGTGGCTAGCAAGGGTGACGCAAGGACAGCTCATTTCTATGGCTTAATGCTGGGTTCATGATTATGATGCGTGAGTGTAAACCAGAGGCAGACTGGGGGTTTGCAATTTGAGCGGGATCCACTTAAAGCCTTTTATACTTCACATTTTCTTTTGCTGCTTTTCTACCAAGCATCACTGGTTAAGTGAAACCACTGATGGACTGAAGTGTATCACACGAGGACCAGTGATTGAGAGCTACTCATGATTTTAACGCTGTCTAGTTATTAGATATTCTGTAAGTTCCTTTTGAGTCTGGAGATTTGTGGAAGCTTCAGTTCTTATAATGTTGATTTTTATGTGTAAATGGAATATTTAACAGCTTTGCAAGCTGCATTTTTCAGTATACAATCTTCAAGTGTTTGTAGTTCACTTGAATTGATCAGAAATTACTGAGATCCTGACATAACATTTATTAATCAAAACATAGTAAATACTAAGTATATATTGGAGCTAAAATCAAGACAATAAAGCTATTTTCAGATAGTCCAGATATTAGTAACTGTTTTTGAGTCAAGGTTTCTCTGTGTAGCCTTAGGTTTATTTTTAATGTTTTGAAAAAAAGACTACTTATTACTATTTTTTCTTATTAGGATTTATATTACTTGCATTTTACTTTACATATATGAGTGTTTGCCTATATGTATGTATGTTTACCATCTGTGTGCCTGGTACCCTCAAAAGCAAGAAGAGAGTACTGGATCCCTGGACCTTGAGTTACAGGTGTGTGTGAGCTGCCATGTAGGTGCTAGGAATGCAACCCAGGTCCCCTGGAAGACTGCAAGTGTTCTTAACTGATGAGGGATCTCTCCAACCCTTAAGAACTCTTTAAAAAGTATTTATTTGTATTTTATGTGAGTATGTGTGTGTCTGCTTGTCTGTATGTGTACCACATGTACATGGCTATAGAAGCCAGAAGAGGGTGTCAGAGTCCCAGGAGCTTGAGTTACAGATGGTTTGGAGCTGTCCAGTGTGGGTGCTGGGAGTTGAACCCAGGTCCTCTGCAAGAGCAGCAAGTGCTCTTAACCACTGAGCCATCTCTTCAGCTTCCTTATTAATATTCTTCTAACAACTTTCAAGTAAACCATTAGGTTCATTTCAGCCCCTGTGTCCCACACGGGGAGGTTATGAAGATGACTTTGCGCAGCCTTTGAGCGTGATGTGGACAGTGCAGCACAGGTGTCACCTGAGCCACAAGACAGGTGTGTGTGTGTGTGTGTGTGTGTGTGTGTGTGTGTGTGTGTGTGTGTGTGTGTGGACAGTGCAGCACAGGTGTCACCTGAGCCACAAGACAGGTGTGGGAATTGTTTTTCTGCTCTGGACTTAGATTCCTCTCTACCATTTGTTGTAAGATGATGTTTGAGTATTGCATTTCATTTAGGTCATCATTATGAGAGAACTGTGTATCAACAAAATGTTTTTAAGTGGAAGAACCCTCAAAGTATTTACTAGATGCATTCTTGGGGCACAACTCTTCCATTCTTTTTGCTATTGGCCCTCATTGTCTTCTAAGCTTGTTCTGAGGAGACAAGTCCTCCCTATCTTAGCTTGTGTTTGGAATTTTTTTTTCTTTTTTAAATTTTCTTAAATTTTTGTCTTAGCGCCTTTAGCTTGTCCATTAGCTCTAAGAGGAGACAGCTGCTATAGCTATTAGCACCCCTACCTCTTTTGTGCTAAGCGTGCTGGACTCTTAGGTGTGATTTAAGGAGGATTTACATTTTCTAGAGTTTAAGCTTAGAGCATAAAAATAGCTGATTGGCAGGTGTGGGAGGGAGTAGAAGTGGGTGCAATGTGAGTGTCTCTATAAATAAAAAACTGAGATGAAGAGAGAGCTTAGGAAGCAGAGATGATAGCTGAGAAGGGATTGCTATTTATTAATAAAAATATAGGCATGTAAGGCATGAGAGTGAAGAGATGGCTTCAGAGATAAGAGCATGTACTGATCTTGCATAAGACTCAAGTTCTGTTCCCACCACCCACACTGGCTAGCTCACAATCGCCTGGAACTCCAGCTCCAGGAAGATCGGATGCTTCTGGCCTCCACAGGCTCCTGCACTCATGTGTGTGCATGCTCCCCCACTCCACGTATGATGATTAAAAAATAATAAAAACAGCTTTAAAAATTACATGCACAGAATGAATGAAAAACTTGGGGCAGACTTTACTATTCATTTTATTTAATGGTGTAACAAAAAACATGTAAAAAAAAATTCACAATGAGGGCTGGTGAGGTGGGCCAGTTGCTTGCTGTGCCAGACTGATCTGAGTCTGATCCCCAGAACCCACAGTAGAACTGACTCCGACTGTTGCCCCGTGACCCCTGCACACACACTCTGTGGCATGAGTGGGTCCCCTCACCTCTGGTGTTCTCCTCATCCTCTCCCTCTCCTAGCTCCCTTTCCTCTCCCACAATATTAATAAATACAATTTAAGATTACTGAAGCAACCTTTGTATTTCATTTTGCTACAGAATACTTGTTGGGGAAGGCACCCAGGCCTATGCACATGCGCACTATGACTGAGATGTATTTTGCAGTCAACCCGCAGTTGTGAGGTGGTTGTTATTTTGATGCTTTTCCAGGCTGAGTTTGTAACATCAACTATATAGAATAAAAATCAGTCTGATACAGGGCAGTCAGGCCAGGCATCACACACTAGAGGGAATGAAATACACTGGAAAATGTCTGTTTCCTAGGTTTTCTAGGCTAATGAAATGATTTTTCCCTTCTTGAAATCAGTGTTTTAAGTAGCCCAGGCTGGCCTTGAGCTGCTAACCCAGGTGGCTTTTCTGCTTCAGCCTTCAGAGGCCGCTCTATAGGTGCATGAAGCTTGCACAAACCAGTTTAAATGAATTAATTTAAAAAGACTTGTCCAGATAGGGTGGCACATGCCTGTCCTCCCAGTACTCAGAAGAAGGGTGGTAAGTTCCAGGCTGGCCTGGCTTTCACAGTGGAACTCTATCGAAGCAAACAAAAGCTAGGGAAGTTGCTGGGGAGGGGAATGGGGATGGCGAGAGAGTTCAGAACCTTACAGCACGACAAATAGTCAGTGTTTTCCTGAAAGAAGTGCGTGTGTGTGTGCATGTGTGTGTGTGTGTGTGTGTGTGTGTGTGTGTGTGTGTGTGTGTGTGTGTGTATGTGTGTGTGCATGCCTGGAAGTCAGACTTCCACCTGCAGGTTTGTCCAGCAAGCACCTGTACTCACTCCGCTGTCTCGCTGGGCTCCTCCATCCGTATCTTAAGGTGAAACTACATTAGAGATCTCAGTAATTGTCTTTAGTCTTGCCTGCCTGCATGGAAAGCACCATGGTAAGCCAGGAGATGGTGCTGGATCCCTGGGAACTGGAGTTACAGATGGTGTGAGCCACCATGGGTGTGCTGAGAACTGCTCCACACTAGCAGACAGTGCTCTTAAGTGCTTGAGTCATCTCTCCAACTCCTGACTGCAGTATTTTTAAGAAAAATAATCATAATAAAATGTTTAGAAAAATAAAAGAGTAGCTGTCAAGTTTTCTTACTTCAGAAGAGGGGGTTAGGAGAATGTTTTTTGGAGATGACACCCTGATTTTGGTCTCATAAAGTTATGCCTGTTTTCAAATCATTCATAGTATAGGTATTAAATATGTGCATATTTTGTTATATAAGAAGAAAGGAAACTAATCGCAATCCTCATATCACATCGGGGCTAACCCATAGGAAGGTACACTCAGCACATCAAAGACTGTTTCAGTTGCTGTAGTAGACCTTTGAGGTTTTATGGGGTCCACTTAAATTGGGAACATGAACTTAGTTTGACCCTGTCAGCAAGATGGAGAAATTGTCTCTGAGATGGCTGGACTCAGACAACTGTCTTCTTACAGCAGAAGCTGCTTAGCTATTGGGAAGTCCCCAGCTCCCCCAGGGCCTGGGACCTTGGATGTGGTTTCCCCCTGTGATTAAATGGAGTCTGAAAGCAAAATGATAGTACTTAGGACAGGTTCCTTTTGCTGGTTCGTTCCTAACTGTGGTTAAGTAACACAGAACTATTGTGTTTAGAGATTAGAACTATTTATTTGCATATGAAAGCAAACTATTTATTCAGTTAGTCTTAACAGGAGCATATCAAGAAGGAAGTACATTTAAATATCTTAAATATTTTTACTTTAAAAATAGTCCATGTTCAACTATAATTTTTTCTTAGGTTCTGATCATGTTTTTACTTTAAGAAGAAAAAGTTATTTCTAATGGCATGCAATGCAAGCTTTAAAAAGAGCTAGTACAGAATTTTAAGACCAGTTAGTAAGAAATCAATGAAGGTCCTAAAGTACATGACATTAACTATACATCGGCTTCTGGTGTTCTGTTCTTCCCAGGTTCTGCCAGGGAGATCTTGGGAAATCCTCAGCAGGATTCTTTGCAAACACAACTTTTATGTACATAGTGTTTAGCTTTTATTGTTCTTGATTCAATTCGGAACTCAAATTCTCTCCAATCCATTATTACTATTTATTTATTTATTTGAGGCAGGTTCTCTCTGTGTAGTTCTGGTTATCCTAGACCTTACTGCTGATCAAGCTGGCCTTGAACTCACAGAGATCTATGTCTGCCTCTGCCTCCCATGTGCCATCACGCCCAGCTCATGTTAGTTTTGTCACCAACAGTTGTACACAGTTTTGTAAAGCAGTAGTATACCAGCAGGCAAGGCCGGCCACACCTATTTGACAACATATTATCTCCCATTAAGTGCCTTACGTGGTTCCAGCCTAGGCTCTGATCATGGACTGTGTGGACATGTCTTCAGAGGTTTTTCACAGCTTGCCTTTGCTTGTTTGAAGCTGAAGATTTTGTAGTTTGATTGCCAGGCTCATGGTTTTCAGGTTCAAAGATGACTGAATAAGGATTCATTTTACCAGGTTTCAAAGTCAGCAAGGTGCTGGTGGGCGTGTGCGTGTGTGTGTGTGTGTGTGTGTGTGTGTGTGTGTGTGTGTGTGTGTGTGTTCATGCTTGTGCTTTTAGTTGGGTTTCTTACCAGAGTGGCTAAGTACCAATCTTTTGCTCTATTCACATCCTGCAGGTGGCCTGCAGCTCACTACCTAGCCCAGGCTAAACCCCGAACAGTGCTGCATCCTGACTTCAGGGTTCAAGACGCTTCTAACTGCATTGGGTTACCATCCATTTTCTTCATTTTCCCTTTAAGTGTCTTTTCAGTTGCTTAAAGCCAGGTCTCTTCGACTCTCTAACCCATAGAGCTGGTAGGAGTGGCCTCAGTCTGACACTGTAGCTTCCGGTGAGTGTCCTTTGAAACTGACCCACCACCAGGATTAATTACTTGCTTTTCAAAAGAACCTGAACCTCTCAGCCAGTCCTGGACTTCATTCCTCTGGACAGACTCCCAGTGCTTTATAAGTAAGAGGTTTATTGATAGAAAAGCAGCTGTGACTTTTTAGTTTTTGAAAAAAATGTATGCGCGTAGGTATTTTGCCTCCACCATGTCTGCAGCGCCGGCAGAGCCAGAAGACAGCATCTGGTTAGAGATGTTGGTGAGCCATGCCGTGGGTGCTGGGATGTACACCTGGGTCCTCTGCTAGAGCAGCCTGGACTCTGCCGCACCCGTGGTGAAGTTTTATCTCATTGATACCACTTGGTCACAGGCCAGATTTATCCAAGCATTTTTTGGCATTTCCTTTATTATCACTACTTTCAGAGATCTCAGACCTTATTAATTTGGGTCATAGCATGTGGCAGAACACGGTAGAGCATGTGGTAAGCGAGGCTACTCATCTCATGTTTTCACTCTGAGCTACTTTAGTTGGGGCAGTTTGGGTTGTACAGAGTTTAATGCCAAACCAGGTGTTATGCTTGTTTTTTTAACATTTTTTTGGTACCTTATTTACATTTCAAAGGTCTCCCCTTTGGAAACCCTCTTTCCCCTCCCCCCTTCCCCTGCCTCTTTGAGAGTATTCCCCCACCCACCCACCCACTCCCGTCTTCCCACCTTGGCATTCCCCTATACTGGAGCCTCTAACACCCTCAGGCCCAAGGGCCTCTCCTCCCATTGATGGCCGACAAGGCCCTCCTCTGCCACATTTGTGGCCAGCACCATGGGTTCCTCAGTGTGTATTCTTTGGTTGGTGGTCCAGTCTCTGGGAGCATCTGGAGGTCAGGCCAATTGACACTGTTTCTCCCTCCGTGGGGCTGCAAACTCCCTCAGCTCCTTCAGTCCCTTCTCCAACTCTTCCATCTGGGACCCCACGCTCAGTCCAACGGTTGCTGTGAAGTGAAACTTGGGTATTCCAAACGTTTGGGCTAATATCCCCTTATCAGTGAGTACATACCATGTTCATTCTTTTGTGACTGAGTTACCTCACTCAGGATGATATTTTCAAGTTCCATCCATTTGCCTGCGAATTTCATGAAGTCATTGTTTTTAATAGCTGAGTAGTATTCCATTGTGTAAATGTACCACATTTTCTGTATCCATTCCTCTGTTGAGGGACATCTGGGTTGTTTCCAGCTTCTGGCTATTATAAATATGACTGCTATGAACATAGTGGAGCATGTGTCCTTATTACATGTTGGAGCATCTTCTGGGTATATGCCCAGGAGTGGAATGGCTATGCTTGTATATTATGTATTAACTTTTCATTTCAGCAGTTTGTCTTTGAGTAATTTGGTTATACTTTTATTTATTTATTTATTTTGCTTATATGTGTATAGTACATGTGTAGAGGTCACAGGAAAACTCTCAGAAATAATTTTTGATCATCAACAATGTGGATTCTGGGAGTCAAATTCAGGTTGTTGGGCTTGGTAGCAAACGCCTTTTACCTGTTCAACATCTCACTGATTTTGTTATTTTAAAAGAGACTTAGCTAAGCATTTTACCTTATGCCCGTAATCCCAGATGAAGCTGAAAGAGGAGGATTATGATTTTTTTTTTAAAGAGTCATCTGGATGTCAACAATTTAAATAATAAAAATAAATCACAAAGGTAGAGCTTTTATTTTGTAGAGATTTCCATGTAAAATATTATTGGCATTTTGTATGTGATTGATTTCCACCATTTGAATATGTTATTATTGATTTGTTTTTCTTCTTTTTGAGAAGTTGTAACTCAGCGTTTCCCATCTCTCCTCCAGGCTGCTGTGCTGTTAGACAAACAAACCCCACAGAATCTGACTCTTTTAACACAGCTGCTCCTGTCTTCAGGGCCTGTGTACCCGCCCCTTTAACTTCACGCACAGTTTTATATTTCTTACTCTGTTGACACATTTGCTTTAGCATGTTCCTTCTACCTTAGGGCTATGGTGTGTAGTCAGGAGCTTTTAATTCATACCATGAAATAGTGCCAGTAATTTTCAGTAGATACTTATGATCCCCAAAGCACAATGTCCTGTGTAGCAGTCTTTCCTTGAAGAGCAAAATGTGAGCTATTGTGGATACATACAAACATATCCTGTTGTAATTTGTTCATCTCTCAGATTGTATCAAGAGTCTCAACTTCCCTTCAGGTTACATTCATTCTTACTTAAAACTAAAAGCACTTTCTGTTGTCAATTTAAACCATTCTTCCTTTTAAATGCTTCAGTATTGAGATAGGAAGATAATATAGAAAATGTAACACTTTCAAAAGCAAAACAGTTAGACACAGTTATGTGGAAGCAAGGACTACTTAATCAGTGTAAGTGTAAGTTACTGGAGGCAGGCAGCATCTCAGTAAGATTCCCAGGCAGCGTCTGTAATTACAGAGAAGCCTTGGGCACTCTTGCAAGCTTTAAAGCAGAGCTATGTCTCAGGTTACTTTGTGAGTGCCTGAAGTTTCACTTGTGAGCTATTGGGGACGTTATTGTTTGGCTTTATGTTAATTCTATTTTACATACTTTATATTATATACTTTATGTACTTAAAATATTTATAGACTATCATATTCTAGAAAACATATGAAATGAAAAAAATTCCCTCCCCCCCATCCTTCCCTCCTTCCTTTGTTTTTGACGAGGCCATTGTACCTTAGATTCAAACTCACTACACAACAGGACAAACGTGAACTTCTGATCCTCGTGTCTTTCCTTCTAGAATGCTGGGATTCCAGATATGCACCACTGTATGTATGTGGTGCTTGGAATTAAATCTGCATTTTGTGCATTCTAGGCAAGCACTCAACCAACTGAACTGTAGCCTCAGCTTGTTTTGCTTATTTTCAGTTAAATTTATATTTGATAATTTAAGTAACTTCAACAGTATGGTACCATCTAATATGTGTTAATTACTTAATTTGCTTATTTTTTTTCTTTCAGTACATTGGATTTTCTAAAAGAATGGAATTAAGTGATGGCTTTTTCTTTAGAATTTGAATATGGAGGCTTCAGGAACCGATGAAGTTGACAAGCTGAAAACTAAATTTATATCTGCTTGGAACAATATGAAATATAGTAAGTATCGTGATTTAAGTATTGTGTAAACTTACTTGAGATTGAAATACTTTATTATGTCTAGAATAGTCATGGAATATGAAAGGAATGTAAACAGTGCTGATAAGAATCTCTTTATGACAGTGTAATATAATCATAAACCTTACTTAGAGACTCAAATATTCTATATTGAAATGTGGGTGTGGTAGCATATACCTGTAGATCCAACATTCTGGAGGTAGAGACAGTAGTTCAAGGCTAGCCTGGTCTGCATAGTGAGTTATCTATAGCAAGCATATACCCTATACACTCCTAAGAGACCCCTTCAGTCCCAGTTCTTTTCCCTTTTGAGATAAGGTCTCATTTAACTTTAGTTGTCCCTAACTATCTGGCTCAGGTTAGTTTTGAACTCATGATCTTCCTCGGCTAGCTGAACACTAGGGTTCCCAGTGGTTCCTTTTTATATGATTGTGTAATATTTCATTGGGTGGCTGTACCTGACATTTTGTTTGCTCTTTTTATCAGTTAATGTTGAGTCTCTGTGAATAGTGTTGGTGTAGATGCTCTTGTACAGATTTGTGTGTGTGTATGTGTGTGACCACATCTTTAAGGCTGAGTCAGGACCAGCTGAGGTAACCTTAATGCTGAGTCATACTGGGCAGTGGAATGGCTGAGAATAACTGTAACTTTTTGAAGAATTACCAAGCTGCCTTCCAGAATGGCTTTGTAATTTCACATCCCTGCCAGTGCGCCTGAGGTCTGAGTTTTCCGAGATCCTCGCCAGCTGATCAGGATGGTTTATCTCTGCCCCTCTCAGCCCGGTTTCACTTACCATATGCCAGTCCATATGCCAGCGTCTCAGCGTTGCTGTATGTGTAGGTTTGTCATCAAGTGTAGACCTGGAGGTTGAGTTTTCAACTTTATTTTTCTTTTTCAGGTTGCTTTGCTTGTTCTAGAACATTTGTGTTTCCATATCGATTTGATATTTTTTCTTCTGCTCTAGTCCATTGATAATAGTTTCTATGTTATTGACTGAGAAAATGGATTCTAAAGTGTCCTCTGTCTTCCACATGTGCTGTGGCATGTGTGTCCCACTCACATTTCCACACACAAACAATAAATAAGTAATACAGTAAGCAAAAAATTATTATTTATGGCTCTTATCTGTTGGCTCCCTGCTTTTGTTTTTGCCTGATTTTTGATAGAGGATCTGTCTTTGCAGCCCTGGAACTTACCATGTAGGCCACCCTGGCCTCAAACTCACAGAGCTCTGCCTATCTCTGCCTCCCGAGCACTGGGATTAAAGGTGCATGACACCACACCTGGCTGTATAATTTTTAAACATGTTATTTTTATTTCTTCTTTGAGAATTTTGTACATTGCATAATATATTTTGATTCTATTCACCTCCAGTCTCCCTCTCCAACTCTCTTTGGTTACTCATCTCTCCATCCCGCTGCCATTTGTCGTTGTTGTTGTTAAATAATCCGCTGAGACCAGTTGGCGTTGTGCTGCCTGTATATGCACAGCTGTGCATCCACGGGAGCATGGCCAACCTACGAGGAATCACAGCTCGAAAAAAAACAAAACAAAACATAACACAACCCTCTCCTAGCAGCCGTAAACTCCTTAGTGAGGGCTTGTGAGCCCCTCCAAACTGGAGTGGGGACTGCTGTGATCTTGTGAGGTGTTGTGCCCTCAGCCACATTTGTTGTGAGGTCATGAGTGCAGTGGTTCCACCATGTCTAAAAGATACTATCCTGCCCTAGTCCTTCCCAGCTTCTTCTCTTATAGTCTTTCTGCTCCTTCTTTAGTGTATTTCCTGGGTGTTTCAGGGAAGGTGTGTGTGTGTGCGTGTGTGCATGCATATGTGCGTGTGTGTGTGAAGGAAATTTATAAAATACTAGGTTTCCATATGGCTTTTTCAAACATGTGTTAGTACTGATTACTGTTCCTCCTTCAAGCCTCCCGCTTCCCCATGGCTCTGTGTTTTTATATCTTCAGTTTCTTCCTGTCTGCCCCATAGTATCCTGATTCAGCACCAGGAAGCTAAAAGCAAAGATAGGTAAGGAGTTTCATATAATGAACGCATTTATAAAGGTAACTGGGGAATGGTTAGATAAAACTAAATAGTTAAAAGAAAAAGTACAAGGTATGAGTTAATCTTTTGGTATGTTGAACTATGCAAGCTCCCATGTGCCTGTGGAAAAACAGAAAAATGTCAGGGTCCTTTGAGAAGCACTGGATGGTCTTCTGTATCGAGCATAGAGCAAACAGTCCACCGTGAGGTCTCACAGGGAAGAGAAGAGCAGGAGAGAATGTGTCCCGTGATTGATGTGTGACAGAGAAGCACTGTGACCCTAAGCTCTTGTTGATGTGAGCTCTTGCAGTGCCTCAGGTCACATTCTCTTCCTCCTCTGAGGAAAGACTGGAGAGCGGTTGGTCAGAAGATGTAGGTGAAGAGTAAGCCATAGGGGGAGAGACAGTAAGAAGTTTCTTTTTAAAGGTTGGTTTCTTTACTTGAACCTGCTTTTACTGAATTCTCAGAAACCTGTTGCTTTTTGGGAGAAAAGACGATTGCTATTGTGGGGCTTTGATCTAATATTTATAAAAGATAATATATGGGAAGCACTAGTCTAGTTCCTGGTGTGCACAGAGCAGATAAACACTCATGTCCTATGGGAGTTTAGAAGAGAACTAGATTCCAGTGGGAAAGGGAGAAGACATCCCCAGAGACGACTCTGAAAGGAGTAGAACTTAGATAGACTGACATTCTAGGAGACATTTTTTATCACACTGTACTGTGAGTCAAATAGTGTAGCCCAGTAGAGATGGAGAATAGGGTTCTAATTTGTACTCCAGCCTTCACTGAGACTCGAAGTTCTATGCTAAATCTGATAAGTAGTAATAGCATGTTTTTAAAGCTTTTATTTATTTTAAATTATTTTATATTTTTAATGATATGTATGCATGTGTGTCTGAGTGTGGTTTTGTGCACATGAAGGCCAGAGGAGGGCAACGAATCCCCTGAAGTTGGGGTAATAGGCAGTGAAGAGCCATCTGACATGGGAGTGGGAAACCGAACTTGAACCCTCTGCAAGGACAGCAACTGCTCTTTTTTTTTTTCTTTTTTTTTTAAAGGATTTATTTATTTATTTTATGTATATGTGTACACTGTTGCTCTCTTCAGAAACACCAGAAGAGGGCATCAGATCCCATTACAGATGGTTGTGAGCCACCATGTGGTTGCTGGGAGTTGAACTCAGGACCTCTGGAAGAGCAGTCAGTACTCTTAACCGCTGAGCCATCTCTCTAGCCCCAGCCCCAGCAACTGCTCTTAACCTCCAATCTATTTCTCTATCCCTTTGAGTTTTTAGTTTGTGTCTGTGTGTGTGCGTGTGCTGTGCACACATGTGGAAGTCAGAGGACAGCCATGGGCCTTGTTTCCTCCTTTCACCATGTGGGTTCTGGACTGAGGTCAGGTTTGGCAGTAGGCTTTTCATTGAGCTGTCTTGTTGGTCCAGTCAGATGCTTCTGAACAGAAAATCTGTCTAGTTAAGGCTAGATCAAGCAGAAGAAAAAAATAATCAAATTGTTATGGAAACACAAATGAGTTTAACTTGGTAGTGATAGGTGACATTTTGAGGAAGGGCAAAGACTGTGAGCAAGGTAACTATTTTTGACACCGTATGGTAAGTCAAGTGAAGCCCAACGAAGGCTGAGCAGTGTGTCTGACTTCCTGTCTGTCTCCTTGCCAGCAGAGAACCTTTCTTGCATCATCGTAATTTTTAGTACAATTTTCCTTTATTTGCATAAAGAGCTTTAGGGAATATAAAAACCTAGTTTAACCTAGTATAAACTTTTGTTAATAACTCTGTATAATATAAAGGCAGATAGTCTGTTAGAACCGTGTCTGTCAACTTTAATTCTGTCTATACATGCCCTTGTGTTTAGAAAATCATCCACTCTGCTTTCTTTCTAGAGAGTCTCTCTGTGTAGACCAAGATGGCCTCAAATTTGTGGTTCTCCTGCCTCAGGCCCCCAAGTCCAGGCCTTACTGGCATGTGCCACTGTGACATGTTCAACCCCACCCTTAGCAGTTAGGGTGTTCATAGGCTTGACAGTGTTCAGCACTGCAGGGGACCATTGCTTTTCACCAGAGATTCGGAAGGGTTCCTGCCATCATGGATGCCAAGGAGAACCCCACCTCTCTCCCATTGCTGACAGACAGGAAGGAAGAAACCTGATGATTAGAATTTGTGACTTCAGCTGGGGCTTAGGATCGGGGATTGAAAGCCCAGATGAGGATGTCTGAGCGCCTTGTGTGCATCCAGACACTTACGTCAGAGACTGATTTTACCAAGTGTGCTAGCCTACTGTGTGCTTTCCTCAAGTTCCTTTCCAGGGGTTTTCAAGTACTTTGCACCTTTAAAATACCTGAGATGGAAGACAATTCAAAAAGTTGATAATCTTTGCTTCCTTGATGAGCAGAAGATACTGGAGAAACAGGAGTAGCGTTTCCAGCTTGTGTTGGGAGAGCATCGTGACCTGCCAGAATAAATCAAAGTCACTGTTTTCCTCTTCCGTGTTTTATAAGGAGGAGATTATGGTTAAGAGACTGAAATTTATTTAAGTTAGCAAAGTTTATTTATTTTTTAAAATTTAAATTTATTATCATCATCATCATCATCATTATCTTTAATTGTTTTTTATAGTCCAGTCATTATCCCCCTCCCAGTTAAATTTATTTAAAATGGCCTCTAATTTTGTTTCATTGTCTAAATAGTTTGTAACTTCTAAACATGCAGATTCACAGTGGTAATCATGCCTTGCAGTCAACTACGAGGAAAGAGACATTGCAGGGCTTTTACTTTGAAATTTTAACCCCACAACCCTCTTTCTCTCCATGCAGGTTGGGTGTTGAAAACAAAGACATATTTTAGTAGAAATTCACCTGTTTTATTGCTTGGAAAATGTTATCATTTTAAATATGAAGGTAAGTGATAAACATTATAAAGCATTAAAAAAATATTTGAAGACTGATTGCTGAACGTCTTGTTATTTTATTTCTATATTAAACCGCCTTGACATGTTAACCACCTACATATGTGCTTGTGTTCTTTGTTAAATTCCCCGGTAACTTGAGCGTATGATGGTAAAGGGAAGGATCCCCCCAGTGACATCACCAAGCATCCGCCCAAGGGTCACATTCCAGGCTCTCTACTGAAACTCCTACCAGTCAGTCGCGGACTTTCCAGAACGTTCCTCCGCACCTTCCTTCCCCGCCCTTCGTTTCCCCGCTTGCTGGCGGGCTTCACGCCCCACCGCTTTCTTGGCACACGCACTCCACGTGCTCCTTGCTCCCCCTCACCTCTCCGTTCAGACTTCCTCCCCTCACTGCTGCCCATCTGTTTTCTTCATAAATGGTGTCAGTATATCCCAGAGTTTCTGAGCTGCTGTGTTTTCATTTTCATTTGGATCTAGGAATTCTGAAAACTCCTTCCATCTAGTGGAATAACCCTCTGTCATCGAAAAATGTATATTGTTCAGTTTCCACCTGCTTGTGTAGGTTTGGTAGTTCTTGGTATTTCTTAGTATTGTGGAGTCAGCTGTGACTAAGCCTCCAGAATTATTAGTGATTTTCTTTCTCTTTTATGTTTGTTTGCTTCCTTTCCCCCACTTTTTATTGTGTGGTTCCTTGAAATATTTCTCATTTTTCTTAAAGCTCTTAGGACACAGTTCACTCATTACTGACAGTTTCCCTGTAGGATTTAGTGTTGTCTAGGTCTGAAGAGGTTAAGAAAAGGCTTGACTTCTAGAGAGGAGATTGGAGCTGTGTGTGTGATGAGGCACGAGAGTCAGGAACTATCGTATCACATTATAACAAATACGAATGTCAAAGGGGCTATTCAGACAAAGTGTAGTGCCATGCGTAATTTCCAGGCACTTTTATTGGTATCTAACTTCGAGTTCTGTATAATATTGAGAGAGAGTCGTGTCAATGGAGGCTTGGAATTCATTTGTTTATTACCATCTGCTGAATATAGATGGAGGTTGAATGATTGGAATTTTTCAAAATGAGCAGAAGGGACAGGCGAAGGAAGAGTGAAGACAGAGTGCACTGTAAAACTCCCAGCCTTCCGCATCCTCCGGAAGGCTTTGGATGTTGCCTTCGTGGCATTGAGAGTTGTAGCTAGATGCATTTCTGCACGTGTGTGCCCACACATCTAGGCCGGCCAGCACTGATGCTCACCAGATCTACTAATGCAGAGCAGTGTCTCTAGCTGCAGGGGAGGGGTGAAGTGGTTTCTCTGGGAATAACTGAGGAATGGTAGTTCACGGCGAATAGTGTCTGTGGATTACTGGGCAGTGGCTTTTTCATAGTAACTATGTTGGAGATAAGCAGTTTGCAGAGGCGTTTAAAGTGATATATGTAGGTAGCAACAAATTCTGGACAATGGTATTGGAACATAAAGGACATTTACATTTTAAACACTTTATATTCTTACTCTGTAGCTTATTAGTTTCGACTTTATAATTTGAGTATAAATATTCACGACAATACAATGTGTACTTCATGTGACTATGTACATTGTTACACATTGACAAGTCATGGCATCTTACTTGCTTGTCACTTTTCAAAGAGCTCGAATGTGTGTGTGTCCTGAGCCAACCAAGGTAAAAAGAGAAGGTGTTTTAAATTACCCTCTTGTCCAAGAAGTGATTTTACAGGGGGGCAGAGGGACACTGTTAATAGCAGGGTTACTGCAGATCCTGTATTGTTCCCCAGTGTACAAACCGTCTCCAGGTTCATTCTATTTGCTTAAACAACGGAAGGCTTTTATATTCCTCTTAAACGACACAGGAATGATAGACATACATGATTACCATTCTGCACACCGGGTCACCTATCTTTATACTATATAACTTACATTTTAAACATTTTGTAGATGAAAGCAAGATGTTGCCCGCAAGATCAGGAAATGCCATTGAAGATCATGTAATTGCAGGGAATGTGGAAGAGTTCCGTAAGGATTTCATTTCTAGAATATGGCTGACCTACAGGGAAGAATTTCCTCAAATAGAAGCTTCAGCCTTGACGACGGACTGTGGCTGGGGCTGTACATTGCGGACCGGCCAGATGCTGTTGGCTCAAGGACTCATACTACATTTTCTTGGTAGAGGTAAATCAAGTCTCTCTGTTTCTGGCTGCTGCTGTTTTTACTCAGAGCATCAGCTTGTATAGCACATCCGTCTTGCTGAGGTCAGGATGCTCCATTGACCTAAGAACATCTGTAACGTCTGTACCGAGCCGAGCCAAGTGTCTTACATGCACACGTTCCTGATCTCCTTTGAAGACATAGATTCAACATGGCTATCTGGTTACCACAGTGAATTTACTTCACATTTTATCATTTTGGTTGAATTCTCTAGAGTGTTGCATTAAGTTCATTAAGCCCTGGGCAGAAGAATTTTTACTGTTTTTTCTTTGTACATGTCAGTAGTATTTTGAAAATTTTATCATAAATTATTACATTTATCATAATTGTCACTTATTATATTTATATATTATACCATTTAACAGTATATATTAATTATATATTACATATTATGACATATGTATTATGTCATATAATTATAAGTTAATTATTTTATATATAATATATACCAATATATTACATAGAAATTATATATTATATAATATAATTATATATTTAATCAACAGTATAAAATATACAATTATACTATATCATATTTATAAATTATATCATTTATATATTATCATATATAATCATAAATAATCTGTAATTCTCTGTATTAGTTAAATTATTATTATTATTTTTTGAGACAGGCTCCCACTATGTAGCCTTAACTGGCCTGGAAATCACAATGTAGACTAGGCTGGCCTTGAGTTCACAGAGACCCACCTGGTTGTCTCTTGAGTGGATGTGCCACCACACCTGGCTATAATTCCTTTTATTAAAATTTTAGGCTTCTAGTTAATGAGAACATTATGTTTAGAGTTTTCAAAAGATTTATTAAAATAAATAACTATGGATGTGTCTGTGTGAAGGCCAGAAGATGTCAGATCCCCTGGGGTTGGAGTGAGAGGCAGTTATAAGCTCCCTAACATGGGCACTGAGCCTAATTCTTCTACAAGAACAGTAAGCTGTCTTCACTGCTGACCCATGTCTGCAGCCCCAGGTCTTAGACACTTATTTATTTATTTGAGACAGACGTTCCCTGGCTGTCCTGGAAAACTCTACAGACCATGTGGCCTTGAACTCAGAGATCTGCCTGTTTCTGCCTCCTGAGCCCTGGGATTAAAGGACTTATGCTTAGAAATCTCACTGATAGTCAACTTACTGATATTTACTTTCTAATGTCGTTTCCCTATCAGTCACTTTTTTATAATGTATACATACATTTGTAAGAGAGCTCTTTTTTACCGTTTTCAGGATCTTTCGATACTACTAAATATTACTAGATTTCTTTAAAGTGTTACACAGTACCCCTGTACTAGTAATTTTTCTATGGAGAGATTAACATCATTTAGCAAACTGGTTTGTGAGTAGTGTGACTAATACAAAGAAAAAGGTGTTTGGGTTTTTTTTAATTTTTAAATTTTTATACATTGGTGACTAATCTCAGGGCCTTGGCTTTATGCCAGAAAAGTGTTTTAACCACTAAACCAACTAAGACTCAGTTTAGGCAAGTTTTCTGGGGTGGTTTGTCTGTGGTCCTGTGTGCTCATAACAGGGATGGAATGTTTATTCCTGAGCAGATGTCTGAACCCATGTCTTAATCTAAATGTAAAATGATTTGCTCCATTGATTTATAAATAACATTTGAAGATTGCTGCGCTATTAAACAGAAAAATAATGGTTCTATTTGCTGCATTTATGTCTGATGTCTTCCCTGGCTCTATTCATTAGGTTTTAATTTGCTAGAGAACTGCTATTATTATTCGCTAACAAACCACCATAGTATTCCGAAGAAAGATATCTGGAGAATATCTTGAAGAAAAGATATTTAAACAATATTTTAAAAAAATATTAAAAATTTAAAAATATTTTAAAAGATACTGAAAGTTAAAATTTCAGCAGTTTTACTTCCTTTTCTTTTTAAAACATTTAATCAAAATGAATCTCCTTAAAGATATCTATTCAGAGTACTATAAATGTTGATAAATACTTTCTATTTATTTATTTACTTATTTATTTATTTATTTTTTATTGTGCCTTTGGGAAGCCTAGAAGCCTGACAGACTGGCAGTAGAATACAGGAGTCTTTATTTCAACTGAAGGTTGGAAGGAAGGAAGGAAGGAAGGAAGGAAAACCATATTGAAGGATTGTCCATTTGTGCTTGAGTTTACCAACTTTTCTTTTTTGTGACTTTTCCTTAATTGTGTGTAGTACATTCCCAGTTTGGAAAAGTTAGAAATCACAGAGTAGTTGTGAGACAGTCAGATCTAAGCGTATCATCGATGGCATCATACATATTGGTTTGCTGATATGTTTATTGTTTTATTTCATAAGCACATCTTTGGCCCAGTCTGGTCCAGAGTGCTGTCCTACCCTGACCCCGGCCTGGGTCTCCTGAGCATAGCTCCTGCCCCCTCCCAGCTTTCTTCCTTGTTTCTCCTTCCTTCATTTCCCCCCCATTTTCCCTTCTGTCTTCCTTCCCTCTGCAGTACTGAGGGCTTTGAGCACGTTAGACAGACACTAATCTATGCCCCCATCCCACTGTGTTTGTTTTTTTTCTTGAGGCAGGGTCTCCCTGTGTAGGCTAGGCTGGTCTTGATGCCCATTTGTCCTGCCTTAGCCTCGCATGTGCTGGGCTTGCTAGACTTTTTTCCTTTCTTTATTTTTGAAACAGGGTCTCACTGTGCATATCAGGCTGGCCTCGAACTCACAGAAATCAGCCTTCCTCAGCTTCCCAAGTACTGGGATTAAAGATGTGTGCGTCCATGCCTTGCCTACATTTTCTCTCTCTCTCTCTCTCCCCCACCCCCTTTTAAATTGAAGTTTTTTGGTTTTTTTTTTTAAAGATTTATTTATTTATTTTATGTATATGAGTACACTGTAACTCTCTTCAGACACACCAGAAGAGGGCATCGGATCCCATTACAGATGGTTGTGAGCCACCGTGTGGTTGCTGGGAATTGAACTCAGGACCTCTGGAAGAGCAGTCAGTGCTCTTAACCACTGAACCATCCCTCCAGCCCTTTTTTTTCTCTTTCAAAGCAGCTTTTACAAGTGGTCAGCTCTGAAATCATATGCATACAAATAACATTACAAAAACAAAAACAAAAACAAAAACAAAACAAATAACACTACATGTAATGAACAGGTTATACTTAGATCTTTAGAAACACACACACACACACACACACATATATGCATACATGCATACATACATACATACACACACATACACACACACACAAAACAACAATTTAAAAGAAAAAGAGGCCATGAATTTGAGAGAGAGCCAAGAACTGGTACAAGAGAGTGGTTGGAGGGAGGAAAGGGAAGGAGGGAATTATGTAATTATATTTTAATTTCAAAAAATAAAAAAAATATTAAAGCAGCTTTATTGGGATATAACCTATCTCATTTAAATTAATTTTATTAAATACATGTACTCATTTAAAGTGACCAATTCAGTGGTTCTCAGTATTCTTACAGAGTTCTGTAGCCATCACATTATCCAATTTTAGAATATTTTTACTGTTGCACAGAGAACCCTTTGGCAGCCATTCCACCCTGTATGTCACCATTAGCAACCGTCACTCTATTTCTGCCCCTGCACAGTCTTGAGTCTCTGTTTTGGGATTACTACAGCTTGGACCTGGCCTGGCGCACTGGCTATTGAGAATTCAGACTCTGACTCATGGACTTCCAACACCGTCAAAAAGTTTACTGCATCGTTTGAAGCATCGCTTTCAGGGGAAAGAGAACTCAGAACTCCAGCAGTTTCTCTGAAGGAAACCTCTGGGAAGCATTCCGATGACCATGCAGTACAGAATGAGATTTATCACAGGAAAATCATCTCTTGGTTTGGAGATTCCCCGGTGACTGTCTTTGGCTTACATCGACTAATCGAGTTTGGGAAGAAGTCTGGGAAAAAAGCTGGCGACTGGTATGGACCAGCAGTGGTTGCTCACATTTTAAGGTATCATTGTTTTCAACTCTTCTGTTTTGTGCTTAGAAATACCAACTTTGACAGTGAGTGTATACAGCCGAAGCTCTTAAGTGAGCTACGTGAAAACCTTCTGCTTTTCTTTGCTAATGGGGGTGAAGACATAGGGACTACAGTTGTCTTTACCTACAGACAGAGTTTCCTGCTCGTCTTAGTCAGGGTTTCTATTTCTGCACAAACACCATGACCAAGATGCAAGTTGGGGAGGAAAGGGTTTATTCAGCTTACACTTCCATGCTGCTGTTCATCACCAGAGGAAGTCAGGACTGGAACTCAAGCAGGTCAAGGAGCAGGAGCTGATGCAGAGGCCATTGAGGAGTGCTGCTTACTGACTTGCTTCTTCTGGCTTTCTTATAGAGCCCAAGACTACCAGCCCACAGATGGTACCACTCACAAGGGACCTTCTCCCCTTGATCACTAATTGAGAAAATGCCTTACCGCTGGATCTCATGGAGGCATTTTTTCAACTGAAACTCCTTTCTCTGTGATAACTCCAGCTTGTGCCAAGTTGACACACAAAACTAGCCAGTACACTGCTCTTGTTTATAGGTACAGATATCCAGGGTCTCTTTCTAAGTAGGTTCTCATTAGATGATTCTGTTGTATGTTCTGAAAGCTACCATCTCTTTCAACCTGGAGGTTGGAAGGCAGGCCATATTAGGGTTTTTTTTGTTTTTTTGTTTTTTTTTTAATGTAACCAATTTATTGATGTCTAATGAGATGTCAGGAGCTAAAATTATTGTTTCCGCATTTCCATGCACACTTCAAATTCCTACTAATGGTACATAACGAAACAAACATTTATAAACGCATAATCACAAAAGCATAGTTTCTAACCTTCAAGATGTCCCCAGGCTCAATGTGCTTTCTTGTGGAGGCAAATGGTAAATATTTGGGGCTTAGTAGACTTACATGTTTCTGTTATTTATTATTCTTTTTTTCAATATTTGAACCTGCCAAAACTATTCTTAGCTTACAGAATTAAAACAGACTACAGGTTGCATTTGGCCATAGTTATCTGGTGTTTCTTCTACACTAATATACAGGGGCATACATAGTAAAGATATAGACAAATTCAATATTTTAGTTGCTACATCTGCATGAGTCTGTTTTCAGATGCTGGGTTTTGTCACAACACACGTCACTGAAAACACTCTTGCTGAGAAGTGCCTTCTAGTTTGCAGTTTTGCTTACAGAATTCCGACAAGTTAAATTGGGAAAGTCATGTGCTCAGGTCAGATAGTTGTGTCTTGTTCCTCCCCTGCCCCATGGTGCTAGGGCTCCAACCCAGGGCCTCCGGATGCTAAGCAAGTGCTGTACTGCTGAGCTCTGCTCTAGCCCTTCAGACTGATTTTTGTAACTGAGAATGGACTGTGGTTCAAAGGGGGAGGGGAAAGTTGCCAAGTGTTGTTGGGGACAAGCACGGAAATACATCCTTTGTAGTGGATGTCTTTCTGTGAAGCACACCTTGAAGCAAGGTGACACGCTGCTTAGAAAGCATGCTGTGCAGCCAGGGAGCTGATGAAGAAAGGAAGTGCTTTGAGGGCTGGGAGAGGGTTTACACCCAGGGATTCTAAGGTACATTTCGCAGCTTCATTTCGAGCCTTTGGGTAAACGCTCAGCTTTGGAAAGTGCAGCTGATATCGGACACTCTTCAGGTGATAGATATGACAGCAGACATCCAGGGTACATAGGAAAGGCAGGGCAGCTGTGGGTTTCTTTCCTTTGTAAACTAAATCTTTAGGTGACAACAGGGAATCTTAGGTAGGATTTTAAGGATGTTTATTATTTCCCTAGAAAAGCAGTTGAAGAAGCAAGGCACCCGGATTTGCAAGGGCTAACTATTTATGTAGCCCAGGACTGCACAGGTACGGAGTGTGTGACATTCTAGCTGTGGATTGTACTGTCTCAGACCCTTCATGTGTGCGTAGCTCACCTCTTCCTGGTTATGTTATAAATGGTTATGAAGATGACAGTCATAGCTAATTCATTATTGTTCCCACATAACACCCCTCATGTCATAGGAATTAGTATTTTTTGAATAAATGCCTTAATTGCTAATTTAAATATATTTGCCAGAAAAATTTTAAGCATTTAAAATGATTATTTTGCTAATATTTTTCTCCCCAAGATAGGACATCACTATAAAGGCTGGTCAGGTCTTGACTTTATAATTCTAGTTCAAGCTACCCCATAGCCCCCGCATCCAGGGCTGAGAGTGTATCAACACACCAGGTCTAACCCTCCTTTTTGGTTAGCCAGTTTAAGCCAGTTAAGATAACTCTTGCTTATAACCCTGGCCCAGGGAGGCCAGGGCAGGCAGGTCAGGCATCTGAGGACAGACAGTCTCCCTGGGAAGCGTGTTTCCCTCTAGTGTACCAGGAAATCATCTCCTGGTTGCTTGGGGCCTTCTGTTGATACCTAGTATCTATAGTCAGCTTGAAACTAGAGAACAGAAATAGAGCCTCTATTTACTTCCTGAGATAAAATAAGCCACCCCACGCTGTAAGTTCAGTGTTTGCAGAAAAGCTATTAAGAGGACAAGATGGATGCTTTAGAAGAGTAAGGAATATGCCTGTCAGGTTTAGTATGAAGATGTCTACAAACCTGGCAACCAATGAGGACTCAGACTGTGGAAAGACTGGTCTGTGTTTGGCATTTTGTATTTCTTAAAACATGTATTCATTGTGTGTGGGAGTCGCGGGCATGCCCAAGGCAGAGGACAGCTTGTAGGAATTTGTTCACCTCCCATCACTCTGGTGGTGGGCCTCCGTTGTCAGGCTCGGGGGGCCAGTGCCTCCCTGCTTAGCCAACGTTTGTCCTCTAACCAAGGTAAACACTTTCTGACTTCCCATATGCTTTACTTGTCATCAGTGTCCTGGCCAGAACATATGCTCAGGGAGACGGAGACTTGTGTTTTACTACTGTTGAGTTTCCAGGGGTCATGAGTATGAAAGTTTGAACTTGTTGATACTTTGATAGTGATAGCGGAGACCAGATGACCAGCCAGCAGAGGGGTGGATTAGATTAAGAATATTTATACAGCTGTCTTTACAACAATTAATACATATGTGTTCATTGTGTTCCTCCCAGTTTACAATTCTGATGTAATTGATAAGCAGACTGATTCCGTGACGGCTGGAGATGCACGAGACAAGGCCGTTATCATTTTAGTTCCCGTTAGACTCGGTGGAGAAAGAACCAATACCGACTATCTGGAGTTTGTGAAGGTAAGAGGTGCTCATTTCTCTTTTTGTTTTTCTGTTCAAGGCAGCAGTACCTAATATAAAAAAATAGAGAAGAGTTGCAGTTTTTTTTCCACGAGTAAGTCGTGACCCTGCAGTTACACATCTGTCTATCTTGGCATCAGGCATTTTAAATTTCAGCATTGAGAGGTCATGTGTGAGTCTGAAGAGCATCCTTCTATGACCGAGTGAAACGCCTTTCAGTCTTTGCGCTAATTGGTGGCATTTAGGAACGGGGTTTGCAATATGGCTCCTACGCTGTATCCTTTTCTGATTAAAAATATATTTATCTTAGTTATTCTTAAAACTAGTATTAAACCAAGTCAAACTAACTGTTAAAACAAACTTTTTTAAAAAAGATTTATTTATTTATTATATGTAAGTATACTGTAGCTGTCTTCAGAAGCACCAGAAGAGGGCATCAGATCTCATTACAGACAGTTATGAGCCACCATGTGGTTGCTGGGATTTGAACTCAGGACCTCCGGAAGAGCAGTCAGTGCTCTTAACCACTGAGCCATCTCTCCAGCCCCCTAAAACAAACTTTTAAAATTGCTACTGTATTTCATAATCTGTTACTGTGACACTGTGGTGCCAGTGAGAAATTGATGAGATAAGCAGAAGTGAGATAGCATGGCGGGCCGCCTCCCTTTCTTACGAGCCAGTTTAAAGTCTCCTCAACCCCATAGCATATAGTTGTGTTTCTTGAACCAAAAGAACCTGTCTTGCTTAGGCACTAAGACATTCAGTTTTGAAGCAATACCTTTGCAATATCGAGTATTTGGTTAAGTTTGTAGCTTTGCTATTTCAGTTTTAATAAAATGACTTTTCTCCTTGCCGTGATGAAACACTTGGCAGAATAAACTTTAGGGGGTCGAAGTTTGTTTTGACTCAGTGCAGAGAGGTTCAGTCCTTATCCTACAGGTGACACGTAGCCCAGGATAGCCAAGAATGCTAACCTGCACAAGATTGGAAGCTTACTTAAGACACTATGAGATTTTCCTTTTCCTTTTCTTTTTGCTTTGGTAACTGGAATGCGTGGTCCTTCAGTGTGAACTTTGGTGATGACAGTGTTGTGTTACAGTGTCACACAGAACAGATGTGGGTGTACATGATACATGAACTTCTACTTGCACATCTGTGTGTCTTCCAAGTGCAGACGGTCCAATTACAGCACCAGACAGTGCGTGTGCTTGTGGTAACACAAAGAGTGCAATCCATGTCGCCAATAAAGCTTCCCACAGCCACTGCAGATGATAGGCGTTTAGCGTTACTTAGAAGACAGTAGTATTCTTACTTGATGGTTAAGGTCGCGTCCACTCCTCGGCTGTGTCTCCTGCACTGCCCACCACGCTTGACAGCTGGTTTCCCTTTGCACTACACCAGCAGCTGGGTTACAGGACCCCGACCTTGCTTTCTACTTTGCTACCAGTTACTTCTTATGGTCAAAGTAAATATAGTCCCCAACGTGTTACTGTGTCTTAGTCCTGGCATTGCGTTTACAGTGTCTCAAAGGAAAACAACTGAGGCCAGGGAGACAGATGGCTTAGCCAGTCAAGTCCCATAGGACCTGAGTTTGAACCCCACATGCCCACAGAAAGTTGGGCATGGTGGCGTGTTCCTAAAATACCAGTACTAGGGATGTGGACTCGGACTTGATGGCTAGGCAGCATAGCCAGTCAGTTAGTAAGGAACCTAGAACAATTCAAATATTACGAGGGTTTGTAAGCATAGACTACAACCATTAGTTATCAAAGAGATACATGTATTTATTGATAAGAAAATTGTTCATGGCACAATGAGTGCCAAAAAGATCAAGTAGCATGGGGCTGGAGAGATGGTTTAGTGGTTAAGAACACTTACTGCTTTAGCAGAGAACCCAGGTTCGGTTCCTAGCACCCACATCAAGTGGCTCACAATTTTCTGTACCTCCAGCCCCACGGAGTCTAATGCCTTCTGGCTTTTGTAGGCATCTTTGTGGATATAGTGTACGTAACTTACACAGGAGTACATATACGTGGAGATTTTTTTTAAATCCAGAAAAAGAAAGTAGCATATACAGTGTTTAGCCACATAAAAGTGTACTAGTAAATCTGTAAATGTAACGTTGGCAGATGTGGGGGAGATATTCTCCCAAATTTTAATAATAATGAGCTCTAAGCTAGGTGTGGTGGCACACACCTGTAATACCAGCATCTGGACAAGCGGAGGGAGGGAGGTTAGTTCAGGGTCATTCTCAGCTTTGTAGTAAGCTTGTGGCTGTCCAGGACAGCATGAGACATTGTTTCAAAAATGGGAAAAAAATGATCCTTTGGGTATTCTAATTTTTTTGTGTTGTGTATCATAAAAAAAAAATAAAAATAAAAAAATAAATAAATTTTTAAGCGACCACACGTTATTTTTAAGAAAACAAATTAGAAAACACTTTCTCTGACTTGGTTTATTTGTTAAAGGAAGAACATTGTCCCTACACAGATGTGTTAGTTACCCACCTCAGAGCTGTGACAAAATTCCTGACAGCTCATCTTGGCAGGAGTGTGAGGTATCTGGAGTGTGAGGTGTCTGGGGTGTGAGGTGTCTGGAGTATGAGGTGGCAGGGGTGTGAGGTGTCAGAGGTGTGAGGTGTCTGCTGTGTGAGGTGTCTGTGGTGTGAGGTGTCTGTGGTGTGAGGTTTCTGGAGTGTGAGGTGTCTGGGTTGTGAGGTGTCAGAGGTGTGAGGTGTCTGGGGTGTGAGGTGTCTGTGGTGTGAGGTGTCTGGTGTGAGGTGTCTGGGATGTGAGGTGTCTGTGGTGTGAGGGGTCTGGGGTGTGAGGTATCTGGGTTGTGAGGTGTCTGGGGCATGAGGTGTCTGGGGTGTGAGGTGTCAGGGGTGTGAGGTGTCTGGGGCATGAGGTGTCTGGAGTGTGAGGTGTCTGGAGTGTGAGGTGTCTGTGATATGAGGTGTCTGTGGTGTGAGGTGTCTGTGGTGTGAGGTGTCTGGAGTGTGAGGTGTCTGGGGTGTGAGGTGTCTGTGGTGTGAGGTGTCAGGAGTGTGAGGTGTCAGGGGAGTGAGGTGTCTGTGGTGTGAGGTGTCTGTGGTGTGAGGTGTCTGGGGTGTGAGGTGTCTGGGGTGTGAGGTGTCTGGGGTGTGAGGTGTCTGGTGTGTGAGGTGTCTGGGGTGTGAGGTGTCTGGGGTGTGAGGTGTCTGGTGTGAGGTGTCTGGGGTGTGAGGTGTCTGGTGTGAGGTGTCTGTGGTGTGAGGTGTCTGGGGTGTGAGGTGTCTGGGGTGTGAGGTGTCTGGAGTGTGAAGGAACGAGCAGCTGGAATCCCAAGTAAGAGTCTGATGACCTTCCCTGCCCTCTTCTAGGGAATGTTGCGAGGCTCTTCATGAGGGTCCCATTCAGGCAATGACAGCTAGTCTGATTTAAAGATGGCAAGGCTGTGTCATAGCAGGGGATAGACTCTTACAGCTATACAATACTGTTGTTTACCCTCATGATGGCTTGCCTGGTGGGAAGCTGCATGTCACTTACCGCCACTGCCTAGCCTTAAAAGAGGATACCATATTTGTATATTATTAGCTTAGGAAAGATCAGAATCCAAGATTCAAAGGTTTTTTTTTTTGAGACAAGTTTTGCTTCATAGCCCAGGTTAGCTTTGAAGTGCTACCTTCTGCCTCAGTCTCTTGAGTACTAGGATGCTGTATACATACCACTGCGTTTACCTCCAAGTATGTTCTCTGATGAATGTATGACAGCTTTTGCATTGTAACAAACGGTCATGAGCTGGACAGTGTTAAGATGGGAGGTGGGGGCCATCTGAATTATAATGTAAACATCCAGTATGCAGGATGGTCTTCCGCAACCCCGGGAAGGGGTCATTTGGGGGTTGAGAACCGCTGCTCTGGATCGTAGAGCGTGCTCTCGTCAGAAGAACAAGAGCTTTGCCGTGACACGACTTCTCGTGCTTTGTGGTGGTGTTCTCTCTTTTCTGCGGCACATTGTGGCCTGTCCATGTTGAGCAACATCCTGATGAAAATATTTGATGTGAATTAAAACTGAGTGGTGACAAGAGAAGGGGAGGCAGTTTGGAAGACACGGATCCCAGGACACGGAGCACATGTAAAAAAGTAGTAACTGTTGGCGAGAAATTGGGGCACTCGTAAAATCGGCAGTGCAGCCTCGGCTACTTCAGGTCATTTCCACCTGCCTCCTGATCTAAATCTATTAATTTCCTTTGGCAGGGTGTTTTAAGCCTGGAATATTGTGTAGGTATCATTGGCGGCAAACCTAAACAGTCTTATTACTTTGCTGGATTTCAAGGTCAGTGACTAAGTATGATTTTTTTGAACTGTTTTCTTTTAAAAGTGTTAAGTTATTATGAGGTTGTTTGAAACGAGGTGGTTAATGGAGATCAATGAGTCCCTCATTCCATTGTCAAGTCCCTTTCAGCCACTCGCACTGGTCATTTGGTCCACAGCGTAATTGGGTTCCTTGAAATGTGTGCTTGGTTTCTGTAACGGCACAAACAAAGCACAACTCACTGGTTTCCTTGAGCCCAGCAGACCCCACTATGTTCTGGCAGCTGCGATTTGCATATTTACTTTTTCCCGGTTTTTAGCGGTGTTAGTTGATAATGAAATGACAAGCAATATGTTCTTGCTGTCAGAACAGAGAAGCCAATGCATTTTTCATATGCAAACTGTAGAGTATAATTGTGTGTTTGTGAAAGTAATTTCATCACCAAAAATTAAATGACAGTCTCATCGCTTTATAAAATTCTGCTTATACAAGCATGTTTGATTATGCAAAGTTAATCTGTGCCGTGCAGACCCATGTTTTCGTCCGCGAGCCTCAGGCTGGCTGGCTGCTACACCTAGCCTTTTTTTCAGCTGCTCTACATAGAAATTGGATTGTAAGCAGTGTCATAATAAGGTGTTTTGTGAATTACTTGTCTTCTGTTTTGTCCTTGTAGATGACAGTTTGATTTACATGGACCCTCATTACTGCCAGTCTTTTGTAGATGTCAGCATAAAGGATTTCCCTCTCGAGGTACTGTACATAGGGAGCTGGTATTGTTCTCTTACTGTATGAGCAGACTGTTATTTAGAGGTGTGCTAGGCAACCATGCTTTTCCAGTATTACAATCATAAGTTAGTATTTTGCTAGTCTGTAAAACCGTAGTCAACACTGGTCACAGGCTGCTGAAGTTTCATTTGTGATTTGCTGTCTTCCTCATTCATGTCTCTGACTCCTTAGACACCCTGATCGCACTGAAATGAATGATCAAGGATCTGAGTACTTCTGTAGCCAGCTGTCTAGGCAGTACCTAGAGGAGACTTTATAGGGTTAGGTCTGTCCTGGAAGGAGAGGAGACAAAAGAATGGTTTCCCAAAGAAAAGCTGACGGCTTGGTGTGGAGCGGCAGGGTGGGACCTTGGAGCCTGCCTCCGCTTATGTCTTCAGGGGTGTATTTGGATTTCTAGCCATCACTGAAGCTCATTTCATAGACTCTTCTGTCCCTGTAGGTGGTCATTTTGTCATCCAATATTTTAGTCAGAGAAGTTTGAGTTCCAAAGTGAGACGGGTAACTCTTTTATCAGACCCGGGCGATTTTGTTCAAATGTGGTACACGTTGTGTTTCAGAAATGGCTTTGAGCTAATATTAACACTTAGTAGTATCCAAGGGGGTCTATATGAAAGCCAACTGCAAGATTAAAGTCTGGTTTAGAAATATGTATTGTAAGACAGCTTAGCCTTGTTTGTAATCATGTGTTCCTCAATCCATAGAATGTTGCATGTGAGCCTTAACACACCGTAGGAGGTCTGTCGGGCAGCCGTGCCTAAGGGGTAAGGCCTTACCCTCGCCAGGCAAGAGTGCTGCCACTGACCTCGGCCTCCAACCCTCAATCTCACTTTCTGCTTTAGTCATATCAAATGAAGGTTTTAAACTGCCTTGCGTTCCACAGCATCCTTGCTTTGATATCTTGTATACACACTACTGAAACTTTGTGACAGGCGGTAAATAACATTCATAATCTAAAACCTCTTTTATACTTTAATTGTTAAAAATCATTTTTGTAAGCCGGGCAGTGGTGGTGCACGCCTTTAATCCCAGCACTTGGGAGGTGGAGGCAGGTGGATTTCTGAGTTCGAGACCAGCCTGGTTTACAGAGTGAGTTCCAGGACAGCCAGGGCTACACAGAGAAACCCTGTCTTGAAAAACCAAAACAAACAAACAAACAAACAAACAAAAACCCAAAAACAAAAACAACAAAAAACCCAAAAAACATTTTTGTAGATTTTTTTTTAGTGGATGAAGAAATTTAAATCACAAACATTTTAAATCCAACTCCGTGTAAATAATTACTTGTAATGTTGATGTTTTTACTGAGTGATCTAACTGGGTCTAACTGGGTTGTGAAATTTGAAATACAGATTTAAACTAGAGAATATGTTTTAATATATCATTTGCTATTATTCTTACATTTTTAGAGTTGAACTTAAATTTTGAAATTAAATTTTGCCGACTTCTTTCTGAACTGCCGTTTATTAAATGTTGTACATGAAAGTCTGTGGATGTCTCCTGAACTCGTCTGTGTATCTCCGAATGCTTTGTTATGCCTTTGTTTAATTTTCATCTTTGTGATATTCTCACAAATGTTAGGCTCTGTTGTTGACTTAGCTTGTGTAATGAGTAGAATCTTCCTTGTCCTTAGTTATCTATCTCGGTGAGGATGTTTGTTTGTTTGTTTTTTGAGACAAGGTTTTTCTCTATAGCCCTGGCTGGCCTAGAACTTGCTATGTAGATCAGGGTGGAGATGTACTTACCTCTGCCCCAGGCAGTGCTGGGACTAAAGGTGTGCATTACCATGCCCAGCTGAGGGCAGCTGTTAATGTATAAAACACACATATGATTTTCCAAGGAGACAGCGGGGCTCAGAGGAGCAGTTTAACAACCTCAGAGAAAACGTCGTGAGAAGACAGTGGAAAAAACCAGAAGAGGATGAGGGGAACCCGGGGCCTCAGCGGCGAGTGCAGATTGTGTTGAAGGTTTCATTGTCAGTGACCAGAATAAGACAGAATCTTAGTTGTTAGAGTGGGAGGAGCATAATGCAGTGTACCTTCATATGTAGGCGTGTATTTATACATATGCCCATATGTATATAATTTTATATTCACATATGGTTTTGTGTACTCACATGAAATGTATATACAATGTTTCTTCTACTCAGCTTCAGCTCAGAGTTACCTGAGGGAGTCTCAAGTGGGGGGATTGCATCAACCAGCTTGGCTTGCCAGCTTTTTGTGGGGCATTTTCTTGATTGCTAATTGACATAGGAAGCCTGGGTGGTGTCATCCTTAGGCAGGAGGCCTTGGACTGTCTAAGAGAGTTAGCTGAGCAGAAGCTAGGGAGTGCGGCAGTGAGCAGCCCTCCCCCATGGTTTCTGCTGTAAGCCCCAGCCTTGAGTTCTGCCCTGGCATCCCTCATTTACAGACTGTGATCCAAAAGCTGAAATAAGCTTCTTTCCAAGTTACCTTTGGCCCTGCTGTTGTCCCGGACTAGGACAATGTTACATATATGTTATTAGTGAAGTAAGGTTCCCTAAGTCAGACTCTGTGAGTTCTTATTTCGTATACTTCTAGAATTATAATTCTTTAAGATGATATTTAATTTTTTAGTACTATGTTTTGAGATGGGGTCTCACTGTATCACCCTGGCTGGCCTAGAACTCACTTTGTAGACCAAGCTGGCCTTGAACTCACAGAGACCCACTGTCTTCCAAGTGCTGAGATTATTGGCATGTGCTAACACTGCTGGCAGACACTAAGTTCTTAAAGGTCAGAAAGGCCCCGTCAATGGGTATGTGTATCTGTTCCAATTCCTAGGGCCCCAGTTCCAACTATATGATAAGGATCATATATAGTGGTGACACTCACCACCAATAAATGAAGAAAAATGGTGGCATTAAAGTTATTGGACAGACAGACAAGTGAGGAAGGTGAATTTGTCAGGCAAAGATATACTCTTTATGAATCACACATGTAAATTACAGATAACAGGCATGTTCTCTAACAAACGTGTACTGCAGTTAGTAGGCACGTTCTCTTACTACTTAGGAAGCTTCAGCCCAATCTCCAGAATGGCATAGGCATACCTAAGTACAATTATTCTGGTGTCGTTTATATGTTTAGGTAATAAAATCCATTATGCCAATAATTATTATTCTTAGAGCATATATAAAGAGTATGAACCCACAGTATCTCTTTTAGGAAATGAATTCCTTAATTAAACATGTGATCATGTCTGGAATTTAATAGGTGCCTAATAATTGTTCAGGCAATGAATAAATGATGCATTAAAATGAAATAAATAGTTGATTCTTTTTTTTTCCAGAAATATATTTCATTGTTACAGAAGGAAATATACGTAGTTATTACTCCCTAAATTGTGTATGTAGGTAGAGGCTGCTATTACCAGACATCAGAATTTTAAAATTAAATTATACATGCCTAGCTTAAAGAATTATCATAAAATGAACATAGCCTAGCAACACCACTTTGGAATATATTTAAAAGGCAGACTTATTTCACAATAAATAGAAATGATTTGGAATTTAAATTAATATTGTTTTGACTTCAGAATCTTAGGTAAACACAAAACAACATGACTTAAACATAGATGGATCTAAGGTGCCTTTCTGAGCCCTACTCCTCGAGTAGGGACAGCCACGAGCAGCTTCACTTTTGAGTGAAATCAGAGACTTTAACTGTGGTTTGTGGGTAATTAACAAGTTCTTTGTAGACATCCAAAAAACCCCAAGTTACAGGTTAGTGTTTGTGGTTCTTATCTATGGAGATTATGGTGGAACAGGCATATGCTGTCCTAGTGACTGCTTCTAGGAAAAGCTCTGTCAGTGCTTTGTGGCGAGAAGGACGCAGTCACAGGAGAGCTAATCTTGTACCACTGGGCCTTGTACAGACCTTTTGACTGTCTTCCTTACCAGGGAGTAAAAACTGAAGAATCAGTTCTTGTTAGTTGTTTTCAACAAATTGGGCAAATGGCTATTTTTAGACATGTGCTATGTAAAAGACTTTCTCATAAATATGACCTAGAACTGTGCTGTGTACCCCAACACACTCCTCTGGATTGCAACCTATAGCTTTCTTAGCTTTTCTGTGCTTCAGATCTGTTTCTTAATCTCTTTAAAATAAAATAGTTAAAACCACATTAAGGAAAGTCCAATGAAACAGTGCTTGTATTGGGTAGTGCCAGAGAGATCGACTTTAGCTAGCGGGGATCCCACTAATTAAAGAATGAACACATTAGCTAAGCACTTTGTACAGGTCAGGGTTTGGTGCATGTTTACTGGCATGCTGTGGACTGTAACACAGAGCTGGCCTGCCCGGAAGGTATGTCCTTTGCAGGGCCCTTATGGGCGAGTTTCACCTGCCTCCTCTCATGCTCTGTATGGGAATGACCATTAGAAAAGAAAATTGGGAGAAAATTGAATTATGGGCCAATAGTTTTACATTCAGGAGGCAGAGGCTGGGGGCTTTCTGTGAGTTGGAGGCCAACTTGGTTTACATTGCCAAGTCTGTGCTAGCCAGGGCTACGCAGTGACAGCCTTCTCAAAGAATAAATGAAGAAAACGACAGGAATAACAAAATCAGACAAACAAAAACTCTAAAGCTGACTGTATCAGTATAGGACATTTACACAAGCCTGTGGTTTGTGTGTTAGATTATAAGAATAATCTTGTTAAGAGGTTTAAGCATTAGGAAGAACCTTCATACATCCACGTGCACACGCAAGAAGTTTGTTCCTTCTAATTCTAAACAACTATGCTATGACAGAATTTTTACATTTAAAAAAAGACTTAGTTTTTATTTGAGGTGTATGAATATGTGCATTTCATGTGTGCAGTGCCCATGGAGTTCCAGAAAGAGGCATTGGATCCCTTGGCACTGGAGTTACGGGCAATTGGGAACCACTTTGTAGGTGCTGGGTCCTCTGCAACAGTAGCCAGTATGCTTAACTACCAAGCCATCTCTCCAGCCCCCGAACATAACAGTTTTAATTCAGCCATCTGTTTATAGATATTTGGTTCCTTTCTTGCTTTGGCTATATGGATAAAGCTGCTATGAATTTATAAACAATGAAGAGTCTGTATAAGACAGACTCAATTAGCCTTATAGAGATGACTGGCTAACAGGGTCTAGATTAGTCTATACATGCTGACTCTGGTGATCTGTGTTTCTTCCTTTCTTTGAATATTAGAAATGTCTCCCATGTTTGATGAACTGGCTTTGTTTTGCTGAACAGCACAGTGTCATGAGGTAGAAGGTTTGGTTAAAAATACACAATGCTGGTTCTTGTGTTTTGCATCTTTATAGAGAGTGGTAAGGGCTAAAATGCTCCTTAGAAAATGTGTTTATTATATTTTGACAAAAAGCCCATCAAGTGAGGGAAAATTAATTCCAAACTATTTTAAAAATTACAGACATTCCACTGTCCATCTCCTAAAAAGATGTCATTTCGAAAAATGGATCCTAGTTGTACGATAGGATTTTACTGTCGAAATGTCCAGGACTTTGAACGAGCGTCTGAAGAAATCACTAAGGTACCTCATTAAAAGCACTATGTAATAATGTTTGTAAACTACATGATTTATATTTCATAACAATAAATGTGTAAACTGTTACATGTACATACATGTAACTTGAATGCTACTAACTTCAGAGAGCCAGCGTTTGAGACAGATGGAGCCAGTGACTAGTTAAAAGTGTTGTCCACTAGGTGGCAGTGTTGAAATAAAAATCCGGTCAACTGTGGCTGTGGGCAAGCAATTAGGTTACATCCTATTTGAAGAGGATTTTAAAGGGCACTCCCTTAGGGGTAGGAAAAAAATTAATGAAGTATTTGATCAAGTCAAATTTCATTTCTTTTTAGTCCAAGTGGTTCTTTTATTTATTTTTTTTAAAAGAGAAGTGATATTTTTGGGTTTCTTAGAACTGCTTTATTAAAAGAAGTGTGTTACCTTCCAGTTACTGTGTCTTGTCAGGTCTGGTCTATATAGGGCTCGCTGAAGTAGTTACTCAGCCGGCTACTTCTACATGACATGTTTTTGGTACATGGGCATTGCTGAACCATATACAGAGCTTTAATGTCTCCTGTATTCAGTACATAACTGGATGGGTGTCTTTATCGGGGCCAGGAGTTACATAGGCTGCCCTTTCATGGTAAGTCAGAACAGATTAGACTCACTGTGAGACACTTGGAGCTGGTACTCAGATGTAATAGGGATTTTGTAACTGTGTAACAGCCAGTTGGTTTTATTTGTTCAGGAAGGTAGACATAGTAGGTTAACATTTTACTTCAACAATGTAAAAATAGTATGAAAATGTTAAATACAATGTCTCAAATGGAAATTTTAGTTTACTTGACCTGCCAAGAAAAAAAAAAGAAATTTAACAGGAATGTGACAGAAAAAATGTCACAAGGAGAGGGCGAGCCTGTGAGCCCCTCCTCTGGCCATCCGCAGTCCTCACCTCCTCACCTTCCCTGGTGACAGGGAGGCCAGTGAGCAGAGCAGAGCATGGAGCTCTCATTGCTTCCTTCCCTGAAATCATGGTTGACAGTGGATATTCTGGTTTGATACTCCTTTGTCTTTGTAAAATACCATGTATGTCCTAAAATATATAAAACCAGGCAATCTAGTGATAGATGTTGATATTGATAAGTATTTCCCACAGAAAGGTGAATTTCTCCATTTTCTTTGGCTTAGTTTCTATTTGGATCAGAATAAGTATGTTTGAAACAGGAGCGCAGTCTACTCCTGTGGCCGAGGCAAACCAAAGCACTTACCGAGGAGTTGCATATTGACTTTCTGATCAAAAAAATAGCTATTATGGCTTTCTTCACCAGAAAAGTAATTAGAATTATTGCTGGTGTATCAGGAAAAAGGGGAAAGGAAACTGTGCTGAGATGTCTCCTGGAAGTCCCGAGGGTGTCTAAGGACCAGCAAACCGCTCTTAAGCTATGGCCGGTGAGTGGTGTCAAAGCCTGGCTGTGTCAGTCACTGTGGCGTGGGCAGTGCTCCGCTAAGTACGCCCTGAACACCAGAATTTGGCATTTTCAGCCAGCCCGATTGTTTCTGTTTTTTTTTTTCTAATAGAATTTATTTTTTGATTTCTCTTGTTGAAAATGAAGCTAGGCAGTCTGGAGTGTCATGTCTAGTTGTAATGTTCTATGGGTGAATAGTCTCCGTATGCTGTGTGATTGAAAAATGTTAATAAAAATTATTAAGGTAATTATCAGATGGAGCACAGTCTCCAGGTATGTACATAACTACCATATACAAAGCGTAAAATGACTGAGCTGGAATTCCTGCTTCAAATAAGACATAAAGCTTCTAGACTCAAGTAACATTTATGCTGAGGGAGGGGGATTACGACAAGCAGACATATATTACATTGAATATGATAAGTGTTCATATGAATCTAGAAATAAATTGATGAGGAAGAAAGTGAGCTGAACCCAGAGAGATGGCATATCCAAGTCAAAGTATTTTATTGTGATGGTGATATTTAAGCTGAGCCTGAAAGTGTACGCATAATTTCCACTGCTTAGTAAGACGGGAACATACTTAAAGCCAAGGAAGTGACTGGGGAGAAGGCCAAGAGAAGCGACACTATGGTGCACACCCAGGCAGGGTCCACTTTGACGGAAGCCCATTGAACACACCCGGCAGGGTCTCTGTCCTCTGACCATCTGAGCAGAACGCTGAAGGGTATGCTCTGGAGACTTCAATTCTACCAAAGCAATCTTTACACTAGACTTGGAAAACTACTTATAAATTAATCCAGGGTGTGATACCTTATATTTTCATGTGGCATTAAAAACAAACATATATATATATAATCTCCCTCATATTAGGAAACAGTGTAGCGAGCATGGTTTCCCCCTTTCATTTATTTGTACAAAATTGTTTAAGTTATAAATGATGAAAGAAACGTGTTCATTAATCATGTAGAGGTAACATACATGGAAAGCAGAGAAGGCCACGTAAGAGTGTCTGTGGCTTAGGAAACACTGCGCTAGGAAGTAGCACAGTCTGAGTGACACTAGACACGTACGTTGACATAATATTGTAGAGAAGTGTGAATGTCAGGCTGGAGCAGCACATTAATAATGTATTTCATGCCATTAAAATTTAAATTTCAGGCATATAGACATATGAAGAAAAATGCCTGTATTCTAGCACCGAGCTTATGAAAAATTACACATATACTATAATTGGTTATAAACCCAGTGTAAGTGGCTCTTTTCCCAGCTGCATTTCTTTTCTTCCTTGTTTCTGGTAACTTACATATTGGATCAACCCATCACACCCATTTTGATACATCTATAAACATCATATGCTACTTTGTATGTTACCTAGGATCTCAGTCTTTATTTTGTTGATGGTCATTTAGTTCGTTTCTAAGAACCTAAAATTGTTTATTTCAAGTTTTAGTTACAAATAATATTCTATTGATTGTATTTTCTTTTTAAAAGTTATTTATTTATTTGTTTGTTTTTCAGGACAGGGTTTCTTTGTGTAGCCCTGGCAGTCCTGAAACTAGCTCTGTAGACTAGGCTGGCCTTGGCCTCACAGAGATCTGCCTTCCTCTGCCTCCTAAGTGCTGGGATTAAAGGCATATCTGAGGTGTTCCTCACAGGCTCATGTGCATGACACCTGATCCTCAGCTGGTGACAGTGTTGGCAGCAGAGGTTACAGAAGCTTTAGGGGAAAGCTTTCCTGGCTTGTGTGTGTGTGTGGGGGGGCATCCCCAGGGGTGGGAGGCGTCCCCAGGGGCGGGAGGCTGCAGGGGTCACAATCCCGTCCTGTTTCTGGCCCCATGCCTTTTCCTGGTCCAACCTCCTCATACATCGCTGCCACCAGGACCCACGCTGTTCATACCTCGACACCTTCCTGCCATGATGAAACCAGGAACCCAAATCAGTCTTACGGCGTGTCTTAGTTAGGGCTTTACTGCTGTGACGAGACACCATGACCAAGGCAACCCTTATAAGGACAAGCTCTTACACACTTAATTGGGGCTGGCTTACAGGTTCAGCCCATTATCATCATCAAGGCGGGAGCATGGCAGCATCCAGGCAGGCATGGTGCAGGAGCAGCTGAGAGTACTACATCTTCATCTGAAGGCTGCTAGGAGAAGACTGGCTCCCATGTGGTTAGGAGGAGGTCTCGTTGCCTGCCCCCACAGTGACACACTTCCTCCAGCAAGGCCACACTTCCTGACAGTGCCATCCCAAGCACATTCAAACCACAACACAGTTGGTCATAGCAATGAGTCATGTTAAGAGGATCAGGATGCTGGGCCATCACACACATACACACACAAATAATAAACTCACATAAATAATAAATATAATAATTTGAGAGAGGGAGAGGGAGAGGGAGAGGGAGAGGGAAAGAATAAATACCAGGCTAGCCTCAGCTACATAGCTTCAAAGCCAGCTGGAACTACGTCAGGATCTGTCTAAAAAAACAAAAACAAAAATAAATAAATGAATAAATTCAGGGGCTAAAGAGATGGCTCGGTGGTTTAGAGCATTTGTTGCTCTTCCAGAGGACCTAGGTTTGAATCCCAGTACCCCTATGGGGGCTCACAGCCATCTGTAACTTCAGTTCCAGGGAATCTGATGCCCTTTTCTGACCTTTCAGGCACCAAACATGTCCAGGGGAAACAGACATCATGCAGCCAAAACAGTCACACATAAGATAAAATAAATAAATCTAATAAAAATTGTAATCAATCAATAGAAAAAATTTAGTCAATCAGATTCAATTGAAGAGGAAGACCTAATAATCATAGTTGTACATAAATTAATGATATTGCCACAAAAATATATATAAGTAAGAGCAAAAAAATATAAAGAAGAAACAGAGAAGTTTACACCTGCAGGTGGGAACTTAGCCCACATCAGACCTGGCAGCAGGCCCCCTTATCTACTGAGCTACCTTGAAGGCACAAGTCTCTGATTCTCTCACTCTCTCTGACTCTCTTCTGCATCACAAGTGTTGGGATTACAGGCCTGCACCACCTCGCCTGGCCCAACTGAATCATTTACAATTATATAATTACAATTGCTTCTTCTGTCTCTGGTAGCATTTCCTGCCTTACGTTCTGTTTCTGGGCTTCGCTGTCCAGAATCTGAGTCTTGCAGGATTCTGGATTCCTTGTGTTGTAGTGAGTGGTGCCTTCCTTCTTTCTCATGCTGCTGCTGTCTGGGGTCATTTTGTGTCGCTCTTAATTGTTTTCATAGTTATTTCTTGTAGTGCTTTTTGTTGATGAACAAATACTATTTTCGTTTGTTCATGTCTTTATTTTGCATCCATTTAAAAGTGACAGAATTCTTAAAGAAGAGTTGAAAATGTCATACATTTGCCCTGGAACCATGTGAGAGTAATTGCTAGCACGATGCCCCATTATGCTGAAGAACTGAGTGTGCACTTCTTACAAACAAGGACCTTCTCCTGCATAAGCTCAGTTCAGCTGTTCAAATCAGGGAAGTGATGCTGTTTATCACGTGAGCGTCTGGGCTTTAGAAGGTACCACATGGCATCTATGTGTCTTGAATCTGCTTTAATCTAGAGGAGTTTACCATCTTCCGTGGCTCTCACTTTATGGTGTACTTTTAAAGATGACCAGATTTGCTTAAAAAAAAAATCCAAACAAAAAAACAAGACATGTGTGGTAATTTTATAGCTTGTCTCCAATGATGGGTTTACCTTGTGTTTCCTCATGATTCTCAGGTCCCCCTTTCAGGTCTTACACCTGTCAGGTCATGTGTATTATAGCAGGTGACACAGAATACTGTCTTCCTACTGAATTTTAGTGGCTGGCACATGATTTCAATTTGTCCCTTTTCTATTACCTTAGGTGATGTCTACTGCCTCAGTGCACTTAGTAGGCCAGAGACACACTGCCCCTGCCCTGTGTGGAGGTGTGTTTTGCCTAGCCCCACCTACTGGCTTCAGAAGTGAATTGCGTTGGAGGTATTTTCATGGGACCTAGGGTTCTTTCTATGTTTCGGCCTCTGGCATCACTCCACCCTAGCAGGTTCTCTGTCTTTACAATGTACTCTTCTCACTTGCTTCCAGAAGCTTTTCAATGGTGCTTTTATCTATTTTATCCATCCTTACGGTTGCTCTTGGTGATGGAGTTAGTTTGCCACTCGATGTTTTATCAGGCCTTCCTAACAAGGGTATTTATAAAGTGGCTTTTAGCTATTTTTTTTTAAAGCGGTAAGACTTGACTATAAAATAAAAAGATCCATTTTAAAAATCGTAAAATTATTTTTATTTTTTTATTTCACTAGAATTCTGCCACAGGTACTACGTATAGAAGGAGACCTGTTACATTTTATCTGCTACCCATCCAAAGGAATGTGGACACTAAAGTAAATTATAAAAGTGCTAAAGAGAAGCAGAACGATTGAGAGGGAATTTGGTTGTCCTATAAATCAGCAACGCCGTCTTCACGGGCCCTGCCCTCACCCTGGGTCTTTCTCCACCTCACCCCCTGTGTGCCGCACAGGCACCTCCCACTCAGCGAGGGATCTAAGTGGTTCCTGACGACCTTTCCATCACCCTGGCCCATCCCGACCCCTTCCTTGAAATGTCTGCTCTAGTTTCTTTCTTTCTCTTTCTTTCTTTCCTTCCTTTTTTAGTTTTTTTCGAGACAGGGTTTCTCTGTGTAGCCCTGGCTGTCCTGGAACTCACTCTGTAGACCAGGCTGGCCTCGAACTCAGAAATCCACCTGCCTCTGCCTCCTGAGTGCTGGGATTAAAGGCGTGCGCCACCACTGCCCGGCTGCTCTAGTTTCTTAACAGTCACCTTGCTACAGTCTGTTGCCAACACAGCTGCCACAGTGGTTTTATTTAATGTGTGATTAAGGGACTGGAGAGACAGCTCCGTGGTTAAGAACACCGGCTGCTCTTCTAGAGGAACTGGGTCTGAGCCCCAACACCCATAAGGTGGCTCACAACCCTTTGTAACTCCAGTTCCGAGGGATCCGATGTCATCTTCTGGCTTCCATGGCCACTGTGTGCACAGACAGACAGACGTACATGCGAAATACCCATTCCTATAAAATTACTTCTCATTCATACCTTCATACTTTCTTTCCAGCCTCTTCAGAGTCAACACTCAAACCTGCACTAACTCATAAGGCTTTATGGGGCTCAAGAGGGATCCCTGCTTCTTCCCCCACCCGCCCCGGACCTCACCTTCTGCCTCTACTCCCAGCTCCCTGGTCCAGCCACAGCTGACCGACCTCTCCCTGCTCTTGCTTTGCTCTGTGTGTAGGATTCCCTCTCAACAGATGCAGATGTGCTCGTGGTCCTTCCTTTGCCTCTTCCAAGTCTTTATTCACGCTCTCTGCTTAGACTTCTAGCTGTCCGTGTGCAGTCACTCCTTCCTGCTTTGTCTCTTTACTGCTTGTCATTCATTTTACGTGCATGTAGCTCATCTGTGTGCATTCTGCCACTTGAGGTTCGCATATGCCTTTTCCACTGCAGTGTTACCTTGGCAAAGTTATGGAGAGTTTGTGGTTGGATTACCAGTGCTACGGAATGCTTGTCACATTCTAGGGGTCAGTAAATGTTTGTTGAATGAAAGACTGAAGTAAAGAGGCTTTGTTCAAAGTTTTTCTTGTAAGTTGTCAAAGAGCTCAATGATTGAGCTATATAGAGAGTCTTCGGTGTATGTTCACCCATTCCAGTGTTATTTTCCTTAAATTGCTGTGGTCTTATCTTAACATTTACAATAGTCTATTGATTTAGAACTATTAGTATGTATAACTCAAAATACACTTTTCAAAAAGCTAATTTCTATATGTATATGTATATGTGAGGGTAATATGTACACATATCTTAAAAATCTGTTGATTGTGCCAGGCTTCTCCATTCAGGAACAAAGTGATGACCGGTGTGAGGTTAAAACCCAGCTTGGCTGACCCTCGCCCTCCCATTGGGCCCCTCCCCTTCTGTGTCTCCAGTTAAATCCAAGCTTGGCTGACCCTCGCCCTCCCACTCCTGTTTCCCTGGGGCCGCCCCCTCCCCTTCTGTGTCTCCAGTTCTTCCCTGGGAATGATGAATCCAACTTCTAATTTTCTGTCTTTCTCTTCGCTCTGGAGGCCTGCACTTCTGTTTCCTGTAGGGAGTTGGCTGTTGACAAGTTTGATGTTGTTGTAAATTCCTGTCCCCCGAATGGGAACATCTTTCTTTGGAAGTTCTCAGATTTGAGTTCTAACTGTTACAACCTAAGATCTGATATGCTGTGCATCAGTGAACAAGCGCCTTCCCTCTCTGATATGCTGTGTATCTCTCTAGTTGGTGCTGCCTGAACATCATTCTGAAGACTACGAAGTCAGTGGGGTTTATGACGTGTACTCGGCCTGGTTCACTGTTTTTCTGTAAGATGGCCACAGTGTTGACTCACACGTCCTCATTTGGGGTCCTGTTCATTCGATGTCCTTAAATTCTTTCTGTTAAGGAGTTTTTCTTGAAATAGAGAAAATAATTTCATTTCATCTTGTTTGTTTGTTCTGTGTGTGTGTGTGTGTCTGTGTGTGTGTGTCTGTGTGTGTTGTCTCTTTGCATCTGTATCCTGTTTCTCTCTGAGTTCTGCAGGGCAGACCTGAGGGCTATCCGTAGCTTCTGCTAACACACCTGCTTAGCCTGTGGACTTAGCTCGCATTCTGCTCCACTGTCCTGGAAATGGTGTAATGGGAGTATTTGTATTTTCTCTCATATTCCTTTTAAAAATAATTGTTCCTAACCTGATTATCAAATAAGATATTCCTTTTGTTGGCAAGCATATTACCTGATAGTGCTACTGTTTGAGGCCAGAAAAAACGCACAAACAAACAAGAATATTAAGAAACTAATCACTGTAGCTGGATAGATGGCTTAGTACTTAAGAGCACTGGCTTTGTTTCCACAGGACCTGGGTTCAATTCCCCGCATCCACCTGGTGACTTACAATTGTCTGTAATTCCAGTTCCAGGAGATCTGGCACTCTCTTCTGCTTCAAGGGATCCTGCATGCATATGAGGCATATAACTCAAAGAAGCACATGCACACACACAAATAAATGATAAATCAATAAAAACTAAAAAAAGAAATTACTTCATTGTAGAATAGAGGTCAACACAAAAAAATTCTATGGCTAGTTATCCTCTAGCTGCAGAAGAAAGTTACATTCATGGATTTTGAGATCAGAGAGGCATTCAGTGCCTTCGCAGGGTTTGTTGAGTCCCTGGCTGAGCACCCCACGCCTCTCACTCTAAGTGAACTGTCTGCTAGATACACCTTGCACACAGCTGAGAATGCAGCCTCCGGTCCACCCGCTGGCAGGGCTTGTTACCTTAGTGTAACCAGGGTCTCAGCCTGGCCCTTTCTGACCACAGGCCCTGAAGATGTGCTTAGCACATGGCCTTGCTTGGTTTTTTACCTTTTTTTTTTTTTTTCTTTTAGAAGAAGGACCCTGATTGTATTTACGGTGTTACTACGCCCACTCACTATGTTCGTGGGTCTCGGTCATGCAGATACATTTGGGTGGTGAAGCCCGTGGCTTTCAGGGATGTTACACTGATGAGATGGGATTTAGATGCAGTGCTGTTTCTCTCCTCGCCACTTCCCCTACCCTGAAGGCAAACTAAACATATGGGACATTAAGTAATCTTACTGTAATTAAGAGAGGGAGGCCAGGGAATTATAGAGACTGTCTTTTAATGTCAACTAAACAAGCCAAGTTTAAAAAAAAAAGACTTCTTGTTGATAAAACAGTCCCTATTATTTAAAACCTTTGTTAATTTTTTTTAATTTATTATTTGCAACAACTCCACTACTAATTAATATAAGAGATATCACTATTGATAGAAATTCTTGAAGGGAACTAATTTGGGGAGAAAGAAATTGTACTCCATTATGATTGATTTGATCTGATGTTACAGTGAGCCTTCATTTGCTGTTGAAGGCTGTATAGAATATTAGTTATATTAGAATGAAGCTGCCATGGTCAAAACCTGGCTTTGTCAGCTCCCTGTAACCTTGAAACCATAGGGAAGCCGCCTGATCCTCCAGGGTTCACCACCTCATCTGCACACAATGGGTGGGAACAGTGCTTGGCGGAGAAGTAGCTGAAGCTGAGGGCAGATAATATACATTCTTAAAGATTTATGATGTATATAATGTTCAGCCTGCCTGTATGCCTGCGCACCAGAAGAGGGCACCACATCCCATTACAGATGGTTGTGAGCCACCACATAGCTGGGAATTGAACTCAGGACTTCTAGAAGAGCATCCAGTGCCCTTAACCTCTGAGCCATCTCTCCAGCCTGCAGGTAATATTTTTAAGGGGGTGAATGTAGAGTGACCTAATATATAGGAGCGATGAAGGATCGATTTTCTATCTGTGTTTTGGGATGTGGAACCAGATGGAGATAGTAAGTGAATAAAGAGTTATTCAGAAGACACTGGGAAGTGAGGTGCTGCAGGACCAAAGTGATGCTTACGAAAGAATCCCCCCACTCCCATCATTGTCATGGAAACAAGGGGAGGAAAAAAAGCTAAAGTGGTTTTTCCTTTAAGAGGTAGAAGAGTGGGTGGGACTTACGATTGCGTGTGGAGGAGGCAGAGGAGACAGATGTGAAGGACTTAGCCGCACCTGCAGCCTCAATGGAATCCAACAACGGGGCTCTTATAGTAACAAATAATTCATGTTCCATATGTGTCTGTTTATTTTATTCTATGTGCGTGGGCATTTCACCTGCATGTATCTGTGTAATCATGTGTGCCTGCAGCCTGTATAAGCCAGAGAGGGTATCAGGAGTTGCATATGGTTGTGAGCCACTATGTAGGTGCTGGGAATCAATCTCTGGTCCTCTGTAAAAGCAGCCAGTGCTCCTAACCACTGAACCATCTCTCCAAACAGTCTTTCATAGTTGTCTGTCTGTCTGTCTATCTATCCATCCATCTTTTTTATTAATTCATCTATTTATCTATCTTCTATTATTATTCATTAATTCACCTATTTATCATCTATTATCTATCATCTTCTATTCATCTGTCTATCTACATCTATGTGTGTGTGTTCATAAGTACATATATTTGATTTTAGTTGTGGCATTTTAAGACAGTATCCTCATATATTTAGTCCAGACTAGCATCCGAGTGCTGACCCTCCCGGGTTCTTGGGAGTGTGTCGCACTTATGTGTGTGTGTCACCATTTCTGGCTCACAGTATATGATAGTCCATACTGTACATTCAGACATGTCACTGACGAGGGTGTGCACAGAGTATTAAGACAGACGCACTTTAAACAACTGAAAGGCTTTTCAGCGTACTTTTGACATATGTTCTTCATGTTTTTGACTGGCTTTAGAATGTGACCAACGCATATGCTGTAGCTCAGTGCAGTGACCATGGGGAGCAGCACCAGAGTGCTGTGGGCACGTGTGGTTACCTGTGCTGTCCCAGCTGTAGTAGGAGGGGCTTCGGCATGGGGAAAGTGGTTATTTCCTTGTTTTACCTACGTCCTCCTAAGTAGCTTTATGGTGAGATAAATTACTCAACTTTGTCCTCTAGATTTTTCCTGTCTAAATTCTGAGTCCTGTCAACCCAGTACACAGATAAAGTATGATTGTATTTCTTTCCTATAAAGAAATCTATGACTTGCTTCAGCATGCATTTAGCTATGCTGTGAAAACAGAATAGAATTTAGACCACTCAATCCCATTTCGAAACACACACACACACACACACACACACACACACACACACACACACACACACACAGAGAGAGAGAGAGAGAGAGAGAGAGAGAGAGAGAGAGAGAGAGAAAAGCTCATTATTAATTTTCCCATTTACAGACATGTGTTAATGTTTTCATTATATTTGCTTCCAGAGTTTTTTTTTTTTTTTTTTTTTGGTTTTTCGAGATAAGAGTTTCTCTGTATAGCCCTGGCTGTCCTGGAACTTACTTTGTAGACCAGGCTGGTCTCAAACTTAGAAACCCACCTGCCTCTCCCTCCCAAGTGCTGGGATTAAAGGCATGCACCACCACTGCCTGGTGCTTCCAGAGTTTTATAAATAGATTTATCTCTTGTTTTTAAAGATACAGGATAGGGGTGGGAGAGGGCTCAGCAGGTGAGGGTGTCTTCAAGAGACACAAATGATTTGAATTCCACCCTTAGTACCCATGTAGCTGAAGGAAAGAACTGGCTCCAGCTAGTTTTCTTCTGACCACCATGGGTGCACACACAGACATATAATAAAAGTTTGTGAAAGATTATATAATAAACGTTTGGCTCCTGGAGAGATAGCTCAGCAGTTAAGGGTGCTTGCTGCTCTTCCAGAGAACCTGTGTTCAGGCTGTTCACAACCACTAGTAACTCCAGTTTCAGGGGGTCCAGTGCCCTCTTCTGCCCCTTACCTGCACTTGCACACACATAAACATACAGTATGCACATACATAAACATACAGTATACATAGACACAAACACAGCATACACATGTATACACACGTGAGATATGTACACTCAACACACACGGCACACATATACACAGCATTCATATGTACATATAAAAGTAAATTTAAAATGATTATAGAATAAAGATTCCCTAAATCATTTGAAGCTTCTATGTGTGCTTTCAAAGCTCACTTCTTTTCAGGGTTCCATTTTTTGGATCACCACAGTTTATTTGTTCTCTCACTAAGAAACAACAACAGTATCTTGGTTACCTCCAAGTTTTAACACTGTGTAGAAGAACCTGCTATAAACATGTATGCAGAGTTTTTAAAGAAGTGCATTTATTTTTACTTTATGTCTATAAGTGCTTCTCTGCTTGGATGTTTGTGCACGACATGTGTTCCTGGTGCCTGTGGAAGCGAAAGGGTGTTAGATCCTGTGGTACTTGAGTGGGTACTGGGAACTAAACTCGGGTCCTCTACAGGAGCAGCCAGTGCCCTTACCTGCTGAGTCACCTCTCCAATCCTAGGCTGCAGGTTTTATGTGGACATTGAATTTTAATTAATTTGGATAAACCTTCATTTTTAATTTTAATGTGTATGGGTGTTTTCCCACATGTGTGTCCAATGGAAGGTAGAAAGGGAGCATCAGATCTCCTGGAACTGGAGTTATAGATGGTTCTAAGCTTCCATGTGGGCCAGTGCTCTTAACTGCTGAGACTTTTCTCCAGCCCCCTGGATAAACCTGTCTTCATTTGAGATGTCCTATTCTCATTTGAGAGTCTTCTGTGTGATTTTAAATAAACTCAGAAAGATTTTCACTGACAGTTCTCAAAGCTGGAATCAACAGGTTTTATATAGGGGGCCTTAGATTGCAGGAGGGGAGATGCACTTTACAAAGGGTAAAGGTTTTCTTTTTGACACTTCCCTTGGAATGCAGATTTAACTCTGATAATTGATGAGCATCTCGGTCATTAGCTAACAAATCCAAATGACTCCTTTCTGATCTTAAAAGGAAAGTTGGAAGACTCTAATGTTAGCTGTGCTTTGTTGATCTGAAGGCAATATGGTACGGACGCTTGCCCGTCGGGTACTGGAGTTTTACAAGTGACGGGACAGATGTGAAATGGCAGGTGGGCCTGGCATGTGGCTGGTGGCTGGTGGAGGATGGTTCTTTCTTTTAGAGATTTATTTACTTTATTTATAGAAGTACATTGTAGTAGCTGTCTTCAGACACACCAGAAGAGGGCGTCGGATCCCATTATAGGTGGTTGTGAGCCACCATGTGGTTGCTGGGAATTGAACTCAGGACCTTTGGAAGAGCAGTCAGTGCTCTTAACTGCTGAGCCTTCTCTCCAGACCCAAAGATGGTTCTTTATTTTGATATTTTTGCCCATCTCCTCTTGTTTTGTAAAATGCAAATCAAATAAATTAGAGCAATGAAAAAAATAGAAGCCCGAAACAAATGATAAAATCTGGTTTTATCAACACATTGTTAGTACTTGGTTGCTTTAAAAATGCATTGTTTCCACACCACCACAAAGGAAAAAAAGCAAATTATGTTAAATATCTCATGGAAATGTTTTAAACATTATTTCTTTTGCAAGAGTTATTTACACCACATTTCAAGAGAATCTACAAATGTAATGTGTGCATGCATGTGTGCTTGTGTCTGTGTGTGTGTGTGCGTGGTGCTTGTGTCTGTGTGTGTGTGTGCGTGGTGCTTGTGTCTGTGTGTGATAAATCTACAGGTGACAAGTCATATTTAACTGATGATTAGTGATGTGTATATGTACAGTTGATGTTCTCTCAGCCTTGGCTCTGTAGCCTGAACTTTGCAGTTTTAATGGTCCTTATTTACAATAGAATTTTGGTTTTTGCTGGGCCTGTTGGCACATGCTGGTAACCCCAGCTTTTGGGAGGCAGAGGAAGTGAGGTTGTGGCAGGTCTAGAGACATAGTCATATCTTATCTCAAAAACAAAAATGAGAAAGATTTTTTTTTGTCCAAACATTCATTCTTCAGAGAAAGTTTTCTATTCATGTTTATGAACATGGTTTATATTTTAATAAAATTTACTTAACAAAAAGATGTACAATTGTTCAAATACACTTGAATCTGCAATTTATAAACATGTATATTATGTAATAGTTGCAGGTCTCCCACAAGATTGTAGGGGTTGCTTTGTTTGGTAAGGAGGCAGTCTGTCATTACTGAACAAGAGATCACTCTTTCATGCTGACTAGATTAAAGCAGTCAACAATTTTTCAGTCAAAAATTTTAGTATAGAAATCTTTGAAAAGACCAAATCTATGTTTTACATTTTTATACATTTTTAAAATTGTGAGTATGCACATGCCGTTGTATACATGTGGAAATCAGAAGACAACTAGTAAGAATTAATTCTCTCTTTCCATCATATGGGTGCCGGGTATTGAACTCAGTTTGTCAGGGTTGGTGGCAAGTCTCTTTACTCACTGAGCCATCTCACTGGCCCTCAAACTGAATATTTAAAAGAGCTTTATATTACTGCTTTTAATATATGTCTCTGAAGTAGGGAAATTGGCTGACTTAAACTGTCTCAGGAGGATGAGGGAGAGTCATTGCCCAAGGTCACTTTGAGGTAGTTTCAGATCTGAGATAAGACTGGGTCACACTGTTTTTATGTGTCTTACTTTACCAAACAATCCTTCCCAATATTTCACCGCCATTTTGTCACATTCTAGTTACTTGCAAAAGGAAGATAAATATGAGTTACTTCTTCAGCATGACTACAGATTAACGGGACTGGAAGACTGTGGGAGACCTTGGGGTGATGAGAACTGATAACCCAGCTTGTATGTTTATGGGTAAACTGTGGTGCCAATCAACTTTAAGCCTGTAGGCAGAACAGTAAAAACAGCAGTACAAGGTGAGCGCAAGCGAGGGAAAGACACAGGACAAGGTCAGGGCTAAGCGCTTAGCTGTGTCACTGGCCCTACTGTGCACACTTGCATCCAGTGAATGACTCATTGTGCTGTCTCTTACAGATGTTGAAAATTTCCTCTAAGGAGAAATATCCATTATTTACCTTTGTAAATGGCCATTCCAGAGACTTTGATTTTACTTCTACTGCAGCCAGTGAAGAAGACCTTTTCTCAGAAGACGAAAAGAATTTCAAAAGATTTAGCACAGAAGAGTTTGTCCTCCTTTAAAGGTGAAGACATTTGTGCTCATGGGAAGCGCTCGAGCAAAGCAGAACCGAGAAGAGCGACAGTGAGCTGGAGACCCTAGCGGAGCACGTCCCTTTAACGGTGCACATTTGAAAACGCCTACATTTTAAAGGTTATTTTTCTGAATACCTTTTCTAAATGACTTGATGGCTCTTGCTTTCCAGTGATAAGTAACAAGTGATTCTGGATGCAGTCCTGTTTCCCAAAGCTGTGCTAACGGACACTACATTAACTGCAAGCCTTTTGGTCCCCAGCATTTTCTACCTGAGCCCATTGGTCCCCTGAAGGTTTTATAACATATGTTTCCTCCAAGATTCGGATCACCAGATTACTTTTAAAAGCCTAACTTTGTATTAATGACAGGAGACTGGATCTTCAGAGCTACCCAACCTCCTGCTCTTAGTGTAACCAGAGGATTTTTTGGGTTTATGTGTCTGGATAATGAAATGGACACATAAAATTATGTAAGCGGGATTTTAAGGCAATACTTACCACGATGATTTTATAGCAGCTACTCTTTATGTGTTCTGTAGAGTCTTCTATGCTGAATGAATATAAAACATTTGTTTTCCTCTCCCATCCTCTCTCCTTCCTTCCTTCCTTCCTTCCTTCCTTCCTTCCTTCCTTCCTTCCTTCCTTCCTTCCTTCCTTCCTTCCTTTCCTTCTTTCTTTCTTTCCTTCTTAAAGGACTGGGACTGGGGATTGAACCCAGGACCTTGTATATGGTAGGCAGGTGCTCTACCTCTGAGCTGTCCTAAAGTATTGATTTTTCTCCATGTATTTAAAAGTTAAATTTTCAGTAGTATCTATATTTATTTTAATTAGGCAAAGGAAATTATAAATTGTTGTAGAATTTGTTTCCTATCTTAAAAGTGAAATTTTATGGAAATCCAATGTATTACTTAATTTTTAGCTCTAATGATGAATACAAGAAAAATATGGATTCTTCTGATTTTTACTGTTTGTATAAAATGATGTCATGGCATTTAGGAGCTGAGACTATGTACAGGTTAAATCTGCCTTAAGTGTGCTGTGAGTTTACGTAAAGACAACTTGTGATAGAAGAGCATAAGAGTTATTTACCAAGTCCGGGTTATAAAACAAATACTTTAATTAAAAAACATGGGAACATAAGACACTTTTGTTTTGGTTTTAATTGTTATCTTGGAAGAATTCTATTTTTTTCTGATGAAGGGACATGATGCTGTGCCCAGGAAGCAGGGTTTTAACTATTTTACGAAGTCTTGTGTTTCAGTGCTGAATGATGACTTATAAAGACACAGACATTCAAATCATGTGTAGACATTGACCTCCTTTACCAGAGAATCCCTTTGTTCACAGATGCAAGTAAAGCCACAGCAGAGGCTTCAGTAAGCCTGAAGAGTGAAAACTGGTTAGACGTTTCCCATTGAGGATGGTTTATTGAATTGAGGCAGTCTAAAATCTAAATTTTCCCTTTGCCCTAGATAAATCTGGACAAATTAAGTTCAATACTAATTTTCCTAGAATGTCAAAGCAGCAGAAGAACGAGAAGCCACGAGTCTGCTGGGTTCTATGTGCTTCACTCTCCTTAGACAGGACCACTGCTCCTGGCAGCCACAGGAGGATGTAGACTCAGACCTTCCTGTGGATCAGAACTGGCTGTGAGTGTCCCCATGTAAGAACACTAATACAAGCCTGTTACAGTTGAAGCTCACTTCTTTCCTAGCTTTTAAAAACATAATATTACAGGAGAGTATTGGAGTGAGATAAAATTGTACCTGGAGAACGGTGAGGGGAGAGGAGGTAGCACGTTGCCTTAAAAATGCTGTTTCAGGATATTGTGCAGTCAAAGCAAACACATCTTACAGCACAGTCATCTGCCTGACGGGGTAAAAACTTTGAGATAATGACACGCATCTAAAGTGTATTCAGTGGTGTGTAGGCCTGGATGAATGTGCGGGTGGGAACTAAGAGCGGTGGGTTGATCTTAGTTATTTACTGATTTGCCCTCATCTGAGGACCAGCTGAAGCTAGATTACTCTTTCACCAGGGAAGCGGCTGCTGAACTGTTAGTCAGGACAGAAGCCCTGTGCATCCTGGCCTCACACTTTGCTTCGAACACAGACTTAAAGGTCTGTAAGACAGGATGCACAGGAAAGCAGGAGGCTTGGGAGTGCTCTCTTCCAGGGAAGATTCTAAGGTTCTAAGTTAGAGTCCTGATGGGAGAGAGTCTCCCATTAAAGATATTCAGTCTTACGTCACATTTCAGAAAGGACTTCGTACAAATTTTGATAGGATGTTTAACAAAGGTTTCCTTTGTTTTCTTTATAAGGGTTGATGATGTGATTTTTTTTTTTTTTTTTTTTTTTGCCAGTGTGTTAACCACCAGCAGGCAATTTTGAAAGTCATCCTTTACGGAGTAAATGAATGAATAAGTAAATGAAAAGATCCTTGTACTGGCTGGTTTTGTGTCAACTTGACACAAGCTGGAGTTATCACAGAGAAAGGAGTTTCAGTTGAGAAAATGCCTCCATGAGATCCAGCTGTAAGGCATTTTCTCAATTAGTGGTCAAGGGCGGAGGGCCCCTTGTGGGTGGTACCATCTGTGGGCTGGTAGTCTTGGGCTCTATAAGAAAGCAGGCTGAGCAAGCCAGGAGAAGCAAGCCAGTAAGAAACATCTCTCCATGGCCTCTGCATCAGCTCCTGCTTCCTGACCTGCTTGAGTTCCAGTCCTGACTTCCTTTCATGATAACCAGCAATGTGGAAGAGTAAGCTGAATAAACCCTTTCCTCCCCAACTTGCTTCTTGGTCATGATGTTTGTGCAGGAATAGAAAACCTGACTAAGACAATCCTTTACAGTATATTTCCAAAAAATTTCCCGAAGTACTCATTTTCCTGGTGTTAAATTAAACCAACCCCATTAAATCTGTATTAGTAAGAAGGTAATCTCAGATTAAAACTCAGATCACTTTGGAGTCCATTAACCTTGGGATTTGCCACTATGTGTGGCAAACACAACCTTATATACTAACTCCGACTCTAGAGTGGTTGACATTAAAACAGAAGGCAACAATATGACTTACCTGTGTAACCCATTCAATTTTGGGTCAGAAACCTACTTTTTAGTGATCTCTAGTTAACCTCTGTTATTCTGTGCCAGAAAGCACTTTATTCCAGTCAAAACTCAGTGTTGCAGTTTCCCCTTCTTCCTCAGAGAAGTCTCACTGACATGGTTTATTACAGATCACCGCCAATAGCTCGTGTTTGACATAGAGGTGTTTTCATGCGGAAGCATTAAAAGGAAAAAAAAAAAAACTATAAAGGATTTTCCCAAACCAGGAAACAAGATGAAGGATAGAAGATAATGAAGAGACAGTTTGTAAAAATAAAATCACTAAATGTGTTATTATTAAAGCAGACATGGGATGAGGCAGAAACTACATTTAAAGGACTGACAGGATAGAAACTAGAGGTGAGACTTGATGGCAGCAGAGGCGGGAGCTGGCTCAGGGCAAGAGTGCTTGCCCTACAGTCCCGAGTACCTGGGTGTGCTTCCCCAAATCCCACGTGAGAGATGGTGTCACTGTACTCCTGTAACCCTGGCACTGCTGGGAGTGGAGACAGAAGGATTGCTGAGACTTGCTGGCTAGCCAAGATGACAAGCTCCAGGTTCAGTGGCTGAGAGAGACAGAGCAGAACAGAACGCCTACTGTCTTTCTTTGTTCTTTGTATATGCAAGGGTGTAGGCAACCTGTAAGGCTGCCTCCCTCCCCCACAACAAAGAATATAGGAGAAGAGCAACTTCTTAGAAAGAGAAGGGACTCTTGATTTCCATAAGAATAAAAGGATATCTCTTCTCCCAAAGCCATGTTGGGCAGCTGCAGAGCACTAGGCTTAGAGGACCCCTGCTCCCCGGCTTGAACAGGGTGCTTACACAGGGCCTGCTTTTCATTTGGCAATGTCCAGATCAGTTTGCTTACCCTGAATAAGCACACGGATACAGGGAAATTAGGGCTGGGTAGGAAAGCCTGCTGTGGGGAGTAATTGGAACAGGGGTTTCAGTGGGGAGATACTACACATGCGAATTTACAGTATCCCAAGAGAAAACACGCCCACTTCTTGCTGCCTAAATATGTTGCTTTCATCTCTGTATGTCATGGTCACTGAATCATGGGAGCATGCCCAGTTGGTTGAGTTGGATTTTTATTTGATTAATCTGTTTATTCTTGGTGAAGGAAACCACCATGTAGTCAATCTCTCACGTTTTTATTTATGTGGTAGAGTTATTTCAACCTCTGGCTTGCATGGTGTTCATTCCTGTGACCTATGACCTATGACCTGTGACCTGTGACTGGTTTCTAGCCATAACCCTTTTGGATGCTAGCCCATATCTATACTCAGAGACACTCCTATTTTTGCATATAATTTGTTCCTATAAAGACTTGAGACAGTTGAATCTGAAGGGCCTGAATAATAGATGTTTTAAAATAATAGTTTAAGAAGATTTAAAATATTATAAAAGGGAATTTAAAATATTTAAAAATATTTGAAGCTCAAATTATTTTTAATCATATAGGCTTGACATGATCTCGATAGTATTCTTTTGCATAGCAGAACATATACGTGTCTACTTTAAAGTAGATATACATTCACCTGAGCATTTCACAGAGGCTGATTATTTCTGCCTGTACATTAATTAGATTTATGAGATCTGCATTACTTACCAGTAGTTTTATCACTTCTATTTTTCCGTCTTCATGACACAGTTACAAAATAACTGGTAATAAAATCCAAAAATTGTATAGTCTGTTATTTAAGGTAGTTATGGGGGTGGAGATGGTGGGGGCGTGCAACTGGATTATATATCTAATGTGCATCTAAGTCTAATAATAAGGGTATTTATTATAGTCATTTGAGTGAGCAATTTATTGCTGTAACAAAATACCTGGAACAATCAACTTAAAAAGTGGAAAGGCCTATTTTAGCTCATAGTTTGGGAGGTTTCTACTCATAGTCACTTGCCCCTCTTGCTTTTTGGCCTGTGATAAGGTAAACGTATCAGGGCAGGAGTGCATGGTGAGGGCAAAGACAAGGGAAGGAGGTCAGGTCATAATATCCTTTTCAAAGGTAATTTCTCTCCACTGGACCCCACCTCCTAAAGACTGCTGTACCTCCCAGTAGTGGCTGGGACCAAGCCTTTAACACTTGGCCTATGGAGCCACTTAACCAGCCAGAGTGTCATCATGGTGATGTGAGATGCCATCTCCGGGCTCACAGGAGGTTTTCTTTTTTAAACAACAGTCCCTCCTCCCCCCATTAGGCAGGTTCTCACTATGTTACCTGACTGACCTGGGACTGGCTGTGTGGAGCAGGTTGGCCTGGAAGGCTCACAGATCTGCCTGCCACTGCCTCCTAAGTACTGGGATTAAAGGTGTGGGCACTATACCTGGTTTAAACCACAGCTTAGTTGTGTTTGTGTATTGACACACACTGTTTTCTAAATGTACTGTTCTATGGGTTTAAAGTTTTTGTTAGATTTATTTGTGTGTGTGCATGTGTGTGCGCCTATGTGTGATTACATCAGTCCCCAGTGTACATGTGTGGATGTTGGAGGACAACTAGCAGGAGTTGGTTTGTTTCTTCCATCTTGTGAGTACTAGAGATCAAACTCAGGTAGCCACTGAGCCATCTCGCCGGCCACCTGTTGCTTTCTTTCTTTCTTTCTTTCTTTCTTTCTTTCTTTCTTTCTTTCTTTCTTTCTTTCTTTCTTTCTTTCTTTCTTTCTTTTTTTAATGTCACATAGCTGTAATGATCAGTATCGTGACATGCTAGCTTGTGTTCATTATCCCGAGAAGGAGCTCTGTGCCTGCTCTTACTCAGTTCTCAGTCCTTGCTTCTCACTTGCAGCCTGACAGCCGCTGATTTACTTTATATGAATTTACCTCTTCTGGGTATTTCTTCTGATTTCTTCATTTAGTATGACTTTTTTTTTTTACATGCTCATGTACTTCATTCCTTTTGTGATTGGATAATATTCCCATAGATTGATAAATCACATTTTGCTTATTCATGAATTGATTGACGTTTGTATTATTTATACTTTCTGGCCTCTATGAATACAGTGCGACAGCCAGCCATGTCCACGATTTTATGTGGGTGTATATTTTGATTCTCCTGGGCATATGCTTAGGAGTTAAAATTGCTAATAATATGGGGAAATTTGTGTTTGACTCTTTGAAGGACTACTAAAATGTTTTCGGGGGTAGTAACAGCAATATTTGAGGTAGGTCCTTCCAGTTTTCCCCTACCTCGCTCTCCTGGATTTTCCAAGTTAGTAACAGCATTGGGCATCTTGTCATGTGCTTTTCAGTGCTCATATGCCACAGAGGAAATTCAGGTTGATTGCTCATTTCTAAGTTGGGTCATTTGTCATTGTGCTACTGAGTGGTACGGGTTCTTTCCATGTCCTGGGCCTAAGTTATTTAGCAGTTGTATGATTTCTGGACTTTTCCTCTCAATCTGTGGGTTGTCTTATTTTTGTGATAGAGGTTTCTGTCCATGTCAGTTGGCCCCATTGCTTCGGGCTCCATGGCAAAGGACTGAATGGAGGGAGAGCACAGCCGAGGAAGAACACAAAATAGCTCCAGTTTTAACCCAAGTCTAATTTCTCTTGTGTTCTGTCTAACCCTCGGTCTGTGCTATTGGGGTCATATTTGAGAAGCCATTTCTTAATCTGTGATAAAAAGATGGTTTTATGATTTTATTTTTCCCTGGTTTTCATTTTGAGCTGATTTTTGTATATGCTATGAAGCAGACATCTGGATTCATCCTTGTGCCTCTGGCTGTGGAGGTGTCTGAGCACCGTTGTTCCTTTACCCTGCTGAACCCTGTTTGCATTGGATTCTCCATGCCAGTTTCCTTAGTGACTATATCAATTTGCACCCCATCAGCAATGAACACATTTCCTCTTTCCTCATGTCCTCTTTGACATCTCTTGTCAGATTTCTTTTCTTTTTTCTTTCTTTTTTTTTTTTTTGATACTTTATTTACATTTTAAATGTTTCCACCTTTCCAGGTCTCCCCTTTGGAAATCCCCTATCCCATCCTCCCTCCCCCCTGCCTCTATGAGGGTATTCCCCCACACCCACCCACTCCCATCTTCCTTCCCTGGCATTCCCCTACACTGGGGCATCTAACACCCTCAGGCCTAAGGGCCTGTCCTCCCACTGATGGCCAATAAGGCTCTCCTCTGCCACATATGTGGCCAGCACCATGGGTCCCTCCATGTGTATTCTTTGGTTGGTGGTCCAGTCTCCGGGAGCATCGGGAGGTCAGGCCAGTTGACACTGTTGCTCCCTCCATGGGGCTGTAAACTCCCTCAGCTCCATCAATCCCTTCTCCAATTCCACATCTGGGACCCCACACTCAGTCCAATGGTTGCTGTGAATTGCATCTTGGGTATTCCGAACTTTTGGGCTATTATCCACTTATCAGTGAGTACATACCATGTTTGTACTTTTGTGACTGAGTAACCCCACTCAGGATGATATTTTCAAGTTCCATCCATTTGCCTGCGAATTTCATGAAGTCATTGTTTTTAATAGCTGAGTAGTACTCCATTGTGTAAAGGTACCATATTTTTCCGTATCCATTCCTCTGTTGAAGGACATCTGGGTTGTTTCCAGCTTCTGGCTATTGTAAACATGGCTGCTATGAACATAGTGGAGCATGTGTCCTTATTACATGTTGCACCATCTTCTGGGTATATGCCCAGGAGTGGTATAGCTGGGTCCTCAGGTAGCACTATGTCTAATTTTCTGAGGATCCGCCAAACTGATTTCCAGAGTGGTTGTACCAGCTTCCAATCCCATCAGCAATGGAGGAGTGTTCCTCTTTCTCCACATCCTCGCCAGCATCTGCTGTCACCTGAGTTTTTGATCTTAGCCATTCTGACTGGTGTGAGGTGGAATCTCAGACTCGTTTTGATTTGCATTTCCCTGATGACTAGGGATGTTGAGCATTTCTTTAGGTGCGTCTCAGCCCTGGGAATTTCGTCAGTTGAGAATCCTCTGTTTAGCTCTGTTCCTCATTTTTTGATAGGGTTATTTGGTTCTCTGGAGTCTAACTTGAGTTCTTTGTATATATTGGATATTAGCCCTCTATAGGACTTAGGATTGGTAAAGATCTTTTCCCAATCTGTTGGTTGCTGTTTTGTCCTATTGACAGTGTCCTCTGCCTTACAGAAGCTTTGCAATTTTATGAGGTCCCATTTGTTGATTCTTGATCTTAGAGCATAAGCCACTGGTGTTATGTTCAGGAACTTTCCCCCTGTACCCATGTGTTTGAGACTTTTCCCCACTTTCTCTTCTATTAGATTCAGTGTATCTGGTTTTATGTGGGGGTCCTTGATCCACTTGGATTTGAGCTTTGTACAGGAAGATAGGAGTGGATCAATTCTCATTCTTCTACATGTTGACTGCCAGTTGAACCAGCACCATTTGTTGAAAATGCTGTCTTTTTTCGACTGGATGGTTTTGGCTCCTTTGTCAAAGATCAAGTGACCATAGGCATGTGGGTTCATTTCTGGGTCTTCAATTCTATTCCATTGATTTACCTGCCTGTCACTGTACCAATACCATGCAGTTTTTATCACTACTGCTCTGTAGTACAGCTTGAGGTCAGGGATGCTGATTCTCCCAGAAGTTCTTTTATTGTTGAGAATAGTTTTTGCTATCCTGGGTTTTTTGTTGTTCCAAATGAATTTGAGAATTGTTCTTTCTAAGTCTATGAAGAATTGAGTTGGAATTTTGATGGGGATTGCATTGAATCTGTAATTGCTTTTGGCAGGATGTCCATTTTTGCTATATTAATCCTGCCAATCCATGAGCATGGGATAACTTTCCAACTTCTGAGGTCTTCTATTTCTTTCTTCAGAGACTTGAAGTTCTTGTCATACAGATCTTTCACTTGTTTGGTTAGAGTCACACCAAGATACTTTATATTGTTTGTGACAATTGTGAAGGGTGTCATTTCCCTAATTTCTTTCTCAGCCTGTTTATCCTTTGAGTATAGGAAGGCTACTGATTTGTTTGAGTTAATTTTATATCCTGCCACTTTGCTGAAGTTGTTTATCAACTGTAGCAGTTCTCTGGTGGAGTTTTTCGGGTCACTTAAGTATACGATCATATCATCTGCAAATAGTGATATTTTGATTTCTTCCTTTCCAATTTGTATCCCTCCTTTTGTTGTCTAATCGCTCTAGCTAGAACTTCAAGTACTATATTGAATAGATAGGGAGAGAGTGGACAGCCTTGTCTAGTCCCTGATTTTAGTGGGATTGCTTCAAGTTTCCCTCCACTTAGTTTGATGTTGGCCACTGGTTTGCTGTATATTGCTTTAATTATGTTTAGGTATAGTCCTTGAATTCCTGATCTTTCCAAGACTTTTATCATGAAGGGATGTTGAATTTTGTCCAATGCTTTTTCAGCATCTAATGAAGTGACCAAGTGGTTTTTTTCTTTGAGTTTGTTTATGTAGTGAATTACATTGATGGATTTCTGGGTATTGAACCATCCCTGCATCCCTGGGATGAAGCCTACTTGATCATGGTGAATGATCCTTTTGATGTGTTCTGGCATTCAGTTTGGGAGAAGTTTATTGAGTATTTTTGTATCAATATTCATAAGGGAAATTGGTCTGAAGTTTTCTTTCT